>CM077646.1:195608919-196208919 GCA_039707465.1 Rhabdophis nuchalis
AGACTATAAGACACACTGGAGTATAAGACGCACCAAGGTTTCGAACAGGAAAATAAGAAAAAAAAATAGTTTTTGCCCTCCCCAGCCCCTAGGAGCACTCTGCAGGCCTCCCCAAAGCTCTGCGCGCCCCGTTTATGCGAAAAACGGGTCCGTTTTTGGCAAAAGCGGGACTCATGGGGCAGGAGACCAAAAATGGCTGTATTCGGTGCATAAGACGCACCAACATTTCCACTCTCCTTTAGTGGGGAAAAATATGTGTCTTTTTTTTTGTTTGTTTTTTTGAAAAAGTATTTTATTGGTTTTCAAAATTTTTACAAGGGAAAAAGGTGTAGGGTAAAGATAACATTTTGGTAGCTTCCCTGCCGTTGGTGGCGGCTTTCCCAAAACTTCATAAGTTTACAATTTTAAAGGTAGAGGATAAACATATAAAAAGATTACATTGTATAGTCTATATATTCAATCATCTTTTTTTTTGCCATTTTATCTTGTATCAACAATTACAGTAGTATTTCAAATAAACTCATTTTTGCGATCTAAGTCTTTTTGCAATTGACTCCTCTTCCCTGTCCCTAGCATCTTATACTCCAAAAAGTACGGTAGTCTTTTTTGCAAAGGTTGGGGCCCCGCAAAAACATAGAGAATGGGGGGAGCTGAATTGCCTGTAAACCCCTTTTACTTCTAATCAGTAACACACATCTAATTTGTTAATATATTTGTGCAAGCCTGAACCTGATCCCAACATGTTTGTTGTGCCTAGCTCTTAAATTAACATTTTAAAATTTTTTACTCATATATATGCACATCTTCCTTTATACTGTCTTAAGTATTGCTCAGGTTTGATGTAATATACTTGAATACAGGTAGTTCTTGACTTATAACAGTTCATTTAGTGACCGTTCAAAGCTACAATAGCATTGAAAAGAGTGGTTTATGACCAATTTTCACACGACCATTGTAGCATCCCTATGGTCACATGATCAACATTCAGATGCTTCACAACTGGTTCATATGTATGATGGTTGTGGTGTCCTGGGGTCGTGATTAATTTTTGCAACAAGCAAAATCCAAATTCACTTAGCAACCATGTTATTATGCAGGGATTCACTTAACTGTGGCCAGAAAAGTCATAAAACTCACTTAACAAATGTTACACTTAGCAACATACATTTTGGGCTCAGTTATGGTTGTAATTCAAAGACTACCTGTATATTGTACGATTTTCACACGGAGAGTAGTGTTAACATCAGATACAGAAGAAAAGGCAAAAATGTAGGTATCTGTTCTTTCCTTTTCCTGTGTATGGTACTCATTTTAAGATTCACCTCTCTTAAAGATGCTCATTTCTCCACCTTTGTGTTGCTACAGACAAGTATGCAGTGCGCTTCATTCCCCGTGAGAATGGCATCTACTCAGTTGATGTCAAGTTCAATGGAAGCCATATACCTGGCAGTCCCTTCAAGATTCGGGTTGGGGAAATAGGCCAAGCTGGAGACCCAGGGATGGTATCCGCCTATGGCCCTGGCTTGGAAGGTGGTGTGACAGGTAAAAAGGAACCTGGACTAAAACCAAAGGCTACTGTGAGATTTTGGTAAAAGCTACAGGTTTCATGTGTTCTTTGTCTCCCTCCCTCTGGTCTGTAGGAAACCCTGCTGAATTCATAGTCAACACTACAAACGCTGGGCCTGGGGCTCTGTCTGTCACTATTGATGGTCCCTCAAAGGTGAAGATGGACTGCCAAGAGTGTTCGGAGGGCTACAAAGTCATCTACACACCCATGGCACCTGGCAGCTACCTCATCTCCATCAAATTCGGTGGTCCATATCACATTGCTGGCAGTCCTTTCAAAGCTAAAATCACGGGTAAGCACATAATGGAAGAAAAAACCTGCCTGTGATCTATTTAGATATCCTTGATTTCTAATTTTATGTCTGTATTTTTCAACTTTTTCCCTCTTCACTGTTGAAGCCCCATCATCTTTAGAAGAAGCCCTTAACCATTTTTAAAAAGAATTTTATTGGTTTTTAAAGTTTTTACAGGGAAAAAGGTGCAAGGTGAAAATAACATTTTGGCATCTTCCCTGCCAAAAGGGAATCCATATATTACAATCCATATATTCCATCTTTTTTTTTTCCTTTGCCATTTTCTCTTGTATCAACAATTACAATAAGCTTTCAAATAAAATCATTTTTGAGACCTGAGTCTTTTTGCAATTGACACTTCTTTCCTGTCTCCAGGCGGGGCCATCGCTCCCTCTGTTCCCCCATCTTCACCTCCCAACTGGGAGGAATGTTTTTTAATAAATGCTTCCACTTCGGTTAATGTTTTAATTTTTACCCTGTCCCCTTTCCAAAATATTGAACCAAATTCCTTTTTTATATAGTTTCTTAGACAGGAAGGAATACTTCCTTCTTATTTCTCTAATTTTTTTCGGAATTTGTTTCAAGATGGTTATTTCTTTGTCCTGATATTTTAAGGTTCCATCCCGTTGGGCCCTCAATATCTCATCCCAAGCCCTCAACCATTTGAAGGGACATCGGCTGGGGAAACTGGGGGCTTTTTGTAGAAATGCAACTTGTGTCACCTCCTTAACATTCTGCTAAAGCCTGGAGCTTTCATCTGAGTGATGATGGAGAACAAATGGCACATTGCCATGACATGACTGGAAATGCTGTAATTCCCAAGGTTAACTTCCTCTCTTCTTCCTGGCAGGTGCCCGCCTTGTTCCCAGCCACAGCCTCCATGAGACTTCCTCGGTCTTCATGGATGGAGTAGCCAAACCTGATGGTGCAGCACCCAAATTTGCTTCAGATGCCAGCAAAGTGGTTGCCAAAGGGTTGGGCCTCAACAAGGGTTTTCTAGGCCAAAAGAACTCTTTCACAGTCGATTGCAGCAAAGCAGGTGGGTGTAAATGACTCCGTAGGGTGGGGAGGCTGCATAGAAAATCCCGTATCTCCAATCATCAGATATACTGGTACTTTATGGCTTCTTAGAAAGCTACACCCCAATGTTTTACATGGTTAGCTTTTGAGGGCTCAGTTGAGCAGTGACTAGGGACCTGGTGACTAGTTGGGTTGATCTGTCCAAGGTTGCCTATTAATCTATATATATATATAAAAATTTAAAATAGTTTGTGCAAAATCACTAATCTCAGAAAGTACTGCACCGATCGCCACCAAATTTTCATACAATGTTGCTAAGGAAAGGAGTAACAATCATACGTACATTTTGTGTGTCTGGCACACGTGTGTCATGTGCAAGCAGCACAAATGTAAAAGGTACGCACTTCTCAGGTTTTCACCTCCCTGTAGCTTCTCCCACCCGGCTGCTTCTTATGATGTTTCACGCACACACCCCTCACATTTCCAACGGTCGTTTCCTCAGCAACCAAATAAGCCTCCAAGGTTCCACACTGTATGGAGGCCTACTAGGCCCAAAACAAGGCACAGAGGATAACACACTCCCAGGTGGCCCATAGAGGGATAGAGAGAGAGAGGGAGAAATACAGTAGGTAGGTAGGTAGAGGGATAGAGAGAGAGGGAAAAATACAGTAGGTAGGTAGGTTGGGGGTTATACGGTGGTTGTGTGTACGTGTTTGTGTGTGCAGGTGTAGATCTACACACAGATTGGTTGGCCATTTAACCAGACTGGGCCACAGCAACGTATGGCCGGGTACAGCTAGTTTGAAATATCTAAATACATAGCTGGCCACATCCTCCCTCAGACCTTCAGAGTAATAAATGGATGAAAACCTAGATCACGTTCTTGATGTATTCCACCTTAGTAAGATTATATAGCAAGAAGAATTCTAGCTATCACACCCAACCCAAATACAAACATTTGCCACACTCAAAATGGGCATTGGGATTCATGTTCTTGAAAGGAAAACACTGGAGAAACGCAAGTTTCTCGTCCTCCAATCTCGTTTCTCATCCTCCAATCTATCCTCCAATGCTTTATTTCTTAATGCCTCAAATTAACTTGCTGGTTCTGAACTGCAAAAGATGTAGGAGAGCCTCCACCGAGGGTCCTTCAGTAGAAACACTAGTCAAAACCAAAGCTATATTTAAACCACACATTTTGATTTTTTGGGGGGGGGGGGGGAGACAAAGTAGGAGCATGCTCAAATTCTTGTGGCAAAGGTTAACTGCTGAACTCCTTAGATGTTGGAGTTAATCCCTCAGGGCTCAGGCTGATTATTCATTTCCCTACTTTGTGATTGAAAAAGCCACTTAGGAAATTTTATTGGGGAAGCAGTATGAGACCCCAGTGTGCAACCAAGTTGATGAGCCATACAACAAAGCTAGCAGGACTGCTTCATCCTAGGCATTCATCTGTGAACAGAGGCATCCAGTTACATTTTAATATGCTTAAAAGGGAGGTCAATTCAAATGTGATAATGTTGCACAATTGATGGAAAAGAAAGAAGTAAGATAAAGGGCAGTGGGAGAGAATAACTCCTACATATATTGGGGAAGGGAGGGAGGGAGGGAGGGAGGGAGGGAGGAAGGAAGGAAGGAAGGAAGGAAGGAAGGAAGGAAGGAAGGAAGGAAGGAAGGAAGGAAGGAAGGAAGGAAGGAAGGAAGGAAGGAAGATAATTGTACTAGCTAGGCCAGGGGTGGGGAAACTTTGCAACTTTAAGTCTGAAAGACTTCAGCTTCCAGACTTCTCCAGCCAGCTTTGCTGGCTGGAGAATTCTGGGAGCTGAAGTCCTTCAGACTTAAAGTTGCAAAGTTTCCCCACCCCTGAGCTAGGCTTAATGGTTTGTGTGAACCTAGTTACTGTGATTTGTGGGGCATACTTTAGTTTATTCATAACGTGTGAATCCAGGGAGTGCCAGCAAGATGCACCAAGCCAATTGTTTTAAACGCTCTAATTAAGTGGGTGATCCACTCAGCCCCAACCGTTACTTGTTCTCTCCTTCTTTCTCTCCAGGGAACAACATGTTGCTGGTGGGTGTACATGGCCCCAAGACCCCGTGTGAGGAGATCGTGGTGAAGCACTTGGGCAACCGGTTGTACAACGTCACCTACCTGTTGAAGGACAGAGGCGACTACATCCTGGTGGTGAAATGGGGAGATGAGCACATCCCCGGCAGCCCCTTCCATATCTCCGTGCCTTAAAGCTCTTCCCTCTGCCCGAGTGTAACACTGCCCCTCCTGAACTCCCTTTGTAATGCTTCTGCCTCTTACTAATTGGCAGGGGAGATGCCAAAGAGGTTGGCCTATGGGCTGGGAGGGATGAGTGCGGGTGGGTTGTCCTCGGAAGGAAGAGATTCCTGTGGATCTGTTTACATGCAGCAGTAATTATTTCCAACCATTTTTTCCCCTTCCCGTCTCTCTTTCCTTGGCGGGAGGCTCGATTGATTTCCTCACCAGCATGCCAGCTTCATGCCCATGAACTGAACTTGTGCCCTCCCCCCAGAGTTGCCAGAAAGGCCGCCTTCCCTACCGACAAAATATACGGCCCATGGATGCTGCCGGTGCATATTGTTGCCATCCACGGCTGGAGAACCCGCTGCTTCTCCTGGAGTGCAGAGGGGCCGGTCTCTTTCGTCTCTTTGTCCTCTCCCTTTGATGACTTGAGATGGAAGCTTTGTGGGCAATCAATAACCAGTGGCAGGAGCTGCTCCTTGCTTTGCCAGTTTATAGCCAAATCCTTGTTTAGTCCTTCCAAGATTTAAATTGTGGTTGTGCACAACTGCCAGTACCTTTTCTTTGATAAGGGCAGGGAATAAAAGTTCTGCTTCAAATGCCTGTTGGTGTTTTCTGTCTGTTTTTTCCCCCCTTTTAGTATCCTAGGCCCTATTCAGCCATTGTCGGTTGAGATTCTGGGTTACGTCCAATGATCTGCTTAGTTCATCGAAATGGCTAGCCCTCCTTGTCCAGATCAGCTGACTTTTGTGACCATTCATCATCTCTCATTCGTTCCCTGGTTACAAGGGAAAGCTGATAAGACAGTCAGAGAAGTCTCCTTGAACTTTACCAGTCTTCTAAGGAGGTTCAGAGATTACTAGGAATCATAATTGTATTCGGTGAGCTGGAAAATTGTTTTGAGATTTATCTGAGCAAACAGTAGGGACTGACTCAACTCTTGGAATTCCTAGAGTTGTTCTGTGAGACTGAATTGAATTCTTGCAATCACATTTGCCGATTAAAACATACACCAGGTGGAGGCCCTTAACTGATCTAACAAAGAAAGTGTCATAGACATTTATTCAAGTAGGGAAGTTTGTCTTGGACTTTGTTCTGAAAAGATGTCTACAACGGAGATCTCCAACCTTGGCAACTTTAAGCCTGGAGAACTTCAACTGCCAGAATTCTGGAGTTGAAGTCCTCCAGGCTTAAGGTTGCCAAGGTTGGAGACCCCTGATCTAGAATGTATTAAATCTAAAGAGTTGTCTATTAAGGTAAGAAAATCCACATTGAGAGGATTTTAGAGAAGGAATCTAGCTAGGACAGGATTCGCTTCCCTGAACAATTAACCAGATTCCAGTGTGGAGTCCATATTCAGGAACAAATACACAGCAATCAACTGTTGTTTCCTAGCAACTGGCATTTATAGGCAATGAGTTTATTGATACTGGAAGCAACAAGCAACCATTATAAGTAGCCATGGAAAGACTTAGTCATTGTAATTAGTTGAGAGCCAGCATATTATAATGGTCAAGGTGTTGGATTCACATTTGGGAAGACCAAGATTCTAGTCCCTGCTCAGAAAGAGAAGCTGACTGGATGACTTTGATCCAGCCCAACTCACCTCAAAGGGTGATTGGAGAGGAAAAAATGGGAGGAAGAAAAGTTATGTACTCAATTCAATTCAATTTATTCAATTGATATACCGTCCTTCTCCCTTCCGGGACTCAGGGCGGTGCACAGCCATAGTAAAAATGGGTAGTACAAAAGCTAAAATGATATATTAAAATGTGTTAAATGTATTGGCCTGCAGTTAAAACCCCGTACTAAAATCAATTAAAAACTATGAGAGGCCGGCAGCATGAAATAAGTGTGTCTTCAGGGCCCGACGGAAGAGAAGTAGGTCTGTGATGGGACGTAGGTCAGGGGGTAGGTCATTCCAAAGGGCAGGAGCTGCCACAGAGAAGGCTCTCTCCCTGGGGGTCGCCAGCCGACATTGCCTGGCCGATGGCACCCTGAGGAGGCCCTCTCTGTGGGAGCGAACTTGTTGGTGGGAGGTATTTGGCAGCAGGAGGCGGTCTTGCAGGTAACCAGGTCCCTTGCCATGGAACGCTTTGAAGATGGTCACTAGTATCTTGAAGCGCACCCGGAAAGCCACAGGCAGCCAGTGCAGCTTACGCAGGAGAGGTGTCACATGGGAGCACCCAGATGCTCCCCAAATCCCCCACGCGGCCGCATTCTGAACTGGAGCCTCCGGGTGCATCTCAAGGGAAGCCCCATGTAGAGAGCGTTATAGAGAGCATTAGAGAGCGGTACTGTATGTCTCCTTGAGCTTTAGAGCAAAAACAAAAGCGATATAAATTTAGCAAACTTTGTCTAGTAGACAAGAGAGGGCAATGCAGATTATGTTGGCTAGTTTTTCCCCACACTCATTTGGACTTACAAAATAGCAGAAGCGACTATATAATATTTCACCTTAGAAGTTATAATGGTTAAATGCAGAATCATGCAAGCCAGACTTTTCCAAGAAGAAATGATTCATCTTTAATTTTGTTGTCAAGGCAACACGTGGAATGGTATCCGACTGTATTTGCTTCCTTTATACAGTAAAAAATGGAGTCCCCTCCTAGTTCTTGGCAAGCAGTGACTCATCCCTGCTCCTTTTTTATTCTTTCTGTGTTATCAGTGATGCCTAATAGGCCTGAAAACTAATGTTTAAAGAGACCAATTGAGAGTTTCCTAAACAAATAAGTATGAATGGGCAAGAGCACTTTGCTTGGGCCAACTTGACTAATTGTCCATTGTTCCCGTTTCCACTAAAAAATTATATTTGGCATTCCTTGGAGCCTTAGAAAGTTTTCGAGAGCTAGGGTTATGATTACTCTTTCAAGTGATCCTTGCTTTAAAAAAAACACCCCTCAGGTGAAGCTGCAGCAATTAACTGGCTGCAGACTTCATAAGGTTATGTGGATAGACTACAATTCTATGGAAGGGACTAAAACAGGTGTCAAACTCACACGTCATCACGTAATATATCAGGACCCCCCCCCCCCTTTCACTAAACTGCGGCTTTCACAGCTAAAACTTCAGAAATGCAGTAGTTGGCAGAAAATGGCGTTTCTTAAGACCACGTCCATCTTTAGAAAAGCACTTACCTGCTGCAAAGAGTAGGGCTAGAAAGGGTGGATCCCAAATTCCAGGGCTCTCAGTTTTAGAGCTAAATTTCATTTTCTCAAAATAAGAGGATGGAGCTATTTCTAATGAGCAATGTCCCACAAGATAAAATATTGATATATCTGAATAAGCTACTTGGAGGTTATGACTATCTAAATGGCACCATTACTTATCCACTCTGTTACACACTTCTTCAAGTTCTGAAGTAACTACATTTACAAGAAATCTGTTAAATTGCTACATCTACAAATGAACGATGTCAACTTGTAAAGCGTTTCCATGATTACTATCAAGTTGACATAGAAAAAGGGAGGAGAATTCCATTCATACCTATAGCCAGAGTCAGGTCTCCTATTCCTACAGCTGACGTGTGAAGCATGTTCATAGCCTGCCGCAGCACCTTATTGGTGGATGTGATTTATGACACAGACAGAAGGGACAACTTTTGGAACAAAGCTCCAATCCTCAAGCACTCCAGCCAATTCCAAAGACAAACTATGTTTTGGGGTGTTGCCTAAGTACTTGTCCAGTGGAACTTCCTCCCTCCTCCCATTAACTTGACTAATTGGGTGGGCACAAGATCCTGAATTGTGGCTACCCACTTGAGGCTAGCACTTCACTTGACAGAGAAGCCTCAGAATGCCTAAGTGTCCCTAGTTGGTTTCCTTTCTTCACACGGATAACTTTTATGTATAGGCAAGCCAATTCAAATTAGAAGATTCATGGAGAGTGTTTACTACAAATACAGGTAGTCCTCGACTTAAACCATAATTGCTGGTGGAACCTCCACCTCTAACTGAGGTAGTCATTAAGTAAATGATAGTCGTTATATTGATGTTGCTTGTTGGAAGCCAGCTAAAAGGTGGTGAGGGGCAATCACGTTGACCACAGGGCACTGCAACCCTCATAAATGCATGTGACAAGTGTCCCAGGTAAAGTGATGGAAACCATCTTAAAGGATAAAATTAATAGGCACTTAGAAGAGAAGGCACTGCTGAAGGAGAGCCAACATGGCTTTTGCAAGGGCAAATCATGCCTCACTAATCTGCTGGAATTTTTTGAGAGTGTCAACAAGCACGTGGACAAGGGAGATCCAGTTGACATTGTTTATCTGGACTTTCAGAACGCCTTTGACAAGGTCCCGCACCAAAGGCTCTTAAATAAACTTGCCAGTCATGGAATAAAGGGACAGGCCTTGTCCTGGATTAGCAACTGGCTAAGGGACAGGAAACAGAGAATAGCATTAAATGGACACTTCTCCAAGTGGAGGGAGGTAAAGAGTGGGGTCCCCCAAGGTTCAGTACTGGGACCCCTGCTCTTCAACCTTTTCATAAATGATCTAGAAGTAGGAGTAAACAGCAAGGTAGCCAAATTTGCTGACGACACTAAATTATACAGGGTAGTAAAAACTGAGAGAGAGTGTGAGGAGCTCCAGAGGGATCTCTTGACACTGGGGGAGTGGGCAACCCAGTGGCAAATGAGCTTCAACATTAGTAAGTGCAGAGTGATGCACGTTGGGGCAAAAAAACCCAACTACATCTATAAACTGATGGGGTCTGAACTCCTTGCAACTAACCAGGAAAGGGACCTTGGTGTCCTGGTGGACAGCTCAATGACGGTGTCAACCCAGTGTGCCGCAGCAGTGAAAAAAGCAAACTCATTGCTAGGGATCATTAGGAAGGGTATAGAAAATAAGTCAGCAAGTGTCATTTTGCCTCTTTATAAATCTATGGTGAGGCCCCATCTGGAGTATTGTGTACAGTTCTGGTCACCATACCTTCAGAAGGACATTATGGAAATGGAAAAGGTGCAGAGGAGGGCAACCAGAATGATTAGAGGACTGGAACACCTTCCTTACCATCTGAGGCTGCAACGGCTGGGCCTCTTTACTCTAGAACGATGGCACCTGAGAAGTGACCTGATTGAAGTCTATAAAATCATGCACGGTGTGGACAAAGTAGAAAAGGAAAAACTGTTTTCCCTATCGCACAACACTAAAACTAGGGGTCACTCCATGAAACCTTTGGAAGCTAGACCTCCAACAAATAAGAGGAAGTACTTTTTCACCCAGAGGATCACTGGTCTATGGAACTCCCTGCCAGAAGAAGTGGTGACAGCTGTCAGCCTTGACACCTTTAAGAAAGGATCAGAGGAGTTCATGGAGAACAAGGGTATCCATGGCTATCATGATGGATGCCTAAGGACACCCTCCGGGTTGGAGAGATAGGCAGGATATCTCTCAATGCCATTTGCAGGGAATCACAAGCAGGTGAAGACATCTGCTTGGGAAGACCCTGAAGCAAATGGGGAGCCACTGTGGGAGACAGAATGCTGGACTGGATGGGCTGTGGCCTGTTCCAGCAAGGCTGTTCTTATGTTCTTATGTCAGTTACCAAACCCCAGATTTCTTATCTGATGAGATATTTTAACGAGTCATAAGTGTGAAGACTGATGATAAGCTTTTTTCAATGTCATCTTAATTAAATTGCTAAACAAATGACTGTAAGTCAAGCTACCTGTATATTATAGATCTGGTGCAGGTTGCTGATGTAGAAATTAAAACTTCTCCCGGTTGTTCTTACTTGCATTAACTTGCAGTTGAGGACAAAGAGTAAAGAGAAAATCCAGAAAGCTTTGCTGTCATTCCATCATGGTATTGGATATTAATTTGGCTGGTTCCTTCCACAAACAATTGGCTTAAGTGACCACATTTGGTTCCTACAATTCCAAAGGGACACCAATTTTGCATTCCCCTCCCCACCTCATGTCACTTGCAGCATATTAACCAGGCTCCCCATTTTGTCAAAACTCCACATGGCAGCCACACATTAGTTAAATGGATAAGAGTATTCTATCTCTTTCATGGGGTCTTAATAAATGAGTCTCTAAATTAGATGTGATCATTTTTATATGAAGGTGCAGTCCCCCAAATGCCAGATGCTACTTTGATGAGAAGAGAGGCAAGATTATCATTTCAATCCATTCAAAACTATAAATAACCACCGGAGTGAAATTGCTCATCTTTTTCTCATAAATTCTTTGCCCGAGGCAATAATAAGAACGGTACAGAATTAGGAAAATGACCTTGATGAAGATAAGCAGAGTGGTCTCAGAGTCACTGAAATATCACGAGGAGGAGGAAGAAGGACAGCACAATGGCGGCCTGCCAGTTTCTGCATATCGAGTCTCAATAAAAGTCCAGTAGGGTTACCTTCCTGTGAGATGGATGGATTTGCTGGTCTGGCCTATAGGACTTCAGCTTTGAAATCTAAAGTAAAACACCGATTTACATTTGGAAGGGGCAAAAAGAAAATGGCCACCTGCCACCCAGAAGGCGGAATTGCCAGTTGGATGGTAGGACTGTAATGCAATGAAACTTCTAGCCCAACATGAGTGTTGCCAACTTTCGTTTCTGAATATTGCATGATTAGCCAGTGTGATGCACACTGTAGGGAAGCTGTAGGAACCAGCACGCTGACCCACATCCCCTCCCAAATCACCTCTCAAGCAATGTGAAATTGACCAGGATGCTTGTGGGAAACAAGCCCCATCCGGTTTGGCAGTGAACAAACCCTCAAGGCTCTCCGATATACAGAGGAAGTACAAAGTCATTGCAGAGCAGGCAGAAGGGGGACGGGAGGGAATCTGTTGCTGGCAATGAAAAGAAATTGGGGTAGAATTGGCTGGAGACGGTTTCTTCCAAGGCCTCTGCTGCCCCTTACCCAGAATGTGTCTGTCATGACTGCTTCCAACTCCATTCAAGAAAGAACACACTTAAGCATATTCAAAATGATTAAGGTTACTTTTACTGAAGAAGAATAAGACAGCAGCAAAGGTTAAGCCAGAAGTGGCTACTTTAGGCGTGAAGCATACATATCAAAGCATAAGCCAAACCCCAATCACCCATGACCCCCACACCAATGTCCAATACAGTGTCTTCTTCGTTGTCAGGTGGGTAACACGTCCAGAGCTGTCATCAGAATGGAATGTGATACCATTACTCCTAGAGATATCCCCACCTAGCCCCATCTTCCTCCAGCACACTTAATAACAACATCCCCCCACCCTCCCCGTTTCTATGGCAGCCAAGCATGCAGGAAAGCGAAGGCTGACATCGTCAATAGGCCCTGGCTGGCCAGACCTATCCTGGCAGCATTATTTATTTATTTATTTGATTGGTGACATTTGTTTTCCACCTATCTTCCCCAGTGGGACTATTCTTGGTGGCATTAGAGTTAGCAGAACCTTTGGGCCTGGTTCCTGTTTTAACGTACTGCTGCTGTTCTTTTAATCACCACATAGTGTGTTTAACAGGAATGTTCCCCAAACTTTCCTGACAGCCTTAAAAAAGCAACCCCGAAAGGCAGAGACAATAAATCAGAATCTTTCTAAAACCGGGAGCCAGGAAGTGAGGCAGAGGGGAGTGGCCTCAATTTAACCTCAGTCTCAAGGCAAATGGGGCCTGAGAATATCCCATCCGTGACTCCTCCCACTGGGACCTAAAGAGCTGCAATTCATTGTAAGACCAACTGACATTCTAAAGCAGGGGTCTCCAACCTTTGCAACTTTAAGTCTGAAGGACTTCAGCTCCCAGGCGTCTCCAGCCAGCTTTGCTGGCTGGAGAAGTCTGGGAGCTGAAGTCCTTCAGACTTAAAGTTGCAAAGGTTGGAGACTCTTGTTCTAAAGCACATCTATTTATTACACTGTATTCCTTTCCCACATGTCGGGCAATTCTACCATGCCCTAATGCAGGGGTGTCAAACTCAAGGCCCCTGGGTCAAATCTGTTTCCAGGGTGGGGCCACCCTGGAAACAACAAAGGACCAACTCATGGTCCTTTGTTGCCAGCCAAAATTTGCTCCTGGGCTCTGTTTTCGCTGGCAGAGGGTTGCAGGAGGCTGTCGCAGCCGAAAACAGAGCTCGGGAGCCCATTTTGGCTGACAGAGCACTCAGGCCACTACAGCCGTCCCCAACACAAGTGATGTTGACTGCCTCCCCCCAAGCCACACACAGACACACCTGGCAGCTCCGAGCTGAAACACAGCCCCTGATATGGCCCTCAATGAAATCAAGTTTGACACCTGTGCCTTAATGGGATGGAGAATATAGAACCATTACAGGAAAGATATCAGGTTCCTAAGAAACCTTGACTGGTGGTTAGATATACTGCAAGTTGAAATAGAAAAGAGCTTTGATAGATTTCCAAGTTTCTTTTGCAATCCCTTAATCACATTCAGTACATTCCAAGACTCCTAACAACAGTCTTGACTTGTAAGTCTTGACTTTGCCTATCTCAAAAAACTGACACTTGAAGAGGAAATGGGATTTTGCCTTTGGAAACCCTTTCTGTGCATATTTATTTAAAATATTTATATGGCTGCCTATTTGTGAGATACCAACTCTGGGCAGGTAACAGCAATTAACAAAACCACAGCAATAAACCAATTCAACACATAAATGACCAAAACCCAATGCCCAATCGATAACATTTATCAAACTTCAAAGTCCTCAGGCTTCCAACGCCTGGAGAAAAGTCAACTCTAAACAACTTTCCAGAAAGCTAAGAGGTTGGGGGCCTGCTGGATCTCTGGAGAAGAGTGTTCTATAGGCATACTTCCTGATCCAATAGATCACGGCTCCCAACCTTTTGGGCACCAGGGACCGGTTTTGTGGAGAGAGGTTTTTCTGCCATTGGAGGGGGCATGGTTTCATGCACTGCCAGCATCACACGGATGGGACTTTTGCTTGTGTGCACGGTCCAGTTTCTGGCATGCCGTGGACCAGAGTAGGTCCATGGACTGGGGGGGGGGGGGGGTCAAGGACCCCTGTACTAGATGGCAACATTTAGGGAAGGGAAGGGAGTTGGCCCAGTCTACTCTGGGATGGGCGGATATTCCCAGTGAGAAGTGGTCTCATAGATAACCTCTCCTATTCAGTGACAATTTCAGGCAATCCAAGGGCTCTGCTCCAAAAAATCGATTCTGAAGAACTGGCTCACAGTAAGTACCACATGCATGGATCCCCATATAATAAGTAAGATGGCACATCAAAGTAAACTCTCAAAAGAGACATGAGGAAATAGGTGGAAAGTAATGTTTTCATAGAGTTTTCATCCAGCCCTAGTTAATTAGGTAACCAAACTCTTAGCAGTGGAATGAAAATATAATCTTGTTTAAAGCCCTTTTCCTCAATTTAGTAAATCCAGATACCATATATTGGATTCCAATTCTCATTATCCCATCTTGTTTAGCTGGCACTGTAATTCTGCTTAATCAGAAAAGTGCTACAGTTGCATAGGGTAATTTAAGATGTGAGCTGCAGCTGCTGGACTCCAGAAAGACAAGGTGAGTTTAAGGTTAATCTCTCCTGGGATTCCTAGGCGGGTTGCATACTTCTTTTAAGCAGGCACATTATGGGTGCTGGTAGAATCTCAGGACTATCCCAGAGAGTGAAGATCTGTAGTCAAATCTTCCCTTCTTTGGGCATTGCTCCTTCTGGCAAGCGTGACAGTTGGCAGAGAAAGCAGAATTTCTTGCCTGGCTTCCCAGTTGCATTTCACACTGACAAGGATGTTCCACTGTGTTAGGCCTGAGCTTTTCTTCTTATAACCTGATGCCACCAGCTGGACAAGTCTGTTCTTCTATTGATTTTTTTCTCTCTCTCAGATGCATGGACACATACCACTGCTGAATGTCCCAACCAATGCGCTCTGGTTTTTTCCAAACAGCTGGAAAACGTCAACTAAATTTGAGGAAATGTAGAGATAAAATGCTTCCTCTTGGCAATCTTTTGCAGACTGTAGCCATTAATAATTCATTATCTGCTCTGCTGGTTACCAATTTTAGTACAGAAGGTTGTTGGATGTGACGGACTCTCTCTGAACTCCCAACTGAAGATGTATTTTGCTGAAATTCTTCTGTCAATATTACCATTAAAGAGCTGAAGTCTAATTCAGGCTTAATTCCCATACACCAACTTAACCTGTTATTTTCTAAGACTCCATTGTTGCTGAGAATTTTAAATTACTTGGGCCACGAAATGCTCAGCTTTATACTATTTGTGGCTAACCTGATGGCAGAAAGCTGGTTCCAGCATTATGCTGGTCTTATATTGCTGCCTGATGTTTCAGCAATGAATTGCAGAGTTTCCTGCTCTTTAGTTTGAGATCCAATATTTTCTACTCTGGCTATCAGCACCAGTGGTGGGTTTCTGCAGGCTCGCACCTACTCGCAAGAGCCGGTTGGTGAAATTTAGAGAACCGGTGAGAGGGGGTTCCACCGGCGTACTTGGAAGTAAATCTGGCCCGCCACTGCCAGTGACCCAACAGGAAGGAAAGGAAAGGAAAGGGAAGGAAAGGGAAGGAAAGGGAAGGAAGGAAGGAAGGAAGGAAGGAAGGGGAAGGGAAGGAAAGAAAGAGAAAGAAAGAAAGAAAGAAAGAAAGAAAGAAAGAAAGAAAGAAAGAAAGAAAGAAAGAAAGAAAGAATTTATCATCACAATTGAGTCCAAAATTTTGGTTGCTAAGCAAGAGAGTTGTTAAATGAGTTTCACCACATTTTAAAAGGTGGCCACTCCCACCCTGTCACATGACTGCCAAGCCACGCCCACAAAATAGGCCATACCTACAGAGTAGGTTCTAAAAAAATTTGAAACCCACCACTGATCAGCACTCACCAATTCTCTCCGAGGCCTTTTCCATTGATTGTTGCCTGCCCTTTTTAAGATGGAGATCTGCCACTGAATGATGCTCTTGTTGCTATGAAACCCTCCTGGCTCTTCCCAAAACAGCTTTGCCTTTTAACAGAATATTCTATGGTGTTCCATTTCTTTCCCCGTAAGTCAAGATTCACATCCCAGGAGGTAGGTGTCATTCCTTGTTGAATTGTTTGGTTTTCCCCTTGTATAATGAGGGGTGGTTGGGTTTGATTGAAAGCCTCATCTTCATTCCAAGTGCACTAGCCATTCCCTAAGAGGCATAAATACTGTTAGTTTAGACCAGGGGTTCCCAAACTTAGCAACTTTAAGACTTGTGGACTTCAACTCCCAGAATTCTCCAGCCAGCTATGCTGGCTGGAGAATTCTGGGAGTTGAAGTCCACAAGTCTTAAAGTTGCTAAGTTTGGGAACCCCTGGTCTAGACCAGGGGTCTCCAAGCTTTGCAACTTTAAGTCTGAAGGACTTCAGCTCCCAGAATTCTCCAGCCAGCAAAGCTGAAAATCTGGGTGTGTCTTATACACCAGAGGTCTCCAACCTTTGCAACTTTAAATCTGAAGGACTTCAGCTCCCAGAATTCTCCAGCCAGCAAAGCTGGCTGGAGAAGTCTGGGAGCTGAAGTCCTTCAGACTTAAAATTGCAAAGCTTGGAGACCCCTGGTCTAAACTAAATCAGAGCCAGCAGCTCCTAGCCAAATTTGGCTGATTTAAAACTAGCTTAGCCAGCTCTGGTCCAGTTACTACAAGATCCAGAATGGTCCAGAGCTACAGAGTAATATGAAAAGTGTAAAAAAAAAAGATTCTGAAAGAAGGTAATGGCAGTAAAATAAAATATAGATGTGTCCATGCAATCCTCAAAGTTTACAGGAATCTTTACTTTTGCTTTTACGGTGCCTATCAGCCTTTCCAAATCTGGTGCCCTGAAGAGGTATTGAGTTGCAGCTGCCATCATCACATTGCACTGATTTTATAGCGCTTTAATTGTTTGTGAGCTGCCCAGAATACTACGGTGTATGGGTAAGGTGACCAGATTTTAAGTTTACTAAAGCGGAACACCATCGATGGGGGTGGGTGGGCAGCGGCGTTTCCTGGCCCCGCAGCCGCCGCAGAGGCCGCCTCGCTTCCCGCTTCCCTCGCTGGCCGGAGGGCGTCTGGTGGGGGGACACGCAGGCAGACCCCCTTCTTCCCCTCCCCCCCCAAAGTGGGGCACCTGCAGGTGTAAGCGTCTGGTGGGGCGGCGGAGCGGGGCCAGGCGGGCAGCGGGCGCTCTGCACGCGTTCAGGGGCATGGGGCACGGGCAGGAAGAGGCAGCCGGAGTGGGCTGGCGGGCAGGCGGAAGGAGAGGGCCGGCGAGGGAGGAGCCAGGCAGGCAGCAGGTGGCGGAGGAGGAGGAGAGCTGTGTGCGGCGGGGCTCCAGCCGGAGCCCGCGCAGCCTTGAACTTTGCGCCGCCGCCACCGTCGCAATGCGCTGAAAACAGCCAGCTGGGAGCCCGACCGCTGCCACTTCCCTGGCCGGCTCGTCCCAGGCGCCCATGGTGGGACGGGTGGGTGGGCAGCAGTGGGGGTCCGGGCCTATCCAGCCCCCGCCCCAGGCAAAAATCGGGACATTTTTAAGAGGACATGGGACGTGGGACAAATTCTTGAAAAGCGGGACTGTCCTGCCAAAAGTCTGGTCACCTTATATATAGGCAGCCATGTACATGTGATACAAACCAGTGGTGGGTTTCAAAATTTTTTAGAACCTCTTCTGTAGGTGTGGCCTGCTTTGTGGGAGTGGCTTGCCAGCCATGTGACTGGGTGGGAGTGGCTTGCTGGCCATGTGACTGAGTAGGAGTGGCTTGGCAGTCGTGTGACTGGGTGGGCGTGGCCAACTTGTAAAATGTGGTGAAACTCACTTAACAACGCTCTTGCTTAGCATCCAAAATGTTGGCTCAGGAACTCTGGTATTTGAAGCACACAAGTCTTAAAGCTGTCAAGTGACAAGACCCTTGCACCCCTAACCCTTTAGAAAAAACCCCCCAGGGGTGTTCAAACTTGACAGCTTTAAGACTCATGGACTTCGACTCCCAGAATTCCTCCTCTTGCTCTTCCTCTTGAGGATGGGCGGACGGGCGGGGGGAGGAAGCTGGAACCGGTTCTAAACGGCCCTGTAGATTTGTGGAACGTTTTCTATAGAAGAGGCTAGAACTGGCAGGAACCCAGCCCTGATACAAACAAATCCTAAGACTTTTCGTTCATATTTGGAGGATTCCAAATTGGGGAGCTTCAGTTTAAGGGAGAACAGAAGAATGATAGGCTTAAGAAAAGGGCTGTCAGTACATACCAGTAACTGACGAACAGGACTAGGTAGCTTTTTGACAGTGAGGCCGTATGGGGTGTATGGATCACAGCAGGCATGACAATAAAATAGATGACAATACATAGTTAAGATCAGCCAGGAATTTGTATTTTTGCAGTTTCTTTTTGGGGGGGGGGAGATTTTTCTTCTTTGTTTGTTTTTTAAATTAGAATGTGCATAGACGGATATATTTAGGTTTCACCCTGGTTTTAATGTTTCCACACTAAAAAGGTAGGAATTTGGGTTTGGTGGTAGTGGGGCTTTTTGTGTGTGTGTGTGTGCAATTATGTCCTCAAAATCTAGCAGAAATGTTAAGTGTTACACAGACCTTTAGAAGATGGTTGTCTCCTTCTGCAAAAGAATCAGAGACGGTCCCAGGAGACTGGATGTTAAGTTATGCATTTTACAGCTGGAAGATAAAAGCCTAAATGCTAGCACGCTGGGCAAATTCTCAAGCACATTTGTAGGTTTATTACTAAAGTGGAGGCTGAGCTGGAATGGCTGAATCCTCCAAGCAGCCTCCAGCATCACAATCAAGCCTCACTCCCACTTCTCTGCTATAATATCTAAAAATGGCAGCATTGTCTCTAACACAGGAAGAAATGCATAGATAGAAATACATCCCTCCCAGACATTCATGATAGGCTATTGTAGTAAAAGTAGGGAAAAAGTAGGGTAGAGTACCACCTGTACGCTGATGATACACAGCTGTACATTTCTACCCCAAACCACCCCAACGATGCCGTAGCGGTGATGTGCCAGTGCCTGGAAGCCGTACGGATCTGGATGGGAAGTAACGGACTCAGGCTCAACCCGACCAAGACCGAGTGGCTGTGGTTTCCGGCTGCCCGATTCAACCAGCTCATTCCATCGCTGGCCATAGGGGGCGAACATCTTGCCCCTGTGGATGGGGTGCGCAATTTGGGCGTCCTCCTGGATGCCCGGCTGTCCATGGAAGATCATGTGACAGCCGTGGCCAGGAGGGCGTTTTACCAGGTTCGCCTGGTTCGCCAATTGCGCCCCCTATTGGATCGGGACGCCCTTCGCACAGTCACTCATGCGCTCGTGACATCCCGACTGGACTATTGTAACTCTCTCTACATGGGGCTCCCCTTGAGGTGCACCCGGAGGCTTCAGTTGGTCCAGAACGCAGCCGCGCGAGCAATAATGGGGACCTCTAGGTTCACCCACGTAACACCGCTCTTGCGCGAGCTGCACTGGCTACCTGTCGTCTTCCGGGTGCACTTCAAGGTGTTAGTTATCATCTTCAAAGCGCTCCATGGCTCGGGACCTAGTTACCTGCGGGATCGGATCCTGCCCCATACCTCCTCACGGCCGATTCGCTCCCACAGAGAGGGACTTCTCCGGGTGCCGTCCACTAGACTCTGTCAGCGGGCGACGCCCAGGGGAAGGGCCTTCTCTGTGGCGGGCCCAGCCCTCTGGAACGATCTTCCCCCCGATATTAGGACAACTACGGACCTCCGCTCCTTCCGTTTAAAATTAAAGACACATCTTTTTCGCCTGGCCGGCCTTGGGTAGTCTCTTTTAAGGTAAGGGGTTTTAGGGGCTGTTTTAATTTAGTTTATGGGTTTTTAGCGCAGGATCAATTTAATTTATTTTTAACCTTGTATTTTGTTGTGGTCTTATTTGTGTTTTAATTTGCCTGTGCCCCGCCTCGAGTCCCTTTGGGGAGAGAGAGCGGGATATAAAATTAAATTATTATTATTATTATTATTATTAATCGTCCTGTGGCATCTTATATCTTCCGAAGCAAAAGCTTTTTTCTTTAAAGACAGACAAAAGCAATGGATTTTCCCCTCAATTCCCAAACACTTCAAGAAAGAGAGAGGGAGGGGAAAGTAATGTCTTAAGAAACATGAAACAAAATTAATCTGCAATGAAAACCAAGCTCAGCACTTAATGATTCAAAATCTAAAGAAAAGAAAACATTTCAGACAAAGACATCCAAGATTGGCAATCCTTCACGTGTGGGGGAGAATAATGTTGGCCGGAAAGGAGGCTCCTGAACTTGGCCCCTCTCTCAATCCTCACGGTCTTTGGATTGCATAGACCCAACCCATCGTAAGCCATAAAAGTCCATTTTCAGGAACGAAGCCTGTGATTTATTGCTCTTCTCATAAATAAAGATGCAGGATGGCTCAAAGGATTAAGGGAAAGGAGACCTATTCAGGGAATGCTGGGTTTGAACAAAATACCAGGCATAAAAAAGGGACGTAAAGCATAGTAGATTAGTTACAACTTTTATTTATTTTAAACTAGCTTTAGTTGGGTGCACAGTTGGAGTGCGATTTTAAGGGTCAGAACACCATGCTCCTTGTCTTTTTATTGCATGTTTGGGAATATTCTATTCTCCACAGAATGTCCTTGGAAAGAGAACTTTCAACGTAATTTCACACCCCGCGTATTTCAATTCACTCAAGGTCACATTCCTAGCAGCAAGCATTAGATCTAAATAAAGGTAGCAGATCATGGCTGAGAGCTGCAGCTTGGGAGACTCAAGGATTGGAGTTTGATGGAAAGTGTTCATTATCACAAAGCAACTCTTCAATCACCAATTAATTCAGTTCGCTCACTGATATTTTAGTTCTTTGATGACTCCCAAACATAAATTCAACGTTGACAGTCAAACCATGACCTGGCGACATCCATTCCTGGTATAAATACAAGTTAAGCCCATTTACTGTGCAAAAAAGGCTGCAATTCCAGCCGACTGTGATGCCCCATAGCTCCAGTAACTGAGGGACAAAATGAAATCTTTGCTCCAGGCACTTGATTTTTGGATGCTCCTGTAATTGGAGGGAACTGGCTAACTCCTAATCTGGCTACACCCACAGCATCAACCTAAGAGTTTTCTTCAGCTGTCCAAAATGCCTCATCTGTCCGTTCTTTCTGATTTGACAGAGACCTCTAGTGGTGATAACGAAGGCCTCTCCTACTTGCTTTCTTCTAGTCATTTGCCAATATTTGCCGCGGGGGGGTTCTTCAAACTGTTTGAACGATGGGAGATATTAGGAAATAAATGCGAGCATAACAATTTATGCTCACATTTATATGCCTCTATAAGCCACCCAGAGTTGTCTTGTGATGAGATGGGCAGCAAATAAATTTAATAAATATATAAAGAAATTTAGTGTTTAGGATACGGGAAAGTCTGCTCACATAATGTGGAGGTGGAGAACTTGTTTTCATGCTGGCTTTTAGATCCTATGGCCAACAGATTAAAGACAGGTTTCAAATGTCACAGGTCTAGTGCCCCAAGTCAGGATCTCTTAAAAAGCGATATTCTTTAAAGCAGTGTTTCTCAACCTTGGCAACTTGAAGATGTCCGGACTTCAACTCCCAGAATTCCCCAGCCAGCATTCGGAGCATTCACTGTCTGGAGCATTCGCTGTCTGGGGAATTCTGGAAGTTGAAGTCCGGACATCTTCAAGTTGCCAAGGTTGAGAAACACTGCTTTAAAGTGAACAGGGGCAGTTTCATCAAAGTTCTTCTTTTCAGTTAGAGAACAAGGGAGACTCACGATACAGGATTTTGTATCACGCCAGGGTATACACTCTTTGGCAAAATGTAACTCAAATATATTTAATGTATTTGAACATTCATATTTTAATTTACCAAAAGTGACTGCTTTTCTCTGCTTTGGCTGTTATTTATCCACAGGAGAGGATTAATGGGTTCTTTGTAGCTTGAGAGGTAGAAAACACACACACACACACACACACACACAAATCTATTCTTCATGCCCAGCATGATTTTGCAGGGGAAAACAGCAGTGTTGGGTGCAGGGAGATTTAGCGGTTCTTTAGTGCTAAAGAATTAATGCAAAACCTGAAACAGCCTTGAAGCATTTCAGACTAGAAGTAATCTTAAATGAACAAAGCTGTGGTTAAAGAGTGTGGTGCTAGTGACAGTTGTACCTACTAGCCAAAATAGTCCAGTATCCACCTAGAGCAGTGTTTCTCAACCTTGGCAACTTTAAGTCCTGTGGACTTCAACTCCCAGAATCTACCCTGGCTGGGGAATTCTGGGAGTTGAAGTCCACAGGACTTAAAGTCGCCAAGGTTGAGAAACACTGACCTAGAGTTTCTGTCTTGTTTGACTGCACCACAACATATTGCCTTTCTGGGAACAGGCCTGGGCAAATGCCAGAAACAGCAGTATTTGCATCTTTTCACTCAACAATTGCTGTGCAGGCTAAACCTCAGTGAACGCTACATTCTCCCTCCTCTTCCAACAAACGCTAGAAGAAAAATCAATTTATCCCATTTTGGTTCATTAAGCAGCCATGAATGTAAGACACTCTTTCGCTACATTGGAGAAATGGAGCAAATATGTTTCCTGTTATGAAAGCTGGTTACCAACTCTTTCATCTGCAGGACTAGTTGGCAGACGGGTGCCTCGTAATTCTACATCTGCTTTGTGGTTAGTGACTCAATCAAAATTATGTCCACAATTTCAATCAGTGCCTTTTCTGGGAAAGTTATTCTTAAAATGAGACACTTTTTTTTCATTCGTGCTTCACATATTTGGCAGCATCTACAAGAACTGCACATATTTTCAAGATATGCTCTGATTCTTTAACTTGTAGAAGGCTCTCTACTTCTTCCACCCCGGCGTATAAATCTGCACCTTCCTGATCAAGGGAAACCATCTCAACCCAGCCACAAAGGTCAGTGGGTTAGTCCCTATTTCTCAACCTAACTCATTTCACAAGATTGTTATTGTAAGGTCCCTTGATATGCTTAAGGCAACCATGAGCCAAAAGAAGAACTTAAGCGGAAGCTTGAGAAAGAATCAGTGTTTATTTTGATCAAAGCAAAAGGCTGAGGAGACCGTTCCATGAACATACAGGCAAGGTTGGGGAAGGCATGGCGTCCTTTTATACCTTCAGAGACATCAGCTTCGTACCCAATTCTGGCCCCCTGGCCCATGCCTTCCTTGTAGCCCTGCACTGGCTGTCCAGCAAGGAACAGGGGGGCTGAGTGCTTAGCACCACATACCCTGCACCAGGCACTTGAGTTGTACACAAAAGCAAGATAGCAGGAGTTAGATCACTGGTAGAAGCAAATGGCAGAGGCAATTCTAATTCTTAAAGGAGCGAAATAGCAAGTTATTATTATGTCCCTTCATTATGTATGCTAAAAGGAACACAACTGCCCTCAATTCCTTGGGGAAATAAGAGATAAGAGAGACGTGTGCTTGAAAAAAATAAATGTACATTTACTTTATCCAATGCGATTCATTGCAGAAAGCACCCTCCAAACCATTGGCAGTCCATTAATAGCACTTCAGGACTTTTCACTTCCATTTAACCCTAGAGCAAGCATCACCCACTAACCTCTTTTTTGAGCTAGGTCTTCATGAGGACACCTTCTTCTGGTTCCCAGCCCATGCTAGATATAAATTTAATTCATTCTCAATTATTCCAATTTTAAAGAAGCTTTTCCTTATCAGACACAATGTGGATGTAAACTGCATGCTTCACCAACTCTTAGGTTGCTGTTGTGATCTGAACACTCCTAGTAGTTGCATTTAGTCCAGCTTCTAATGGCCACTGAGCCAACAAGCATGCCTGTTTTTTCCCAAATCCCCAGAAACTGTCCTTCAGCCCATTCTGCTTCAGGCAGTGAATTCTCCCTTTAAATCTGTCATGTTTATGGCTTGAAGACCTCAGCGAGAACAATAACAGCTTACCAGGACTAGAAGTGAGAAGGAGCTGCATAATAAAGTGGAAGACAACCAGATTTTTCTCTGCCTTCATGGAGCAACTCTTCCTGAATAGGCAACTGTTGTTTGAGCTGACCCACATGAAAGATTTACACCAAAATCAGACTGAGTTTTGACAGATGTCTAAACTTCTTTACCTTACTATCTATCAAAACCTGCTTCCTCCGTGTCACCATCCTGCATCAGTGGGACTACCAGTGGGTGTTTTACTGCTGACCAATGATGTTAAGTGGGAACAGAGAGAAAGAATGTCGGTGAACACATCAATTCTTGTCCTTAACATGCTCTGTGCATTATAAAGAACAGCATCACGCCCTGGAGAGGAATCTTCTCTTATATCTTCAAGGAACACAAGTGCAAATTTTACACTATATCTATATAGTTTTGTACCAGCTGAAGGTGGATAGCATTACAGCCATCAGAAAAACACCCAATAGTTACCATATAGTTTCACTGAATTTGCTTGCACACTGTCAGATATGAACTATTTTACATTTCAAGGGAAACTTGAAGTATAAGTATAATGGAATTAATTTGGAGTTTCTAATTAAGAATGTTATCCTTTTTTGGCTGAAAAACTTGGCAATGTTGTCTTTTAATTACCCTATTTGATTTACTACAACCACATGTACTTAGTTGTAAACATATGCCGAGGACAAATTAGTTGGTATTCCAGTAAGGTGATCAGTGAAAAAGAAAATGAGACCCTTATATTTCCATCAGATTTGTGGAAAAATGAAACAGAAATTCTGAGTTCCAAAATATAGCAAATGTATTTATTTTTAAATTCAATCATTTATTTATTCATTTATTAGATTTATATGCCACCCATCTTGTCTATAGGCATCTGATTAATTCATACTGACAATCATATTGAGAAAACCAATTATACGGGTATCAAAAAAACCTGAAGAGATGGAGATTTGAGCTTTGATTCTTGCCAAAATATATCTTGATTCATGAAGTAAGGATATTAACAGAACAGCAAAGATATGAGCCTCTTTTTCCCTAACATAAGGTCATATGCTAAATAAATAATCCCTAATGAAAGAAGAAAAAACTTAGGAAAAGCTATGCTAAATCAGACCAAAGTCTTACCTGGCTTAGCCCTATTTCCACAGTAAATGAGCATTGAGAGGCTCTGAGCCTCCTCCTCCGCCTGCTGGCTTCTCGTTCGCTCCTCCCTCGCCGGCCCTCGCCGGCCCGCCAGCCCACTCTGGCTGTCGCTTTCTGCCCGCGTTGCTGCCCTGGCCACAGGCCGCCTCTGAGCACATGCAGAGCGGCCGCCGGCTGCCCGCTCACCCCCCGCCGCCTCTCCAGGCAAAAAGCGGGACATTTTTAAGAAGCGGCGGGGCGCGGGACTAATTCTTGAAAAGCGTGATTGTCCCATCAAAAGCGGGACGTCTGGTCACCTTATGCATGGCCCCATGGGAGTCTGACAATCAATCAGAATACATTTCTTACACAGGAACAGGAAACAGAGAGGTGGGGCTGAACAGTTTATAAAAAGCCTAGCAAGCCCCTTCCTCGCCCCTTCTCTTCTTCCTCACCCAACATTGAAGCATGTGATCACATGTGAGCTCAAGCCATGAGATCCTGTCCACCATTAAACCATCTTTCCAAGCAGCCTCCATGTCTCCAGTGTCTTTTTCCCCACTTGGAACCGAACCCAGAAGGACATTTCTTCCAACATTCCCAAGCCAGCATTTATTATACTATTCATGTTAATGACTGTAACCATTCACTTCACAGCCATATAAATCCTAAAATTCTTTGATATATAACAAGCCTGGGTGCCATCTAATCTAAAGACATCCCAGAGTTATTTGCAGAGGCCAGGTATTTGGGCAATCCTCCATTTCTCATTGCTAGGTATTTGCAGGCTGTTAAGAGACCTGAGAATCAGTTCTTTAGCATTCCTTACCTGTACCTATCACGTCATTATTCCTCATCATTCTTAGCACTGGTAACTAAAACATCTGTTTTAAATGGAAAGGATTCTCACTTGTGTTGCTCGTGTGCCTCAGTCCACCCACCTGTCTTTGGCAGAACACAACAAACTTAAATTGCTGAAATGATATTAAACTGCCTGTTGAACCGGATTCGAGTACATATTTCTCACAAGAACAGAACAATTCTCCACATGGGAACCTGCCTTTTTCAAAACAGACACAATTGCTTCAGTATCAGATCAAGTCAGTATTGTTTGGGCTCATAAGACACAAAGAATCAGACGTGGTTAGTACAGACTGGAACAGAACCAAAGAATGTTATGACTGTAGATTATTTATTTATTTATTTATTGAATTTATACCCCACCCTTCTCCAAACGGACCCAGGGCGGCGCACAGGAACATTAAAAAACATACAAAACATATAAAACTTTTTTAAAAAAAACTTATTCAACTAAGGGCCTGTGCTAAAACCGAATTAAAGTCCCCATTTTAAAACTATCTACGAGTCGGTATTGGAGGCTACGCAAGGCCGGCTAGTTGGAATAGGTGTGTCTTCAGACACTTGCGGAGAGGCGGAGGTCAGAAATGGTACGGAGTTCAGGGGGCAAGTCGTTCCAAAGGGCTGGTCCCGCCACAGAGAAGGCTCTCCCCCTGGGTGTCGCCAGTCGGCATTGTCCGGCCGACGGCACCCTGAGGAGGCCCTCTCTGTGGGAGCGTATCGGTCTAAGGGATGTATGGGGCAGGAGGCGGTCTCGCATATAACTAGGCCCCGAGCCATGGAGCGCTTTAAAGATGGTCGTTAAAACCTTGAAGCGCACCGAAAGACCACAGGAAGCCAGTGCAGCTCGCGCAGGATTGGTGTTATATAGGAGTGTCTAGGCGCTCCCGTAATCACCCGCGCGGCTGCGTTCTGGACTAACTGTAGCTTTCGGGTGCACCTCAAGGGAAGCCCCATGTAGAGAGCATTACAGTAGTCGAGTCGAGACGTGACGAGTGCTTGAGTGACCGTGCATAAGGCACCCCGGTCCAGTAAGGGGCGCAATTGGTGCATCAGGCATACCTGATGGAACGCCCCCCTGGCCACGGCTGCCACATGGTCCTCCATAGACAGCCGGGAGTCCAGGAGGACACCCAAATTGCGCGCCCTCTCCACGGGGGCCGGTGTTTCGCCCCCAATGGCCAGAGTTGGAATAATCTGGCTGAAACGGGGTGCCGGAAGCCACAGCCACTCAGTCTTGGACGGGTTGAGCTTGAGTTTGTTACTACCCATCCAGATCCGTACGGCCTCCAAACACCGGGACATAACCTCGACGGCATCGTTGGGGTGGTCTGGGGTGGATATGTACAACTGAGTATCATCAGCATACAGATGATATCCCACCCCAAAACCACGGATGATCTCACCCAGCGGCTTCATATATGTGTTGAACAGTAGGGGCGAGAGGACCGACCCCTGAGGTACCCCACATATGAGGGGCCTCAAAGTCGACCTCTGCCCCCCTGCCAACACACATTGCGACCAACCAGAGAGGTAGGACGAGAACCACCGCAAAACGGTGCCTCCCAGCCCCAACCCCCCCAGTCGGCGCAATAGGATACCATGGTCGATGGTATCAAAAGCCGCTGAGAGGTCTAATAGGACTAGGATAGAGGAATATCCTCTATCCCGCGCCCTCCAGAGATCATCAACCAATGCCGTCTCGGTGCTGTGCCCGATTAGAAGATTAGACAGAAAGTTTAAAAAAAAGGAAAGGAAAGAACTATTGCAGAAGAAAAAAGGTAACAAACCATTCCTATACTGTTATGCAAATTTGCATGAATGTATTTTGGAACGTTTTTCAAACTTGGCAATTTTAATTTTTTTTTTAAATTTAAGACTTGAATACAGTCATCTATCTTTCAACCAACTCTAGCAGCAGGGTAATCTGGAAGCTGAAGTCCACATATTTTAAAGTTGCCAAATTTAATAAACACTGACAAGAACTGAGCTTGATTCAAGGGAATTTTATCTTCACCATCATAACCCCACCATCCCTTTCCCGGTTAGTAACAACCAGTTAAGAATCTTTCTGTACATATAGAAAATTAGTATTGTTTGCCCTAATCTATGTCCCTTTATAGCTATTGTCAACATTAAAATTGGCCACTGATTATCCTCAATTCCATACCATTTATGAACAACTTTAAAAATTCTGGTCCCAAGCCAGATGCAAGAGGATTCTGTATGTTGTACAGTATTTCAAGAATGGAACATTTCTTTCTTTTTTAAAGAGAAGATTAAAGAACATCCTTTCTGTTCTTTAATACAATACAATACAATAGCAGAGTTGGAAGGGACCTTGTAGGTCTTCTAGTCCAACCCCCTGCGTGGGCAGGAACCTTATACCATTTCAGACAAATGGCTATCTAACATCTTTTTAAAGACTTCCAGGGTTGGGGCATTCACAACTTCTGGAGGCAAGCTGTTCCAGAGGTTAATTGTTCTTACTGTCAGGAAATTTCTCCTTAGTTCTAAGTTGCTTCTCTCCTTGATTAGTTTCCACCCGTTGCTTCTTGTCCTTTAGTTACAAAAGTTACTCATCCATGCATACTTGAAGCTTTTAAAAGTTCAGGTCAATAATATCCACCACATTAGCCTATCCATATACTTTTCTGACTTGTTGCAGACTATATACCTTACTTAGCAAAATGGCTAGATTCACCTTTGAGAAATGAGGGCTCCCCCACTAGAAAGTCTTCTCTACACATTGTGGAGTCAGCAGAAAATTATACCAGGATGACATTTGCTGTCTCCATTTGCCAATCACTACTCTGCCTCTATTCCCTTGGTTTTACCTCACGGCTCAAGAGGACTGTCCTGATTTTGCTATGCAGGATGTGAGAAGCAAAGGGATTAATAGTTGATTCCTCTGTCCACCCTCTTCAGCATGTCCCTAAGGAGAGGAACACCTGCTGGCAACATCATTCCACAAAAGGCAGGAATGAAATAGGTCTGGCTAAAGGTCCCCGTCTCATTTCTAGGCTTGTGACTGTTTCCTTAACTAACCCCATTCTGCCATAGCCTAGCCTAAGCTGAATAAGACTTAAAAAAAATATTTTGGACTCACAAAAGGAGCCAAGTCACAAGCAGCATTTTAATTTAAGATTTCTCTCCCCTTCTTCTCCTTATATAGGCAACAAATGCCAACTTCTGGATTCCTCTGTGTTCTGCCCCATCACTCAATTGTTTCATTATTTTTAACCTTGTGCTCAACCTGTCAGGACCACAAAATTAAAGTACTTACAGTACTGCTGGCCGAGCAACCCAAACCTCTTGTGCTATTTCAACAGACTATTTTAACTTTACTGGATACCATATGTATTCAGCTGGGGGAGGGCTCCCTTAGCATGCCAAAAGAACCCTTATCCTAAAAAAGTCTCCAATGCACTGAACAAATCTGAAAGACCAGCACAACATAGCACGGTCCGCCATAACCGGCATGGACTGGAAAGGGAATGAGTCCACATTTGGGTTCAAATGGTCAATAAGAGCCATGGTTGCGCAGTGGTTAGTACTGCAAGTTAATTCAACCAACTGCCAGCAGTTCATCTCATTAGCTCATGGTTAACTCAGCCTTCCATCCTTCTGAGGTTGGTAAATTGAGGAGCCAGGTTATTGGGGGCAATTTGCTGACTCTGTAAACCGCTTAGAGCGGGCTGTAAAACATTGTGAAGTGGTATATAAGTCTGCTGCTACTATTGCTACTGTTCTGATCCTGTCAATTCTTAAGCTCCAGACTCTGCTTTCAACACAATAGAGATGATTTTGCACACTACATTGATGGCTGCTTTCATAATAATAATAATAATAATAATAATAATAATAATAATAATAATAATAATAATAATAATAATAATAATAATAATAATAATAATCTTTATTGTCATTGTAATAATATTGTAACAAAATTACAATGAAATTGGTTTGAGCGCCAGGTGGAATACAGAAAGCAGTGACAGCCACAACAGGAATCTCTCCAGGCAAATGAAAAGGCCGACAAATGACAGTTGAAACAAAATGGCCGACAAATGACAGTTGAAAAGGATCAATTGTACTTTGTCTTTTATTATCCATTTCTTCAAATCTGTTTGGCATTTTAGGAGTTGGTGGAAGAGGAGCATGTCTCTTTTTCTTTTTTGTTTCTTGTTGCAATGAACTTTGAGGAATTGCACTTGGCATTTTTTTTCCTTCTCTCTCAGCTTTCCCAACAAAAAAGGATGGAATAACTGGTAGGGGTGGTGCTCTCCGCTTCTTCATTTCAATTCTTGCAGTTGCCCTTGTATATTCCCAAGAGATAATGATGGGGCCACCGTTACAGAACATAAACTTCGTGAAGAATCTGCGATCATTGTTTCATCAAGGCTTTGTTTACGATACAACATAGGTTTTAAAAATTCTCCACTACCAAGATCTAGGCGTCTTCTTGAGGATTTCTCTGCCTGAAACTTGTTTTTCTTACTTGTCCTAAAAAAATCCGAGTAATCCTTTCTTTCTTTAACTGATGTGTCACAACCAGTTGATATGTTTGTTTCTCAATAATTCACAGTAGGTTCAGAGCGAGTTTTTGATGGAAAAGTCTGCTGTGACACCAGGAGCTCAAAGCCGCTGCGCCTAAGCGCGCCGCCATCTTGGAGCCTCCAATATCAAATGAGGATTTTAACACTGATGTTGCCATAGGTCTATACTACAGGCCACCCAACCAGGCAGAGGAAGTGGATGAACTTTTTGCTAACCAGCTAACTAAGGTATGTAGGAAGCACACTACAATAGTAATGGGGGATTTTAACTACCCTGACATCAATTGGGAAACAAACTCTGCACCAAGTGGAAGATCCAACAGGTTCCTAACAAACCTAGCAGACAACTTTGTTTCCCAAAAGGTAGAGAAGGGAACAAGAGGATCAGCCATATTGGACTTAATTCTCACTAACAGAGAGGAAATGATAGAAGGTGTAGAAGCTACAGGAACCTTGGGGGCAAGTGATCATGAAATACTGGAATTCAACATTATGCAAACAAAAGTAGTAGAACAAAGTCAAACTAGAGTCTTAGACTTTAAGAGAGCTAATTTCAATAAACTTAGAGTGCTTGGGAAGGATTCCATGGATGAGAATCCTCAAGGGGAAAACAACTCAAGAAGCTTGGGAAATTTTGAAAAATGAGATTATAAAAGCCCAGTCTAGCGCAATACCAATGAAGAAGAAAAATAACAGTTCCCAAAAGAAACCAGCATGGCTGCATAAAGAACTCTCTGACAAATTGAAAGACAAAAAGGATAAACATAAACTAAGGCAAAATATCAGCAAATAGCCCGAGCCTGTAAAGATGAAGTGAGGAAAGCTAAGGCTCGCAATGAAGAAAGGCTTGCCAAAAAAGTAAAAAATAACAAAACAAGCTTCTTCCAACATGTTAAAAACAAGAAAAAAGTTAAGGAAACAATTGGTCTACTGCTGGGAGAAAATGGCAAGATGATAAGCAACAGGGAGAAAGCAGAACTATTTAACTCATAATAGTTAGAAAGATAATAGTTCAGGCAGTATAGTAAAGGATATGGACTACCTAGAAAATATGTAAAGAAAAAGGGCAACTGAACGAAGAAAAGAGCTTTTCCAACGGGGTGGGAGGGCACTGCTGGAAGAAACGTCCATCTGGGTTCAGTTCCAAGTGGGGAAAAAGACACTGGATTTGTTGAAGTTGCTTGGAAAGAAGGTTTTAATGGACAGTATTGCATGGTTTGAGGTCCTGGGGAAAAGGGGGATCAAATGCCTTGAAGATATAATAAATGGGGAACTCATCAAATTTGCAGATGACAGCAAGCTGGCAGGAATAGCCAACACTCCAGAAGATAGGCTTAAGATACAGAAGGATCTTGACAAACTTGAACATTGGGCACTTTCTAACGAAATGAAATTCAATGGTGAAAAAAGTAAGGTTCTACATTTAGGCAACAAAAACGAAATTCACAGGTACAGTATAGGTGGTACCTTGCTCAATAGTAGCAACTGTGAGAGGAATCTTGGAATCCTAGTGGACAACCATTTAAATATGAGCCAGCAGTGTGCAGCAGCTGCCAAAAAAGCCAACACAGTTCTAGGCTGCATAAACAGAGGGATAGAATCTAGATCACGTGAAGTGTTAATGCCACTGTATAGTGCCTTGGTAAGGCCACACTTGGAATACTGCATACAGTTTTGGTCGCCACGATGTAGAAAAGACGTGGAGACTCTGGAAAAAGTGCAGAGAAGAGCAACCAAGATGATTAGGGGACTGGAGGCTAAAACATATGAAGAACGGTTGCAGGAACTGGGTATGTCTAGTTTGATGAAGAGAAGGACCAGGGGAGACATGATAGCAGTGTTCCGATATCTCAGAGGGTGCCACAAAGAAGAGGGAGTCAAACTATTCTCCAAGGCACCTGGGGGCAGGACAAGAAGCAATGGGTGGAAACTAATCAAGGAGAGAAGCAACTTAGAACTAAGGAGAAATTTCCTGACAGTGAGAACAATTAACCTCTGGAACAGAAGTTGCCTCCAGAAGTGGTGAATGCCCCAACCCTGGAAGTCTTTAAGAAGATGTTAGATAGCCATTTGTCTGAAATGGTATAGGGTTCCTGCCCACGCAGGGGGTTGGACTAGAAGACCTCCAAGGTCCCTTCCAACTCTGCTATTGTATTGTATTGTATTGTATTGTATTGTATTGTATTGTATTGTATTGTATTGTATTGTATTGTATTGTATTGTATTGTATTGTATTGTATGTAGCTACTACGGATGACTTAAGCCTGGTTCACTCATAGTCTAATCATGGCAAGAAAAAAAATGTTGCAACATGGTTAGGTACAAGTTGGAAAATCATAATATGGTTTGATTTTTTTGAGTATGGGAAAGCATCAGCTAGCCAACCTTCTTAATTCAAGGCCAAAATCCTCTGTCAGTTGAAGTGCTTATTAACCCTTCAGTGGCTAATTCTTGTTTCCCCTTCTGACTGTAGAATCAGATCTAACATATTAATATATAAAGAACAGCTTCAGGAATTGGATAGGTGTCATTTAAAGAAAAGAACTAGGGTGATACGATAGCAGTGATCTAATGGGCTGCCACAAAGAAGTGGGGGGATGTCAACCTATTCTCCAAAGCACCTGAAGGCAGGACAAGGAATTGTTGTTAGTTGCGAAGCCGTATCCAACCCATCGCAACCCCATGGACAACGTTCCTCCAGGCTTTCCTGTCCTCTACCATCCTCTGGAGCCCATTCAAGCTCCCACCTACTGCCGACAGTTTTGTGGGAAGAGTTTGACTCTGTTACTTCCGAAAATATGGACAGGTTACGTGGGCGACTGCGAGCCACCACGTTTATTGGACCCGTGTCCCTCCTGGCTTGTACTGGCATCCTGGGAGGTCACACGAGGCTGGCTCCAGGAGGTTGTCAACGCTTCCCTTAGTGAGGGTTTCTTGCTGCCTCCCTTAAAGAGGCGATGGTGAGACCCCTCCTGAAGAAGCCCTCTCTGGACCCAGCATTGTTGGTTAATTACCGTCCGGTCTCCAACCTTCACTTTCTGGCGAAGGTTGTAGAGAGTGTGGTGGCACAACAGTTTCCCCGTCATCTGGAGGAAGTTGATTATCTGGACCCGCGCCAGTCCGGCTTCCGGCCCGGGCACAGCACCGAGATGGCATTGGTCGCGTTGGTGGATGATCTCTGGAGGGCCAGAGATGGGGGTTGTTCCTCCATCCTGGTCCTATTAGACCTCTCAGCGGCTTTTGATACCATCGACCATGGTATCCTATTGCATCGGCTGGAGGGGTTGGGGGTGAGGGGCACCGTATTACGGGGGTTCTCCTCCTACCTCTCCGGTCGATCGCAATTTGTGTTGGCAGGAGAGCAGAGGTCGACCTCGAGAGCCCTCACCTGTGGGGTGCCTCAGGGGTCGGTCCTCTCGCCTCTCCTGTTCAACACATATATGAAGCCGCTGGGCGAGATCATCCGTGGTTTTGGGGTAGAGTACCACCTCTACGCTGATGATACGCAGCTGTATATATCTACCCCAAACCACCCCAACGATGCCGTAGCGGTGATGTGCCAGTGCCTGGAAGCCGTGCGGGCCTGGATGGGAAGTAACAGACTCAGACTCAACCCGTCCAAGACCGAGTGGCTGTGGTTCCCGGCGTCCAGTTGACTCCATCACTGGCCATAGGGGACCAACACCTTACCCCTGTGGATGGGGCACGCAACTTGGGCGTCCTCCTGGATACCCAGCTGTCCATGGAAGATCAAGTGACAGCCGTGGCAAGGAGGGCATTCTACCAGGTTCGCCTGGAACGCCAGTTGCCTCCCCTATTGGATCGGGATGCCCTCTGCACAGTCACTCATGCCCTCGTGACATCCCGACTGGACTACTGCAATTCTCTCTACATGGGGCTCCCCTTGAGGTGCACCCGAAGACTTCAGAATGCAGCCGCACGAGCAATTATGGGAACCTCGAGGTTTACCCATGTAACACCGCTCTTACGCGAGCTGCATTGGCTACCTGTCGTCTTTCGGGTGCGCTTCAAGGTGTTAGTTATCATCTTTAAAGCGCTCCATGGCACGGGACCTAGCTATCTGCAGGATCGGATTCTGCCCCACACATCCCTGCGGCCGATCCGCTCCCACAGAGAGGGACTTCTCCGGGTGCCGTCCACTAGGCTATGCCAGGGTTAGGGTTAGGGTTAGGATTAGTATTTTATATTTGCTTTTTTAACTTCCCTGTGCACCGCTCCAAATCCCTCTGGGGAGAGGAGGCGGTCTATAAATAAAATTATTATTATTATTATTATTTGGTGACTCCATCCAGCCACCTCATTCTCTGTCGTTCACTTCTTTTCTTTTGCCCTCCATCGTTCCCAACATTTGGCTCTTCTCCAGGGAGTCCTTCCTTCTCATTAAGTGGCCAAAGTCTTTGAGTTTCATCTTCAGGATCTGGCCTTCTAAAGAGCAGTCAGGGTTGATCTCCTCTAGGACTGACCGGTTTGATCGCCTTGCAGTCCAAGGGACTCACAGGAGTCTCCTCCAGCACAAGAGTTCAAAGGCCTCAATCCTTTGGCGCTCAGCCTTTCTTATGGTCCAACTTTCACAGCCGTACATTGCGAGTGGAAAAACCATAGCCTTGACTATACACACTTTTGTTGGCAGGGTGATGTCTCTGCTTTTTAGTATGCTGTCTAGATTTGCCATAGCTTTCCTCTCCAGGAGCAAATGTCTTTTCATTTGTTGACTGCAGTCCCCATCTGCGGTGATCTTGGAGCCCAGGAAAATAAAATCTGCCATTACCACCATTTCTTCCCCATCTATTTGCCAGGAATTGAGAGGGCCGGATGCCATGATCTTAGTTTTTTTAACATTGAGTTTCAAGCCAACTTTTGCACTCTCCTTCTTCACCCGCATCAAGAGGCTCTTTAGTTTCTCTTCACTTTCTGCCATTAGAATGGTGTCATCTGAATATCTGAGGCTGTTGATATTTCTCCTGGCAATTTTAATTCCAACTTTTGATTCATCTAGCCCCACCTTTCTCATGATGTGCTCTCAATATAAATTAAATAGGCAGGGAGACAGTATACAACCTTGCCTGACTCCTTTCCCAATTTTGAACCAATCAATGTTCCGTATCCTTTTCTCACTGTTGCTTCTTGATCCGCATATAGAGACAAATAAGATGGTCTGGTACTCCCGTCTCTTTAAGAACTTGCCACAATTTGTTTGACCCACACAATCAAAGGCTTTAGCATAGTCAATGAAGCAGTAGATCGTTTTCTCCATTATCCAGCGTATGTTGGCAATTTGATCTCCAGTTCCTTTGCCTCTTCAAAATCCTGCCTGTACTTCTGGTAGTTCTTGATCCACCTACTGCTGGAGCCTAGCTTGTAGGACGCTGAGCATAACTTTACTAGCAGGTGGAATGAGTGCAATGATGATGTAGTTTGAACATTCTTTGGCATTGTCCTTCTTTGCAATTGGAATATAAACTGACCTTTTCCAATCCTGTGGAGGATTTCCAAATTTGCTGGCAAATTGAGTGCAGCACTTTTACTTGCATTGACTTTTAAGATTTTGAATAGCTCAGGTGGAATACTGTCCCCTCCACCAGCTTTGTTGCTCAGATATTCTATGGTCCACTTGACTTCACATTCTAGGATGTCTGGCTCAAGGTCAATGACACACACACCCCAAAAAATCTTGGTTATTAAGCTCATTCTTGTATAGTTCTTCTGTGTAATGTTGCCACCTGTTCTTACTCTCTTCTGCCTGTGTTAGATCCCTGCCATTTTGGTCCTTTATCATGCCCACCTTTGCACAAAACATTCCCTTCATATCTCCAATTTTCTTGGAAGAGGAAGGAATGGATGGAAACTAATCAAGGAGAGAAGTGACGTACAACTAAGAAAGAATTTCCCAGTGGTGGGTTTCAAAAATTTTTAGAACCTCTTCTGTAGGTGTGGCCTGCCTTGTGGGAGTGGCTTGCCAGCCATGTGACTGGGTGGGAGTGGCTTGCTAGTCATGTGACTGGGTGGGCATGGTAAACTTGTAAAATGTGGTGAAACTCACTTAACAACGCTCTTGCTTAGCAACCACAATGTTGGCTCAGAAACTCTGGCATTTGAAGCACGCAAGTCTTATTAAAGCTGTCAAGTTACAAGACCCTTGCACCCCTAACACTTAAAAAAAAAAAAAAAACAGATGTGTTCAAACTTGACAGCTTTAAGACTTGTGGACTTCAACTCCCAGAATTCCTCCTCCAGTCATGTGGGCTCAGGAACTCTGGCATTTGAAGCATGCAAGTCTTAAAGCTGTCAAATTACAAGACATTTGCACCCCTAACCCTTTAGAAAAAAAAAACCCAAGGGCGGTCAAACTTGACAGCTTTAAGACTTGTGGACTTCAACTCCCAGAATTCCTCCTCTTGCTCTTCATCTTGATGATGTGTGGACGGGTGGGGGGAGGGAGCTGGAACTGGTTCTAAACGGCACTGGAGATTTGTGGAACCTCCTCTATAGAAGAGGCCAGAACTGGCAGGCACCCACCCCTGGAATTTCCTGACAGTTACAATTAATTAGTGGTACAAGTTGCCTCCAGAAGTTGTGGGTGCTCCAACATTGGAGATTTTAAAGAAGAGATTGGATTGACACGACTAATTTGATTTGTCTAAAATACTGTTATTCTTCTACCGTACATGCTTGTCCAATATCCAACTGCAACTTTCTCAATGTTTAACTGGGTCACCACCAAAATCTACTGTATGTTTCCACCATAGCAAAGTGTAGAGCAGTGTTTCTCAACCTTGGCAACTTTAAGTCCTGTGGACTTCAACTCCCAGAATCCCCCAGCCAGCATAGCTGCCTAGGGAATTCTGGGAGTTGAAGTTCACAAGTCTTAAAAGTCGCCACGGTTGAGAAACACTGGTGTAGACGGTTAGAATATGTTCGGCGGAGTTCTTCTCCCTAACATTTAATTAGCCACAAAAACAAAAAGCGTCCCTTCTTGGTCCTCGGAGAACTTTGCATCTCTTACATTTCTGTTCCAACGGCAATCGATCTCTCGTGCAATTGCTCCAAATACTGTTTCTCCAAAAATGTTTTCTAATATTGTTAAATAACAGCAAGCGGCCGACGACGGCAAATTAATCACGGCGGATAGTTTAGCGCCACCTAAGGAATCGGTGTAGCCGGTTACTGCGTACGAATCGAGCAAAACCGCGCTCAACGGCGCGTTACTCATACCCCCTTGGGACAATAGCCAGTTTTAGGTGGCGCCTGCGCAGTTGGAATCGCTTTGGGCTGGTGCCGCCCTCTCGCCATTGGCTGGGCAACAAAAGGTTCCGAGCGGCCATTTTAGAAACATTCCTTTCGCGGAAGGCCACGTTTCTTTCTGCTGGCCCCGCCCCTTGTCACGTGCCGCAGCGGCGGTTGCCGGAGCAGCGTCGCCCGTGCTGATTGGCTGGCGGCCTTTCCCGCCGTCCCTCGCGGCGGAGGCGGGCGGCTCGGCTTGACGGCGGCAGGTTGGTCGTTGCTCGCTCTTTCCCTGCTCGGTGATGGCGGGGGCCGGGTTGGGGCTGCCGTGGTTGGTGTCCGCCTTGTTGGTGCTGAGTGGGGTGCGAGGTAATGGAGACGTTTCCGGGGATCATCTTCGTGGCCTCTTTTCCTTTCTCGTCTTCGTTGAGAAGTCCCGGGATGGATGGAGTTAGTGGGCCCTTCCGAGGACCTTCCCTCGTGTGGCCCGCCTTTCTTTCTTCTCTCTCGGCGATTTCTTCACCTAGTTTCAGGCAGTTTCCTCAGCTCAGTTTCATTTCGCCCCTCCCCCCCCCGTGAATATAATTCGCAGAAAGTCCTAATAATTTGGGATTATGGAGTATGTAGTCCTGATATGTGTGTGTATGTGTGTGCAGAGAGAGAGAGAGATGGAGATGGTAGATATCTGGGGTGGGGAGTTTGGTAAGGTAGGAGACGCCTCGCTGAGGTACATATTGTGCTGTAAAATTATTTCATTAGAAAAACTCAAAAACAAAGTTCACTATCGTGTCTTAAGCAGGCAAGATAGGTTAAAATGAAGGCAGGAATTATGGAGAAGGCAGAACAACTAGATTTTCAAAGGTTGATTTTATTGTTAACTAGCCGTTCCCGGCCACATGTTGCTGTGGCCCAGTCTGGTTAAATGGCCAACCAATTTGTGTAGATCTAGTAGTACACACAACCACCGTATAACCCCCTACCTACCTACCGCATTTCTCCCTCCCTCTATCTATAGCTGCCTACATACCTACCTACTACTATGACATAATACAAAATGTCATAAAATAATTCCTGTGGCTCACTGCTCTCTCTGTATCTATCTACCTACCTTTTTTTATATTTCCGTTGTGTGTACCTGGCAGAGGTGTGACATCTACACAATCTATATACTGTATATATTGGTGCCGTACTTGAAAGGAACGTTGGGTGAAAACTTGGAAGCGATCGGTGCAGTACTTTCGGAGATTAGCAGTTTTGAACAAACTCTTGTTACATTTTTATTTATATATTATATTATTTTATATTATATATATATATATATATATTATATTATATATATATTATATTATATTATATTATATATAGAATAGAATAGATGCACTGCTCAAAACATTTGATCATTTCAAACACTACCCATGAATACAGTATGAGATCATGAAGCTCAGTAGGGACTTCAGTTCCTTACGCATCTCATTGAATGGCCTAGGTTTCCACCTCAAGCTCTAAATATTTTGATAAAATCATTTTTCTTTCCTGGCAGGTGAAACATGCACAGAACCAGTTATCGTCCCGTCCTATTATACTACCTCAGATGCTGTTATTTCTTCGGAAACCGTCTTTGTTGTTGAGATCTCCCTCACCTGTAAAAATGGAGCACAAGTAAGTGCCTGAATGGTGTTTTTTTTTTTTACATTTTAAAGGGGAAAAAAATCTCAAAAATTTGCCACAGATATAGTAAATTGTGTTATAAGTGATTGTGATAGGACAGTGAATCTGTCCCATTATGTGCATGGCTTTGGATTTATGGTACGTCCCTTTCCATGGACTTCCCATAGTGGACTCCATGCCAAAGAAACTTGTCTCCCCGAACCATTGGCTAGTCTGATTTACTGTAGTCCTAGCTACTGATGTGGGTGGTACATTTCAAAACAACAGAAATGTAGCCATCTGAGTTCTTTTATTGATAGAAAAACTTGAGTCCCTTCTCTACTGGATTTTCTATTAAAGGGAAACTTGGAGGGCATGCTGGCATTGATCTGATGGCAAGGAATGAGATCTGTCTTTAATGTTATTTCAGATTCCTCTTATAGACATTTAAGATTTCAAGATGAGAGATTATATGGATTTCTGTAACTCTGATACCCATCATATTTTTTTTCTGTAGAATGTGGCCCTCTATGCAGATGTCAATGGCAAGCAATTCCCTGTTACACGGGGTCAGGATGTGGGTCGCTATCAGGTAAGAATAAACATGATTCCTGCTAGTCAATATATAAGATTTTGCAAAATACTTAAATTCAATTTTATGGAATTAGTGAAGTTATTAAAATTCTGCCTTGGTTCGCAGCCTTGCTTTCATTATTAAAAATATAAACAGAAGAAATTGTCATATACAAAATCTGGTTCACAGTTTGGTATTAAAATATGAAATATCTTACAATTAAAAGGATTGTGATATGAAAATCGTGCAACATACAAGTAAATTGTAGGCAAAATTGGATTTTGTCTGGGTTGGAAGCAGCCTGGAAGTTTGATTAAATAAGTAACATAACAATGGTTAGTCTTTAATAGGATTAACAGCATTTGAGGTTAGTGATAAAAGAATAAGTTGCCAATCCTTAAACCATATAGTTTTGGAAAAGGAGAGCAGTGGTTTTGTGCCAAAAATGCATGGTCTTAGTTTTGTGGTGGGTCTGATTCTGTGAGTCCCTCCTTCTCTCTATGCTAAAAGAAATTGCCATTCCGAACCATTGGCTAGTTTGGTTTATTATAGCCCTGGCTACTGAAGTGAGTGGTACATCTCTGTTAATGTCTTGTGTGTGCATTTATTTATATACCTGTACTATCAAAAGAAGACAGTTTCTCTCATGGCTGATCCTGTATCTTTTTTTGGGGGGGGTGAGGACAGGTTTCTTGGAGCATGGAACATAAGCTGGCTCGGTCGGGCACCTATGAGGTGAAGTTTTTTGATGAGGAGTCCTATAGTATCTTGCGCAAGGTGAGATTGCACTGATGGATGGAAGGAAAAGATACAAGTAAATTTTGTAGACTATGTGCAGATTTGTGATCAGTATAGGAATAGGGGAAGCAAATGTTTACATTTTACTATTAAAAGTTGGTAGCTTGACTTTTTTTCCCCAGTAGATGGAAGCCCCATGAATTACAGGTAGTCTGAGTTATGACCACAACATGATGTTATTAAGCAAGACATTTTTGAATTTTGCCCCATTTTACGACTGTTCTTGCCATAGTTTTTAAGTGAATCACTACAACTTAGTAGCTCAGTTATTAAGTGACTCTGACTTCTCCATTGACTCTGCTTGTCCGAAAGTCGCAAAAGGTGATCACACGGCCCCAGGACACTGCACCTGTCATAAACATGAATCAGTTGCCAAATGTCTGAATTTTGATCCTGTGATCACAGGGATGCTGCCATAGTTGTAAGTGTGAAAAATGGTCATGTCACTTTTTTCAATGCTGTTGTAACTTTGAACAATTACTAAATGAACTGTTGTAAGTTGAGGATTACCTGTAGTCTCTGTGCCTTCTGTGGAAAAAAATGACATGGTTCTACATCAGCATCAGCATCAGCATCGTCATAAATTTAATTTGTAGACCGCTCCCTCTCCCCAAAGGGACTCGGAGCGGTGCACAGGGGAATTAAAAAACATACAAACATAAATACATCATGAATATATAAAAATCAGGTTAAAAGAGTTATCCCTGCGCTAAAAACCCAAAATACTAAAAACTAAACCCTTAAAAACCCAATTAAAACAATAAACAGATGACTAACCTAGGCCGGCCAAGCAGAAAAAGTGCGTTTTTAATTTTTGACGGAAGGAGCGGAGGTCCATAGTTGTTCTAATAGCCTAGTGGACGGCACCCGGAGAAGTCCCTCTCTGTGGGAGCGAATCGGCCGCAGGGATGTATGGGGCAGGATGTGATCCCGCAGATAGCTAGGTCCCGTGCCATGGAGCGTTTTAAAGATGATGACCAACACCTTGAAGCGCACCTGAAAGACGACAGGCAGCCAATGCAGCTCGCGCAGGAGCGATGTTGCATGGGAAAACCTAGAGGTTCCCATAACTGCCCGCGCGGCTGCATTCTGGACAAGCTGAAGCCTTCGGGTGCACCACAAGGAGAGCCCCATGTAGAGAGCATTGCAGTAGTCCAGTTGGGATGTCACGAGGGCATGAGTGACTGCAGAGGGCATCCCGATCCAATAGGGGACGCAACTGGCGTACCAGCGAACCTGGTAAAACGCCCTCCTGGCCACGGCTGTCACTTGATCTTCCATGGACAGCCATGCATCAAGGAGGACGCCCAAGTTGCGTGCCCCATCCACAGGGGTTAGGTGTTCACCCCCTATGGCCAGTGATGGAGTCAACTGGTTGTACCGGGATGCCGGAAACCATAGCCACTCGGTCTTGGACGGGTTGAGTCTGAGTCTGTTGCTTCCCATCCAGTATTTTCCCATAAATATTTTCCCATAAAAATATTTCCTTTATTAATGATATACCATGGCATGTCTATTTACTCTTGGAACTGAGAATGAGGCATCTTTCTTGATCAGATGGCCCATGGAAATTAAAATTTAAGAATCAACTCACCTACTTTGACACTGAACTAAAAACACAGTCCTTGTATTCTGTTTCACTGCCAGATGTATTGTCTACCATGTTTTCCTCTGCTAATTGTATTCATGTAGTGTAGCCATTATAAGTAGATGATGATGCTATCAAGAAATTACATCTTGGGCCTTTGGTTAATCAATTAAAGCCTTAACTCAGCTGTTAATTCTCTTCCCTCCATCTTAGGCTCAGCGCAACAATGAGGATGTCTCAGAGATCAGACCTCTTTTTACAGTCAGTGTGGATCATCGGGTGAGTGCAGCTTCTATGGGTATGGAGCTACTATAATAGGTGACCAATGCAACCAGGTCAGACGTTCAGTACTACTACAATTGAAGAAATCAGGCCATTTACAGCATATGCTACTTTCTGATGGCAGTTTGTGTATTCTATGATGGTGTCTTTAATTAGTAGAACAACTATTTCTATTTATGACCAGTCGCTTAGCTTATTTATGATTGATACAAAGTTCAACGGCTGCCTATCCCATGCCCATGGTGACATAATTACTTTTTGGGAGCTCAGCAGCAAATCTGCATTTATAGTCATTTACAGTGTCACATGATCATGATTGACCATATTTTTTCCAAAAGCTGGTGATTACTTCATTGCAAACAGTGGGTTTGCTTAATGGCTGCTACAGAAAAGGTCATAAGATAGTCAGCAGACGATCTGCTTTATGACTGCCACAGCTTATTATTGTAATGGGCTACCTGTATACTTGAAAACATGCTGTAAAGAGTTATGATGCGCCCAATTCCCAAGGAGAAGCACTTAGGATTTGATCCAGAAATAGATGAGATAAAAACCATGTATGCTATTAAAATGGAGGGAATGTGATGTAAAAGATATAAAAGGCCAGTTCATAATGGAAACATAATATATTATTTTTAGTTTAGCAGGGATTGTAGGGATAGCTACTGTTAATGGGGTAGGGAAAGGATGTGTGTATCATTTGCTGCATGTTCCCAGAAGTCCAGCCTCTTAAAACGTCTAAGCAGGTTGGATTCAGAATTGAGATTTTGCTGTGTCATAGAAAAGCAATATAAAAAAGCTTTCTATATTACCAAACACAAAATGGCTGCCAGAGATGATTCTATCTGTATATAAAATGGCTGCCATAATGGGCCACTCATGCATCAGACAATTCCTAGCAAACTAGTGAAGTTGAAAAGCATATATGCCAGACCTGCCCAGAAAGTTCAGTGGTTTTCCCTAGTAGGCTGCATTTGGGGCTTTATCTGTACTATTCTTTTAAACTTTACTATTTCAAAGTTTAGCCCTGCTCAGTATCAGTAGGTTCCTTTTTGGTCCTTTGTTTTGCTAAGTAATGGAGAAAATGAAGAAAATAGAAAAAATGGTACAATTGCAGGGTTAATCTACTTAATTAATCCTCAAACTTAGGCCAGTTTTATTACTTGATTGGGGTTTCTCACATGTAGACAGGCCATATCTAGGCTTAGTTCCTTATGTTTAGGTGACATGTCCTGATACAACTCAGCCCTCTGCTGCTACAGTTTGTAGCCTTGTAGCCTAAACAAGTTCAAAATCATGGGACAGTACCGAGAAAATTTAGTTCCACCATTTCTTATTCTTTCCTTTTAATCATGCGGTTCATTCAGTATGTTTTTTATTCTTTCCACCTTCCATTTGCAGGGTGCCTGGAACGGACCATGGGTCTCCACTGAGGTATTGGCAGCATTGATCGGTATTCTGGTATATTATATGGCATTCACTGCTAAGAGCAACATCCAAGCATAAAGCACTTCAATAAACTCCCTATACCAACTTCACTGGTTTCTGCCTTTTCTTTAGAAAGTAAAGATTTCCCCCACTGTGTCTTCAAAAATATCCCTGTGTCAGCATCATTAATTTCCATCTCATGTTTTGGTTTGACGTAGGTCAGAATTATAACAGTGTTAGAGCTGCTTGTAGTCTGATCAAAGTGCATTTGCTGATGATCTTGCCACCTTTCAAAGTAAAATTTTTGAGACTCAAATTGTACCTAAAGTTTAAACAAAGAGCCGAAAAGACCCAATGAAGACCCAATAAAGCCAATGCTTTCCATGGAACTGGAGTCCTGGAAAGAAGCAGTGGACAGACACATACCCTAAATGTGCATACTTTGCCGAGGTAACGTTCTGAATTGTGGCTGGTTTAATATTAGGGATTGGCTGTGGTGGCTGATTGGCTGAACGGTTACCTTTCCCTTAATCCCGTTAAGCAATGCATCTCTGTGTGCAATTTTAATTATGCTTCAGCTCATTATCTAATGACTACAGCTCTTGGCATGAGCCACTGCAGCCAGGGTGGGATTACCGCATTGCTCTAAAATTGTATTCATGCCAGATTATAAAGCGGAATATAAAGGTAGCTGTGCATTCATTTACTACTTCTGCAATCCAGTCAGATCTTTAGCTGCTGCAATCTTCATCTGAACCAGTGTGGAAGTCAAATTCAGGTACAGTTTTACAGACCATTGAGTAAACTAAAGGAATATTAAATATTTCATTTTTTTCAGGAAAGGTTCATGATGGAACTTGCTACTAATTATAGACCCTATTTCTGTCTACGTGTCTCCTCTAACATAGGTTGTCCTTGTTTGGCGACCACAGCCAGGACCAACAACTAGGTTGTTAAGTGGTCACTAAGTGAATGGGGTTGTGTTTATATGATTTTCAGCTTTCCTTTGTTTTTCAGAACTGCAGATTGTAAACGTCATCATTGGTTACAAAGTCACTTTTTCACCCCAATTGTAACTGGGGCGGTCACTAAGCAAGGACTTCCCATAAATGGAACAGGCCATGGGTTCTGTTTTAACATAGAAATAAATTCAAAAAATGGTGATAGAGCTACATGCACAAGAAAGTATGATTGGTGCTTCCTGTAAGGTAGAAATGCATTTGCATCCTAAGTACTGTTTTCCCAAGTACTGGACAGTTCCTATTCCAAGAAAGTATGATTGGTGCTTCCTGTAAGGTAGAAATGCATTTGCATCCTAAGTACTGTTTTCCCAAGTACTGGACAGTTCCTATTCCTTCTATTGGGGTGTCAGAAGCCCTGAAGTGTGCAATTGATTATTTAAATTGTAGCTCATTTGAAGGCTTGTGTGTTTATTCTGCATTGCCATTGTTTTAAAGTGGAAATCAGCATGCTTTCTCTGGTATTACAAGGCAACTTTTTATCCTGGATGTAATTTTTTATAAAATCTCTATTAAATGGTAACTTAAATGATGATTGTGTTTTGAATGCAATACTTTTTCCTTAATGCAAAATTATTTCAGAGTTTATAGAAGAACAAGATACAGATCTGTGTAATACTAAGATGCTGATGTGGAGATATTGGAGTATCTTCAATTCAGTATCTCTTGGTCACTGACGTATTTTAAATTGTAAATTTTGCCATTACCTTAAATTATGTTCAACAGCCAAGCAAGGCATATAGCTGGGTGGTACTCTGTCAAGTACTCTGTGGTACTCTGTCAAGCATAACTCAAGAAGTTTCAGGGATATATCCCAATTCATTACCTGAGTCTTTTTAAGTGAGATTTGATTGATCCAGACTAAGACTTCATGCATATTTTGTATGATATTGGAGGATATTCAGAAGATATGAACATGTTTGATGACTAGAGTTTCAGAAATTATTCCATTGCTAGTATGTCTCAGAAGTGACCCAATTCACACAGTACATATCCTAAGATATTATTTGGTTTATTTGATTTTGGCTTAATGTGAACTCTGTGAACTTAACCACCTCTAGTCCATGAACTCTGGATCACAACTTAATGTAATTTTAAAAAATGTTGCTTGTAATTTTAAAAGGTTGCTTGCCTTACATTAATTGCTCAACCCATGTTTATTTAATAAAACATGAGGTTCATAATCTCATAAATCTTGCGCGAGCTGCACTGGCTACCTGTCGTCTTCCGGGTGCGCTTCAAGGTGTTAATTATCATCTTTAAAGCGCTCCATGGCTCGGGACCTAGCTATCTGCGGGATCGGATCCTGCCTCATACATCCTCACGGCTGATTCGCTCCCACAGAGAGGGACTTCTCCGGGTGCCGTCCACTAGACTGTGTCAGCGGGCGACACCCAGGGGAAGGGCTCTCTCTGTGGCGGGCCCGGCCCTCTGGAACGACCTTCCCCCCGATATTAGGACAACCACGGACCTCCGCTCCTTCCGTCTTAAATTAAAAACCTATTTTTTCCGTCTGGCCGGCTTGGGATAGTCCCCCTGTCTTGGGGTTTTACTGGGTAGATTTTAGTTCAGTTAGTTAAATGGGAATTTTAGCACAGGTTGAGTTTAATTTGGCTTTTAAAATTGTTTGTGGTTTTATTGTTGTTTGTATGTTTTTTACTGTTTTTATTCTACCTGTTCACCGCCCCGAGTCCCCATGGGGAGAGGGAGCGGTTTATAAGTATTAAATGATTGATTGATTGATTGATTGATTGATTGATTGATAAAGCTTTATTAAATAAAATGGGTTGAGCAATTATTGTGAGCCAAGCAATCCTTTGCTGACTTGCGAATCACAATGCATTTGGGTAGACATTGGTGGTAATGATATAAGTATGTGAGGTCAGAACACCTATGAAAAAGACATAAGATTTTCCATATTTCCCTGTTTTTGATGGGGAAGAGAGCTTGCAACTGGGAAACCTCAGGTTGCTCAACCTGACAGAATTCAATCAGTAAACCTAGCCATTGACTGGAGTCACATTGTACCCTAATAATGTTGGGGTTACTTTATGAGTCAGCTTGTCATATAGACATGGAAAAATGGATTAATTCCATAAATGGAGCTTCAGTTAACTAAGCTTACCATACAAGTTAGCTGCTGTGTACTGCATGCTAACATTTTCACCCCTTCCTACTCCTGTTGCTTTTATGGAACCATCTGCCTTCCACAAATGCCCATTTGGCAATGCTGGCTTTCCACATACATGCTTGCTGCATTAGAGAGATGTTCTACAGCAGGGGTTCCCAAACTTGGCAACTTTTAAGACTTGTGGACTTCAACTCCCAGAATTCCCCAGCCAGCATAGCTGGCTGGAGAATTCTGGGAGTTGAAGTCCACAAGTCTTAAAGTTGCCAACTTTGGGAACCCTGGTTCTACAGCATGAACGGCTTTACTAATTTTTACGCAGTCAGCACAGTTTCAAAAGTATGCTGCACAATTTGTGTAACTTGGTTTCAATGAATAAAAGCGGTTTTTTAATTCTTTTTATTGTAACAATGCAATTTCAGCCTCAGGTACAAGGTTTGCTACAAGCTTTCCATTGCAAAACCTCCCTTTGCTAAGCTCCTGCCTCTTCCTGAGCTGGGAGGGAAGGGCAGCGACATGGTAGAAAATGCAGGAAGGGAGCACTTGGTCACTTGTGGATTGAGCCTCCAGGGCTCGGACCTCCATCCTGGGAGAAATTTAAAAAATGTAAAATCACAATCACAAAAGAGGAAAGAGAAAGAAGAAAGATGTCACAACATCCCAATTTGGGAAGACAGGAAGGGTTCATTGGTCCTGTTGATGGGGATGAGCCTCCTTTTCTTGTGCTCTGCACAGTGTCTATAGATGAGAATTGGTTCTTTGTGCTTCAGGATGGGATTGGCATGGACCAAGCTTGGCAAAAGCTTTCCCGTAAGTGAAAGGGGACAACAGACTTGCACAATTGCCTTCAATATAGATGGTGCACACATCAGGAAAACAGACTTTACTCCCTAGCAGGCTCCCGATGATCGCAGGCTTGGTGGCCTATTTTGCCCCCTGGTTCTTAAGGCAGGAAGGGATGCTGGGCTTGTCACACTCAAAATTTGGTGTAGAGAAGAGGGCTCTCTGAGCCCACAGAGTACAAATAGTAAAAGGTCCCAAGTACGTTCAAAGAGCAATCGTCCTATTAATCAAGGAGGAAACAGCTGTGTTTATTCTACTTTCTCAAAGTCTGGCCAGGAGGCAATGGTGCAGCTTCCCTCCAGTGTCCTTTCTTACACACTCAAACAGTAGTGACTGAAAGCAGTGGGTTGTAAACTCTGCGGCCATCTGCTGAGCGAGTGCCGTGAGCCAACATTTCTTGGATGGTAATCCAGTTGTCCAAGATACGTCGGCTCCGTTTCTTCATGGTTTTACGATGGCTCAGTGCCAAGATGTTGACCTCACCAGAAACCCCTCTCGCTTCACTTCCTTCCCTTTCTCTCAAGCACTCCAGCCGGCTCTGCATCATAAACTCACGGCGTTTCCGTTGCTCACGAGCTCGGATCAAGTGCTGCTTCCGTTCCTCCTTGCTCCAGTAACGTCCCATCTTCATCTCACTGACCGCATCATCATCTGTCGTCATGCCGCTGCGTTCCTCGCGGATCTTCATGGCCCTGGCTTTGAGCAGCCGGTCCCTCACCGGTCTCTTGGCCACGTAGCGAGTGCCGTCACTACGGACCTTCACTTTCCACTCCATGCGGGGTTCTGCTTTGCTCCCAAGCGAGTCCTTGCAAATGCTGGCTAAGCTCATGGGGCTGATGGGAGCGGGTAGCTCTTCCCGCTGACGTCGACTCAAATAAGGACTGCTTTCCCCAGGTGCCTTGGGGCTGCGCCGCACCCGCTCTTCCCGGCGGAACTTAGGGTGTGGAGGAGAAGGAGGAGCTGTGCGGTTGAGATTGGGGGTCTCAGCCAAGCGACGCAAGGGGCTTTCCAGTAAGGGGGTGCTTCGACAACTTTCTCCAGTGTTGTAGGCACTCGTGCTGTCCTTATCTGAGCGTTCTGGCAGTTCAGTGATGTCTGACAGTTCGTGCTTCTTAGGTTCCCCTTCCAAAGTATACAGCCCTTCCTCCTCAAGCAGCCAGGCCTTCATGCAGCGTTCACGCAGCTGTTGCATCTTCTGTGCTCGCAAGATGTTGCGGCACTTAAACTCCAGGTGGCGGAGCTCCTCTTCTAGGAGAGCCACCTCGTTGCGGTTGACATCCAGGGCAGCGTTCACTAGCCCTGGTTCATTGCCATTCTCTAGATGACACTTGAGCTCCAACAGCTCACGGTAACGTTCGTACTCTTCATCGGTAAGTCCTGGCATCAGGTCTGTGCCCACAGCACTAGGAAGCTCCCCTGCCAGGAGGGAGTCCATGCTATAATGAAAGTCCCGAGGTTGGAGGCTGGGTCCAAATTTGCGCAGGCTGCCAGGCGTGTTGGCGGCACTGGGCGCTTCATCTCCTAGCAGGTCATGTTCAGAGCTCTCCTCGTTGCGGGTACTTTCATCTGTCCGGCCAACTCCACTGTCCAGTTCCTGGCTGTTAGTCAGAGGTGTGGCTGCATCCCCAGAAGGCTTTTCTTGTAGTGGTTCCTCCTAAGGAAAAGAGGGAGAAGGGCACCATTCAAGGAAATCTGTTCTAGATTTTGGCCCAGAATTTCCTATCTGACACTTTTATGCCAGCCTTACAGACCCTTGCAGCTAAACTCTTGAGATTTGAATTTGGCAAAGACTTGAGGGATCAGTTGTACATTCCCAATTAACTGGAAAATGGATGAAAGATTTAACTCCCTTTACCAAGATATGGACAACCACAGAAGCATTGCCATGGTTTTCTTCGTATTCATCTCATCTCTTGACTACAAAGGCTTCTCTGCCCCTTTCATCTCACAGCAAAAAGAGATGAATGACAAAAACAGTCCATTAGGCAAGTCCTTGGCTGAAATTAATGCAGCTCTGGGCCCATTTTAGGCCTCCACGATCTATTTTGCATTTAGTTGTCAGATGGGAAATTGTGCTTTGGGAGATAATCAATTCCCCACTGCATCCTATGATCTATACACACTGAGGTGACCTTACATACACAAAATTCCGTATACATCCAAGTTACTTTCCTTCACGTAGCCTAACAATGTAAGTATTACTGTATACAAGTGGGTATACAGGGGGCAATTAGGATTGCCATGGCAACTCTATACATTCTCAAACAATCTGGAGTCAGGTTTTCTTGTTGACCTACTACAAATCATCCAACAGTCTGCCAGAAAATCTCAACCTCCTTTTTTGTGTACCAGTCAAAGAGCAAACAAGTGGAAGTGAGCAGAATTGATGCTGCTGCTGGCCCTTTTCATAAATTGAAAAAAGGGGATGATCAAATTCCTATAGAAAAGATATGCAGCTAGCTTTGCCGTGTGGAGGCAAGGGAGCAGAACCTTACTGTGAACTAGTTACCATAACTTCCACATCTAAACCACTTACCTGCTGGTCTGGGGGAGAAAGCAGCCGTTGCGGTTTTATTCCAGCTTCGTGATCAGAACCAAAGTCATCTAAGAAATCCTCACGGTCACTGTCCTTCCAACGTTTGGACAGCTGGAATGGTGAACACAGTCAGAATGAAAAAGGCCAGGAATTCCAGTTTCTATTTTCCATCCCAGGTTCTTTCAAGGTGCCCAATCTTCATCAGCTTGATTATTTGCTACTAGCCTGTACTCTAGTAGCTACTAAGAACAACCAATACAGAAACATATTTTACCCAAATTGTATGATGCATTTAATTTCTAAGCTCATTTCATTTCAAGTACTTGTGAAATTCGCTTATTAAAGGTTTTTTGCCCCCTCTTCAAATCAGGCAAATACTACAATTTACACTAAGAAAAAAACCAGAGGTTTCCTTGTCAAATGCACTTTCCAAAAACAGCATCAGGACAATTGACAATTGAAATCTAAATTCAAATCCTTTTATTATTTGCTCTTAGGCCTCCATGCACCAAAGTTTGTGTAGACAAGATCATACTTGTGCTTTGAGTGGTGTGTGCTATGGACTGTTCTCCAAACATGTAAAGGGCAGAACAAATAAATGAGGCTAGTCTACGTCAAAGGATAAATCTAATTTAATTTAAATGCAATCGATTATGTGCAATTAATCTGCTAGCTCCCCAACTATTCAATAATTTTCCCATGGCTTGTCATCATTTTCATAAATAAATTTTGAAGAATGTGCATGTAACAAGTTATCTTGCCAAATTAGCATGAGAGGTAAATGGGCATGTTGCTAGTTTTAGAATTGTGCTCATCAATGGTTTCTCATCAAAAGAGATCTGGAGATTCCCCATATATACTCCGAACAACTGTTTTTAGTGAGTAGATGGCTGAAACCGTGCTTTTGCAGCTGCTTGCAATCAGCTGGGAGTCACAGTTTTCATCATGCTATAAATGCAGCCTTTCATGGACTCAAGACTCAACTAAACCTATTTTTTAAAATCACTTTGGAGCTTTCCCTCCTTTATTGTTTCAATCAGAGATTTAAAAATCTTTGGAACTGCAAGTTTGCCAGTCATTTGATGATTTCTCTTCGATCCTTTTTAAAAAGGAAAAAAATGTGTTTCCAGCTTTGTAAGACATTTACTTTTTGCTCTTTTTTTGCAACAAACAGGAAAGGGGTGATTATCAAGTTGGTTTTGGCAGGATTTTAAATACTAAGGCTTTGGAGGAAATTGATTTAAAGAAAGACTGAAGTTAATTGGAAAAATCCTCTGGCATGGGAAAAATTGTCTTGTTTAAATTTCAAGCTGAATATGGGATTGAAGGTTGATGAATAGAGAGCAGACGATGGCTACTTTAAAAGAAATGTTTGTTCTGTGCATTCAAGACGGACGTGAGCTTTTTAACTCTATACCGGAACCAAAAGTTCTAGAAAGACAAAATAAGTTCCTTTGAAAATAACCAAACTGGATCTTACGAAGGACTTAAAATTATAGCTTATAAAAATAAAAAAGAGATGGAAATATTAGATTTAAAAATGAAACTGGATGATCATATATGAATTTTAAAAGATATAAAAATAATATATCAAAAGAGCAATCTCTTTTAAATATGAGACCTACTGGAATTATGATATGGAAATTATAAATGGACTTGGATAAAGATGACAAGAATTTCAAAATAACAGATAAAGATAGTACAAGAAAACAGAATTTTATCTATGGTACTTAAGAATGGGCAGGAGGAAGGAGAAAACAATATTAAAAATTGGTTTATTTGAGTATGGATAAATGAGTTGCCATCTCTGGCGATGCTTAATGGTTATCTTGATTGGACTGGTGGGGTTTTTTGGGGGGGGGGTAATGCTTAGGTGTAATGGATTAGTTTATAATATCTACATTATTATTTTTGATATATAAATAAGGGGTTACGATTTCTGATAATATTAAATACCGTATTTTTCGGACGATAAGATGCAACTTTTTCATATGTCTAGGATGGATTTTGAAAGGATGTCATATTTTTTAAGATTTCAGAACATTTCGGAGGAAGCTGGTGAAAGCCTTCCTGATCTCATGAGTACAATTTTAGCAGACTATTTACACAAACCTAAAGAGGAGATCAGGGGGGACATTGACCTAGTCTATAGAATAAATTCAACATATGCCAGGATAAACGAAGTACCCAGAGAGATACATATTAAATTTGTTAGAAGGTCGACTAGGGAGGGAATCCTGAAGGCGCAGAGAGAGAGTCCGTTAATTTACCAACAAAAGGAAGTCGCTATCTTGAAGCAGATCCCAAAAAAGATTAGAGAGGTGAGAAGGAAGTATTCCTTCTTATCTAAAAAATTGTTTAACCACGGGATTTGGTTTAAGTGGGCGATGCCAGAAGGGATGTTGGTGTTCTGGGATGGAGGAAGAGTAAGGATTAAAACAGTTGTTGAGGCGGAAGCCTTTCTTAAAAAACATTCCTCTATCCTGGGGGAAGATCCAGGGGGGGCAGAGGGGGCCACGGCCCCGCCCGCTGGGGGCCAGGAAGGAGAACAAGAAGACACAATTGCCAAGAGACTTAGATCTAAAAAATGACTTTGCTTTTTATTAATACAGTATAACTTTTTATCTGGATGTTTGTATATGATTGCCAGCATAGAATTTAGAATTTATGATGTATGCATTTATTTCCACCTTGTAGTATTATTGAAAAATGTATTACCAATGTCTTATGATGAAGCCCTGGAGGGGCCAATGATCTCGACGTGAAAGTTCTCAAAATATTTCTGTATCACCTTACCTTACCCTACCTGAAAAATTTGTAAAAACTAATAAAACTCTTGCAATATAAAAGATGCAACTTTTTCCCTCAAAAAAGAGGTTAAAAATTCTGGTTTTTAATTTTTTTTGCAATTTTTTGTTAGTTGAGATCAGATTTTGATTATTAAAGAGAAGGATGAGGGGGATTAAATTAAATGGAGAGGGTAACTACATGATGCTTTTAGGTATTTCTGCTAATTTTTACTGGACCATTTTTGATTGCTAAGAATAACTGAAGATTTACAGATAAGTTTATACAAAACAGGGTGAGGTATGAAATGAAGATGTATTTGGCTGTAAGAGACAGTGGTAAGTTAATAATGGTGAATATATTTGCTGGAAATGAATTGCGGGGGGGATAACGTTTTCTTAATACTTCCTTTCAGGGGCATTTTTTTCTATTTTTAATGTTTTTTCTGTTTCTTTTCATAAATGTGGTTTTGTATTAGGTTCTTATATTAGATTTGTCTGTTTAATATAATTCTTCATACAAATGAAAAAATTACAACCGTGTGCATTGAACATTATGGACATGCAAACCTTGTTTCATTGATGGAAGCCCCTTCATAAGAATGAATGCATGATAGTTATAATATGCACCATAAAAATATTTTTAAAATAAATACAATTTGTAAGATGAATTGTTCAGTATCCCTCGTGCTAAATTTGTTTCCAGCAATTGAACAAAGGTGTGGGACACTAAACTAAACTAAAATAACTGGGGACAGGGGGGAAAGTGAATTGCAGGAGAAATGTGACTTGCAGAAGCAAGTCCAGATTTGGGGGTATTAGGAATTCTTCTCCTGTGCAGATCCCACCCGCCTATCCTCTACTTATTATTATAAAATAAGTACAGATCTGGGGATCTCCTCCACTCTGTTTTCAGTCCAAGTCTCCTTTCCCCAGCGTTCCATAAGGTAAAGGCAAAGGTTCCCCTCGCACGTATGTGCTAGTCGTTCCTGACTCTAGGGGGCGGTGCTCATCTCCATTTCAAAGCCGAAGAGCCAGCGCTGCCCGAAGACATCTCCGTGGTCATGTGGCCGGCATGACTTTAAACACTGAAGGCACACAGGACGGTGTTACTTCCCACCAAAGGTGGTCCCTATTTTTCTACTTGCATTTTTATGTGCTTTCGAACTGCTAGGTTGGCAGAAGCCAGGATAATTAACGGGAGCTCACTCTGTTACACGACACTAGGGACTTGAACCGCTGACCTTTCTGATCAACAAGCTCATAGAAGTGAACACATGGGAAGGTGTACAGAAACTCTTTTCTTCCCTCACTCTACTCTGAGGAGCTCTTTATCTCACATATGCCACTCTGTACCACACAAATGGCCAAAACTCTGAGGAACTGTTGCAACTGTTGTAAGGACCCTTCATTTGGTAGCACTGTTTCTTCAAATACCGGGGTAGCTGAAGGAATGGATGTTAAGGGAGGCCTATGTGTGTTCTAAGCTCTGGTTCCCCTGCATGTGTTCTCCAGCTGAGTTACCACCCGGCTCCCTTACTTCCCCTTTTCTTTTAGCTTATGAACGGCATCTCAGCGCTTCCCACCTCAGTCTCAGGCCTAGCCAGCAGCAGAGAAATGTTTGTTCGCTCCTCCTGGGTAAGAATTGCTACCGCCTCCTCTCGGTTTTGTACCTCCATGCCATTAATCTAAAAGTGAAGAAAATGTATTAAAAAAACAAGTTGATGGCTGAATGCATACATCAATAAAAGAGCACAGCCAGCCTTCCCAGACTGAATATTCTCATTTTATTTTGGATTACGATCTGCAACATTTCAGGCCAACAAGCCAATGTTGTGCTGACTGGGTGTGATGGGAGTTATAGTCTACTGTGAGTTGGAGAGGGCTATATTAAGCTGCCCTTTTAAAAATCCACAGCACCCTCCCTCCAAATTAGTTCCCTTAATGTTCACCTGGACAATGCGATCACCTTCCCGAATCCGTCCATCCTTGGCTGCAATGCTATTAGGACTGACCTAGTAGAAGAGAAATCCCATTAGGAGAACTGTTAGGGCTTTCTGCTTCCTGTGGGTTGGTAACCGTGAGAACTGGCTAACCTTGAATCTGGGCTGGGTAGTCAGCAGCCGTTCATGTGTTACTGAAATGTAAATGTAATTTTTCACCATGGTCCATGTCTAGCAACACCTAGATACCCATCTAGAGGCCCACAGGTAGCTAATCCCCATTTTAAGTACTGAGCAGAGAACCAAGGAACCCCCAGCAGCCCAACGTGGTCAAGTGCCCTGTTTTACCAAAGATAATGTCCCTTGAAGTACATCCGCCTTTTATCTGTACGTTTTCCTTTCCAGAACAGGTCAAAAGATAAGGAATCATAAATATAGAAAGGGAGCATATGCATTCTTCCAGGTGCATTAGCATCCTCCATTAGGTGATGTTTCTTTCTCTTTTTTTAACCCGTAACTAACTCTCCCAATTCTTACAAATGCCAGATACTTTTTTCTATCTTGACTTAGTTCTTATTTCTTGATACCTCTAATTTTATTGTGTAGAACTGAGGTCCCTGACAGACAGATTAACAGAGTTGGAAGGGACCTTGTAGGTCATCTAGTCCAACCCCCCACCCAATCAGGAGACCCTACACCATTTCTGACAGATGGCAGTCCAGTCTCTTCTTGAAGGATTCCAGTGATGAAGCTCCCACAATTTTTGAAGGCAAGCTGTTCCATTGATTGATTGCTCTCACTGTCAGAAAATTTCTCTTTATTTCCAGGTTGAATCAGTTTCCCTCCTTTATTCCTTGTTTGGCCTTCAGGTACTTTGGAAAATAGTTTGACTCCCTCTTCTCTGTGGCAGCCCCTCAAATAGGAATATGTCTCCCCTGGTCCTTCTCTTCACTACACTGTCCACTTCCTGCAACCATTCATTGTATGTTTTAGCTTCCACTTCCCCAAATCATCTTTGTTGCTCTTCTCTGCACTCTTTCTAGAGTCTCAACATCTTTTTTATAGTGTGGTGACTTTCTATGGCAGGGGTGTCCAAACTTGGGAACTTTAAGACTTGTGAACTTCAACTCCCAGAATTCCCCACCCAGCTATGCTGGCTGGGGAATTCTGGGAGTTGAAGTCCACAAGTCTTAAAGTTCCCAAGTTTGGACACCCCTGTTCTATGGAGTACCTCACTTGATCTTAATTGAATCCCTCTGCTAATGCAATTTAGGATTGCATTGGCTTTTTTGGCTGCCGCTGCAAACTGTTAGCTCATATTTAGCTGGTTTTCCACTAAGACTCCAAGATCCCTATCCTGTTACTGCTATTAAGCTTGGTTTCACCCAGTTTATATGTTTACATTTGGTTTTTCTTGCTAAGTGGAAGACTTTACTTTTCTGTACATTGAATGTCATTTTGTTAGATAGGCCCCAGTGTTCAAGTTTGTTAAGATCTGGCTCTTGAGTCTATCATCTAGGGCAGGGGTCTGCAAAGTCGGCTCTTTTAAGACTGATGGACTTCAACTCCCAGAATTCCCCAGCCAGCTATGCTGGCTGGGGAACTCTGGGAGTTGAAGTCCACCAGTCTTAAAAGAGCCGACTTTGCAGACCCCTGATCTAGGGTGTTGGCTGTTCCTGTCAGCTTATCATCCGCAAATTTGGTAAGTTTCCCTTCTATTCCTTCATCAAAGTTGTTTATGAAGATATTGAAGAGTATTGGGCCTAAGACAGAACCTTGTGGTACCTCACTGCTTACCTCCCACAACATGGGGTTAGAAACAATAGGAGAAAATTGAGGTTCCAGAGAGTTCCAGATGGAGAAATGGCAGACTAGCACACCTTCGTATTATGGGGACAATCTGAGGCAGAGATTGCCAACTAGACAATGAGCCCAGACCTAGGGAGTGTTTGTGGACAAAAAAAAAGCTGTGAGAATGCCCACCTATGCTCCAGATCAAGCTAGAGTCTCAAGGGAAGCCTGCTAAAGGACATTGAGTTCACCAGCTCTAGAGCACATTGAGGGAGGCGGGATTGTAAATTCTAGAGAGATCTTGAAAGCAGAATACCTAAACTACCTAGTGAGTGTATCTCCAACCCAAAGGGTTAAAATAAAAAGTAAAGAAATAATTATATGGAATTTAAAATAATTACTAGCAAAATGTTTGCCAAGAGTACTGACTAAGAAAGTTTTAAATGAACTAAGGCAGGGATGTCCAAACTTGGGAACTTTAAGACTTGTGGATTTCAACTCCCAGAATTCCCCAGCCAGCTATGCTGGCTGGGGAATTCTGGGAGTTGAAGTCCACAAGTCTTAAAGTTCCCAAGTTTGGACATCCCTGAACTAAGGGAATAGCTGAATTTGGAATATTATTTATTAAAGTACTTTTGAACTAATTAAATAAATAATACATACCTCCATGGAAAAGAAGATTGTTTAAATTTCTTAAGAAGGAGAATAAGTTGATTTTGTTAAATGACTGCAGAATGATTTAATTTTCAATGATTGTCATATGCACAATTGGGAAAAAGAATATAGATAGAAAGGTAACTGGAATTGAACAACATTAAGACAGCATTTGAAATCAAACTGTACAAATGATGAATATGTGATGCTTAAATGTATAAACTTTGTTGAGGTTTTAAAATAGAAGAAAAAGTTAAAGACTCATGATAATATGGGCTAAGAATTTTGGTTATAGTTTATAGATGGATGAATGGGAGAGAATATGGTTAAAAGAATTGACATTCATAGTGTGTTATAGCTTAAGAGGATTTCTATAAAATGATGTGGTACTGATAAAGGACTCCGTAGAAATTTTCTAAAATATATAAAAGTACTTCTAGTCAATTTGGGAAATGTGAAAAACATTTAACTTACCACATGCATAGTGAATGCAAAGAAGAAAAAGGATACTGGACACAAATATACATGATGATACAAAGAATTTTAAAGATCAATATTCAGGTGAAACTAATTTTTTTAATTGAGAGTTATGGATAACCAATTAGAAAAGACTGATAGAAGATTGGTTTTTCATATGGTAACTGAAGAAAGACTATTGTATGCACAATATTGGAGAAATACTGAAATGCCCACCACAGAAGAATGAATTGTGAAGATGGCAAAATTGATCTGTTTGATCAGGGATAATACAATAGTACTGTTACAAAAGATGGAAACATTAATGGACTTTTGGCTGAAAATTAAACAAAAATGAAATGATTATTTTTTTATTTGCTGACTAAAATGGGATGAATAGAGGATAGAGAGCAGCCATTTAATGTAACCTTAGAGAGGGAGAAGAGGAAATATGGTGGTTTGTAACGGCTGTAATGAAGATCAGACATTGCTTCGGTAGTTATCAATTTCTTTTTTTCTTTCATCTGTAGTGGCTTCCCATTTTATCTTTTATTTTTTCTTAGCTTTCCTTTACATTTCATGTTTATCTTTTATTCATATAAACATATTCAATAAAAATGATGTGTGTGTGTGTGTGTGTGTTTTATGTTAAAGCACCTGGTATGCCCAAATATGGGAGGGAGCATACTGCTTCCCTTTTGCCTTTCAGCTCCACTCTAGGAGCCTTCCAGGCAGGAAACCATTTTTGTGTTGCATTTGTGCTGATAAATAAAGGGAGACTAGTATAGATCTATTTCAAGCTATTTATAGCCATACCCTTACTGGGATTTGAACCTGGGCTGTTTTTACATGTTAGGCAGTTGTATTAGCCACTAAGCCACAAGCTTTCCTCCCTTATCAGCTGAGCCAAAGAAATAAGTACCGTATTTTTCGGAGTATAAGACGCACCTTTTTTCCTCTAAAAAGAGGCTGAAAATCTGGGTGCGTCTTATACATCGAATACAGCATTTTTTTGCCTCCTGGAACCCCACCCCCTTCATCAAACTGGCTGTGCCTAGTCTTGTGGAGACTTCCAGAGAGCCCCTGGGTGCTGGGGAGGGCAGAAATTAGCCTCAAACGGGCCGTTTCCCCCTCCCCCAGCCGCCAGCAGCACTCTATAAGCCTCCATAGGACTCTGCATGCAATTCATTTGACCCCAAAATGGCCCGTTTTCACGATAAATGGGGCGGTTTTTTGCCCCCCCCCCCTCCCCAGGAGCATTCTACAAGCCCCCACAAGGCTAGTCATGCTTTTTATTTGAAGAAAATCGGCCCCGTTTTCGCGGAGAAAGAGCATTTTTGAGGAAGCACGCAAAGCGCAAAAAAACCCTTTTTGCCTCCTGGAACCCCGCCCCCTTCACCAAACTGGCTGTGCCGAGCCTTATGGAGTGCCTATTCTCCTGGGTAAACGGGGCGGGTTTTTTGCTCATTTTTCACACACCCCCGAGCACTCTGCAAGCCCCCCCAAGGCTACTTATGCTTTTTATTTTTTTTTAAAAAACAGCCTCATTTTCACGGAGAAATGGGCTGTTTTGGAAGTTTGCCGAGTGCAAAGGCTCCCCCCCCCCAACCTTTCGGAAGGCTCTTTAACTTTTTCTGAGCAAGCAGAAACGAAGTTTTAAGGTTTGTCTGCGATTTCCTTCTGCAGGACATAGATAAATACACCTGAGAACATCAACCTACCTACCTAATCTCTCTCTCTCTCTCTCTACCTACCTACTATATTTCTCCCTTTCTCTCTCTCTCTCTATCCTTCTACCTTCCTAACTACACACACACACTCCCTCCCTATTTACTGTATTTCTATCTATCTATCTATCTATCTATCTATCTATCTATCTATCTATCTATCTATCATCTATCTATCTATCTATCTATCTATCTATCTATCTATCTATCTATCTATCTATTTCTCTCTATATACTTCTACCTACATACACACTCTCTTCCATCCTACCTACTGTATTTCTCTCTCTCTATTTCTCTCTCATCCTTCTACCTACCTACCTACCTACAGTACACACACACATTCTCCCTCTCCCCCTACATACCTATTGTATTTCTCTCTCTCTCTCTATTTCTCTCTCTATCCTTCTACCTACCTACCTACCTACACACACACTCTCTCTCCCTACCTACCTACTGTGTTTCTTTACCTTTCTATTTCTCTCTCTATCTTTCTACCTACCTACCTACACACACGCATTCTCCCTTTTCCCCTACATACCTTGGGATGGTCAGCACCTCTTGCCCTAAAAACTATCCCTTCAAGCTGTGAGGAGGAAGGAGCAAAATATGCTCACTATGGATTTGGTGGGACAGTGTCAATAAAGAAGTGACTTGAAGATAAATGACTTGCAAATCCAGTCTCTACCCTAAAGATATATTTATATCAAGTTCAACTGTTGGAGGAAACAAGCCAAAAAATTTCCACAGTGCACTAGAGATGCTGCTGTGGTACTTCAAAGAGTATTGATTTTTTTTATTGATTTATGTCCATTTACAATGAGACTGCTGGTATGGAATGCTACAAATTGAATAGCTGTTGGATTTTAATCAAAAAATGTTCCTGGAATGTTGATTTGTGGCAAAACTAGAGATGACATCGAAAACCATAATATTGTGATTTTTTAAAAGGTTGGAAATAACAACTGCAAGGTACTAACCATGATGGCCCCATGGAAAATAGAGAAAACAAGTCATAATCCCAAAGAAAATCTCCAACCACATTGAAGTAATTAATCTGGGTTGCACTAATCAGAATGAGCACTAAATGGCAGCAAAGGATTACAATGATCTGTGTCTCCTTTCTGCCATCTAGTGGTCACCTGGAGGTTTGCAGTTCTTTAGGATTTAATAATCCTGAACACACATGAAATTGCTATCTACAAGCCTCTACAAAATGTACACATTTCTCCTTCCTCAATGAAAACAGTCTAGTTTTCCTCCTAACCTCAACTTAAGAGTCTGAGCTTCTGCTTAGTAGTAAACACCTTCATACACAAACCCACACGGAACACGCTCCTACACAAAATGAATACTTCTTGCTGTTGAAGCAAGAGCACAAAACCAGGAACTCTTGTCAGTTCTCATAAGAATAAGAACATAAGAATAGCCTTGCTGGAACAGGCCACAGCCCATCTGGTCCAGCATTCTGTCTCCCACAGTGGCTCCCCATTTGCTTCAGGGTCTTCCCAAGCAGATGTCTTCACCTGCTTGTGATTCCCTGCAAATGGCATTGAGAGATATCCTGCCTATCTCTCCATCCCGGAGGGTGTCCTTAGGCATCCATCATGATAGCCATGGATACCCATGTTCTCATATACATTGAATCCCCACATGTAGCTCTCTCTTTCCCCCATTTAGCCTAACCTACTGCGCCCCTTTAAACACTGTCCCTGACCCCACCTCTCCAACGTAGATGCCTACATCGTCCTCGTCGTCAGTTCGATAACAAACCATCAGGCCCAACTTATCCCGGTGACTGGATTTGTACAGCTCCACCTCCTGCAAGACAGAAAGAAACAAAGATCACCCAATGTAGCAATCTATCTGCCCCTCTTAGATGCCCTGGGACAGAAGGTTCCTTCTATAAGAACTTAGCCTGATTCTTAATACTTCATGCAGTCAGCTGACTAGAAGTTCCAGATCTCATTGAATTGGGTCTGTTTGGCTGTCTTTCCTCTATATATACTCAAAAAACCAAAGGTAGGTCTTCTGCAGGCATTATTTTTCTTTAAAAAAAATCTCACTGACCCATAAGTAGCCTGCAGCTCTAAACTCCCGGAGAATTCTTCAGTTTTGTTGCCAAAATTTGGTGATGTGCTTATCTGGTCTGCAATAAACATAGTGAACAGTAGGAACATCCAAGCAACTAAAAGACTTCTTGCTTCTATTAGGTAGCCTTTGACTTATGACCACAATTGGGACCAGAATTTTTATTCCTAAAAAAAGCAGTCGTTAAGTGAGTCAAGCCTGACTATTTTGCCATGGTTATTAGCAAATCATTTCTGTTGTTAAGTGAATCATGTGATCCAGTGGTGAAATTCAATTTTTTTTACTACCGGCTTGGTGGGCATGGCAGGGGAAGGATACTGCAAAACCTCCATTCCCACCTCACTCTGGCACTAGCCAGAGGTGGTATTTGCCGGTTCTCCAAACTAATTCAAAATTTTTGCTATGGGTTCTTCAGAACCTGTCAGAATCTGCTGGATTTCACCCCTGATGTGATCATTAAGTGAACCCAGCTTCCTCCATTGATTTTGCTTCTTGGAAGCTGGCCTGGGAAGGTCAGAAATGGAGATAATTTCTGGTAGGTAGGTAGAGAGAGAGGGAGAAATACCGTAGGTAGGCAGGTAGGTAGGTAGAGGGATAGAGAGGGAGAGGGAGAAATACGGTAGGTAAGTAGGTAGGTAGGTAGGTAGGTAGGTAGGTAGGTAGGTAGGTAGGTAGGTAGAGGGATAGAGGGAGAAATACAGTAGGTAGGTAGGTTTAACCAGACTGGGCCACAGCAACGTGTGGCTGGAACAGCTAGTCCTAAATAAATGTTGGTTGCCAAGCATCCAAATTTTGGTCAAGTGGCCATGGGTCATAAGTGCAAGGGCATGTCATGAGTCACTCTTTTCAGTGCCACTGTAACTTTGAACAGTTGCTAAATGAATGCTTACAAAACTACCTTTATTTTGCTTTTAAAAAAAACCCCTCCAAAATGAAAGGATATCTCTGCATTTCTGGACCTACTCTTATAGATCTTTGAAATCAAAATATATTTTTTTTAATGTGGGCTTTCCAGCCACTCCCTTCCAGTGAATGGGATATGGCTAAATGAGGCTCATTTCACACAAGCATATTCAGCCCCTGATGGCTGTGATCTCAGCTAAGCATTCATGAATGAACGTGTGAATAACAAACCCCCCTCCTTTGTGGCATTGTTTTTCAGTGGCCTTCAGTGGGCCATCAACAGGGAAACAATATATTAAGTACCAGCAATACATATGGAAATTAGATTAAGAGATTCAATGTTCTATCATATGTAATGTTGTTAATCAAACAAAGAGCACAGTGATTATTAAGTGAACCCATTTTCACCAATGGCTGTTTTTGCCAGAAATTGGAAATTAAAACCAAAAACTGCAAAAATCGCAATCACACGACTCAGGAACATTGCAAATGGCCATAAATGTGACCCAATTGCCAAGGGCGCAACATGTGATCACATGACCATTGTGTGTGTGTGGGTGGGTGGGGGAGCATGTAGCCATTGGAACTCCAGAAATGGGTTTTAAGCAGCTCTGGGGAAGTCCATAAATAGGAATGGTTGCTAAGCAATTGGTTGTTATGTGAGGACTACCCACAAGGAGGATCTGCCACAAAATGTTTCAGTACATCTCCCTCCAAAAAGAGGAGCCATGTTTAAAATTCCAACCCTTGGTCTTAGCAGGGTGTCCTGCTACTTTCTGCCACTGCTCTCCATTTCCTTTCTCATGATTCAAGGACATTAAGTGGCTCAGTGGTGGGATTCAAATAATTTAACAACCGGTTCTCTGCCCTAATGACTAGCTGAGTAGGTGGGGCTCAGTAGTCATGTGAGTGAGTGGGCGTGGCCAACTCAACATCACTCAGATCGATGGGCGCTTCGCCTTAGCTGTTGCAATGCAATAAAGTTATTAGAGTCCGTCTAATTGGTGCGGTTAACAAATCGAATAAATAAAGGTTAACCGGAGAGGCAGTTTCTGTAATTAGGGCAACAAAAATTAGGCTAGAAACAACACCAGAATGTTTCCTTCCTGCCTTCCTTACAGGATTATCCCTGGAAAGTGGGGAAAAGCAAAAGGAGATTTCTTCCAACAACCGGTTCTCCAAACTGCTTAGAAAGTTAACAACCAGTTCTCCCGAATAGGTGCGAACTGGCTGAATCCCACCACTGAAGTGGCTCCTGAGCATCTCAGTTCATATAAGGTTATTCTAGAAGAATAGCAGGCTGCCTGTGCAGACGGTGGCTTTCCTCTGAGCATGTTTCCTCCTTTATGATCCTTTTGGCTCTAATCCTAAAGGCACTCCATTTGTTAACAACTGAAAGGACAAAGCAGCTCCCCTTGTTCAAAACGAGTAGCCCTTCATCCTTGTTTCAAAGTTCTCTCACAATGACAAGAAGGCACCATCCTATATTTGGAACTGTTAGACAATGTTCAAATATATGTGCAACCTGCACCCTTTTTAGAAAACATGATGGTAAACTTTTTGCACAAATGTCTCTTCTGGTTTTGGGGAACCTATTGAGCAAAACATCAGCCAAGCTGGTTGTTTTTAGCCATTAGCTTTGATTTTAAACACTTGCAATTTATTCTGATGTTAAAACACATCGTGTAATCCAAAATCCTGCTCTAGTCAAAAGCTTCAAATGGGGTTCCAGTTTCAACACATTCTCACCTCGTATTCTAGGTCTTCTGCTCGCTCAGCCTCTGGAGCAGCTCCTTCCATAAATTCCACAGGGTCATAATATTCATGCGCCATTGAGGGGCTTTGAAGAAGAAAGAACACAGGGTAGGAAGGTAAATGTTCTGCTTTCCTACTTAGAACTTTTCCAGGTTCTTTTCTATCAAGTGTAATTTCACCGAAGGCAAACAGATACCAGAACTTAATGTGGCAAACTTAGAAAGACAGGAAAAGTCGAAGTGTTTTTACAGGACACTATGAAAAGAAAAATTCTACTGCTTATATTTTCTACTTCTGAAAAAGACACAATAACATATTCTGACATTTCATGTACAGAAATTGCGACCACAATTGAGTCCAAAATTTTACGTTGTTAAGTGAGTTTTGCCCCAGTTTACAATCAATCTTGCTTTAGTTGTTAAGTAAATCACTGCACCTGATGTCAGGTGAATCTGGCTTCCCCGTTGACTTTGCTTGTCAGAAGGTGCCCAAAATGATCACATGACCCCAAGGAAATAAATATGAGTCAGTTTCCAAGCATTTGAATTTTGATCATATGATTATGGGGGAAGCAGCTAAGGTTGTAACTGTGAAAAATGATCATGTCACTTTTTTCAGTGCCGTTGTAACTTTGAATGAACTGTTGTAAGTCGAGGACTTACAACATGCATGTTAGGATTTTATCTCCTGGATTAATATTATTAGTTACCCTGGACTGGCTTGTACCAGAAGTGTACAAGATCTAAGTACAATCAATGGTAAATATAGATATCGTGTCTTCGTCAGGATAATGCTTACAGATCAGGCAGCCCGTAGGGTTCCATCCTCACAGCTGGAGGGCTTGGTGGCCTCATCCTGCCTAGATCCATTAAGTGTTCAAAGGTGATGTCTGTCTGGGTTCCACTATCAACCAGGGTTGTGATATCTCCTTGAGAGGTGGATCCCTCACCCCCTCCACCCCGGCTACGAGGACTGCGCCGCAACACCTGGATAACCAGAGGTTCCTTAGAGCACCGGAGGGCCTCAAGCGTCTGCTCCTGCGAGAGACGGGACAATTCCCGACCATTCACCTGAAGGAAGAAGAAGAGAGAAAGAGGATGTCAGAAGTGTTCTAAATCCTTGCACTTTCTTCATGTGTCCACTACAGTCATCCACAAATATCTTTATACTTGAGGTATTATTCATACAGTACTGGTTTCGCGACTTTCGCAAAATGGCTTTCCCCCCCTTCTGTTTTTTTACTGAAACATTTTCTTCCGTATGAAGGAAACGGCAGCCTAGCCTCCATTTTATTTGCCAAAAGGGATTGCCTTTTCCTCCATTCTCTGCTGCAAGAGCCCATTGTAACAATGGACAAAGAAAGACTGCTGGGTTAACAGTAGGTATTAAATGTCACAAAAGAGCAGCTGATCATTAAATTATTTAAGATATTATCATTGTATTTTCATGTCCACAGAGAGCAAAAAAATGTTATGCTATGAATCAAAATAACATGATTTGGGCATTATATAGCTTGAAAATATGTGTGTGTCTGGGGGGGGGGGATTTCTAAATATGGTACCTCCAGCTTTGCTGGCTGGAGAATTCAAGGAGCTGAAGTCCTTCAGACTTAAAGTTGCAAAGTTTGCCCACCCCTGTCCTAGACTAACATGATTCAATTTTCCCAATTTAGCAGTAGAAAGGCGACACAGATTTTTGTATCAGGCAGTTTGGCCATCATTCATTATTTCAAGAAAGCAAAGTTGTTGTAAACAGGATACAATAAAATTGACATGGTAACAGTTAAGTACACTAATTAAAAATTAATTTTTATAGTTCCTTCTTATCCCAGAATGCTATATGAGCTTTCATGCAAATTATTACAAATTGGTGCATGTGAGTTCCTAAAAAAAAACAGGAAGCTCCTGCAGTTTAGGAATGTCTCTTTTCTGGATTGTATCAGGAGAAATATGCTTGTCTGGCAATTCCACTTTCTGGAATTATTCACAGTAACACGGAATGGAGCTGCAGCAATAACATGCACTAATTATTATTCATATAAATATAGTAGTCCTTTGGGGTCTTGTTTCAAATGCAAAAAGCACAAAGACAAATGTATGATCAGACTCCATTATTAGGATAATCTATTTATTCAGTGCTCAGCTTCTGTAATACAGACAGTCCCTAAATATTATGGGCCATTCATAAATCAAGAAACTCAGTAAAACATATATAAGGATAGATCCGGTTTTATCCTCAGAACTATCTGTAAAATAAGCTTAACTCTCATGGGTAATAAACCGGAGGCTGGGAATGGAAGCTCATTCAGCTCAATACTCTTTAATTTAAAAAAGCTTGCATGGGTTTTTTTTTACATGTTAGAGAAAGAGCCATCTTCACAGTCTATTAATTCCATCAGTGTATCTCATGATGCAAGCCATGTATTGGAAATTCTATAGGTAACCCTATACACCAGGAGTCCCCAACCTTTGCAACTTTAAGTCTGAAGGACTTCAGCTCCCAGACTTCTCCAGCCAGCGAAGCTGGCTGGAGAAGTCTGGCAGCTGAAGTCCTTCAGACTTAAAGTTGCAAAGGTTGGGGACCCCTGCTATACACAACCATTTTAAAAAGCACATTTTTTTATTTTTGGTTTTGCCTTCCAAATGTCTCCCTCTATCCTATAAATCAGTGTTTCTGGCATGCTAGCTGGGGATTTCTGGGAGTTAAAAGTTGTTAAGGTTGAGAAACATGGCTCTAATCTACTTTTTAAATTGCCTCTGTTCAGTTTGTATTGTGTATAGCTCCTAAAAACGCAGGCAGTGTCAAAATAGTTACCCATGCTTAGTGCTACCAACAGTTCCAATAGAAAGGACCCCTGTCTTGTTTAAGAAGGGACCTCAGAGCCTGTTTTCCTGAAAAGGTAGACACATCCGTTTTCCTCATCTGAACATCTGGTTAGCTGGAGCCATTCATTGGTCTTTAATGCTGCTTCTCTTGTGCCAAATGAAACCATGGCTCCAGTGGGACTCACTGGAAGAATGAGACTTGGGGGCTATTTGTCCAAAACCTGTTTTGTAGAAAGATTGAGAATGCACGGGCCTAATAAAGGTAAGTCCTCAACTTACAACCATAGCCCAACATTATGTATCTGTACTGGTGTTTGCTAGCATCCGCTGGGAGTTCCATCATCACCATTTCTATCATCCTCTAAAATGGCCGAGAGCCCTCCGCTATCTAGTAAAGTCCTGATTGCTGCCAAATATCAACACACAAACGAGGTAAAGGAAATCTGTCCAATTTTTCTTCCCAAATAACAGCTATACAAATCCATTACAAACAGCACTTCTGCTTAGACAGACCTCTTGAGAAATCTCCAAATCAAATGCATTTCCCTAATCAGGCCGACGGTGTTCATCTGTGGCTGACAGTTATACTGATTTATTAGGTGGCCCTGCATGGGATAGTAGCTTGATTCATTCAATGGGAAGCCAGGGTTGATTTTAATCAGGTTGTTGAAAAAGCTACAGTGGATAGTTCATATATTCTGCTTATGCAGAAATTGTGGTTCACTAAAGGGCCCCCCAACTGAACAAGGCAATATATGCTGTAGCTTCCTCAGAGGGGCAGACCTTTTAAGGCTCAGGTGGCTCCTGAAAATCTTCGTGTAGCCCTCAGAAGTCTCCAGAAATTGCCATCATACTGCAATTGTTGTGATCTCAGAAGGGAACAAATGGCACGCTGCACATCTTGATTCAAACGTAATGTTTAACAGATTGTAAATGAAATAAATATATATATATATTTAATTTTTGACCTGGCTTCATGCCTTGTTTTATTAAAGTTGACTGACTCCAACATGTTATTTAAAGACCATAGTTCAAAAATATTATACATCACTAGCCATTCACGGCCACGTGTTGCTGTGGCCCAGTCTGGTTAAATGGCCAACCAATCTGTGGGTAGATCTACATCTGCACACACAAACATATACACACAACCACTGTATAACCCCAATCTACCTACCTACCTACTGTATTTCTCCCTCTCTCTAGCCCTCTACCTACCTACCTACCTACCTACCTACCTACCTACTGTATTTTTCCCTCTCTTTATCCCTCTACCTACCTACCTACCTACCTACCTACTGTATTTTTCCCTCTATCCACCTACCTACCTACCTACCTACTGTATTTTTCCCTCTCCCTCTCTATCCCTCTCCCTACCTCCCTACCGTATTTCTCCTTGAATCTTATGGACAGAGTATTTTACGTCATAAAGAATGACATAATACCTGTGGCCCACGGCGCTCTCTGTACCCATCTACTTACCTTTTTTACAATTTTTTACATTTCTGTTGCATGTACCTGGCACAGGTGTGACATCTACACAATGTACAAATATATCATTGGTGCCGTATTTGAAAGGAACGTTGTGTGAAAATTTGGAAGCAATCAGTGCAGTCCTTTCGGAGATTAGCGGTTTTGAACAAACTCTCGTTACATTTTTATTTATATAGATTAGACTGACATATTTCACCAACGAAACCATGGTGTGTTTCAGGTGATGGGTCTGCTAAAAGTACAGCACACACTGCGGCTCCATTATAATTGGCTTGACCTTAAAAAGAAAAGGAGGTGAACCAAAATAATCCTACTTTTTAAGAATAGACGCCTTAAACAACTAGTGGAGTTCATGGTCCATTTAGACCAACACAGACTGCATTATTTGGCAATGCTCTCCAAAATGACCCTACCAGTGTAGATGGACTCCAAGCCCCCACCCACCCACCCACCCTTTTTTTTTTTTACCATTGCCCTATTATCTGGGATTGAAGTCTGGAAATTGGCTGCACATTGTGAAAATAATAATGTTTGGATTACAAAGGCCAGATAAGTTGAAACGAAAAGGACTATTTGAAATTAGCTTTTATGCCAGTCTTGGGATGAAAGGAAGAAAACAATGGAGACCCATCTTGCAAGGGTTTCCTAATGATCATCTCACTTTCAGTTTTGTTCATCTCTATAAGCATGTTCAAAATTCTTCTGCCTGGGTAAGTTAAAAAAGAGGACACAATAATGGAACCCTTAGATTAAAAATCAAAGAAACAAGAGAACGGCTGTATTAGAGGTAATCTTGCCTTGCCATTACTGGTACATGTGCCCCTCTCCAAACCTCTGGTGTCTCTGTACACGAAAAAACTGTTGTCACTAAAAAAGAGGCCAGTGGAGAACTTTGGTCATGAATTCTGTCCTTGGAGTTTACCCGACTTCCGTAGCTGATTCTTGAAGGTAGATAAAACCTTAATGAAAAACCTCTTGACTTAGGCAATTCTCAAGCATCCTCAACTCTTGACATTCCAAGGGCCATGCATTTCTCCTCATAAACCTCAAACTGATAAATAATGCCGATAGTTCCTCATTGCACAAACCCTGTGGTACACTCCCCCCTGTTTGGGCTCCCAGAAGGCACAACCATCCCCTACATTGTGCGTCTTCGGTCATGTTCAAACAAAATGCAAGACAGGATGCAGTTACCGTGGGAACTTGCCCAGCCACCACTTCATTAGGCGTCACAGGCTGACGCACCTGTGAGCTTGTCGTTGTGCAGCGCATCCTCATACTGTATGCAGAAGGATTTCATGCATCACGTTACCTTTTGCTGAACAGACTGTGTGTGTGTGTGTGTGTGTGTGTGTGTGTGCTTGCGCGTGCCTGCATGGGTGCATCTCTCTTTCTCCATCACTGCAGCTGCAGTTACCATGGCAACTGAAGTGATTGATACAGGCATCTGCAGCTGGGGAGAAAAAGGAAAATATGGGTAAAAGGGATCAAAAGCAAAGCACATCTCCTTCCTACTCGCTTGCCTCAAACTCTAGAAATGGTGGGTGGGTGGGGGAATATGAATTATGCTCCTTTCTTTTTGAGACTGTGGAAGTTCAAGGTGGGCAGGAGGAGAATCTGGGGAAATAGACGATTTCCTTACTTGCCTTGAGGAGGGAGGCATTCCACGGAGGTGGGGTGGGAGAGTTAAGACCTTTAAGTAAAAATAACAGAGAAGATTGTGGAGGTGGTGGGGGTACAAAGATTGTGGGTGGGGGGAGGGAGGCGCATCAAACTACAGAGGAAAACCCTGAGGAAGACAAATGGATTGGGGAGGGGCTGCGGGTGGGACTGAGGAGGACATTCTTTGCCTAAGGAAGGCCCTGTAGGAATTGATAACAAATGCCAATCACATTCCTGGAGTGTTATCCAACCTCGGCCCTTCAGCTGATGGTTCCCCGTAGCTTTCCTTTGTGTGTTTATTTTTCTTCTTCTTCCTTTTCCCCAAATTGCTCTTCAAGTGATCACCATTTTCTCAATCTCTACTCTAATATTTTCTCCTTCTCCATCTTTCTACCGACAGCTGTGGCTATCCCCCTCCCTAATTTTATAAAAACCTTTGGCTGGAGTCTAACATTAGAATGCAAGGTTCAATCCCATTAGAGCAGAGGAGGCCGTAAGCAAGCGTGCGCTCCATAGAGAGATTTTTCTGTGTGTCTTCTATAATCCTTTCAACTGGGAACAGAAGAAACTACGTATGCAAAAAGAAGCATTGTGAAATGACGGATGCCACAGGAATTGGAGATATTTTTCTAGATACACATGGCATTTATTTGTGAGTGTAATTTTTTTGTTTGAAAATATAAGGTATGTCTACGAGGTTATTTCTCACTGCATTGATAAATGCCATTCTGTGTTTTATGTCTTATATAGCTTTGTGTACAACAGAGCTTATGTTTTGTATGTGTGTGTGCATATCTGTCTCTACTACAAGAAACAGCCATATTCCTATCCTGTTAAGGATTTTTATGTATTCATGTGTGAATGCACATTGAACTATTTTTGGGTGTGGAATTGATTATGCATATAATCCTTAATACTGATAGTATTGCTATCAGCATATATGTCTATATAGTGTCTAATCAGATTTGATGTGGCCTGACCACTGTGTATTTTTACAAATGTGTTGGCAAATCACACCAAACCCAAATAAAATCAACCACACAATGCTTTAATTTGATGGACTTGGACCATCAAAAATGTGAGTACTGTCCTCAAGTCAAGTCAACCTAAGCCACAACTACAGGTAATGTAGTTAGTTAATGATTGCAATTGGAACCTGAAATTCTGTCACTAAGCAATGAAGTTCATCACATGATCATGCCAGACTACAATGTCACTTCTACTGCAGTCATTAAACAAATCACCTGCAGTCATTAAGGGTGACATCACCTGCAACTTGACTGTGACCTGCAACTTACTGCCAGTGTCCTCATTGGCTTCGGCAGAAGCTTGCATATGGAAATCTTGGGACTATGGGACTGCTCATAAACCTGTTTTTTTCAGAACCATCATAAATTTGAATGGTCATTAAACAGGGCAATCATTAACTGAGGACTACCTGTACCCAAATATTTACTTCACTTGGGAAGTCAACCACTGATGCCAACCTTACTTTGCAAAGGACCATCTTAATCCCAGTCCAGCATCTTCTACCAATCCACAGCCAGATCTTAGGCAATTCACAAACCTGTAGATAGCATCCTACATAACACAGTATCTCATATTCAAAGCTATCCTTTACATTATTTAATTAGCGTGTTGCTACGTCTAGGCATAATAGCCTAGACGCCCTGGGTCCTTTTGTAGGAGAAGGGTGGGGTATAAATTTAATAAAATAATAATAAATAATAATATTCCTCCACAGGCTGTAAAATCTGGGTTCTAAAGGTCCAGAGCAATATGTCTTAAACTTCTTTCTCTTAGAGTTCATTTCCACTAATTATGGAGAGCCCCCAAAAGCTTTTGTTTGTATGGGTTACATGTACTGATATTAACCATACTAAAACAATTATAATTGACACATCTGCTGCTGCTACTGCTTCTCATGATTGCTTGATGAGATTTTAATATTGGGTTATTGTTTTTTAAACAAAGGCTGGTAGTTTTGATTTTTCCGACTCCTGAGGGTCTTGGGAGGGGACGCCCAGAGATCCTAGGAATACATTTTAAGAATTAAATGGATTTGGATTGTTTTTCCTTTTCATTAAAAAGAAAAAGGGATCCTGTGTAATCCCTTACATCAGGGTGGAGTCAGAGCAATTGAATAGAGCTGAGCATTTGCTAGCCAATTGCCCTTCCTGATGCCTATGCAGAGCTCACAGTAGATATTTTCTCTTTGTGCCCAGCGAGAGAAATGTCTGCCACTACTTAAGACCGTCGCCACCATATCGCTCTTAAGAATTGCTCTGGATAGCAGCAAGATATTCTTTGATGCCATCTAGTGGCTCCCTGGAGTATTGCAGGCTAGAGCTAGTGTCCCAATTTCTTATCTTTTCATCTGTGTAGTGTTTTGTGATGGCAATTGGTCCATTAAACAGCTTGTGAAGTTAAACCAGGAGAGAAGATCATTTTGTTCCACGAAAGAAAATGGTTAAAATTTGTGTGACAGGCCGTACTACTTAGTTGCCATCAATTAGCAAAAAAAATTGATTCACATTCATTAGCAATCAAACAAAGCCACAGAGGCAGAATCTGCTGGAAAATGCACATTTTCTTGAATGAGTCTGCTTAGAGAACACTGGAATTCTGTTTCATTATTGCCTTGAACCTATGTGAATATCAAGACCAGGATATACAGATGTCTATATTCACTGATTTTTCATAACTAGATAACTGGTAGCTGATAGCCACAAACAAAGTGCTATGAAAACTCTATCCGTGCTATTTTGAGGAATTAATGTCAGGCTTAAATTATTCTACTTCAGATACATTATGTAAAGATTGACTCTTTGGACAAGGCTCTAATGCTGAGGAAAGTGGAAGAGAAGAGAAGAAGAAAGAGAAGAAGAGGAGAACCAGTAGAGACATGGATGGACTCAGTTGCCATGACAATGGGGCATCATTGAAAGAGCTGAAGGCCCAGGATAGGTCATCATGGAGAAACATCTACCTATGTGGTTGCTAAGATTCAAAACAACTTGATAGCACATAATCAAACAACCAATACCAATTAACAACTGATGATCAAACAATAAAACTTGGGAGGGGGGGGTGTCAGTGAACAGAAGGAGACATTTTACATGCCCCATCCAAACAAAATGCACGTCCTTGTTATACTTTGAGAACCAAAGAATTTTGGAATTTACAGAAATAGATTCCTATAAATACTTTCCCTCAAAGTTCATAGCCTGTGGTTAGAATTCACTGAGAGTTTGGGAGATGAACCTGGAGGGCCTGAGCACAGACTGCAGGTCTTTGGATTAGATTGGAATGTGGAGGTTTGCAATATTATTTATTGTATTTTAACAGATTAACAGAGTTGGGACTTTGCATCTAGTCCAACCCCCTGCCCGAGCAGGAGACCCAAATGTGCCTCTACCTAGGATCGAACTCACAACCTCCTGTTTGTGAAGCAAGAGCTCCACCTCTAGGCGACAAGTGGCTGCTAGGCTGATGGTAAAATTCTAGATGAGATTCCAGCCACACAGATTGAGAAAAACAAAAGAAGGAAAAGCAGCAAAATGCCATTTGAAATTATATTGTACAGGTAATCCTTGACTTATGACTGGTTACTTAGTGACCATTCAAAGTTATGACTATACCCCTCCCTTGCCCCAAACTACTTATGAAAATCTGATGTCCAGTTCCCCCATCCCTCCCGTGGTGACAGGACCACATTTACACAATTGCCCCACAGCCACAGAATTTATGATGTTTTTGCCTTGAAACTAGGGTTTACTTCTGGTTTACGGCAAAAACTGCCCTATAGTGAGCAACTTAGCAACATGGCATCCACTTAACGATCACTGCAAAAAAAATTGTAAAATTGGTCCAGTTGCATGGTGACCTGCTTTGTGACTATCATGACTTACAACCGTAATTGAGCTCATTGTAACTTGAGAATTATCCTTAGATACACTGTAAGATTTCAGTTATTTCAATATGTATTGTATGTATTTTAATAATAATAATAATAATAATAATAATAATAATAATAATTTAATTTGTAAACCGCGCTCTCTCCCCGAAGGGACTCGAGACGGTGCACAGGGAATTAAAAATACATATATAAAATCAACAGACATTATAATACAATTTAAAATGAATTAAATCTAGACCCTGCGCTAAAATCCCAGACTGTCTAAAACTAATACCCCTAAAAATCCCTAATAAAACAGTTTGAATATTCAGCTTGAGGTAGATGGGTCAATTAACCCAAGCCGGCCAGACAGAAGAAGTGAGTTTTTAGTTTTTGACGGAAGGAGCGGAGGTCCGTAGTTGTTCTAATTTCGGGGGGAAGGTCATTCCAGAAGGTCGGCCCGCCACAAAGAAGACCCTTCCCCTGGGCGTCACCCGCTGGCATTCCCTGGTGGACGGCACCCGGAGAAGTCCCTCTCTGTGGGAGCGAATCGGCCGAAGGGATGTATGGGGCAGGATGCGATCCCGCAGATAGCTAGGTCCTGTGCCATGGAGCGCTTTAAAGATGATAATCAACACCTTGAAGCGCACCCGAAAGACAACAGGCAGCCAGTGCAGCTCACGCAGGAGCAGTGTTACATGGGTAAACCTAGAGGTTCCCATAACTGCCTGCGTGGCTGCATTCTGGATAAGCTGAGTCTTCGGGTGCACCTCAAGGGGAGCCCCATGTAGAGAGCATTGCAGTAGTAATAATGGAATGTATTCCGTTATTAAATGGAATGTATTCCATTATTAAATGGAATACATTCCAAGTAATAATCTTTGGAATGTAGATATGATTAATAAATTATCTGGGCGAAATTGTACCCTATTACAGGTGGAATGTACTCATTAAAACTTTACATATTAATAATATCATATGAGACCTGGGGCTCTCCACCCAATGGATGTGAAGTCTGGTGACTATTGCTGATATCTACCCTGCCTCAACCACAGTTGTGATACTGATGATAGAGCCTTGATTTTTCATGTGCAGTGCCTGATAAAATGATTGGCTGATTCCTCTAGTTTAGTTATTCTCTTTTTTGCAAGTCACCAGCCAGCTGGAAAAGCATCTGCCAATCACAGCCTGCAGCAGGAATGGAGGTGTGATCTAACGGTGGTATTCTGTCCATCATCTCTAGGCTCCACCCTTTCTTCTACTCTCTGTTTTCTTACAGTCCAAGGTAAATAAAGTTACAAAGGGAGATGCATTACATGGAGCAATTTTACTTAGTTATTATCCTTTCTATCTTCTACATTCTTCTGCGCGTGTGTATTCAGTCTTTTAGTGGCAGAGAAGGCTGGTTGTGAGACCAGACCAGAAGATGTGCATGTGTGTGGAGGTGATGTCCTCATCAGCCTGAAGCACCACTTCGATCACACCCACTAGTTAGTCATCTGACCTCACCTCCAACTTAAGAGACTTCATACATTTTGCACTGCTAGTGGACGGTCTTGGCATAAGAGGGAATGCACTGTCTGAACTCTAACATTGCTAGAAAAGACTTAAAATTGTGCTACTCATAGTCTGGAATTGAGAGAAAGACAACTTTGTGGAGACATAGGCATCAAAAAGATGCAGCCATGTGTGACTTTTGGGGTGAGACCATTTTAATTCTCAGTTGAAAGGCAGTACTATTTTCCAGACTGCTTTAAGTCTTTATGAAATTTGTCTCTTTTCTTTGGCCGCTTACATATTTCAAATCCAAGAAACAAAGAGCAGTGGATCATTCCTTGCAACAACGTTTGACTATATGGCATTTTTTGTGCCATGATTTTCTATACTAGCAAATGCTAGTAATCTTTGGATTCATATAAGTTCCAACTTTAGTTAAGCAAGGTTTATTTGCTGACTTTTTATTATGTACTGTATATTTTTCCTAATGTAATGTTTGACATGTTGAGAATATTTTTGTTCCAGATTTTGTGAAGCCTTATAATAAGAATGGTATTGTGAATTCGAAAATGTCTTATTTAAATGTTATTGAATGTAAACATGTTAAACTAGAACTTATGCTAATATCTCCCAGCTTGACAGCCCCCCCATACAAGATGGACCAACTTTCATTGTTCATGCTGATTGGAAATTATAAGTTATAAGTTATCACAAAATTGGCATGTTGGGAAGACTGTTTTTAAAGCTATTAATAAACCCAAATAACCTATTCATTCAGTTTATACGCCACTTTCCCTTTCTAAAAATGATCAGGTTAAAAAGCAACTGGAATACGTAGTCAGGTTTAGACAACGTGGTATCCTCCAGTTGCTTTGGCTACAAATCCCATAAAAACTGTCCACCATGACCAACAGTCAGGAATTATGGGAGCTGCCTTTCAGATATCTGGAGGGACCAGGATCCCAACTCCTTAATTTTGTTTCAGCAAGATACGGAGTGGCACCATGAACAAGAGAAGAGGAAGAAGCTTCTCCTTTTGCTGTCACCTGTTGAAATCCTGAGCTATAAAGCAGAGCTTCTGGACAGAAGGGAAATGCTGAGAGTGCAGCTAGATCTCTTTGCTCAGCTCAAGGAATGCTATAAGCCACCGATTCCCTTTTCATCCCATTTATTTCCCACAGCGAGGGGCAATTTTATTACAAGAGATGAAAATAGGAATGATGTGCAGATCTGAGTCTAATCACTAGTTGATCAAATGGTTCTAATCTAATGAACAGATTCTTCTGGCCTTTCTTTGTACAAAAAGAATAATTTATCATACTGAGGACATCAGTCAAATCCATTTCTGTTTCATGAAAATCTGATTCCCATGATTAGCAACTGGAATGAAATTACAAAAGGACACACACAACCAAATGGCTCTTGCCCAATGTTGTGCTGGTTGGGAATTATGGGGGCTGACATTCAACCTATGTTGAGTTGAAGGAGGCTGTTGCGAGAAGACCTTATCAACACAAGGATATACAGAGAGCAACGCTGGGTGTATTTGGATCAGTTTGTACAAATGATCGTATTTGCTATTTTCATGTAGTAAATATCTAAATTAGCATAATTTAAATATTGATAGTATTTAAAAGATAGTAAGACAAAAGAATAGATAGTCCCTTATGAGGCAAGCAAGATTATCTACACAAACACAACCCCTGTAACGTACCTATATATACTGATAATTGCACAAAAGACAGCTGTGTAACTACTTTGCCTACAAAAATATATAATACTATATAATTTCAGTTCTACACATAGGCAGGTACAAATTAACTGTATTAGACCCATGAGAGAATATTGGAAAACTCAGCCTGTTTGAAATATATAACCCTTGGGATTTATTTATTTTTTGGTTATTTTTTGAAAAGCCTCTTGCTTTACCAATTACAATATAGCTTTCATCTCTGTGATGCAGACTAGGAGGCTGTCTGATTTTGTACCTATGACTTGGGATGAGAGAGTGTGATTGAAAAAGACCTGGATAAATGGCACATACAAAGGAAAGAGAGAGAGAGAGAGGGAGAGAGGGAGAGAGAGAGATTGGAAACAAGACTGATGGGAGAGATAAAAAGACAAAAAGAGGAGGGAAGGGAGGAGTAAAGAAACAGATTCCAGAATAAGCAAGCCACTGAGGAAACTGAGGGACTGGAAGGAATGACTGGAAGGAAGAGATGGAAGCAAGTGAATGAATGAATGAATCAGTGAATGAATACCTGTCACTCCCTTCTCAAACCATTGCTTCACCCTTCGCTGCTCAGTGCCATTCATCCCAATTTGTTCTCCCCCCCCCTTTCCCCCCCCTTCTTTTTGCAGAAATCCTCTCCCCATTATTTCAGACACTCTACGCTATGGGAAAAGGGGGGAGACTAGTTGCTAAGCAACCTCCCCTCACTCAGTACCTGGTCCCTCCCCCATTGCAGCATTAACCCCCCCCTCCCTCCCTGCTCTATTCTCCGAATGGTTCTCCAAATCCCCACTCCACCCCAAAAGACAACCTGGGCTCCCTATTTTGACGTCCTCCCCCCACCCCACCCCCGCCCCCTGCCAAGCATCTTTCCTCACTGTCGGACAATCCTCTCGGACACCCCCATCTTCCAGCCCTCTACCTTGCCCCCCCCACTCCGTCCACCCCCCCCCACGACGACCCAAACAGCCCTTCCAGGGGGAACGATTGGAAACTCCCTCGAGCCTTTCCCGCGCCTTCCTTCTCCCCAGACGACCCTATTCTCCCCTCTTTTCCTCTTGCACGGGTGTACCATCCCGACACACACACACACACACATGCACACACACACGCGCGCGATTCCCTTAGTGCTTGGCTCAACTCGTCCCACCAGCCGCGCGTCCCAGAGATCAATGGGACGCCCCCCCCCCTGCCCTCCCACCCCTCCCTTCCTTACCTGCAGCATCACCCGATATTGTTCTTCGGGTTTCTCGACCACACACATGTTACATCCCATGGCGATGCCGCTCGAGGGGGGCGGACCGAGGGGGCCACAATTTAAGACTATGGGGAGGAGGGGGGGCGAGTAAATCAGCTCATGGGGATCCTACAGGTGTGGGGGGGGGGGCGAGTCGCTCGCCCTCCCGGCCCCCCCACCCTGGCATAGCCCTGGGCAGGGAGGTGGAGGTGCCGCCGTCCGGTGCCTGCCCCCCATTCACCCCCCTGGCGGCATAGCGGCGGGTTCAGACCGAGCAGAAAACCGGGGGAAAGGGGGCGGCAGGAGGGGGTTTCTCTCCCCGCCCTCCCCCTCTCGGCTGGAGGTCGGGGACCCCGGAGGCGAGGTGGGGGGGACGCCTGTCGCTGTGGCGAAAAAAATGCACCCTCGCCCGCCGTCTGGTCTGCCTCGCTCCTCCGCTCCGTTTGCCAAGAGGAGGAGGGGAGGGGGCGGAGTGAATTGGGGGGGGGGGGGGAGAGAAACGACGACGGACGCGGCGTTTATAAATATGGATGACTTCGGGGAGGGTTTGGGGAGCCCGGCCGTGGTTGGCGCGGCGAGCCGGCCAAGTCCCCGCCGTCGGTGCCTCCGCGAATGAGCCTTCCCGGGTGTTGCTCTCGCTCACCGATGCCTTTGTCCGTCTCTCGCCGCCTACAACGGCCGGCCTCCAATCTCTACCCGTCTAGGCCAGTGTTTCTCAACCTTGGCGACTTGAAGTCCTGTGGACTTCAACTCCCAGAATCCCCCAGCCAGCTCTGCTGGCTGGGGGATTTTGGGAGTTGAGGTCCACAGGACTTCAAGTCGCCAAGGTTGAGAAACACTGGTTTTCTTAAAGACTTGCACTGTTGGGGCATTCACCACTTCTGGAGTGATTCCACTTCTCTGGTCTTCTTAAAGACTTGCAGTGTTGGGGCATTCACCACTTCTGTTCCACTGATTAATTGTCCTAACTGTCAGGAAATTTCTCCTCAGTTCTAAGTTGCTTCTCTCCTGGATTAGTTTCCACTCATTGCTTCTTGTTCTGCCCTCAGGTGCCTTGGAGAATAGCTTGACTCCCTCTTCTTTGGGGCAACCCCTGAGGTATTAGAAGGCTGCTATCATGTCCTTCTTTTCATTGAACTACACATACCCAGTTCCTGCAACCGTTCCTCATATGTTTTAGTCTCTAGTCCACAGGTGCAAGCGGAACCATTACTTAGGGCACGCGAGACGTTGCCTTGTCAGCCCCAGTGCGCATGTGCGTGCTGCCCGGCTGATTTAGGCCTTCTTTTGAGGCCATTTTTCGCCCTCTGGAGGCTTCAGGGAAGCTCCTGAAACCTCTGGAGGTGGGGGAGCCCTCCCCGGGCTCCTAGAAAGTCTATGGAGCTTGGGGTGGGCGAAAAAAGTGCACCAAAAGCAGGGGATTGTGCACATAGCATTATGGGTATGGCACGCCCATGCACGACCCCCCTGCTTTCCCCCTGCTTTTGGCACGCAAGCCAAAAAAGGTTAGCCATCACTGCTCTAGTCCCTTAATCATCTAGTCCAGGGGTCTGCAAAGCTGGCTTTTTTAAGACTGGTGGATTTCAACTCCCAGAATTCCCCAACCAGGCAGCCCCCCTCCCGTCTGGTCCCCTGTCCCTCAGATGGTGGCACTGCTTTTTAGCATCCAGTCCTCCTGCCCCTTGCTTTGCCCTCGCCGTCCACCTTCAGACATTCGGTCAATTCGTGCACTTCTTTGCCATGCTTTCCTCATAGTTTAGGGAACGAATAGAAATGACCCGCTCCGTTTTTCTCTATCCATGTAGCCAATATCAAAACAAATTTGCTGCCAAGGTGAAAACGGCAAAGAGGCATAAGAGGGAGAGTTAGCCATACAAAGGCAGGTCAAACAAAATTGGAGAAGCTGATAGATGGGTCTGTTTTCTGGCTCCATTCATTAATTATGCATTTATACCCATTCCCATTAATGCTTCCTGCTGGATAAGGGCTTTTCTAATGTCATATTTTCTATAGTAATCATTACAGATAGTCCTTGAGTTACGTTCATTTAATGGCTGTTCACAGTTACATCAGTGAAAAAAGTGACTTATGGCCATTTTTCACACAAGTGTTGCAGCCCCCCCATGGTCAGATGATCAAAATTCAGATACTGGGCAACTGACTCATATTTATGATGGCTGTTGTATCCTGGGATCATGTGATTACTTTTTGTGACCTGACAAGCAAAGTCAATGAGGAAGCCAGATTCGCTTAACAAATAAGAGGAAGTACTTTTTCACCCAGAGGATCACTGGTCTATGGAACTCCCTGCCAGAAGAAGTGGTGACAGCTGTCAGCCTCGACACCTTTAAGAAAGGATTAGAGGAGTTCATGGAGAACAAGGGTATCCATGGCTATCATGATGGATGCCCAAGGACACCCTCCGGGATGGAGAGATAGGCAGGATATCTCTCAATGCCATTTGCAGGGAATCACAAGCAGGTGAAGACATCTGCTTGGGAAGACCCATGGGGAGCCACTGTGGGAAACAGAATGCTGGACTGGATGGGCTGTGGCCTGTTCCAGCAAGGCTGTTCTTATGTTCTTATGGCAAGAAAGGTCTAACTAATAATTTAAATTAAATAATTAAATTTAAGAACTTAACAACTGCAGTGATTCACTTAACAACTATGGCAAGAAAGTCAAAACATGGGGCAAAATTTATTTAACAACTCTCATTTAGCAACAGAAATGTTGGGCTCAATTGTGGTCATAAGTCAAGGACTACTGTATATTGTTGGACATGTTCTGGATTGAAGCTCAGAATTTCTAACATTAGGATTACAACAGTATAACAAAACAAAACAAAAGACAGAGCATTGTATGACAACCAATCAGCCTGGCCTTGAATTTCTCTGTCCAACCTACCTTAGAGCAGGGGTCTCCAACCTTTGCAACTTTAAGTCTGAAGGACTTCAGCTCCCAGACTTCTCCAGCCAGCTTTGCTGGGAGCTGAAGTCCTTCAGACTTAAAGTTGCAAAGGTTGGAGACCCCTGCCTTAGAGGGCCTGTGTTGGGCCAAAGTGGGACAGACAAGTGTTATGTATGCCTATGACGATTAGTGAAACTGCCAATCAAATAATAGAAATAGAAACCACCAACTCCCAGTTTATATTTCAGGAGAATGGGGTAACCGCAAAGAAAGGAATGGAAAAAATGGGTCTGGGGGAGATTGAGAGCCCTAGACTGCCTGCCAAAATCTCCATCTGTCAGGGCTAGAGGTTTTCAGAGCAGAAGCAGAAAGGGGAAGGTGTGTGGATTTGTTTAAAGCTCACTTTTTGGTTATTTCATTAAAAAGCCTGTTTGTTCCTTTGTTCCCATGTTGCCCTGTCTATTCCCCATATTCCATCCAAGTATTTTTTTTTTAAGCAGCTTAATTTCTAAACCAGGAAAAGGGGCTATCAATGGCAACAGAACAAAAGATACCAAAGACACCACACACACAACTGGGGGTGGAAAATATGCTACCCTGCCTTGAGTTTCTGAACAAAAGGTGAAATATAAATCTAACCAAGAAATACATAAACATCAACCAGAGAGCATGACATACTAGTACCCTGACCCCTAGCCAAGAGTATTATAGACTGCAATAAGGCTATAAGGCGGAAAGGACAGCCTGATACTCTAGTGAGAAGAGAAGCAGGGAAAACCAGGCAGGGTCACTTTCTCTCTGCCTGCCATTGTTCTCTCTGTTTAACCTCCCCTCCTCCCCCAAAGGGAAGACAATTTCATAACCGCCCCGGTCACCTGCAAGAACCTGCCTCCAAACCAAGTAATGGGAACACGTCTGAGAAGAGTTTTATGGTTGCCTCACAAGCATGCTGTGGTTTGCCTGGAAGTAAGACAAATCCACAGAGTATGCCCTTCACGCATCACGTGAGTTCGCCAGACTTGCTGGACCAGGATGCCCGTATTTCTTATAGTTCAAAAATATTGGATTTGACATTTCCTGAAGAACATTATTGGCTCAAGAGAGTCCGTGTATCTACTAAGAGGATTATCTTTCATAGCTGGAAAGAAAGCAAACCTTTAGATGTTAAAGAGCAAGTTCAAGAGATCTATTCTCTGTTAACCTTGCAAATATCCATATACTGTAAAAATGGCGAGAAAAAACACTATCATTCCATATGACCTAGATTTAATAACATATAATACGGCTGAGGTAAACAGGGTGGCTCAGTGGCTAAGACACCGAGCTTGTTTTTATTTATTTTATTTTATTTATCATATTTATATCCCGCACCCATCTCCCACAGAGTTGATCAGAAAGGTCGGCAATTCAGCGCTTTGAATCCCTAGTGCCGCTTAACAGAGTGAGCTCCTGTTACTTGTTCCAGTTTCTGCCAACCTAGGAGTTCAAAAGCATATAATAATAATAATAATAATAATAATAATAATAATAATAATAATAATAATAATAATAATAATAATAATAATAATACACACAACACACCAGATATTACGGTTGCAGAGGGCCGAAGTGTACAGTTCATTGATATCGCTGTTCCTGGAGATGTCAGAGTCGAAGAAAAAGAACTAGAAAAAATAATGAAATATCCCGACCTGGCCATCGAAACCACACGGCGATGGATGAAGCATGTCACAGTGACACCCATTGTCATCGGGGCACTTGGCACCATGTCCAAGAATTTTACTAAATACCTCAGCAAATTGCAGCTTCCTGCAATAACACCAGCGGAACTGCAAAAAACCGCACTACTTGGAACATCTTACATCCTAAGAAGGTACTTGGTTGATACCTAGGATGCGGGCAGCAAACTGTATCAGCCATTGGCACCAGTCAATAGTATTTGGTTCAGCTGGCTGAGTTTCATGTTTTATGAATAAAGTAAATAATAATAGTAATAATCTTTATTGTCATTGTAGTAAAAGTACAATGAAATTGGTTTGAGCGTTGTGCTAACATTTGCATCAGGTGGAATATAGACAGCAGTGATAACTATAACAGAAATTTCTCTAGGTAAATAAAATGTAAACGTGCAAGTAGAAAAAATAGGGACCACCTTTGGAGGGAAGAGAACAGCATTCCATGCGCATTCAGAATTTTGTCATGCCAGCCACATGACCACGGAGATGTCTTCAGACAGTGCTGGCTCTGGCTTTGAAATGGAGATTTATTTATTTTATTTATTTTATTTTATTAAATTTATATCCCGCCCTTCTCCAAGAGGACCCAGGGCGGCGCACAGGAAATTAAAATACATACAAAAAACACAATACAAAATTTAAAAACCTATTAGATCCCCATCCTGCGCTAAAACCAATTAAAATCCCCGAATTAAAACTATCTATGGCTAGTCCGAGCGGAGGCTATGTTAGGCCAGCTTGATGGAAGAGGTGTGTTTTTAAACACTGCCGGAAGAGGCGGAGGTCGGTGATGGTACGAAGTTCTGGGGGTAGGTCGTTCCACAGGGCAGGGCCCGCCACAGAGAAGGCCCTTCCCCTGGGTGTCGCCAGTCGGCATTGTCCAGCCGACTGCACCCTGAGAAGGCCCTCTCTGTGGGAGCGTATCGGTCTAAGGGATGTATGGGGCAGAAGACGGTCTCGCATATAACTAGGTCCCGAGCCATGGAGCGCTTTGAAGATGGTCGTCAAAACCTTGAAGCACACCCGAAAGACCACAGGAAGCCAGTGCAGCTCGCGCAGGATTGGTGTTATATGGGAGTGCCTCGAAGCTCCCGTAATCACCCGCGCGGCTGCATTCTGAACTAACTGTAGCTTTCGAGTGCACCTCAAGGGAAGCCCCATGTAGAGAGCGTTGCAGTAGTCGAGTCGGGATGTCACGAGTGCTTGAGTGACTGTGCGAAGGGCATCCCGGTCCAGTAAGGGGCGCAATTGGCGCATCAGGCGTACCTGATGAAACGCCCCCCTGGCCAAGGCCGCCACATGGTCCTCCATGGACAGCCGGGAATCCAGGAGGACACCCAAATTGCGCGCCCTCTCCACGGGGGCCAGTGTTTCGCCCCCAATGGCCAGAGTTGGAGTAATCTGGCTGAACCGGGGTGCCGGAAACCACAGCCACTCGGTCTTGGAGGGGTTGAGCTTGAGTTTGTTACTACCCATCCAGATCTGTACGGCCTCCAAGCACCGGGACAGCACCTCGACGGCATCGTTGGGGTGGTCTGGGGTGGATATGTACAGCTGAGTATCATCAGCGTACAGATGATATCCCACCCCAAAGCACCGCCCCCTAGAGTCGGGAATGACTAGCACATATGTGCAAGGGGAACCTTTACCTTTACCCTAATAGGGCTGAGTTTGTTATATATTAATATTCTTTGTTGGGACTTTTTTCACTTTATTGCTTTGATTATTAGCACTGCTGTTTAGTTTTCAATTTATTAGTTAATTTCATTAACCATATTTTTCCACTTCAAAACAAAACTCCCTCCAACCTTCAGACAAGGTTAGGGAAGGTGTATGTGAGCAGGATTCCTTTCCCCACATCCATCTCCCCACCAGCCCCAACTGATGCCAGCTGTGGGAATGGGTCTAAAATAAGGCAGGGATTAGATGGGGTAAGCAAAGAGAATGGGGAGCCATTTGTTACTGCAATGCTTGCCCCGGGGTTCCCCCACAACATCTCATAAATGATTCCAGGCATGGAGTGAGTTGAGAGGTAAATTGATTCTTTGATTCATTGTGACAGGCCAGAGCTGATGAAGAGCAGAGAAGGAGCAGCCTGTGCAAAGAGGCAATGGGGTTATGAAATGTACAATGGCTTGTCATGGAATTCCTTTCCCAAGGTTCACTCGCCGGCTGAACATACGGCTCCCCCAAACTCACGGCTATTGTTGAGGCACCGCAAATCTCTGAGGCAGGACGTGTTGATTCAAGCAGCCTCCATCCCATTTCGTGGCACTTTCTCAAGGGAGCATCGCTGCATCACGCATGGGAGGTGGCTGTGCCGGTCAGGAGAAACAGGGAACCTCATCTGCTCTGGTCACAAAAAGGATGAAAGGGCCCCAAAGACCAGAAATTATAATCTTCCCATCATTTAATGTTTTCTCATTTCATCTTACCCAATTACAACCCGTGATTATCTGACTAGGGAATACGTGTGTGTGTGTGTGTGTTAGTGTGTGTTAGTGTGTGTTAGTATGTGTGCACAGCTGGGAAAACAGGAATAAATACTGAGATCTTTATTTTAGGATTTACATCATCCTTCCCAACCTAGCATTCGCCTCCCAAGTGGACCAAAGAGAGCATCTGTTCTGAGCTCTGGATGGGAGGCACTCAAGTCCAATTAATCCAGAAGGTGTCAGCTTTGGCATGGCAGTATTATGCAGAAGGAAGCTAGGATGATATAATGGTTAACATGATGAACTGGTCCTGATGAGACTCGGTTTCTAGTCCACTGTCAGGCACAGGAATTCCCTGGGTGGTTTTGGATCAGCCACACTCTCTTAGCCCAAACCACCTCACAGGGAGGCTATGGGGGAGGGGGAGAAATGAGGGGGAGGTAGTATACACCACCTTGAGCTTCTGAAGGAAAAACGGGTTACCACTCTAACCAACCACTCTGCAAATATATAAATAATTCTCTCAGCCTAGCCTACTGTGCCCGGATTGTTCTTGTAAGGATAACATTAGAGGTGAGCCATCAATTATGGCATCTTGATTTCCCAGAGCAAAGATAAAATATAAGTGCAATATAAATAATAAGAGCACTATATCTGCATCCGTTAGATGCAGCCTTAATCAAGCAATGATGTGCCTATTTAAGAGAGACGTCGCGAGAGGGGTTAAAGCAGAAAAAGAGCCGAGTGGCTCCCACACACCCCTCCTTTTCCTGGCTTTCCCCCACTCCCCGCTTCCTCCCCAGGTTGCTGAGCTTATTTTTCTCATTGCCCCTTCCCCCCTCCTCAAGTTCCAGTAGTAGAAGTCCTGCAAGGATAAAAACAGTTTGTAGACAAAAGGAGAAAGCTCACTGCGGGAGGGAAAGCAGCCAATTGAGGTGGAGCTCTGCAACCTTCATCCTCTTGTGCTTAAAATCCAATCCGTTAGTTGGGAGTTTTAAAGAAGATAAGACTACGGTTTCTTTTAACGTTTAAAACCTGCATCTGTTCAATATCATTTGACCCTCACAAATCGCTTGCGAGATGTTCGCTGCAAATGCTGCAGTTTAGTATCGTTAGATCCCGTACGGCAGGGGTCTCCAACCTTTGCAACTTTAAGTCTGAAGGACTTCAGCTCCCAGACTTCTCCAGCCAGCTTTGCTGGGAGCTGAAGTCCTTCAGACTTAAAGTTGCAAAGGTTGGAGACCCCTGCCTTAGAGGGCCTGTGTTGGGCCAAAGTGAGACAGACAAGTGTTATGTATGCCTTTCACCTCCGATTGGTGAAACGGAGTGGGCTCCAAGCAGAGGAGGGTCTGTTTTTCACCCTTAGTCGAGGAATTTAGCATGGGGAACAGAGTTGAAGAACCTTTGGCTCCGTCCCCCCCCCCCCATCCTTTTCGGTTGGAAAGATCTAACCCTTCAGCTTTTGAAGGTGGGTGTCAAATGCAAAATCAGTATTCATACAGCATCCTTTCTTGCCCCTTGACATATCAAGCAGCTTGCAGATCTCTGAACCATTACCAGGCAATAGCAAAAGGCTGGAGAATTGGGGGGTTCAAAGTGGAAAAAAATACATCAAAAAATGACACCCTTCTCTGATGCTGACTTAACAACAAAGCAAGCAAGGCTTGTGTCAACGTTGTTCCGAAAGTTGAATTCCCTTTGTAACCTGCCATCCTTGTACTAAACGTTGTTAAACCTTATATTTCTACACAGGGTACCAGTCCAGCTTTGTATTTGCTAACAGGAGTTAGGGTACCCTGTGCTGATCCTTGGAAAATCCATACAATTTCTTTGGTCGAAGGATGGCGAATTAAGCTGTGGGAATGTTCCTTGATCTCTAAAATAATCTCATGTTTTTTAAAAAAAAAAAATCTGACAGAGAATTTAATTGAACATGGGAGCCATTTTTGGACTATAATGCCACCCATGACTTATATCACAAGCAAACTTGCATTTCTCCTAATGTTAAGTCATGGATGATTAGCTAAATAAGGTTAGAGTTCTGATAGATGGATTGGATTGGATTTTAAGGATGTCCAATGCCAGGAGAGTCTGAGTGGCTGGCTACATTAAAAGCTCATAAAATAATAAATCAGTACAAAACACAATCAGTTTCAGTTTCAGTTTTATTCAATTTATATTCTCCCTTCCGGGACTCAGGGCGGTGCACAGCCATAATAAAAATGGGTAATACAAAAGTTAAAATAGAATGTTAAAATGAATTAAATGTAATTGGCCTGTGTTTAAAAACCCCGTACTAAAATCACTTTAAAACTATGACAGGCCGGCAGCACAAAATCAGTGTGTCTTCAGGGCCCGACGGAAGAGATGTAGGTCTGTGATCGTCCGTAGTTCAAGGGGTAGGTCATTCCAGAGGGTAGGAGCTGCCACAGAGAAGGCTCTCCCCCTGGGGGTCGCTAGCCGACATTGTCTGGCCGACGGCACCCTGAGGAGGCCCTCTCTGTGGGAGCGAACTGGTCGGTGGGAGGTATTTGGCAGCAGGAGGCGGTCTTGCAAGTAACCAGGTCCCTTGCCATGGAGCGCTTTAAAGGTGGTCACTAATACCTTGAATCGACTTGCATCTGGTAAAAAAAAATATATTCCCAACAAATAAAATCCTATGTGAGTGTGGCATCCCTCTTAACCCAAGGTCTGAGGTCCCCGGTTTTCGAGGCTTTCTTGAATAACATCAGTGGAAGATGCAAAGGGGAATGCTGTTCCAGAGGCCAGCCACTGTGACAGGAAGGTCACGCTTGGTGGTCCCAAGAGATGTCATTGTCTATCGACTGGTACAGATTGTAATTTTTCACTTTAAATTTCATACTCTGCTGATTACTGTCATGGATACCTATGCATTAATTTGATTTTAATGATGATTTGTAGTTTTAAAATGATACAAGATGTAGAACTAAATGAAATGTTATTTTGAGAATTTGCACTTTATTTTTCTGTGTATCGCTTGTCTATTTACTTGCATTTGGCTCTCTCTTTTTTCCTTTTCTTTTGGTTTTTTTAAACACAAATTAAAACAAGAATAAAAATGCAGACGAGATACTCAGAGGGAGAAATAATCCCAGAAAAGATTTTGATCTGTCCCATTGCAAGGCAGGAAATCCAGCAACTTCTTCAGCTTCAAAGATTCATGAAAAGGGATTTTTATAACCCTACAAACTCGAGCTGGGTTGCTGCCGGTTCAGCCAGGTTCGACCGAACCAGTAGTGGCGGCGGCTCCGCCCCCCTGGGCGCTTCTGTGCATGTGTTGTGCACATGCGCAAGCGCACACATATGCACAGTGGTGGGTTTCTAATTTTTTAGAACCTACTCTGTAGGTGTGGCCTATTTTGTGGGCGTGGCTTGGCAGTCATGTGACAGGGTGGGAGTGGCCACCTTTTAAAATGTGGTGAAACTCATTTAACAATGCTCTTGCTTAGCAACCAAAATTTTGGACTCAATTGTGATGATAAATTCTTTCTTTCTTTCTTTCTTTCTTTCTTTCTTTCTTTCTTTCTTTCTTTCTTTCTTTCTTTCTTTCCTTTCTTTCTTTCTTTCTTTCCTTTCTTTCCTTCCTTTCCTTCCTTTCCTTTCCTTTCCTTCCCGTTGGGTTACTGGCAGCAGCGGACCAGATTTACTTCCAGTTACGCCAGTGGAACCCCCTCTCACCGGTTCTCTAAATTTCACCAACCGGCTCTCGCGAGTAGGTGCGAGCCTGCAGAAACCCACCACTGCATATGCATGAATGAACTGATAGTAAACCGGTTAGCAACCCATCACTGCTACAAACTATAAATCTCCGTATTGAAACATTCTCATAAACCTCATGCAAATAAACGTAGTAACTGGAATAAATGTTTGATGCATCCAGGCCGGGCATCCACATAATTTCTTGCTGGATTCTTTGCTCTGTATTAGATTTTATACCTAAGACATCCAAATACCTTCAGATATTTGGTTGTTAAGCAAAGTGGCCATTAAGTGAAACTGTAGCTATACTTATGATCTTATTTCAGCCTTCCTTTGCTTTACAGATCTGTGAAGATAGTTAATTCTAGGATTGGTTGCCAATTTACTTTTCTAATCACTATCATGAAGCAGTCACTAAATGAGGACTACCTGGTCTGTCCTTGCTTTATTGTTTGTAAATGTTTGATTTTGCCGGGCTGTAATTAAGCTTTTTAATTTAATTAAAAATCCCTATGCAAATTACAATGGAAAAAAAGCACATTCTCTAGGGCAGGGGTCTCCAACCTTTGCAACTTTAAGTCTGAAGGACTTCAGCTCCCAGAATTCTCCAGCCAGCAAAGCTGGCTGGAGAAGTCTAGGAGCTGAGGTCCTTCAGACTTAAAGTTGCAAAGGTTGGAGACCCCTGCTCTAGGGTTCCTGGTTTCAGTGATTTGTGAGCTCCCTGAGTGGGATGTTACTAAATCTACCCTGTCCGACTGCCAAAAACAAGCAAGTCAAATCCTATTTTAGGGAATGCAGCCACAAAGAGATGGCTGGGCTGGCAGGTTTCCCTCTGGGCCAAATGAGTCTGTCTGCTCCCATTTGAGAGCTTACTTTCTTGTTAAACATTTACATCTTCTGTATGGACATGACTGCTGGTTGCTATTTACGGAAAGTGAAAGGCCAAGGAGACATAGCTTTAAAGTTACAGCTTGTATGGAACAAAGCAAGTGGGAAAATGCTTAGTTTTAGCCAGCAACTGAAAATTGTTATGCGAGGTCTGGTTTCAGTCTTCTGCATCTAGGAATGCATTTGGGTGCATTTGGATGGCTGTAAACTTGCTATTTTCTCATCTGGGCCAATTGAAATGTAATTGAAATAGGGGCCCAGCTGAGCACTACAGAAAACTGGGCCGGTGATTTTGCTTGGAACAATTTAATTGGACAGGTATCAAACTGCCCCTTACAAAGACACATATTTGCAGCTCTGTAAGCACAATGTTAATTCAATTAATTAATTAATGAGTTATGGTTGACTGCCAGGAAATGCCAGGCTTATATACTCGAAAGGGAAGTTGGAAATTCCAGAGGAAGCAATAGTGAACTAGTACTTCAGTATTGTTGCTAGACATCCTTATTGTCAAGAGCATGTCAATCATGACCAGGAGTTGAGTTCAGTTGGAGGGAGATTTTATTTTTGGATGCCAAATAAATCACTGATCTCCAGCGTTAATGAAACTGAGGTTCACTCTCATAACTATTGAAGGATGTGAGGTTCACCACATCTACTTTTTGCACAGAGATCTTAAAAGTTTCATGATTGTAAGTGAATAGTTTTTATTCAGAATTCTCCAATTTTCTCAACAAGTACGAAAGCACTTTAGAGGGTCCTTGATTTGAATTTCAGTCAGAGGGAAAGAGCAGTGATACAAAAGCCTTTTGTTTGAGAAATCAAACTAAAAAAATATGTATAAAACTAATAGAAATAGATTTGGCCTTTATCCTTTTATGATGCAGAGCTGAATTGGATTTTCATGTTCTGTTTGTCTCATTTGTTTTATGCATTGTAATAACTATGAACAGATGACAATTGTAGATAAACCAGATTTACTAATGTTTTTATAGCCATCCTACATAGTCGTTTGACTGTGTGCACATCTGTATGTATTTCAAGAAGAATCTCTTTCTTACCACTTCTCCAAATAAAAGATGTCAGACAAACTACAGATAAAATGTATATATATTCAAGTATAGATTTCAATTATCTGCCCAGAAATATTTATTATATTTTTTCTTTGGCTACATTTATTATTGATCCCATATAGACATCATGGCATTCCTAATCTTCATTGTAAAGATTTGTCTCAGTGCTGGGGGAAAAAATAATTGATGTTGAATATTTGGCAGTGTGAGTACCATATTCATTGTGGGTACAAGGAATTGGAAGCCAACAATCTTTTTTCTACATGTCAATAAAATGATACAGTGCCACTGTTCCAAAAAGAAAAGTAATAGTGCAGTCACAGACAAGTTAACACAAAAGTCAGATCAAATTCAGTAGAATAGTCAGCTAAATAAAATAAAACAATGCGTGCAAAATCTATTTCTTTTCAGAATTCCTTGGAATTAAGGATTGATTTGATTTGACTGGAGTTTATTTCTCAGCAAGAATGCATTTGATAGCAAATTTTATTGTGCCATTCTATACATATTGCTTTAAAAGGAACTCTAGCTGAAGTTGGTGGAACATGTTAACAGGATTACCAAAGACTGCAGTTTCTGCTGAATAATGCAGATGTGTCAGTTGAGCTTCCAGAAGTTCTCTCTTGATAGTGTCAGGTGTTTCAAATATCTGCTTAGCCTTGATCTTAAATCTGAACCAAAAACAATCCTAATCAACTACTGGTGTAATACATTCATTTTCTTCTGAGGCAATAACAGTAGGGTGGAAAGATGCAAAATCAGCTAATGCAGAGCTAAGAATTTTTGTCCCTTCTTTTTTGCCATTGGCTTCTTCCACAATTGAGAATTGCTCCGCTCATTTTTTAATCTTCATCACACAGAAATAAGCAATAGTCACTAAAGATCAAAGGGACTTGGTATCAAAAAGCCATAGCTTCATTGATTTAATTTTAAAGCAAATGTGAGAATGGATGTATTGGGAGGAAAGGGTGCTTAATTTTTCTTCTGCCAAAGTCCAGATTTTACATCTTTATGTAACCCTTAGCCCTGCTATGGAAAAAATGCAAAATTGAAGGCATGTCACAGGTAAGGGAAGGTTAAACGTCCTATAATTGCAAACTATGCTTGGATTATAATTTAATAGGCAGCTATGTTCCAAACCCCGAATTTGGGATTTTCTACATATGGACTTTATATTTCAAATTCATGAGAAATTGGATATCTACTACTAATTGATTATAGCTTATAATTTTAGTTGGTGATTTATATTGTGTTAACCACATATTCCTAGCACAAAGCTTAAGTGACTCTTTGTTTTCCGTTTTAATAAGTGGTTTAGTACATTTTATAGTTGCTAAGGTAATTAAGGATATATTGGAAAATTCTATTCCCTATGCTATTTTAGATCCCTTTCCTTATCCATCTCACTATTTGCATTTTACTCTTTTATTTTTTACATGTCTTTTATCCTTCCTTGTTTATATTCTTCTTTTAAATGTTTAATACAATCAACTAAAATAACCTTTTATTGTCTAGATTCAATTCATTTTAATGGTATTTTAAAGCACACGTACACAAGGAAGAACAAGACATGCTGTGAGGCTGCCCGTTGATAGTTTGTTCTCTCAGACAACAAATTGAGTGGACCCACTCATCATCTGGTCAGGTTTCACTTCGATGAGATTTTTTTGCTATTTCTATATAAATTATAGCAATTATTCTACATTTAAATCTATAAACATCCATCAGAATATGCCCATTTGATGGAATTGTATGCCCCCTTGTGTCCTTTTCTAGCAAATATTATTTACAGTACTCTTATTTTTTTGGCAGGACACTAAATGGATATGCAGAAAACTGCGCAAGGGGAAACGTGTAGATTAAAATCATACTTGATCAGCATTAAAGGCATGATTGCTTTAAAACACTAATGAGTTAAAAGGTTTTTTTTAAGCTGAGTTATGGATCTACCACAATACACACTGCGTGTACTGACCCTAATGTAGAACACCAACCACAGAGTAATATTGCAGTGCTGTATACTTTTTAAGCCTTTGAATTGAGCTTAATTCCTTATAACCTTTATATATAGGTACATCTATGCACCTTCTTTAGAAACAAGAAATGAAAGATTTATCATTGTCTTCTTCTGATGTTTCCCCCACAATTTCTAGTGTAGTGTACAGATCTTCATAGTCTTTCATCTACACCAGGGATGTCCAAACTTGGGAACTTTTAAGATTTGTGGACTTCAACTCCGAATTCTGGGAGTTGAAGTCCACAAGTCTTAAAGTTCCCAAGTTTGGACATCCCTGATCTACACAGTATAAAGCAAACCCAGCTCTGGTTGTTGTTGTTAGTTGCGAAGTCGCGTCCAACCCATTGTGACTCCATGGACAACGTTCCTCCAGGCCCTCCTGTCCTCTACCATCCCCTGGAGTCCATTTAACCTCATGACTACTATAATAATAATAATTATTATTCTTCAGCGAATAATTATTCTGCTTCAAGTGACTCCATCCAGCCACCTCATTCTTGGTCGCGTCTTCCTTCTTTTGCCCTCAATCTTTCCCAGCATGAGGCTCTTCTCCAGGGAGTCCTTCCTTCTCATTAGGTGGCCAAAGTCTTTGAGTTTCATCTTCAGGATCTGGCCTTCTAAAGAGCAGCTTTGGTTACCTTTCTCATAATCACTCTTTAGATATATTGAATGTGGAGTAAGAACCATTAAACATTTATGGGCTTCCTTCAGAATGAACATGCATATGATTGCACAAATTCATACTCTTCATTATCAGCATACAGATAGTCTTTAACATAGGACCATAATTGAGCCCAAAATTGATGTTGCTAAATGAGAAGTTTGTTAAGTGAGATTTGCCCCATTTTACGACTTTCCTTGCCACAGTTGCTAAGTGAATCCTTGCAGTTCTTAAATTAATAACACAGTTGTTAACTGAATTTGGCTTCCCCATTGACTGCTTGTCAGAAGGTTGCAAAAAGTGATCACATGACTCTGGGATACGACAACCATCGTGTTGTAGTGTAAATCAGGTGATCACGGGGATATTGTAAAGCAGGGGTCTCCAACCTTTGCAACTTTAAGTCTGAAGGACTTCAGCTCCCAAATCTGAAGTCTGAATTTAAGTCTGAAGTCCTTCAGACTTAAAGTTGCAAAAGTTGGAGATCCCTGCTGTAAAGGTCATAAGTGGGAAAAATAGTGATGTCACTTTTCAGTGCCATTCTTACTTTGAACGGTCACTAAACAAATTGTTGGAAGTCGAGGACTACCTGCAATGTGGCAATGCAGCACAAGAGTAGCTGATCCTTGTGATACCATTCCCTCCTGCTGTGTGCGACCCACTCCTTTTCATCTTCACACTCTATACCACGGGGGTCAAACTCAATTGTGTCACATGACAAATTGTGACGTTTTTGGCCTTTGTGGAGCCGGGGTGGGTGTGATGCATCTGGCCCATGGGCTGCCAGTTTGACACCCCTGTTCTACGCACATTCCCACAACAGCAGTGGGGCTTGAATAGTAGTAGGATTCAGCCCAGATCGCACCACTTCGGGAGAACCGGTTGTTAACTTTCTGAGCAGTTTGATTGAAGTGGTTGTTGGAAGAAATCATTAGGGCAGAGAACCGGTTGTTCAATTATTTGAAGCCAATTGTATGCATCATTTCACTAGCAGGGGAGAAGAAAACAGTGCTGGACTCTATGCTTCTAGGCAGACCTTCTTCTTAGGCTTGGCTTTGTGTCTCTTCTCTTATAATCACAGATTGAAGGAGGATTTGGGAAATCACCAATTAGAGGCTCACAGCAATACCTCCTAGTATTAGAGGAAAGACCATTTCTTCACCAATAAGCAAGCGCAGCCTTGACTCTCCAATTTTTCTAGTGAAACAGCAGCATTTCCATCTCAAAGCAATTGTTATTAACAATGCTTGAGATTCTGCTTTCCTTTTAAAACACTGATAGCATTCCTATAAATGCCCATATGTATATTTACGTAGGAGTCTATATATGTAGCTGTGAAATGTAAAGCAATGATGCCAGGCAACTCATAGCAAGATGTGGGACTGGAAGGACAAAGTAGAACAGCTTCCTTCCTTTCTCCACTGAGAAAGTTTCCATATCATTAAACTGCATATTTGTGGAGAGAGCCACAGTGGAGGGATGGGCCAGTCTGCAACGCTGTTAAAAGCTCTGATTTAGGAGGGTATTGATTTACAAAATATGTTGAAATGTACTCACTTTCCTCACATGCTTGGAGTGACACAAACATGCTCCTGTAATCTCTTGTTTCTGATGTTTTTTCAAGTGATTTTATTCCATCATCAGCCCATCCCTGAGGCAGCCTTAGGTCATCCGTAGTTATATATTTTCCCCATTATCCCAAAATATACAGCATGATCTGGTGCCCTTCTCCATCATTCTTTGGCAGAAAGGAGATGCTTTGGGCAGAGGGTAGAATCAGCACTATGCACCATCCTTCCTTAAGCATCCTGGGACTTGTCTTAATCATTCTGATTTGGACAGCTGATAGCCCAGTTTTTTCCCAACCAGGCTCTCCCCCTGCTCAAGCACTGAGCCATTCTTCAGCTCAGAAACTTGGATGCACCTAAACACAGGTGAATAGTAATTATTTATTTGGAGAGGGGGGGGGGAGAGAAGAGACAATTTTATCCCCCATGGTGCATCTCCACTCCTCATCACCACTACCACACACATACACAAGTGGCAGCTTTTTTTGGGTCTAAAGAACGTGGATTTAGTGCTTTTCTGGATATCAATTAATAGGCATTTTTTCTGACAAGAGGTTTAGTACTATTCCAGGACAACACGATTACTCTCCAGAAGAACTGATATTAGCTGTTAGCTGGGCTTTCTTTGAACCTGGGCCCTTGTACAAAAGAGGAGTTCTGATCAATGGATAAACCTTTCATCAGAAATTCACTTTCTCCCCAGTGATTGCTGGATATTTTCCTAATGATATTTGATGGGAGGGGAGGGGAGGGAAGCAAAGGGTGGGGGTGGGGGAATCCAGTAATCCCTTTTCTTAGCATGATCTGTATAACACAGGGGTCCCCAACCTTTGCAACTTTAAGTCTGAAGGACTTCAGCTCCCAGACTTCTCCAGCCAGCTGGCTGGAGAAGTCTGGGAGCTGAAGTCCTTCAGACTTAAAGTTGCAAAGGTTGGGGACCGCTGGTATAACAGGATACAGCTCTCCATTGGGGGCAGAACATTTTAGATTAGTACCGTTTTCAAAGACTGGTGACGGGCACTTTAATTGGGCTGTGGGGAAGAACCCTTCAGGAGACTGAAGGATAGCACAACAGCACAATATCCAGCTTCCTCTACAGCAGCGTTTCTCAAATAGTGGGGCGCGCCCCCCCAGGGGGGCGCGAGGCTCCGTAAAGGGGGGCGCGTTCGATAGTCAGGAGCCGCACACCCGGAAAGACCGATACTGCCGCCGCCGCCGCCTTGGCATCCCAGGCCCACTCTGCGGCGGCGGCGGCAGCGGCTGTAGGTAAAGCCCGAAGGCGACTGAGAAAGGCGTCAGAGAAGGAGCAGCCGGAAGCCGTGCCTCTTGAGCACCACTAGGCTGGACGAGGCAGAAAGCGGACGCGGGGATAAGGAAGGGGATGCGCTTCGGGCCAATCAGCGTGGAAAGGTGAGGTCGAAGGAGGAGGGGGCAGCCCCCTGGCAGAGCGCGAAACAAGCAAGCGCGGGCGGGCAAGGAAACTTGTTGCAGCAGCGCCCAACAACCTGCCTGCCCACCGCCTGCGGTTACTCGCTCGCTCACCTACCCACCGGACGAAGGAAGCTGGCGTCCGGTGGGTGAGCGAGCGAGTGAATAACTGTGGCCGACTGGCCGGCGGGCGGGTAAGGAAAGTTGCGGCAGCGCCCAACAATCCGCTGGTCCGCTGGCCGCGGTTGCTCGCTCGCTTGCTCACCCATCGGACGCCAGGTTCCTTCGTCCGGTGGATGGGTGAGAGAGCGAGCGAATAAATACAGCCAGCGGGCTGGCGGGCCGGTCAGGCTGCTTCCAGGAGCTGAGGAGGTTTGTGGGGGGGGGGGGGGAGACAGACAGACAGAGAGAGGCACAGACACACAGAGAGACAGGGAGGGAGGGGGGAACCAGAGAGTGACAGACACACACAGAGAGACAGAGAGTGGGAGGGAGGGAGAGAAAGATAGACAGAGACACAGAATGAGTGATTTAAGTGCCTGAATGCGAGACACACACACACACACACACACACACACACACACACACAGAGTAACAGATGGGCAAACAAAGGAGAGAGAGACAGAGAGAGAAAGAAAAAAAAGAAGGTGGGAGAGAAAGAAAGAGAGAAAGAAAGACAGACAGAGAGAAAGAGAGAAAAAAGAAAGAGAGACAGAAAGGAAAGAAAGAGAAAAAAGAGAGAGAAAGAGAGAAAGAAAAGAGACAGAAAGAAAGAGAAAGAAAGAGAAAGAGAGAAAGAAAGAAAAGGAGAGAGAAAGAGGGAAAGAAAGAAAGAGAGAGAGAGAGAGAGAGAGAAAGAGAAATAGGGAAAGAGAGGGGGGAAAGAGAAAGAAAGAAAAAGAAAGTGGGAGAGAGAGAAAGAAAGACAGACAGAGAAAAAGAGAAAGAAAGAGACAAAGGAAAGAAAGAGAAAAAAAGAAAGAGAGAGAGGGAAAGAAAGAAAGCGACAGAAAGAGAGAGAGAGAAAGAGGGAGAGAGAAAGAGGGAAAGAAAGAAAGAGAAAGAAATAAAGAGAGAGGGAAAGAGGGAAAGAAAGAAAAAATGAGAGAAAGAAAGAGAGAGAAAGAGAAAGAAAGAGAGAAAGAGAAAGAGAAAGAAATAAAGAGAGAGAGAGAAAGAAAGAGGGAAGGAAAGAAAGAGACAGAGAGAAAGAGAGAAAGAAAGACAGAAGGAAAGAAAGAAAAAGAAAGAAAGAAAGAGAGAGAGAACTTATGACCACAATTAAGCCCAAAAGTTTGGTTGCTAACCAAGACCATTGTTAAGTGAGTTTCACATTTTCCAAATTGGCCACTCCCACCCGGTCACATGGTTTGACATGTCCAATCAAAAAATGTTTATAGTTTAATTAAGGATTTAATGCACTTTAAATCTTTTCTGCTACAGTTAATAAAGCTATTCTTTGTTGTAAATTGATCCACATTTCTTTCTTTTTTTTATTCTCTTATATGTTAATAAGGATACAGTGTTATGCAGAGGTGTACTAACAATTTTATAGACAAATAATACTATTTACAGTCGCGCGGGGGGCGCGAAATGTTTTCTTCTTCCTAGGGGGGGCCTGACAGAAAATAATTGAGAACCACTGCTCTACAGGCAATACCTACAACTATTTACCATAATTCAGTTTCTTGTTTCAACATCATTTGTGCCACTTCTACAAAAGTTAAAACTGTAGGAGTATTCTAACCCTTAAAACAAAGCTCTACCAAGCACCATCATACCAAACGCTAGTATGTGCATATCACAGTGAGAGGGAGTGCCATAGACTTAGTTGCTAGGGCAGCATAAACATGAGTTATATCCTTGTTTCAGACTGATAGGCAAGATTCCTAGTGGCCACAAGAAGGAAGGGATTTGCTCCAGAATTTTGAGATGAATCACGTAGGCTCCCTATTACCATGCAAGATCTGAGAAAGGCCTAGTTCATAAGACTGCAAAAGATAGGCAAATAGTGGAATTGACAAGCAACTTGCAGCCCTCTAGCCTTTCTGTCTTTGTTTTAAAGCTCAGTGCATTAGAGGCTATATATTAATCTTTTATAAATTTGAAAACTATTCATAATGATGTGGTATGACCTGCCGTTAATTATTCTGAATAAGTGAAGGTTGACCTTCCCGTTAATTGAACTTAAATTTCATGATTAGTACTATGTAATAATATTGATCATTTGTTTGGAGAGGGGTTAGCAATGCAGGAGGCTGCATCCAAGCCCAACCTCCCCACCTGCAGTGCTTTCATATATCTATTTAAGTTCTGCAAGACCATGGCCAGTGTTGTTGCTAATAGATTTTTTGGTCTTTTAATATTTTTGCTTGCATTTTGAGGGCTGCAAGATCTCCCTTTGGAGCAACAAATAAGATTATTTCACTGGCATCCAGGATAACTGAAACTTTGGCACACTTACTTGGAAGCAAGCCCCCGCGGTGTATAGAGACAGTTTGAGCTAGTCATTGTATCCTGTTGAAGGAAAGATCTAGTGGGGTTTAAGCCAAGTCATTTTTCATCCAGCTTTCTCCCTGGCAGATAGGAAGCCATCTATGCTTTCTTATTCAGAATGGTTTACATCCAAATAACTTAAGTACTGAGTTGCAACTCCTTGCTTTGTTTCAACATGGGTTTTTGCTACTGCCTTTGTTCTACAATTCTCATTAGCTCCAGCCAGCATGAGGAGGGAGTATAGATTGGGAATTGCAATCTATAATATATAGATGAATCCACCTTGGGAAAGGTTGGCTTGTAAGAAGATGGAATGCCATCTACCTCACCTCTGTGGTTTTCTGTTGCAACTAATGAAGGTATTAAGATGGTAACCTAGGTAACCAGATGGGCTCTTTGAATCTATAACATTACCTTTATCTTTGCCAGCAGTTGTTCACTTTTTATTCCTTTTCCCATTAATGTAGGTAATGTTTTTCCTGGCTCTATTGTTACATCCTCAGAACTTTACTAGTCTGACCCAGGGTTGTTGTTGGTGTGTGTGTGTGTGTGTTTGGCTGATTGTTACAATTGCAAGATGCAGAGCAAAGGGAAAAAGAAATCCAGTCAAGCTATTCTTGCTGCTAGCGCCTGCGTGTGTGAGCTACCACAGATAAATTAGCCAGTGCTTTACTGATGTAAAGAGAACTTGGGAATACTAGCAATTGCATTACACAAAGGTGAATTAAACACAGCCTTGGCATACATTGTGCTGGTTTTTTTGTCATTCTTCTTGCAAGAAGCATTCTGCAACTGTGGTAGCTTCCTGGTAGCTACAAACAGCGAAGTCCGCACTAAAGAATTTTGCACACAAAAATGTCATTTAATTAGTCATTATTCCTCAGTTTCATCTTAATACTCTCGGAATGGTTTTTAAATTATTTATGAAGCCTGGAATTTCTCATGGTGTAACATTAATGAGTAACATGCAGAGGTATCGTGGCACATTAGTTAGCGATGAACGACTTCCTTACTTAGAAAAGCTGGAAATTGTTATGCTAACAGACCAAATGGGCTGTTTGGAAATCTCATCCAGAAATGTTATGAGTAGCCTTGTGTCACTTTTTCTACTAGTTGCTTTGAATATAAAATGATTATATTTGTTCATGTTTTCCTACACTTACTTGAGAAACAATGTTCATCAAGAAAACGATCGGTATTTTCTTTGCTATAAATTTAGGAATCAGAAAATATCATCTCCACAATAGACTTTCCTAATAAACATGTACATATCTCATTAGAATTATGATTTTTTTAGATTTGGGGGAATATAAAACATATATTAATTTAAGCCAAATGTGACCAGACTTGTTTGCAAATTGCTGCTTCCAGCAATTATATTTGGAAAGACAAAATTATCTGCCATTATTGAATACAGCTATTATGAAAAGCCATCTTTTGTTCTCCATTAATCAAACTTGGCAGAAAAATGGAAAATGGTGCTGCCTGGGCTCTACACATCAGTGTGCCCTTCAGACTCAGAAATACTAGTTAATCAAGGGCAAACTTTAATCTGTGATTAAAGCTTTACTTGATTACTCTGCCAATTATATTGATTAAATTACATTGATTAAATAGATGCCGCAAGAGGTATAACACCACCCTACTCTGGTTTTTACATGCATATTTTTTAAACCAGAAGGAAGAAACAATATTTAGCCTAGTCCATAGTTTGCAGCAATAACTAGGGTATCACACTGGGATTTATGACAAGCATGCAGGTATATCTACCATTACATTCATCTTCTCCTTGCCCTACTGATTTTCTTTGCAGCTCACAAGGCTTAGCTCAAGAGATCTTGAGATAGAAGACAGAATGGTAGAAATGTATGGAGCATCAATCTCAGCATCAGGAAATGCAATCATTCTTCCTTCTGAGAGGGGTACAGAGTTTCATTCACCTCCCACCCCCCCTCCTAGGTGCAAAGAAACCATAGAAAGCCCTATAGAATCACGTCTATTTCTCCCCCCTCCCCCCAAAAAGCCCCACTGCCAACATGAACCAGATAAAACTAGGTTAGTTTCCTGAAATCTGATCAGACTCCATTTTTCCTCATTATTATCAGTTTTGATTGGGAGCAACTTTCTGTGGTCTCAGAGGGACTTTCCTCTCATTTTCTCTTTAAAAAAAAAAAAAATTGGGGATGCCAGAGATTGAAGCTGGAATGGTTCTATCCTGATTTAGTTTTCTGTTCTATGTTGTACAATCACAAAATTCCCAGAGGAATTGGCAGAAGGAAAATTCATTTTTTAGAGATGTTTCATAACTTTCATGCAGGAGTCCTAGAACAGCATATGAGATAAATTTTCCCAACCATGTCTTCCCCATCACCAGTCCAGGCAAGTTCCAATTTCATCATTTATTTATCATTTTATAATTCTGTTTATATATATACATATTTATATATATATAAAAAGCTATCGAGAGAGAAAGTTAGATCGCAACAGGCCTGACAAAAGAGAAGAATACATAGGGCAGGGAGGATGGGAGGGTGGAAATGGCATCACATTTCAGGAGAAAGAGGACTGTTTAAAATACTTTTTTTTCATTTTTTCCCCTCTTTTTAATTCCAAGCCACCTTAATAGACCCACTAAAAGACTTCAAAAACACCAGTCCTAAGACATCTAAAACAAACTCAAGCACAAGGGGTTGGAAATATTTACAGAGAGGGAAAAAGCAGGGACGATTTTGTGTAGGGCTGCTGAAAACACCAGAGTACTTTTATTATTTTTTATTATTATTTTAAAAAACTTTGTATGCAAAAAAAGCAAGGATTCATTTCATCCCCGACAAGCAAGAGAAAAAAATAGTCATCATTACAATAGACAGGTGGAAACGGGGCAAGGGTTGATTCAGTGAACAAGAAGCCACTTTTGAAAGACAAGAGTGTGTTGCAAGGCAGCTGCGTGAGATGCATTCAAGAAGCAGGGAGGGTCTTGGGGTATTTTTTTTTTTTCCTGCTGTTTGAGAGGAGAGTTGGAGTTAAGAGAGAGGGAAGAGGAAGAGGAGGTGGCCAAATGGTGGGATTTGGCCCAGTGGAAAGAACTGGATGTCGATCAACCCATGAAAGAGGGAATGTGAGTTAACAATGACAGAAAGGACAAAGGGAGTGGGCTGTTCAGCACCAGGAGACCCAGTCTTGGCAGCAGTTCTCAAACTGTCTTTCTAGGATACCTTGAGATCTCTGGCTGGGGGAATTCTGGGAGTTGAAGTCCACAAGTCTTAAAGTTCCCAAGTTTGGACATCCCTGGGCTATGGTAAACAAGTACTACTTTAATGGCAGTCAATTCAGGTGAAGCAAAGGGGACGTTCAATAGGACCAACCGGTCCATGGCTTTCATGAATGCAAAATAGGTCTCAACATCCATGACAGAAAAATGGGAATATCTTAGTGGGAGAGCAGACATGGGAAGGTAAAAAGTTTGAAAGCCACAATTTTGAGAGAACTGCTGTCTTAGCAAGGCCTGATTTAGAAAAATGAGCAACAAGGGGAAGAAAGAGTGACAGATCAGCAGAGAGGCAATCAGAAGATTTGGCTGGAGCACCCCTTCCCTTCTAAAAGAGGCATCAGGAGACCATCCTTGGCTGAACCCTTGAGAAGGTGGTAAATGGCAAAATTGAAAGGCTTTCAGACTCTTTCAGCCCATTGGTATTCCTTCCTTTTGCATAGCCACGACTTCTGGCTCCTAGGTCTTTCTTAACCACCTTTCTTTCTCTCAGAGGCTCAAGGACTCCCTGTTTTTCGGTTCCCAATTCTTTCAGGTCACCTTCTGTTTTGTCTCCTGTCCTGATCTGGGTTGGGATTAGACATTGCAGCACCATCTAACACCCCCCTTCTTGAACAAGAACAAAGAATGGACATTTGAGGATCTTGAGAAGGGAGGGGTCATCTGCTCTTTTGGCAATTGTGAACCTTGATTCCCTCCCCTCTTATGAAGCCCTGGACTTCACCCATAAGCTCATCCCTTGGATCATGTCATATGCCCCTCCCCTTCTCCCTCCCTTCCCCTTCCCACCACACAAAACATGGACATGTTTGGCTGAAGGATAACTGGTTGGGGGGAAGGTGTGGAAATGAGATACTTTTTAGGTGGATTATTTGAGGAATCCCCTGATTTTCTAACCCTCCCTGATTAGTGTTTTTTTGGGGTGGGGTTAGCCAGTAAACAAAGGGTAGATTCCACCAATTATTATTTCCATTCGAAGAACATTGATTCTTTGATTCTTTGCCTGGGTGAGGTGATTAACCCTGTGCTCACCTCCCCTGCCCTCAGCAATCCATAGGGAAATCTTCTTCTCCAGGACTGGGGGGGGCGGGGGGAATCCTTTGGGAAACCGCCTCCACTTATTCCAGGGCAGGGACCACATTGGTAGGACTGGTAGCCCCAGAGCTGTCATTTCCGCCTCCTTCTTTGTTTTTCTGGCCACTGTACTGGCCAATGAAGGAGCCATCCTCATTGAACTGGACGTCCACACTGCCCCCATAATCTGCCAAGCTATCGTCACTCCCCAGAGCCTTGATGTCACCATTCAAGGAGGGTTGGCTGCTGGTGAAGGGTTTCTCCTCATTGTCACTGTAGGGGGGAAAAGGACAACAATAAGAAAGGATAATAGAGTGGGAAGAATCATATCTTTTTTTGTAGCAATAGAAATTCAAAGCCAGATCAGTAATCTGAAACCCTGCTGTTGTTTTGGACTAAACGTTTCCAAATCCACAGCAGGGTTGGTTTGGAGCAGGGGTCCCCAACCTTTGCAACTTTAAGTCTGAAGGACTTCAGCTCCCAGAATTCAGCTTTGCTGGCTGGAGAATTCTGGGAGCTGAAGTCCTTCAGACTTAAAGTTGCAAAGCTTGGGGACCCCTGGTTTGGAGGATCCATGTTGCTTGGGGCTTTTAGGAGTTGCAGTCCAAAAGATCTGGCAAGCAGTAGGCTGGCAACCCTGATAAAAGCCACAGCATGCTAAGAGAATAAATAATAATATAATAGTATGGAGGGAAGCATAGTAGCATTATATATCTGCACCTATAAGCAAGATGTGCATAGCTACAGGTGAGCATGCATATAAACTCATGCCAGGGGCCAGTCCACATTGCATAAGGGGGCTTCACACAATCTCAGAATGACTGAAAGAGAAACCCCAGCTGCCTCTATGGAAGACCAGAGTTTGCAGCTCACACCAAAATGACTTTGTCACAACATAAAATGAAATGGCCCATCTTTAGCCAGCAGGTTAAGTGTACGGAAGGCAAATCGATCTGGCTGATGGAGCTTAAATCACTCAAAAGCCATCCCATCTAAACCAGGAGTCTCCAACCTTTGCAACTTTAAGTCTGGAGGACTTCAGCTGGCTGGAGAATTCTGGGAGCTGAAGTCCTTCAGACTTAAAGTTGCAAAGGTTGGAGACCCCTGATCTGAACCTTCCGTATTGATTTCAACAGTTAACGTGCAAGAGAACCCTGCATCTTTTCATAGCTGGTGAAACCATCAGTCCATCTGGATCATTCCCTTCAGGAAGCCAGAAGACCCTGGTTGCTTCTCCATTAAAATACATGCTAAGAATCTTTCAGTGGGCAGCATGCTGTCAATCTCCTTTGGAATGCAAAAATAAAAAACGGCCTTCAAGACAGGGTTTCTCAGATCAAGGAACAAACCAAATTTTGTATGACATGTCGCAGGCCACACTCCTAAAGTAGGCAGAGCCAAGGCCCATTTCAGAAGAGGAATTCAAGAGTTTCAAAGGTACTTAAGAGTCAAAGAACCTTTTTTTTGGGCCACTTTCAGGTGAAAAGTTCTATATAGTTAGCTTCATTCTCCCTAAGGAGAATTCCAAAAACATCAGATGGCCTCATTCAGCCCTGGGTCACATTTTGTGCATGCTTGCTTTAAGACAGGGGTCTGCAAAGTCGGCTCTTTTAAGACTGGTGGACTTCAACTCCCAGAGTTCCCCAGCCAGCATAGCTGGCTGGGGAATTCTGGGAGTTGAAGTCCACCAGTCTTAAAAGAGCCGACTTTGCAGGCCCCTGCTTTAACAGGATGGGATGCACAGGTGCTATATGTACTATATCAGAGTTCTCATTTATTTTTGTTTTGGAGCCCCAGTACTAGCTAATGAATGAATCGTCATTAACAAGACATCCATGTTGTCCTAGTCTGGCAAACTGTTATTCTCTCCTCAGAACTTTGATGAGTTCTCCCACCAGCAAGGGAGGTCTGGCTGCTTGTGAAAGATGCTAAAAAGTGTGCTTGTTTACACGTATGTTTACTCTAGAGGCAAAGTGAGATCGTGCAAAGCAGGAAAGGCCACTTATGAAGGGCACAACTCAAAACAACTTCATGCTGATATGAAAGGGATCTCATTAGTTGGATCTGGTCTCATCCTAATTTTAATTTAATTTAATATTTAAATTTCTATACTGCCCTTCTCCCTTCCGGGACTCAGGGCGGTGTACAGGCAGCAGTAAAATCACGAATAAAACATAGAAAACAATTAAAAACCTATTAAAATCCATTAGATAATGAGTAGCCTGTCTAAAACCTATTAAAATCCCTACTAAAACCATATAAAACTAAAACATTTAAAAGTATGCCAGATTAAAAACTATGCCAGGCCGGCCGATCGAAATAAGTGGGTCTTCAGGGCCCGACGGAAGAGGCATAGGTCTGTGATTGTCCGTAGGTCAGGGGGTAGGTCATTCCAGAGGCTGCCACAGAGAAGGCTCTTCCTCTGGGGGTCGCCAGCCGACATTGCCTGGCCGACGACACCCTGAGGAGGCTCTCTGTGTGGGAGCGGACTGGTCGGTAGGAGGTATTAGGTAGCAGGAGGCGGTCTTGCAAATAGCCAGGTCCCTTGCCATGGAGCACTTTAAAGGTGGTTACTAATACCTTGAAGCGCACCCGGAAAGCCACAGGCAGCCAGTGCAGCTCGCGCAGGAGAGGTGTCACGTGGGAGCATCTAGACGCTCCCAGAATCCCCTGCGCGGCCGCATTCTGAACTAGCTGGAACCTCCGGGTGGACCTCAAGGGAAGCCCCATGTAGAGAGCATTACAATAGTCCAGGCGGGAGATGACGAGGGCTTGAGTGACCGTGCGTAAAGCATCACGATCCAGAAAGGGGCGCAACTGGCGTATCAGGCGGACCTGATAAAAAGCCACCCTGGCCATGGCCGTCATGTGGTCTTCTAGAGACAGCCGAGAATCCAGGAGGACACCCAAGTTGCGAGCCCTCTCTGCAGGGGCCAATGACTCGCCTCCAATAGCCAGAGATGGTACCAACTGGCTATATCGTGACGCCGGTTATTCCGTTATAATCTGTTAGTCGTGGTTGGCTATGTCAAACGGTGAACAGGTTGCCTTATTTGCCAAATTGTAATGAATTCATTCAAAAATGGAATGTGATTAAAATGAAACAAAATGCAAACATTCATCATCCAATGTTTCTCTCTATCTCACACAGATGTTCCCAATATTTTCCTTAATTAGGCCCTTCTTCTCTCTTGGGGGAGGGACGTCATTACAGCATGACCTTCCCACATAATGTATCTAAGATCTCAATATTAAAGAAAAATATCATTTTAAACAAATTACTGAAATTAGAGGAGACTGTGGCCATCTTACTTGTATTCTTACCTATATTTTGTGATATTTTGAGCAACAACGTCAAATAAACTCTGAGACATACAGACCACCTAAAGTGCCCTCATGACACAGACCATAGCTAACAAGCTATTTGATTAAATTTGGAAAGGCGTATGCTTAAAAATACAATACTTTTTCACTTATCAGCAACTAACAGCTTTCTCCAAGTATGTGGTCCCTGAATGTGTTGGAATTCAATTCCCAAAATCTGTTGCCATAGCTTCAGATTACGAGAGAAGAGCCCTCACACATCTGGAAAGCAGGAAAAGCCTGCACAATTTAGTTATTATAGTACAATAAAGCTCTGGTTTTTATGGACCTCAATCTGTGAGCTTGGGATGTAATGAGTAAAATCTGAAAGCACCCCAGCGGACAACATTCAGTCTCTTGTAAATTACTCAGGAAAATGTTCTTACACTGTCACATCCATTATATTTATTTTACATACATTTTATGCATTTGTACGATCTCATTACCATATTAATAGGCATGAGGCTAAAATTCTCCCCCTCCCCCACATTTATCTATGAAGTTGAGGGTTATTTAAAGTTAAGCATATTCACTGATTTTGTTGACAAGCTGCAGTCTGGATTTTATACATTGCTATATGTGTATTAAGGCAAATAATCATAAGGGAAATAAAATAGAGTGTAATTAGGAGTCAGTTTACAACTGTGGTGGATTCATGGCTACATCTGGAACTTTGAAGCCATTTTACGGATGCTTTTAAAAATGACTGCTGGCAGACTGGTCCTTTCAGGAAATGGTGGTCATGGAGGCCATTAAGCAGTAAGAACGCATAAATCTACCAGGATGCTATCTGTTGTTATCTCCTCCCTCTCTACTCCTGATTGCAGAGCTTTCTAATAGTTTTTCCCCCCCCTTTTAGTCCTTTTTCTGAGCAAATACACATGTTCCCAAAGAAAACACACAGTGTTCTGTGACTAAAGTAGCGGAGGTTTTTTTGGTCAGAAGTGGCACTATAAAAAGCAAAATAATGATTACAGTACAATAAGGCAACGTAGGCACTGTAGGTACTGGCCTGGAAAATTGGTGGCCATGAGTTCTAGTCCTCCCTTTGGACAGGAAAACTCACTGGTCAGTCTCTCTCTCTCTCTCTCACTGTCCAAGCCACCACACAGGGTTGCTAGGGAAAATAGGAGGGAGCCTTATTTACACCATTTTGAGTTGTAAAGAAATAAAGATGAAATATAAACCAAATAGCCCAAAGGTGCTTTTTCAGGAGGCAACTAGACTTTCTGGTTTTTCTTTGAAGATGTTTCGCTTCTCATCCAAGAAGCTTCTTCATCTCTGATAAATCAAATAAATACATTGTCCTGTGGGTACATAATTTCATTTTCATTTTTTAATTTATTTTTATCCTACCTTCATCATTTTATTATTATTTATTAATGAAATGTATATGCCACCCACCTCACGGCCAGGCCATTCTGATAACTCAAGGGGGCAATCCTACCTAATATTCTATCTTCCACCTCTTTCATCCACAACAACCACCCTGTGAGGTAGGTTGGACTGAGAATGATTGACTGACCCAAAATCATCCAGTCAGCTTTCATGCCTACAGCAAGACTAGAATTTACAAGTGTCCCAATTTTTAGCCTGATGCCTTAAAGCCACTAGACCAGGGGTCTCCAACCTTTGCAACTTTAAGTCTGAAGGACTTCAGCTCCCAGAAGCTGGCTGGAGAACTCTGGGAGCTGAAGTCCTTCAGACCTAAAGTTGCAAAGGTTGGGGACCACCGCACTAGACAAAACTGGCTCTCAGAATGTATTTTAAATAATATACTTTAAAATCTTGCTGTCATCTTCTCCTTCCAGGGAGAAATGTAAACTTCTTATACTGATAATATCTGCTTTCTAACATTTTCCCCCCAGATACTTAAATGTATGCGCAGGGAGGGATCTATGATCCTGTCTCTTCTTTACTTACAAATCATGAATAAATTACTAGTCTAGCCAATATTGCTCTATTCAAGAAGCACAGGATATGAGCTCTTTTTAAAAGAGCTATGTCAACAAAACTCCTCCTCAGTCTTTAATTACAGAATGATTTTCACGAGAGCTACCATTGTTTTGCCTCTCTTTTACGCATCTAGAGAAGACTCAGCTCATTTCCTTTCTTTACCTTCCCACTCCGTGAAAAGGTGACTCCCTTTCCTCTCCTGATACGTCTACGACATATCCCTGCTTGCCTCTAATCACAAGACAAGCATCTTCTAGCAATGTCTCTCCTCCTTTGCATCTCCTGTCCCTAGGCGAAGAATAGGCAGGTGACAAGGCAAAAAGGAAAAAAAAATTGCAGGAAAGGAATTGACAATGGGGATGGCAAATGTTATGCTAGTATATCTTTGTCATCTTTTAAAGGGTAGCTGAATAGCATTTGAAGTTGGCGGTAGGGGGGAAGGGGGAAATCCTCAGTTTTCCCTTTGTATTTCTTTTCAAGAAGCAGCTTGTTAACCCCTTGTTTGCCTTCTACCGATGAAATAATTATGGCATCATCACACGTCTAGCTGAGGTCCATTCTTGAAACCACAGCAGTGCTAGAGGCCATCCCTCGGTCTGCAGCAGGCCCGTCTCCAGTTTTTAAATTCAAAAAGTAATTTTTAAAAATAAGATAGAAGCCCACTGGACCACGAAGCCAAGGAAAATGTTCTGATGTACTGAATCCCCCATAGAGTAATGATGGCGAACCTTTTTCTTATGGTGTGCCAAAACGTCCATATGCATGCTTTACTTTACTTTATTCATACTTTTATACCGCCCTCTCTCCCAAATGGGACTCAGGGCGGTGCACAGGAATAAAAATAAAATATAAATAAACAGACAACAAGTAAGTTTAAAATTAAATTACATGAATTTGACCCGTGCTAAAACTTAATTTAAAAACTATTGTGCGCACATGCATGCCCACACCAATTCAATCCTCTCCGTCTAACTGTGCATGTGCACATGAACATTCCCCCCACGCATGCAAGCATGACCCCTCCTCAGGTCCCGGAGGCTTTCCTGAAGCCTGGGGAAGGCAAAACAGCCCGCTGGAGGCCTTGCAGAAGCTGGAAACAGATCATTTCTGAACTTCTGGTTGGGCCGTTGGGCCTGTTTTGTTGCCCTCCCCAGCCTCCGGAGGCTTTCCTGAAGCCTGGGGAAGGCAAAACAGCCCGCTGGAGGCCTTGCAGAAGCTGGAAACAGATCATTTCTGAACTTCTGGTTGGGCCGTTGGGCCTGTTTTGTTGCCCTCCCCAGCCTCCGGAGGCTTTCCTGAAGCCTGGGGAAGGCAAAACAGCCCGCTGGAGGCCTTGCAGAAGCTGGAAACGGATCATTTCTGAACTTCTGGTTGGCCCGTTGGGCCTGTTTTGTTGCCCTCCCCAGCCTCCGGAGGCTTTCCTGAAGCCTGGGGAGGGTGGAAATGGCCTCACCCAGCCCTCCGGATGGACAAAAGCCAACTGGCTGGTATGCACATGCGTGCCAGAGCTGACAGGGTGCCATAGGTTCGCCATCACGGCCATAGAGGTTATTTAGCTAATTGCCTCATATTCAAAAGGACAGCCTAAAAATGTAACAAACAAACAAACAAACAAATCAATCAATAAAATCAAGTAAGTAAAGCTCCTGTGTGGCATCTTAAGTAACACTTTGCCCTGCTCATGTATTAAGCAGAGATGGAGGCCCCTTTTTTCCCCGACTCCAAGCAAATCTGAATGAGATGGGAATCTTTGAAAGCCTCACCTGCTTGGGGAACTTTAAATGGAAGCAGGCCAATCAGAGGGCAAAGGAGCAACCGCAGCAGTGTGGAACAGTGCTGTGGCCCTGCTCCATTTCTGCTTTCTGGGCAAAGATAAGCCTATTTTTAGTTTGCTAAGGCCCCACCTTTTCTCCAGGAACTCGTGTCTAAAAAGGTTCTTCCATCTCCAATCCGGGTACACAATTTAGCTCACAATAACCCTGTGGGCTGTGAGATAACAACCGCCTTCACATTACTGACTGGTTGATTAGGGATTTGAACCTGACTTTCCTAACCCTCTAGCCATGCTATCCCACTGACCTCATGTGCTTAAGATACACATACATTGTGTATGCCTAGACTGGCTTTTCATCCCTGGAAAAATCGGCACAATGTTTCCTAGTGCTGCTGTGCAGATTTGCAAGAACAGCAATTGCATATCTAAAATGGTGGGTGTGCAACCATGAAATGGAATACCAAAAAAAAAAAAAAAAGGATTAGAGCATGGGTATCCCTACGTGAGGGAAAGCCTGTACATCAAAGAAGATAGCTGTACACTAAGGGGCATCGAAGTTTATAATAGTTTCATCGAAAGAGAACACCCCTAGGAGCAGATATCAAACACCAGATGTATCAGAGACCTTGGGTTCCCCCACTCTAACATTAAAATGTCCAGCTTTGCGGAAGGTTCCAATACCACAAAAGGGAAGCATGCAGAATTAAGATTCTGAATTCCAAGTCCCACTGACCAACAAGCATGCAATTTGGATGTGCATAAACCTAAGTGGGAACCCTGTGAACATGTGTGCAGGAGAGCTGAAACAAAAAAGGATCCAGCCAAATGTATTTGATTTGCATGTAGAATCAACAGGCAGATGTGGAAATTAGTAGAGCCAAAAGGAAGCTCCTTTTAAACCCAGGAAGCTCATTTTAGACTCTTGTGAACTAAACCAAGTCAAAGGCTGTGTAGACTGACCCATTGAGAGAGAGAGAGAGAGAGAGAGAGAGAGAGAGAGAGAGAGAGAGAGAGAGAGAGAGAGAGAGAGAGAGAGAGGACTAAGCGAATTTAGCAGAGAGAATTTAGCAGACAGACTACACAGCATCTGCCAGGGATTTTCAAAAGAGGGGCTGCCAGCCAGTATCCCTACCTTTGAGATCCAACTGGGGTGGGCAGCTGGCTAGATACAATTTTGGAACCCAGGGGAGGTAAATTAGAGGGCAAATAGCAAGATATGGCAGGCAGGCAGGCAGGCAGGGGAAGGGGAGGTTGTTGTTACCTAAATCTAATCATTGATGAACTTCATGAAAGGGAGACAATGAGAAAGAGAAGGACGACAAACCATGCACAGTTAGCACTGATCACAAAGCATTACAATGCCTATCCACATTTGCACATACATCAACAATACCCAGCAAATATCATTGTACTGATAGAAGAGACTATTGGGTTGCTCAGGGTTGAGCTGTGGGGTCCTTGGTGCTCTCTGGCTTTCTTGCAGATCTTTCATTTCCAAACTAGGTAACATCATCTGCTGATGATGTCTACAGGAAAACCACCAAGCTCAGAAAGCACCAAGGGCCCCATTGGGTTTTCTTATTGCTGTGGCTGCAGGATAACCTGTTAGAAGAGTTGGGATTGTTCCAACAATGGGACAGTTCTTTTTCTGAATTTCCATTCTCAACAAAAACTGCTTCCTAGAGCAGGGGTCTCCAACCTTTGCAACTTTAAGTCTGAAGGACTTCAGCTCCTAGACTTCTCCAGCTACCTTTGCTGGCTGGAGAATTCTGGGAGCTGAAGTCCTTCAGACTTAAAGTTGCAAAGGTTGGAGACCCCTGTCCTAGAGAATGGAAATCAGAATTCTGGTTTAAGACAGAAAGGTAACATTCATATTATGCAGCTCTGTTGTTCTTAGGCACATATATCCACATACATAAACCCAAAAGAGAAATTTTTTTAAACAAGGCAACCCTGAAGAAAGAAAATTCAGTATTTTGTTTTAACAATTTGATTATATTTTATGTTCCCTCTTTGAGGGAAAGGGGACGATTCTTTAAAAAAAAGATGTTGGGGATCAAATGCATTTACTTCAAGGACAGCAAGCTAGATTTCAGTTACCTGCAACTAATGTGGAGACTCTTGACAAATGACAATTTAGGGGAAAATGTATTCTGAAATTTTAAAAGCCATTTTCATATGTAGTCCCTAACCAATATTCTTTCTAATGTGAAATATCCCTCTTGCCACTGCTATTCACTGGAGAGTAGAAAAGAATTGTTTTTTAAAATTATGCTTAGCCATTTTTATGATTATTTTTCCCATTAATTAAGGAAAGAGAAGCAAGATTTCTCTCAAATGCCCTTTATGGAAATGACTTTTCTTTCTGATAAGGTCGGTGAAATCCAGAAGCATGCCAATGGGTAATGTTATCCTGGCCCTTCTAACCCCAACTTCCACCAGCAACATGCAGTGCAAAATTCAATGTTTACCACTTGCATTCTTACCTCTCCAGGGACCTGGGTTAATCAAGTAAAAGGCAGGGAGAGATTAGAGAAAAAAAGAGAAAAAGTAGCATCACATTTCAAAGTAGGTAAGTTGAGGTCAAAGGAGAGAAATGGAAGGCACCATTTAGATGGCTGTGTTCATATACACAAATATATATATATACATGCATATCAGTGGTGGGTTTCAAATTTTTTTAGAACCTCTTCTGTAGGTGTGGCCTGCTTTGTGGGAGCGGCTTGCCGGCCATGTGACCAGATGGGTATGGCTTGCCAGCCATGTGACTGGGTGGGAGTGGTTTGGCAGTCATGTGACTGGGTGGACGTGGCCAACTTGTAAAATGTGGTGAAACTCACTTAATAACGCTCTTGCTTAGCAACCAAAATGTTGGCTCAGGAACTCTGGCATTTGAAGCATGCAAGTCTTAAAGCTGTCACGTTACAAGACCCTTGCGCCCCTAACCCTTTAGAAAAAAAACCCCAGGGGTGTTCAATTCCTCCTCTCACTCTTCATCTTGATGATGTGCGGATGGGCGGGGGGAGGGAGCTGGAACTGGTTCTAAACAGCCCTGTAGATTTGTGGAACCTCTTCTATAGAAGAGCTTAGAACTGGCAGGAACCCAGCCTTGATGCATATAAAGGGGAAACACTATGAACTTCCCTCCCTTTGGTTCATTGCCAATCCTTGTCCTTTTTGTTATCTTTTTATACCCGTGAGCATAATTTAGCAGTCTTGATAGCCCCAGCCTTCTACTGATGCACCGTGAATGACAGCACTTAGATCTTTTTGCTGCTCTGGTATACCAAGCCTCCAAAAACTTGCTGACAGGGTCTCATAAGTGTATTATTCATAAGTAAATCATTCTATCTCCTCCTGCCCCCTCCCAACATTAACCATCTGTTGGCAAGTTAATGTGCTTTTCATTAGAATCTGTGGAAAATGTCTCATTCCCACTCTGTCATTTTTGCATTCTTCTTGTGTTGTCAAAGTGCTTCCTCACGCCCTTAAATCTACGTCTGATAAGACTTAAATAACCAAGGCTAAATTTGTACCCAAACCGTACATATTTGTATCAAGATAATCCCAACTGATTATGGAAATGGCATATATTATAAAACAAAGGAACTATGTATGCCATTTATTTCGTGCAATTTACTGTTTTCTAGCCCTGAAAAGGAGCAATGATTTATTGTACCTGTATTCTCCAAAGGTCTCGTCCTTCATGGGCCTAGCCTCAGAATCCGCCTGTGTATCCTCTTTGTCTTTCACTAGGGTAGAAGAGAAAGTATGTTACACAAGGCAAAAGGGTTGGTGGGCAGGGACCCTCCAAAGTGGGACCTTGGGAAGGGGGTGGGCAGGGGGATTTCCCAAGAAGCAATGGGGGAAAGTTTAAAAATATGGAAAAGAAGAACCGGGGGTGGGTGGGTGGGTTGTCTCTCAGTGGGGCTGGATTTCTCTTTAGCTCCTTGAAATAAGGGCATAACCAGCAAGATGTGAATGCAAGATGGTGGGGTGGAGGTTGAGAGCAACCCTACAGTGCTAGGAAGTTGGAGTTAAAGGGACCGTTGCAAAGAAGCCCACGTCCACCCGTTGTACCACAGCCTTCCCCAACCCCAGGCCCTCCAAGTGCATTAGAACTACAACTCCCAACACTCACAGAGAGAATATTCAGTAACAGCACTGGCTAGAAAACAAGAGTGATTTATGTCCCACACCTCTGAAAGGTGCAGAATTGGAGAAGATAGAAGTACACTAATCCATCGTCATCTCTGGACAGTTTTTAAGACATTTGTGAAGCATTATAAAAAGAAGCAATAGTGCTGTAAGAACAATAGCTCTATTATAATACTGCTGCCACTACTGCTATCATCATTCTCTTGATTTACTGCTTTGTCTTTCTGCTCAAGGCTACCTTTTTATTCTTGAACTGAAAAGAACAAACATATTTTCTCATCTTCTTTGGCAAGCAGTGATGGGAGTTGAAGTTTTAGAAAAGCTGAGAATCTGCTAGAAGAGCCTGCTATGTTTCCTAGTTTTACTAATCATTAAACCAGATTAAGCAGATAGCACAGCTATGTCTAATAATGACTCTCTATATATAAATTGGTGTGTGTGTGTGTGTGTGTGTGTGTGTGTGTGTGTGTGTGTGTTCCAGCATAACTCTGGAACGCCTTGAGCAATTTCAACCCAACTTGTCACAGATGACTTTCTCCCTGGATAAAAATAGTGTGTGGGTAAGACACCCCTAACACCCCTTGGAGTGTGTTCTGTTAAGCTACAGCCTGTTGTGCCTTAAATGCTTCTACTGTACTGCTGTGAAATGGCTTCTACTGTACAGCACAGTGGAGTTGCCATGGTAATGGCTTCACAGTACTCCACAAGGGGGCTCCCTCTGGTAAAGGGGAAAATCCAACATTAGAAATTATGTTTGGTCCGGATATTTCCCCCCTATAAATAAATCTCCTGGCAGTGCCAGGTTATCACCTAGTGCTGTATATTTCCCCACCATGTTTTTAGATCACTACCCTGAGCCTGATGTGCTATCTTGATTACTGGACTAAAAACTCATCATTTTCTGCCAATCTGGCAGGCAATTGTGATTGTGGTAGTACACTGTATATCTCCAGCTCAGGAAGCCTGGCTTAAATGCATCTAGCCCAGACCAGCAGCTCAAGCGTTGATGTGAGCTTTGGATACAAGAGTCCAACTTCGAGCTCAGTTGTAAACTTCAGCTTCTTTTCTGTAAAATGGGAACGATAACAACCTACCTCACAGGACTGTTGTGAGGACCAACGGCACCAGGCACACTAAGCGTGCTATATAACTGATAACTGATAATAGCCTGGGGGGAAGCCCATGGGGGTCTGCCGCGAGGTGCTAGGGTGGGGCTGGGGGCACCTCACCCGAGTACTTGCCGCCCTTGCTGCGTTTGATGAAGCAGAGGAGCACCAGAACAAGGATGAGGAGGACAACGGCGCTGATAAATCCGATGAACCAACCTTCCGCAGCAAAGCTTTTTTGTCTCTCTAGAACTGTGGAAAACAATCAGTGCTTGGCATTAATATCCTCTCACCAAAACCTGCCTGTTTCCTACCAAAACAAGGGGCAGAAAGATGTTAATAGCCAATCCACCCCATAAGGACAATAAGCTACAGAGATCGAGAATCTAGGGCTGGTGCTCCCCTTGAAAAAAAAAACATACTGGCTGGTCCGTGGTGGGATTCAAACTTTTTTACTACTGTGGGTTGGATGGGGAGTAAATATCACCTCTGGCTGGCCCCGCCCGCATCTATTCTCTAGGAATTGCTAAAGGGAAAAATTTGGTTCGACCAAGTCGCCACCGCAACTCCTGCTGAGTGTCGATTGATGGCTACCTTTTGTGAGCCATGGGGCTTGGGTGTGGTGTGGCTTGGTGGGTGTGGCTTGGTGGGCGTGGCAGGGGAACGATACTGCAAAATCCCCATTCCCTCCTGATCAGCTGGGACCTGGGAGGCAGAGAATAGATGCGGGCGGGGCCAGCCGGAGATGGTATTTACTTGTCCTCCTCTCTGATTGAGAGATAAAACCCATCTTCTTTCAGCATCTCTTAAGGGAGATGATTGCACCTACTGCTGTCTACAGTACATTGATCCTTACAAAAAAAGAGCTTGCTTATTTCTAAAATGGAAATTAAGGGAAGTTTTAAAAGATAGGTTAAATTTAACATGTTGGGTATAATGTTCATATTCATACTTGAAAAAGAATATCACTGCCTTGTTGGGGGGAGGATTATATGTTATCAATATTGATTACGGTACTTCTCTGATATAATCCTGGGGGAGGTGGGGAGCAGAAAATATTTGCAGCTCATTTTAACTGAGTGGCTGGTTTCTCTTTAATTGACTTTTCTCAGTATACATGATATGATCCTGCAGCCTGTGAAACCGTATAGTTCAGGATCTCCCCATCCAACCCACAAGCCTCTGCTACCAGGCCCCATCCTCTTCCCATCCCCTCTACTACCTGGCCATTTCTTCTTGCTCACAATCCTGTTTCCAAACCTCTCTGCCTGCTCAGCTGAGTAGTCTGAGGAGACCCCCCACAAGGAGCTGTGGGGAAGCCCCTAAAGTGCTTTCTCCTGCCCTTTTTAGCGGAGAGAACCTGAAACAGCTGAGTTGTGAGGAAAAGGTGCCGTGGATGCTTGGCGGCCCTCTTCCCTCAAAATTGTTCATGTTTCAAGCTGGGAGCTGAATTGGAGAACCGTAGGAGGTTTCCTATTCCTGCCTTTGATGGCTCACAAAAGGTAGCCATCAATCCACACTCAGCAGGAGTTGCGCGTTGGTGACTTGGTCTAACCAGATTTTTCCCTTCAGCAATTCCTAGAAATATTCCTGGATCAGAGGCCCTCGTCAGAAGTCAAACCTTGTAATGGTTATAGCACTGTGGTGGGAATTAATTGGAAAGATTTTCTCCTCTGTTCATTTAGACTTGTTCTTTTCCAAAGACATTTTAGATCCTTAGAAAGGATCTAAGAAAGGTTCTTGGTTGGCCCTTCCTGCAAATTGCTAATTAAGTTCCACTTTCTCCCACATGCTGAATGTAGAATTTGGAAATATCATTTCATCTCAGTGGATCCTTCCACACTGCCATAATTATAGAATGAGGTCACTTCCACCTCTCATTATTTTCATCACTTCCATTCCTCAATCCCCCAAAGCATTTGGAGCCTTCAGGGGCTCTGGAGTGATTAGCTTCACTTATGCTGATGCTGCAAAGTGAGAAAACAAGGAACCAATCAGTGTCCGTCCCCCCCCCTCCCCCAGCTGATCAGTAGGAAAATTGCCACCTTTCCACCATCCTCTTGCCAAGGTCTCTTCAGCTCATTGATGAAGTTTCAGATTGTCCATCAACTCCCAAAAGTTTATTGTGTTTTTCCGAAAATAAGACAGGGTTCTTTTGAACCCTGAAATAAGCACTTGGCCTTAATTTTGGAGAGATCTTATTATTTTTGAGCTGCAGGAGGCGGCAAGCCTGAATATTTGCAAGACCGTCTCCTACTGCATACCTCCCATCGACCAGTCCGCTCCCACAGAGAGGGTCTCCTCAGGGTCCCGTCGGCTAGCCAATGTCGGCTGGTGACCCCTAGGGGGAGAGCCTTCTTTGTGGCAGCTCCGGCCCTCTGGAATGATCTTCCCCCCGACCTGCGCACAACCACGGACTTGCGCCTCTTCCGCCGGGCCCTGAAAACTCATCTATTTCGTGCGGCCGGCCTGGCGTAGCTTTTAAATTTATTTTATCAACTGGGTTTTATTGGGACTTTTTAGAACAGGTTCTTGTTTAATTTGTTTTTATTATATTTATTGTACCCGAGGTTTTTATGTTTTATGATTGCCTGTTCACTGCCCTGAGTCCCGCAAAGGAGATAGGGCGGTATATAAATTTGAATAAGGTAAAGTAAAGTAAAGTAAGTGGGGTCACCTCATGGCTGCTGCTGTGTTGCAATATTTTTGGGGAGGGCTTATTTTAGCAGATGCACTGAAAAGCCCAATTGGGCTTATTATCCAGGGAGGTCTTATTTTCAGGGAAACAGGGAATAGTATATTTGAAAATAATGCAATAAATAATATTTTCAGACAGAATCAGCAAGATCCTCCACAAACACAACATCAAGACAGCATTCTACACAAACCGAAAAATATCCACCATCCTAGGAAACCCCAAAGAGAAAATAGAGTTAGAAAATCAAGGAGTATATGAAATCCCATGCACCACCTGCCCCACCACATACATCGGACAAACCAACAGAAGAATAAAGGCACGCATTGAAGAACACAAAAACTCAGTCAGAAAGGAGGAACCAACTTCTTCCCTGGTCCAACACTTCAAAGCCACAGGACATGATATAGACTTTAAAAAGACCAGAACTATTGCCAAAATTGAACACTATAACAACAGAATAATCAGAGAAGCTATTGAGATAGAAAAGCGGCCACACAGCATGAATAAACGAGATGATACCTCCCGCCTACCAGCCATTTGGAAACCTGCCCTCATTGACAAACGAGTCCCTAACACAAAGAATGATACCAGACCCACACTCACGAAAACCACACAGGATGTCACTATCACACATCCACGCAAAAAGCAAACCCAAACCCACACCGAAGATGACCACAAATCAGAAGCCCGACCACAAACCAGAAGCCAGACCAAAGCTGCATTATTAGCCACTTTAAACCCCTCCAATCCATACATGAAGCAAACTGATGCCCACCACGGAGATGTGGTACGACCACAAACGCGAAGCCAAACAACAGCAATGCAGCTCACCAGGTCAAATTCCTCTGCAACTCAGACTAACACAAGCACAACCAGGCCCCCACCCAAACAGAACACGCCCCCATCCAATCAGAGCACAGCCAAACTACCATCCAATCAGAGCACAGCCAAACCCCCTACCAATCAGAACACACCTCCACCCAATCAGAATGCAGCCAAGCTCCCATCCAATCAAGTCACACCCCCACTGGCAGTTAAAAAGAGGAACCGGCTGAGATCTCACATTGCTCCTGGAAGCACCAAGCCCGAAGCACCAGCCTGAAGATGATGAATGAGATTTCATCGAAACGTCGTGAAGATACTTCCAATTCTACGCGGGAGAAAACCCGAACAACCAAAGACCTATATATATATATATATATATATATATATATATATATATATATATATATATATATATATATATATATATAGGTCTTTGGTTGTTCGGGTTTTCTCCCGCGTAGAATTGGAAGTATCTTCACGACGTTTCGATGAAATCTCATTCATCATCTTCAGGCTGGTGCTTCGGGCTTGGTGCTTCCAGGAGCAACGTCGTGAAGATACTTCCAAGTATCTTCACGACGAAACGTCGTGAAGATACTTCCAATTCTACGCGGGAGAAAACCCGAACAACCAAAGACCTACATACAAACACCCGCGAAAACCTCAGAAAACATATATATATATATATATATATATATATATATATATATATATATATATATATATATATATATATATATATATATATATATATATATATATATATATATATATATATATATATATATATATATATATATATATATATATATATATATGTTAGATTTTTAAGGGCTGAAAATAAATAAATATATATACACACACACACACACACACACACACACATACATACATACATTACATACCAGGAAATGGTGCCAATGCCAAAACAGCACCAATTCCATGACTCTGGAGTTACAAAAGCAATCCAATAATTATGAAATGAAATCTCTTTTAGTGAAACCAAAAAGTCCTGTAAAAAGCCCAATCCGCTTATTGCTAATTTCCTAGGCAGTATATAAATACATGTTCAATTATAAGACTTTAAAGTAGATTAAAGCCAAACAGCACAGAATATAGAAGCCAAGCCAAACTAACAGGACAGATTAAGCAGGGTATAGTTTTTTGGGGGAAATTCTGTCTGTCCATCTCCTTACGTTACCTATTTACGTTACCTATTTATTTAACAAATGTCTACACCCAAATCTCTCCACCCATCTACATTGTTATGTTCTCTGCCCATGCACAGACAGTCAGTCTGGAGAACCAAGGCTGACCCGGAGGTTTGCGAAACACTGTAACAGCCAGTCGCATCTGATTGGCCGAGACGCGGCTGGCCGGGCCAGACTTTCTGTCTGGCTCAGGTTTTCCCACTTTAGAGAAACCTATAAAAAGCTTTTGAAGTTGGAAACTCTCGGTTGCACTGATCTCTTGTTCCTGTATATAGTTCTTGCTACTTGCAATAAACCTGTTCAATGACTAGCCTGACTCGGACTGAATTCCTCCAAACGTAACATACATAGTGACCAAGTGGCTTACAACAAAATAAAAGTAGAATCACCTACTCCCCACCCTGAAATGTATGCCTCAAAACCCATGAAAATAAATTAGAATCCAAGAGCAACTCCTCAACACAGCAGCTCAAAAGCAATTAAAGACTTGAGAGCATATACAATAATTTTTATCTACTGCCTAAAAAGTAGTTATGCAGCCTGCAAAAATCTACCAGTTTATCCCCTTCCCATAGCTTGGATCACAGGGTAAGCAAAGGAAATGGCAATAAGAAATGAATACTTTCTGAAAATTTCTCCCCATCACAAACAACCACAAAACACCATTCTCGTGTTTTAAGCCTCAACAAACATATTATGCTCTACTATTATCATACTCAGGTCTTCCTAAAATTCGTTTACTAGTTATATTCTATGAAATATAAGGAACAAAGCGGCTTTCTTGTCTTTGTTGCTATGACATTTAAAATATGGCAAGGCAGTCACTAACTCCCTGCTTTCTTCATCTTTTCCAAAGCCTAATGTGTTTCAAGGGTCTCCTTCAACCTCTCGCTTTCCAACAGTATGAAATTGGAATATGTTTTTTAAAAATGCTAGAGTGGCTTTCCTTTCTTTGAAATGTCACATCAAATAAAACAACTATAAATAATAAATTACAAAATGTATTAAAATGCCTGAGACATTAGGAAGAAGGCAATATTTAAAACTAAATATAAGGCGATTACAAATACATATTCTTTGCAAAAAATTATCCCTCTAATATATTGAAAAATACCAGCTATGAATAGAATAAAAAAAACCTAGAACCTTTCACAAATAATTTACCTTTAAAATGCATTACATACTGGCCACACACAACCCTGGTTTAGCAAAGGAGGAAAAAGTCGCAATACATCACATGATGACAATGTTTTTTTTCAATGTGACACCACGAGTTTGACACCCCTCAGCAAGAGGAATGAAGGAAAATCCAGCAAATTACTGTACAAACCAGTTAGCTGGGATTAATACCTTAGAAAAATCTAGAGTAGATCATTTAGATATAGATCTCAAAGCATTTTAGAAACAATAAACTAAGAAGTCCGCATGGATTTGTCATGAACAATTCTTGTCAGGCTAGCCTTATCTATTTCTTTTTTAAATTGGATCATTGTTAATTGATTGTGGGAATATAATAGGCCCAACCGTAACTTGATTTCAGACAAAATATCCCAATGTCATGAGTACAGTAACATATGTGCTGGATAGTATGATAATTAAATAAATCCAAAACTGGCTCAAAAGCCTATTCAGAGTACTCACCTATCACTACTTTCCAATAGAAAACGTATAATTTAATAAAAGCTTATATCTTTTAATCTTATATTAACTTATACATTTTCTATTGGAAAGTAGTGGTAGGGGAGTTAATTCATAAATCACAGGAATTTCAACTATTTTGGCTAGACTCCTTAAGCAGTGCGTTCATTTCTGGGCACTACATTCAGAGAAATTGGAACAAGCCCTGAGAAAGGCAATAAAGATGATAAGAGGACTACAATCTAGCTCCCATGAGGTAAGATGGTTCAAATACCCACAGGGGATGTCACTTAGAAGAAGAACCCTTTGATTGTAGAACACAGAAGGATTTAAGTTAAGTCATAGGAAGCCCCATTATCATCAGCATCATCTTTTAATGACCCCATAATTCCTTGCAGGACTGTGTCTGGGCAACTGAATGGAGCTAACACAGTGTTTTTAATGGGCAGATGCCCTTCCTGTCACCAATGAGGAGTTTTGTTCAGCAGATATATTCTCTTTGTGCCCAGAGAGAAAAATATCTTTCCCTACCTAGGATCGAACTCACAGCCTCCTGATTGTGAGGTGAGAGATCCACCTCTAGGCCACTGCACCACTCCTATGGGAAGCCCCATTTTGACTGAGTATCTTTTTTAAATCCTAAGAATTTCCAAAGAAGGGGCTGAAATCTGGAAAGGGTTTTCTTAAGCTGGTTTCATTCCTGTCTATTGTATGTGGTCTGCATGGTGGGAAAGCCCTAAAACTAGAATACAAGGCCAGATCCCAACATTGGTCAAGTAGTTGAAACTGCATCTCCATGCCAATTTCATTTTCCCTAGCTTCCTAGCTAAATTAATTAGGTTGGGAGCACACAGTCCATGAAGCAACAAAGCAGCTAGTAGTGGATGGTCAGTTTCACTCATTGCTAGCTTAGGAAATCATCCTACACTTTAAAATACCACAGTGTCAACTCAGCATAGCGCTAGCAGATGTGCAGGCAGAGAAGGATGCTTTGCGATGGGTGGACAAACAGCCGTAAGGAGAAAGTGACAGTGACACCCCTGGGAGGGATTAGTGGATTCATTTGGTTAATCTGATAGACAGTTGTGAACAAAAAGGGTGTCCCTTTACAATCAGCCCCTCGGGGTCCCTCTTTGAAATTTGCCATGCACATTCCTAACAAGGCAAACCTCCTTCCTTTCCAATGTAATTATATTCCATCCCAAAACAAAAAAAAGTGAGGATGTCACTTGAATTTGAACTTGAACAAGAGAGAGTTTTCTTTGAAAACTTTAGGCTTGATAATTGGGAGGCAGAAGTTTGAACTTTCCTAAGTTGCTACTGAACTGGGAAATGAGTAGAAATTAATTATTTCCAGAGCAACTTAGATCAGATGTTTCCAAACTTCTGGATCCATTCTTGGGAAAGCATTCAGCAGGCTTTGCACAACCCTACTCTAAACTATAAGTATGTATCAAAAGGTTTCCAAAGAGAACGTGGAGTGCTGCCAATAGCTATTGTTCATTTACTGTAAAATTACACAATAGACCCAATACATTATTTTGTTGCTAGAAACCCCTTCCTTCCTTCCTTCCTTCCTTCCCTTCCTTCCTTCCTTCCTGCATTCTACTAATAGTTGTTTTGAAAGAGTGACAAGTAAATATCAAAATGTACCAAATGTGACATTTATGTGGTGCTTATCACCAAAATTCCTTGTTTTTTGATTGAGTGAGGAATTTGTAGGAATAGTTTGTAATCTAGATCCACATTAAACTATGGATAAAATTATTATTCTAGAGTTAGCTTGTCCTCCAACTTCTGGTCCTATTCTGGCCAAACAAGATGAATTTTGAGCATTTCTAGATTATTAATTCATACATAATAAATAATTATGTCTTGGATGATTCCTGGTTCTCCAACGGTACTTACTCATACCACTGGTCTCTACATCTGACTCCCAAATGATTTGAACGTCCCCAGTGCGGTGCACTTTCACCAGCCGAACACGATACTGCTTGCCTGGCTGCAAATCTGGAATGCTGTAAGAGCCCTGGGCAGAACTGGCCTTCCCTACATCCTGCCATTGTCCTTTGTCTGTTTGAAATAAAGGGAGAGACAAAAAGGTTGTGGTTGAGTTCCCCATTCTCCTGAACCAGTATGTCTTGCCTTTGATTTTAGTCTAGTGGGAATCCAGCCAGTTATAAATTTATTGCTCTCACGGATTAATACCCCATTTTTCATTATTCGTCAGCTAGCTGATGGAAAGTAGACTTTACTATGGACTCCCAGTCATTGAAAACCACTTATTTCCTCATAAGGGAAGTGGGGATTTACAAGAAGAGGCCTTCAAAAGGAAGAAACCTGTCCCCTTGCAAACCAAACTGGCTTCGCAACATATAAAGTTAGTAATTTCAATAAATCAGCTGGGCAGGCAGGGAGGTGCCTGCCAAAGTTATTGCTACAGATGATGGCAGGAAAGAGGGAAGAAAGAAACAATAAGAATAAACCTGATAGGTCAGGTCATAGATTCCATCTAGTCTTGCATTCAGTGTAGGGATTGGATGGAAGATTTGGAAGCTTTGAATAGAATGAAAAGTCTCTCTCTCTCTCTCCCTCCCTTTCCCTCCTCCCTCCCTCTTTCCCTCCCTCCCCAGGTGTAGGAAAAGAGTAGTAGAATGTATATGGTACGAGAAGTTAGTGAAAGAAGATTTTGTAGGGGGCATCAACAGTGAGTGATCGTCAGAGCTTTTCACCCCCAAAAGATGCTTACTCATGGCTGAGATAGGACCATGAAGACAATACAAGAAAGAGGACATCCCCCCTCCCTCCTCTTACCTGTTTTGCTCATAAGATGGACTGCAAACTCCACATCTCGCTGGTTCTGACGAGGGATCCAGATAATGGTGGTGAAGTTTTCTCCTGTCTCGCCCACACTGATGTTTACAAAAGACAAGTTCACTGGGCATAGAGGCAGGGAGAAAATGAGAGAGAAAAGTATTAAAATCACAATCTCTGGGGACTCTACACAAGTCCCACCCTTGCAGGCTTCCGAGCAAGCAGCAAGGTCATTAAGGTCTCAGAAAAACTACCAGATTAACTATATTTCCAATGTGGGAATTGGGACACACTCACTCAATTTCTGTGGCAGCAATACAAAACTAGTTTGCCAAGGCAGTCCGTGGCCCAGCAGGTTCTGTGGTAGTTCCTCATTCATACCTGCCTTTGCTTAATTTCCCAGCCCAGACAAAATCAGGCATCTGGGGCAGGGGGGAGAGGAGGGGTGGGGGGAAATCCCTGGAAAGCAGCTTTTAAAAAGTAAAGGGAGAAAAAAAGTAGAGCTGAGATGAAAGAAAGGACTCCCACCCCGAAGGAGCTTCTGTAGTGTAGCTGCAAGGGCACAAAAATGGTCCCTGTGAATATTAATGTTTTTAGCTAAAAAATTCTGTGTTTTTACATTGTGTGTGTCTAATGGTTAGTCTCTCCATAAGTTCTGATTATGTTGCCAACACAACCTGATACACGGCTGCTGTAGTGTCCTGTTTTCAAATTGCTTTACACATGCTGGACCATCCACTATGACATCGGATACTTCAGTATCGCTGAGTAGATACATACATACAATATGCACATATCATGTACCATTATTTCCTTTTGGGTGAGCAGCATTATGTAGAGCGCAGTAAAGGAATAAGAAATAGTTAGATAAAGCAATGAGAAGGCAAGATAAGGGGAAAATATTAGGAAACATAGCACTCCAACCGTTCAACACACTTCTCCATATTTTTATATCAAGCTAAACCAAGCATTCTTTCTACAGTGTCCATATACTGCTTCATACATTCCCCGTCTATAATGTCCCTCTCTCTTTTTCAAGATCTTAATAACTTATACAACCATGATTTTTTTGGGTCTTCTTCTTCACCACTTCATCTTCCTAGATCGGTGTTTCTCAACCTTGGCGAGTTTAAGACGAGTGGACTTCAACCAGCATGGCTGGCTGGGGAATTCTGGGAGTTGAAGTCCACTCGTCTTAAACTCGCCAAGGTTGAGAAACACTGTTCCAGATGTTGTTGTACAGTTCAACATTCATTCCCTCTACATGACCAAACCGCCTGAAAGACTATATCTTCATTTTATTTTGAATTCAATCCACATTCATTCAGCACTCATTCATCCTCAGCCCCACCTCTTTTTATTTGACCACACACACTAAGTAACTAATTCTATTGCATTCAATTTCACTTTCATGCTTCTTCTGAATACCCAACTCTCCCCTCAATATAACGAAATAGGCAGAACATCCTCACAAAGCTTTTCACAGCCGGAAGTAGGACAAAATTAAAGGAATTGTGATATAGAAAGGCACAGGCTGACAGTGTAAACAATTCGATTAGACCCTAGTAGAGATGTAATCTATGGAAATATCATAGGATCAATTATGGTCCATGGGAGTCCTTGACTTCTGACCACAACTGAGATCAGAATTTCCATCGTCAAAACAGTCATAAAGTGAATCATTACATGACTCGATTCAATGTTATGACCACTCTTAACATGGTTGTTAAATGAATCGCCAGGATTGTTAAATGCAAATCCAACTTCCCCCAATGGGCCACAGGTTACAATTACAAAACCGCAGGATACTGCAACTGGTTGTAAAGCCAAATTGCAATCACATGACTGCTGGAAGAGTGCAATGGTTGTAAATGTGAAAAGATGTCATAAAGCCATGGATGCTCAGGAGGAGGTCAGCTCAGTCATAGTCTCTCATCCCAGCCTACTTTACAGAGTTATTATAAGTGAACATTGAAACAGGGAGCACTATGTTTTCAAAATGAGCTTCTGTACAAAAGGCAGGGCTCAAACCAAGCGGGTGGGTGGGGGTGGGTGGGAATTTAAGCTCAGCACATTAACCTCCTAGGACAGGGGTCTGCAAAGTCAGCTCTTTTAAGACTGGTGAACTTCAACTCCCAGAGTTCCCCAGCCAGCATAGCTGGCTGGGGAATTCTGGGAGTTGAAGTCCACCAGTCTTAAAAGAGCCGACTTTGCAGACCCCTGTCCTAGGAGAATATTGTAGGAAATATATCCTCTCTTTCTCTAAGATTAGTAGGAAATATTTTTAAGGCTTCACATACCTGACTCGTGCATTGTATGCTCCTCAAGTAAGGATATTTCTCCTCGGCCCTCTTTGGTTTCTGCCCACAAGGAGAATTTGTAGGGCGTGTGGGGATCAAGGTCGCTGAGATTGAGTTTTAACTGGGTAGCTGGGATGTGGATGTTGCCAATATCCATCTCTGTCTGATTGGCTAAGCACAAGATGGCAGAAGAGTAACAGGTCAATTATCAGAAAACAACGCCATTGTCATCCAACCTTCTGCCCCTAGCTGATGGATTTCATTTCGCAGAACCTGTCAGCTTGGAGAAGGCAGGTGTCATGTCAGAAAATGCAAATCCTGTTCTGAGTTGGCAGTGTTCAACAAGCATTAAACAGGTGAGAAGGAAGCATTAAGGGAAGGAAGATGGGAGAGATATTAAAAATGTAATCTGGTTGCTAGCATTTTGTGGCAAAAAACCACCGAATGCTAGCTAGTGATTCTTGCCACAATATGCTAGAAATCGGATTCCATTTTTAATATGTCTCCCATCCTGAGTCTTTTTAAGTCCCTTCAGATTCATCAGAAACATGATTACCTACTACTGAAACTAAAGGAATGGAAGAATGACGTAATCATTTTGCTTTCAAAAAGCTACAACCCATTCTGGTGCCACATATTTCACCAAGACGTTGGTACATGGAAACCAGCATGGTGAAAATCATGTGACACCAATCTCTGCCTTGAAAAACTACTGAAAGAAGAGGTAGATTCAGCTTATAGAAAACAAGACTTGGGGGGAGGGTGGGGGAAATGTTAGGATTCTTGAAGTAACTGAAAGGCTGAGGGTTATTCTTATTCTGTATTACAGCAGGAGGTAGGATTACAACCTCAGGTGGAAACGACAAGAAAGCAAATTTCAGCAAAACATCAGGGAAGTATTTGATCTGAGAAGCAGTTGTTCTTCTTGGCTGGGGATTTTTAAGTACAGGCCAGAAAATCATCTCACAAAGATGCTCTAACTCAGGGATGTCCAAACTTGGGAACTTTAAGACTTGTGGACTTCAACTCCCAGAATTCCCCAGCCAGCATAGCTTGGACATCCCTGCTCTAACTGCATCCTTCATTGCTGAACCTTGATCACCTTCAAAGGTCCTTGGACTCTATAGTTCTGATTAACAGTACTGATGCAGAAGTAAAAACCACCCGAAAAAAGTTGAGACAGGAACACAGCCTCAAAAGCAACATACCTAAATATAAAATATGTGTGAGGATTTTCCTCTTCGGGTTCCCTGTGCTACAGTACGGACCAGTGGTGGGTTTCAAATTTTTTTAGAACTTCTTCTGTAGGTGTGGCCTGCTTTGTGGGAGTGGCTTGCTGGCCATGTGACTGGGCGGGAGTGGCTTGCCAGCCATGTGACCGAGTGGGAGTGGGTTGGCAGACAAGTGACTGGGTGGGCATGGCCAACTTGTAAAATGTAGTGAAACTCACTTAACGACGCTCTGGGTTAGCAACCAAAATGATGGCTCAGGAACTCTGGCATTTGAAGCACGCAAGTCTTAAAGCTGTCGAGTTACAAGACCCTTGCACCCCTAACCCTTTAGAAAAAAAACCCCCAGGGGTGTTCAAACTTGACAGCTTTAAGACTTGTGGACTTCAACTCCCAGAATTCCTCCTCTCGCTCTTCCTCTTGATGATGGGTGGATGGGCGGGGGGAGGGAGGGAGCTGGAACCGGTTCTAAATGGCCCTGTAGATTTGTGGAACCTCTTCTATAGAAGAGCTTAGAACTGGCAGGAACCCACCCCTGGTACAGACCCCCGAAAAACCCAGAGCTGCTACAGACTCACCTTGTTGGTATCCCAACACGTATCTCAGTAATTTCCCGTTAGGGAATTTTGGAGGCATCCACTCTAGCAACACGGCTGTGTCCGAGAGATAGTCCAGCTGAAAGGATTCAGGGATGCTAGGTACTATGTAAGGAGGCAAAGAGAAATGGAGAGTGAAGGGCACAAGGAATGTAAAATGCGAAGGAGTGGGTTATAAGTGGGAAGAAAGCTGTAGCAGACAGGGCATGCGCCAGCCTTTCAGATTCTCCAAATACTTGGAGCAAATGCCTATTAGCAACAAGGAGCCCATCAAAACAAAAGATCTATATGCCGTTAACAACGCATTCATTGCATAATTCTTAATTTATCTACATTCTCTGTCCCCTTAGTATTGCAATCAAAGCTACAACAGAGGTCCTGATAGAATGAAATCACTGTTGTTATGAAGAGGAAATAAAATTATCCTACAGTAGAATGGATGGGAAACTTCAAGTTCCAAAGACAGACATGTCCTGAGTCCTTTTTGACTGCAATGTTGCACTGCAATTTTTCTGCCACTATGAGGGTGGGAAATAGAGTTTGATGCCTCTTCTACATGACATAATACTACACTACAAGAGTCCGTCATAAGCACGCAAATTGGGAGATGTGCTCAGGATTACCAGACCACAAAATGTGAGGGCTCCTGAGTTCCAGAAATGGATTTCTATGACAGCTCAAGCCCCTTGAGACCAAGATGGTACCTTTACTATAATCTTTTAAGATTAAAAAAAGGTGTTGTTGTTTTTTTACCATAGAGTGTTTCTTAACTTTGGCAGCTTTAAGTGCATGGAATTCTGGACGTTAAATCTTCAATTTGCCAAGATTGAGAAACACTGACATGGAACTTTTGAGGAGCAGATTGTCAACCCAAGGTTAATGCAAAGCTCTCTCTCTAGCTTTTGTTTTTAGTGGTTTGCATTTTTATTGTTATGTTTTTAGAATTTTCAAGTTTAGCATAAATTTTAGAGAATCTATGACTGAGGCAGCATACAAATGATGCTAACTAATGAGGCCTTCACTAACTAAGTTTTAATAACATAAAGAAAAACATAATTTCCTCCAATCCAGAAAAATCCAGCTCTACCCACATAACTCAGATATGCAGTAATATATTTTGCCCACTTTCTACTATTACTCCTATTGCACTGCTAACCATTATTTCTGTATAACAGTAATAGTAACAATAACAGCAATAATTCCCCCCACCCTCAATATCTGCTTAATGCAAAGTTTTACTTTTTAGACCAGTGGCAGTCAACCTGGTCCCTACCGCCCACTAGTGGGCGTTCCAGCTTTCATGGTGGGCGGTAGGGGTTTTGTCCGATACTGAAGCACTTTCCTTTTTTCAATTTAATTGACTTCCCTACTTTATAAATCACCATTACTGTGGAACTGTTGGGCGGTTAGAAAATTTTACTACTAACAGAGAGACAAAAGTGGGCAGTAGGTATAAAAAGGTTGACTACCCCTGTTTTAGGCAATAGTTTCTACAAACTGATTGGTTGACTGGGCAGGGGAAGCTGTGGTTAATAGAGGCTCATTTTATTTGATTTAGGATTAATCCTCCTTCAATCCAGATTTATGCTTTATACCGAAGGTGTGAAATTAAAGGTCCAGGGCCCAAATCCAACCAGTGGGGTACTTAGATCCAGCCTGCGGGGCCGCACTGGAAACAGCGAAGGACCGCCTGCGGTGCCTCTGCCAGAGAAAATGGAGCTCAGGAGGACCACCTGTTTTCACTGGCAGAAGGTTGCAGATTTGCCTCCTTTGTTGGGGAGCACTCGGCCCACCGCAGGCGCCCCAACATGAGTGGTGTTGAGCTGGCCACGCCCACCCTGGCCACGCCCACCCCAGCACTCCAAGGTCAAACACAACCCCGATGCAGCCCTCAATGAAATCAAATTTGACACCTCTGCCTCCTACACTATTTCCCTGGTTGCATTCTATATTTTATCGTAAAATTAAAATATCGTAAATGGGGTTGCCAAATAGGAAAGCAGTTGGATTTGTTTCATTTCAGCACCTCCCATGCCTTTCAGATCTGGTCTTGGAGCAAAGTATATTCCTGTGTTCACAACTCAACTCTTTCGTACATTCTGTCAGATATTCTGCACTTAATGCGAGGTCTAAATAAAGTAACATTGGACAGAGAGAGCGTTTAGGAATAGGAGCAGAAGTTGGAAGGAAGTTCAGAAGGTGGAGAGAGGGAAGCACAAATTGAAAGGTCTGAAGGTGAAAGTCCGGCCGGTTCTTACCTCCCTCAGGTGTAACAAACTCCATGGCCTCGCTGCGGGGCCCCTCCCCCCGCCCATTCAACACTGCCAGCTGAACCTGGTACCGGCTCCAGGGCCTGAGGCCCCCCAGTATGACTTCAGACACATTCCCCAAAATCAGCAGCTCCCCATGGGAATGGAAGTGAAGATGGGCCTGTCGACGGCTTCTTTCTGCCAGGGTTCCCAGCCTGGAGTAGTACACCTGGTGGAGGTGGGATTTCAGAGAAAGAAAGAGAAAGAGGGAGAAATTATTTGCCCAGACTTCAAGACACCCACAATATTGGCAAGTTGTTGTTGTTTTTAAATGCCTGTCATCGTAAGTGGAATCGCTCACTCCTCCCCTCCAAAATGTGTTGGAAGAGTGCCTCTGGGCATGTCAAGAATTATGTCTCCTTCTTAATTTGTATGAATAGAAGGCATACAAGGCCAAAATGCTTTTCAACATGTATCGAATGTTCCCTTCCCTGAAGGGCACCTTTAACAAGGAATCTCTCACAAAAAGCAGGGAAATGATACAAACAAAACATACAATTCTGGGTTTACATTCAGTTGTAATTCTAGCCTGGTCAGTAAACTTCTGGCCGAATGGCAGTTCTATTCAGAGTCTTGCTGAAGTCCCACAGGCCAGTGTTTACCCTGAGTTTAAAAAACAAAAAAATTAAAAAGCAATTCTGCAGCAAATCAATCTCAGTTCTGTACCATAAACATCCACATCTTGTAACCTGTGTGGCTATTATTATACCTGAGGACTTCCCACAGTTCCTCTTACGTGGTGAAATTTGTTCTGCATCAGTTGACTCTTTTTACATTATTTACTCTGGTTTTACTACTTGGAGATGCAATATTACAATAGCTTGAGAATTTATATGAAGGATAAAGTTTACAGTATGAAGGCAGTTAACAGGATTTATAGGAGAGATCATGTTTACAGTAATTCTGACAGATTTCTCTCCACCCACCCACTCTGGATGTGGAGTTTTCCAAATATTTTGAATTTTAACCCATAATACTCCAGTTAGTCAGCCCTTTGAAGATTCTAGGAGTAGTACTACCGTACTTAGGCTGAAGAAATCTAGCCAACCACTAGATATGTCCAATTCTAACGTATCTCGAGGGCACCAAGGAATTTGAAAAGTACTTCAAATGCTGTCCTCCAGGATACAATGCAAAGTTCTTATGCCATACCTTGAATCCCTTCAGATGTCCCCAAATTCTCTCTCTGTTTGGAAGGATCCAAGAAAGCTTGATTGTAGTGCTGTTTATCATCTCAATCAGCAGATCTTCAGGGACAGCCTCAGGCACTGGGGAAAGAGGGATCCTTTACACTTAGAATTTCAGCAAAAGATAGGAAGGGGGGGTCAAAGTTCAGTCTGACAGTTAAGAACATAAGAACCTAAGAACAGCCTTGCTGGAACAGGCCACAGCCCATCCAGTCCAGCATTCTGTCTCCCACAGTGGCTCCCCATCTGCTTCAGGGTCTTCCCAAGCAGATGTCTTCACCTACTTATGATTCCCTGCAAATGGCATGGAGAGATATCCTGTCTATCTCTCCAACCCGGAGGGTGTCCTTAGGCATCCATCATGATAGCCGTTGATACCCTTGTTCTCCATGAACTCCTCTAATCCTTTCTTAAAGGTGTCGAGGCTGACAGCTGTCACCACTTCTTCTGGCAGGGAGTTCCATAGACCAGTGGTCCTCTGGGTGAAAAAGTACTTCCTCTTATTTGTTTGAGGTCTAGCTTCCAAAAGTTTCATGGAGTGCCCCCTAGTTCTAGTATTGTGCGATAGGGAAAACAGTGTTTCCTTTTCTACTTTGTGAGTTCTACAAAGAGACATGGCATTGAGAATTCTGCAAGCGCCAAGACTCCAAATCCCCCAAGAAAGCCCCATTGGGGAATTCCTCTATTAAGACAAATTCCTCTATTGTGACAAATGTCACAAAGTAGTACAACAGCAAGCTTTTTAGTTGTACAATGCTTTATCGAGTTGGAAGCAAAGTTGGCAGAGAGAGAGAAAACAATCAGAAATGGCATTTCCCATCCTTCTAAGCAGCACAGTAAAACTCCTCCCTGCCAGCCTATCACAGGAGGCACAAATATAAATTAAAATGAAGTGAAAGAAGAAATCTCTAATGTACTGTGCAATCTTAGAAATGATTATGAAGGAATCTCCCAGTGAGGTTAGCTAAGTAGGTTCAGTATTGGAATGTTAATTGGGTCAAGGTCTTCCAGTACTACACAAATTTCAGCCTGAACTTTTGGGAAAGTTTTAGTTGAAACTGCTGGCTGCTAAGCAACCTCCCACCCTCAATTTAGAAAAAAATAAAATCCAGCCATTTCAAGGACTTGTCTCTAGTATTTTTTATCTACATATGACCAAGGTGAAAGCAAGAACTGAATTCTGTCATTAAAGACTTCTGTATGCTTAAAACAACCGATTATACAAGACTGTTGGTGTAAATTGTTACTTATCTTTCTGGCAATTTCTGTTGGGTATGGGCGAGAAGTAAATCCTACTCCATTTGTTTTACTAAGTAGTAAAACCATCCACCATCCAACAAAGCTATCTGTACTTGAAGGCAGCCAGACATTATAGAAGAAGAGCCACAATAGATTGTGACAGTGTTTCTCAACCTGGACCGCTTTAAGATTCCTGGACTTCAATTCCCAGAATTCCCTAGCCAGCATTGCTTGCTAGGAAATTCTGGGAATTAAAGTCTATGCATCTTAAAACTGCCCAGGTTGAGAATATTGGACTATGGGTTTCAAAAATTAGGAGGCAGCAAAACTTTTCTCACAACAATTTTCAAATTAACAAGCCTGCAAGGTTGCTTATCAGACTCATTGGATGAAGCAAGAGTAACTAATTTGAATCCTATTTAGGAAATAACTCTTACATAAATATGGAAGGTGAGGGATCATCTTACATCTAAAAGATGATAAAGAAGATAATTACAACTTTTTTCTGTTTCAAAAACAAACATTTTCAGAAATAAGGATTTAAAAACAAAATCAGAAATGTGAGAGAAATGGAAATCTTAAAGGCAGGGTGGAAAGCAATGATAGCATGGCAATGTTCTACTGAATGTTTTGAAAAAGAAGAGCAGTGCCCAGCATCTAATTTGGTTTCCTGCCACGGTTGGTACTGAAATCATCCACATTAGCTCCACCCCTCCTCCATTTGATACCTCCAGATGTGCTGGGATTAAAACTCCCTCAATTTGTAACATAGCTGAGTTTTGTTGACTCTATGGGCATAATGCGAATGGATCCCTCATTACTCACCATCCTCCCCTGAGTAACCTTTTTCAGGTACAGGTTCTGGCCCTTTGCCAAAATCATTCTGGGCTTGAACTTTGATCTCATAAGGCGAGAAGACAGGGGTATCTGTCACCAGTACAGGAGGCTCTTCAATTTCCACCTCATCCCATTGGCCTTCATTCTCAAGCCGCCACTGTACGCGATACTTCACCATTGGGGCATTCCACTCCTTCTGAGGCAAGGGCTGAAAAATGAGCAGGAGGAAGAGAAAAACTTACAATCAACAGCAACCTTGGGTGAGAGACAAACTTCATTGAATGGGAACACTTTGGCAGAGCACTTTTTAGTATACCGTATTTTTCAGAGTATAAGACGCACCTTTTTTCCTCTAAAAAGAGGCTGAAAATCTGGGTGCGTCTTATACATCGAATACAGCATTTTTTGCCTCCTGAAACCCCACCCCCTTCACCAAAATGGCTGTGCGCATACCCTTATGGAGGCTTCCAGAGAGCTCCTGGGGGCTGGGCAGGGCAGAAATGAACAAAAAACAGGGCGTTTACCCCCCCCCCCAGCCCCCAGCAGCACTCTATAAGCCTCCATAAGGCTATGCATGCTATTTTTTGACCAAAAAACGGCCCATTTTCACAAAAAAGGGCCATTTTTCCTTGTTTTGGGCCCCCTCACCCCCCCCCCAGGAGCACTCTGCAAGCCCCCCCAAGGCTATTCATGCCTTTTATTTGAAAAAAAGGACCCATTTTCGTGAAAAACGGGCCGTTTGGGGGAGGTTTGCACAGTGCAAAAAGGGTTTTTTTTCCCTTTCGGAAAGCTGTTTAGTTAGAATAATTGATGAGAATTACGTTGGTCAAGAACTGTGCCTGCAGAAACAAAGATTTGTTCCAAAAGTAGTCAGTGATTTCCTTCTCCAGCACATGGGTAAATACACCTGGAAACATCTACATACCTACCTACCTACCCTCTCTCTCCCTATCTATCTACTGTATTTCTCTCTCTATTTTTCTCTCTCTATCCCTCTTTTTACCTACCTATCTATACTCTCTCTCTCTCTCCCTACCTACCTACTGTATTTCTCTCTCTCTCCCCTCTATCTACCTACCTACTCTCTCTCTCCCCCTACCTATTGACTGTATTTCTCTCTCTCTCTCTTTCTCTCTTTCTCTCTCTCTATCCCTCTACCTACTTATCTATCTACACACACACTCTCTCCCTACTTACCTACCTACTGTATTTCTCTCTCTCCTCCTCCTCCTCCTCACCTACCTACCTACCTACCTATTGCATTTCTCTCTCTTTCTCTCCCTCTCCCTCCCTCTATCTACCTACCTACTTTTTAAAAAAAAATTGCCTCTTCAAAACCTTATACTCTGGTGCGTCTTATACTCCGAAAAATACGGTACTCTTTTCCAGCTGTTTTGAAGTCGGCCATGAGATCACTTTCACTCCGACATAGCAATAGCAAATCAAAGCTGTACATTGGCCTCAAACAGAGGAAGGTACTGTAATCTGGTAACTACTAATTAATTTGGAGTTTTACACTTTGCAGCTCCAACCAGCCTGGCAGAAGAATTGTGAGAAAACACCCTACCAAAAGAAAACAGAAGTTTTTCATCAACTCTTACAATTTTAGAACACTAGATTTAGTTAGTTTATTTTATTGTCATTGTACCTCGTACAACGAAATTAAATGCCATCTTCAGCGTACATTGTAATTATAAAAATAAAACACAAACACACATCCTTCACATTCTATACAATTCAATAGAAAACTGATATTGCATTAATATTGTGCTATACAGTAGAATTCAATATAGTTACTGCCTTGGAATAGAAGCTGTTTTCCAGCCTATTTGTCCTTGATTTTATTATCCTGTGCCATCTGCCAGATGGTAAAAGTTCAAAAAAAAAAAAGGGTGCCCAGGATGAGATTTATTTATTTATTTATTTATTTGATTTGATTTCTAGACCACCCCCTCTCCCCGAAGGGACTCGGGGCGGTGTACAGGTAAAAATTAAAACTACTAAAATCAAAACAATACATACAAAGTTAAAATCGAATTAAATAATCCCCTGTACAAATTTATAAAAGTTAAAAACTAACCCCATAAAACCGAATAAAATCATTTAAAATCACAGACTGAGGCGAGCAGCATGAAATTAGGCCAAGCCGGCTAGATGGAACAAGTGCGTTTTGAGTTTCTGGTGGAAGGAGCGGAGGTCCGTGGTAGTTCTGAGTTCAGGGGGAAGGTCATTCCAGAGGGTTGGGCCCGCCACAGAGAAGGCCCTTCCCCTGGGCGTCGCCCGCTGGCATTGCCTAGTGGACGGCACCCGGAGAAGTCCCTCTCTGTGAGAGCGAATCGGCCGAAGGGATGTATGGGGCAGGATACGATCCCGCAAATAACTAGGTCCTGTGCCACGGAGCGCTTTAAAGATGGATCTTTAAGAATGTTTTGAACTTTCTTAAGGCAGCGGGAGTTAAAAGCTCTTCCAGAGAGGGGAGAGGGCAATGATGTTAACCCTCTGGAGTGTTGTCCTATCTGCCACTGTGCAATTGGCAAACCAGACACAGGTGCAGTGAGTTAAAATACTCTCTATGGTGCAGCAGTAGAAGGTCACCAGCGGTGGACCTTTAGGTAGGGTAGGTAAGAAGACAAAAGGTGAAAGATTTGCGACAGACTAAATGATAGGCTTTTTCACCACAGACTTCCTGGATTCTACTACCTTAAAAAGCAGCAGTGGCTATCAACTCTGCTTTTATTACCTTTAAAAAGAGATTAGAAAAATCAATGGGGGGATAAAACTATCAATGCCTATTAGTCACAATATTTTCCGGATCAGAGGGAGTAGGCCTCTTGACGCTAATTGCTCAGGAACACAGAGAGAAAGTTCCTAACCAGCTCCTGTCCTTTCTGGAGCATTTGAAACATTACGAAGTTAATCCTTGTATAAGATGTGAATGATTAGCAAGTGATTGTTTGTTTGGTCAGTTTTTAAAAAAAAGTAAATTCATGGAGGGGATAAATTAATTGTGTTTACACATAATGTCAAGGCTTTTAAATTATGGTGATCTTGTATATACCTAAGAAAGCTATAATGAATGGACTCAGGCATCTTGCTTAGTTTAAGTGAACCTCGTTATAGTTTAGGACAGGGGTCTGCAAAGTCGGCTCTTTTAAGACTGGTGGACTTCAACTCCCAGAGTTCCCCAGCCAGCTATGCTGGCTGGGGAACTCTGGGAGTTGAAGTCCACCAGTCTTAAAAGAGCCGACTTTGCAGACCCCTGGTTTAGGATGAAATGTGAGCCCACTCATCCTAAAATTTGCAATCTTTGCATGTCAACAGGTGCATACCAATAGATACTGCAGTTCTGCACAGCTGTGTGGTTAGAAGACTGGGAACCATAAACCAACTCCATGTTGGAACTGGGGTCATGGAGACAGCCTGCCATCACAGGCAGAATAGAGGATATAAATTCAACAGATCTTTGAAACATTTAGCTGTGCAAGAAGATAGTATAACCTGTTACAGGGACATATTTAACTGAAACAGAAGACAAATTTAGACCTTTTGCCTTTTAAGCAAAAAGAAACCCTTGAAAAATCACTGAAATATTACAATTTTTTATAGCAAACTTAGAAATAAAAGTCCATCTTAAGGGCACAGGTTTTGCTAAGAATTAGCAATGTGACCTTCTAGGAGAATCCTGCTGTCAAATGGAGGCCTTGGTGGTCAGTGTAATATGTTGTGTCCTTGAAAAATAAGTTTTCTTAAATAAGCAGGGAATATCTCAGTGAGAGAGTCAACCTTCAGCTGCCTCTGTCACTGTGGGGGTTATTAAAATGCATAGTGATAGTAGCTGGAGAAGGCAAGAATAAATCTTAGTAATGTGAAGGATTAGAGCAAACACCTATAAAAGTGATTCAATCCATTTATGAGCCATCTGCCAATTTCTGATCATGAATAGAACTTCAGAAACTGCTTGTTAGTAGATGCAAACAGATGTAGGCTGAGCAGAAGAAGAGAAGACACAAGGCTTCAGATTAGGGCATCCATTTGTGGAATGATTATATCCAGCTTAAAATGGCTGGCTGGCTTTCAATATTACCAGTGCAATGTCTCACTGAATGCATCCATTTCAGAGATTAGTAGTTAAGTAAAACAAATCTGCTAAGGAACCACATATGTAACTGAAGAAATGGAAGATGTTTTAAAAAGTAATTTTTGGGAACCTAGTTGTTTGAACATGGAAGTTTAGGAATAAGGACATTTAGCATTTAAATTAAATTACATTAAAATATAATTTATATTATATAGGTTTTCCATTAGCAAGATATGGGTTGAAGGAAGGAAGGATCTAGCCAAGCCACTTCATAGGTAATGTAGGCAGTACCTGGAGTATACTTAGCGCATTGATTGAAAGCTGAAAATGATTTCACAAAAGGGGTATTTTGCTCTTGTAGAGAGAATGTGAAATGTAGGTCTCTGACTTCTGGACCAGAGATTATAATGAAAGGTCACCAGATTGTGATGAGCCTGCATCAAAATTGAAGGGATTAGAGCTTTGAAGCAGATCACTGGGTTAACTCGATCCCAAAATTCATGAGCAGATCTATGAAATGTAGAAGAAGAGTAATAAAAGGAAGGATTCTTTTTTAATGTATGAATTAGCTATGAGTCACGCAATCCAAGAAATGACAAATTTAGACCTTTTTTCTTTTCATTTCCTTTAAGCTAAAGAAAAAACTGAAGAATATTACACTTTTAATAGAAAAGATAGAAATAAAAGTCCAGCATAATATTACCAGAATACTACACCAAAGAAATGTGGATGTAGAAGACAAATCTGTAGCCTTTGGGCATTGTTCCTGACTGAAAATACCTTTTCCAAGCAAGATTTTTATTCACAGGGCCTTCATTAACAAGTCATTGTTGAGATTAGGGTTTACAGGAATTTCAGCAATTGAATTGTTATTTCTACAGAACTAATTTATTACCTGACCTAAAATAGCTTTGGAAGAGAATTTACCCCATTTCTTTTTAATTATTTTCCTCAGGTATTCAGAAGACAAGCAGGTAATGGACCACCTTACAGTTCAGTTAACCAAATATGAATTTAAATCAAGCTAATCCTCACAAAAATACATGGGTATTTCAGATATGCAGGAAGCAGAGACCTGGCTAACAGGTGCTATTTATTTCATATTTCCTCTGTCTTGGTGATAGGAAAGTCAGCTTCCAATATTTATAGCATAAAGAGGTAGGTACCACTCACAGTAGGCTAGATAACTGAGCTCATCCCATCCAAATTCCCAGGAAAGAGGATAGTATTTTAAATCTTTGTATCTTTGTAGCTCAAATTAGAGGTCTGAATATCCCAAAGTAGTGTCCATCTTAGTAATGTGACCTTCGATGGGGCTAAATAAAAAACCATGAGTCTGAAGCAAGGGGTCCTTGCCCCTCAGCAACAGGCCAGTTGTTGCACTTATTTTTTGACTTCCCATCTTCCAATGCCTACTGTCTACTCTTGATTTTTGTTGCAACAGCCAGAATCATGGAACCAGAAAGTTGTCAGATTGAAAGTCACAAAACGGCCTCCTCAGGGTGCTGTCAGCCGGTCAATACTGGCTCGCGACTCCCAGAGGAAGGGCCTTCTCTGTGGCGGGCCCGGCCCTCTGGAACGACCTGCCCCCCGATATCCGTACCATCACGGACCTACGCCTCTTCCGTTGGATGTTAAAAGCACATTTCTTTCATCTAGCCGTCCTGACATAGACTAAGGGTATAATTTTAAATTTTGATATTTACCGGTTTTAACTTTTATATTATCTAAATTTTAGCACAGATCTAATAATTTAATTGTCTTTTATATTTTGTATGTGTTGTTGGGTTTTTATCTTTCTGTGCACCGCCCTGAGTCCCCCCCCCCCCCAGGGAAAATAGGGCGGTATATAAATCGAATAAAATAAAATAAATAAATAAATAAATAAAATATGGAATAGAATATCCTGCTTTTTCTGCCCTTGGACCAATGGCTATCACAACAGATAGCAGCAACAGAGCAACAGCTGAAAAGAATGGAACACGGGGCGGAAGGGAATAAGGCTGCCAAAGATTTTCACGCTTGCTGTTTTTAAACTGTACTTTCATTGTCTGTACATTAAGTCCATCAATTAGGGATGTACATCTGGTGAGACCATGAAAAAGAGCCTTCTTAGTGGTGGGCCCTTCTTTATAGAACATCATTCCCCAAGATACAGTATATAGTTGACTCCCACCTTGTTGTCTTTCCAAAAGGCCCTTAAAAAGTTTTGTCAGTGGGCCTGGGGACCATGAATGGAGATAGCGCCAATCAAGAGGCTGATTAGATTGGGGGGAAACGGGAAGTGTCGCAGTGAGACTGGTTGGAAAAACAGTGGGCTCTGATAAGCACTGCAAAAATCCAACCAGACAAACTGCTGTCAGAGGGTCTTCGGACTGGAACTGTCTTGGAGGGATGGGAAAAAAGAAGAGGTGTCTCAGACAACCAAGAGGAACCGGCAGTTCCTCAGTAAGTCGGAGAAAAGCTCTTCAAACTGAACGTGGGGGCAGAAGCAGCGGCCATATTCAAACGACCGCAATAAAGCTGGGGCAACGGACGAAGCTTTTTGTACAGGAGCAATGTTGGGACGAAGTGTTGGAACCGGGTGAGTGATTGGCCAACTCACAGGTATAACGAAACCCAGAATTTGAACCTTAAAAGAGTCCCGGAGCGGAATCAGCAGCTAATTGGCATTTGGGGAATTCTATGGAGGAAAAAGGAAACAGCGGAGGTTATTTATTTATTTTATTTATTTATTTCAGATATGCAGGAAGCAGAGACCTGGCTAATAGGTGCTATTTATTTCATATTTCCTCTGTCTTGGTGATAGGAAAGTCAGCTTCCAATATTTAAAGTACTAGGAGGTTAAAGTACTAAAGCCTTAGAAGATACTTGTTTTTACATTTGGAATTGAAGATACTAAAAATAATAAAAGGAAAGAACCCGGGGAGTGGGGGATGGGTGAGTTCCTTTTCTCCTTTTTCTATTTTTTATGGAATTAAAGTGAATTTTTGACAGTTTTGGACAGTCAGCTGTTGGAGTGTATTGTGGATTGGAGAGAGCCATCTACTGGTGAGAAGAGAATACTACAATACCTAGTGAAAAGAAAGCAAGAATGCAGATGCAAGATTTGACCTTGGCTACAGGAAGAGACATTTTGTAACTGTGAGAACTTTTAAGGCAGGGGTCTGCAAAGTTGGCTCTTTTAAGACTGGTGGACTTCAACTAGATAGATAGATAGATAGATAGATAGATAGATAGATAGATAGATAGATAGATAGATAGATAGATAGATAGATAGATAGATAGATAGATAGATAGATAGATAGATAGATAGATAGATGAGAGACAATAGAAAGGGGTAGTCAACCTTTTCATACCTACCGCCCACTTTGGTGTCTCTGTTAGTAGTAAAATTTTCTAACCGCCCACCGGTTCCACAGTCAGGGTGATTTATAAAGTAGGGAAGTGAATTGAATTTAAAAAAGGAAAGTGCTTCAGTATCAGACAAAACCCCTACCGCCCACCATGAAAGCTGGAACGTCCACTAGGGTGTGGTAGGGACCAGATTGACTACCACTGTACTAGAAATAATAAAACTAAAAGTGAGAAAATGGATTCTGAAGAAAAGATACAATAATCATAAAAAGGAGGAGGAGGAGGAGGAGAAGAGGAAGAAGAAGCAGCAGCAGCAGCAGCTAGGGGAAAAGAAGAAAATTAATAAGGAATGGAATGTTTGAGAGCCTAAGAGAAAATGATTAGAGGAGGAAGAAGAGGAAGAAGACATACATATATTAGTAGATTAAAGAGAATAGTATTGTTAATGTTATGTATTTAATTAAGATATAAGGAAATTATAGTAATATAATTTCAATTGACAAATTGTAGATAATTATAGTAATATAATACAATTGACAAATTGTAGATAATTAATTAAACTAGATGCTCTCTATGTTAAAGCTGAATTTGAGGATATATACTGCTTATAGTAAAATAGACCAACAGATGAAATATGATCCGATCTGCGAGATCGGATCCTGCCCCATACATCCTCCTGGCCGATTCGCTCCCACAGAGAGGGATTTCTCCGGGTGCCGTCCACTAGACTTTGTCAGCGGCCTTCTCTGTGGCGGGCCCAGCCTTCTGGAACGACCTTCCCCCCGATATTAGAACAACTACGGACCTCCGCTCCTTCCATCAGAAATTAAAAACCCACTTTTTCTGCTTGGCCGGCCTAGGTTAGTCTCTACCTTAGGGGTTAGGGAACGTTAATTTTAAAAATGGGGATTTTAGTGCAGGGACAATTAGATTTAATCTGTTTTTACTTATTGTATTTATTTATGTATATATTTTATGTGTTTAATGTTTTCCCTGCGCACCGCTCCGAGTCCCCCTGGGGAGAGGACGCGGTATATAAAATAAATTATGATTATGATTATGATGATGATGATGATGATGATGATGATGATGATGATGATGATGAAATGATAATTTGGTTTAACTTTGAAGAGGCAATTAGTGATATTGTTTATGTATTACAATGAAAATAAGAATAAGATGTAAAATATGGAAAGAGAACAAAATGGCTGAAATAGGAAATAGAACTCTGGTGTAAAATGGATTCTGTATATGAGAGGATGTAAAAGGAAAGACCTGGAAGACACTTTGGTTATAAAATATGTCAACATTTGTAATAAAAAATAAAAACCTTGAAACCAAAAAAAAAAAGAGAGAGGCTGATTGGATTGGATTGTGTTGTTCATGTCATGGGGAGTGGAATGTGGGCTTTTTATGGGATTTTATTATATGGTGGATTCTTTTAAATTTTGTAAGCCACACGGAGTCACCTATGTGTAAGTCGGGCCGCTACCTAAATTTGTTTAATAAATGAATAAACGGGAAAGAATGGCACTTTCCACTTCCTTTCCGAATGTCAGCCTGAGTAGTGACGTCATGACCAATGCTTGCAGTGGGTTAGGAGTTGTGGCCATCCAAACAAGAGATGCAGTACTTTTCCATCTCTTGATACAACATGAGCTAAGCAGCAATGGCCAAATCTTGAAGGAAGGTCAAGAAAAGATTGAGGAAACAATGCGTTGGAAGCACCAGGTGGCTCTGAAACACCAGCAGGTGGAGGCACAAAGACAGACGAGTTGGGGGCAAGAAAAAGAAAAGCAAACATCATATAATAAGGTATGTTGCAGATTTTCCTCAGTGGTCATCTTTTTGTGCTTTCAGCTAATGCCTAAAGCAAAGTTAAAGTTTGCCTGTTAACAGTTCTCAAATGCAAACAACACTTATAAGCAAGGCTCGCGTTTTGTCTTCTCCTTAGGAACAATCAAGGAAACAAAACCTTTTTTAAAGTACCAGTATTATGCTCTTAATTCTATTGGGGGAATGCTGAAAATCAGGATGTATTTTTTTTGGTGATTAAATTCTTCTGTTCATTTCACCTTCTCCAAATAAGAGCATGATGTGCCTAATCTGGATTACAAAGCTACTTTTATTATCCCAATTGTACTCTGAGCCAAAGAGCTTCTGGGAATCCTGCTGGCGTTAACGAGGAAGGGGATTTCCATAACCAACGCCCCCTTTTTCCACGAAGAGACAGACATTGCTAATTCAGGAGACCAAAAGCAACTGGCATCTTTGAAATGTGTGGGATTTTACATGGCATCTTCCTCTAGGCGCTACAAATGAGCCATGCGAAGCAACCAGTGCCAGGGCCAGCTGTAGCAGGAATAGCAGCTGAATTTGGTAGAAACCTGTCTGAAACGAAGCATCTGGCACCAGCTCCCTTCTGGGAATTCAGCCAAAATAACCCATCATTATGACAAGCGTGACAATTCAGGGACAATTCTGGAAGGGAAGCACACGGGTATACTGCCACCTATTTCTGCTGGAACGCAAACAACATAGGAAACCCAAACAAAGTTAAGTGACTAAAATGGACAGTTGGGGTGTGGGGGCATACACTGCTTCAACACAAACACGACCTCCAGACCTTGCAACACACACGTTTTCTGTCACTTCCACACATGTGGCAAGTTGACCACTGGAACGCATGGCAAGCTAAGGAAAGGAAGACTCACCATGTGAAGCCCATAGGATTTTGAACGGCACAGGAAGCTAGCAAAGTAATAGCAATTTAACATATTTACACATAAGCAACTTATCTGTATTGCTGTAAACTGCCTTAAGTGCTTACAGATGCCTAACGGCAAAGTACATGTTTAATAATAAATAAATAAACAAACCACAAAAGGGAATGTGGATGTGATAAACATATAGCATCGAGAGCTTGGTGATACAGAATGATCTTTGCTTCCCATTTAAATTATTAAATGAATTAGGTAGAAACAAATCACAATCTCTCAGGAGGAAATGCCAGAATCAAGAAGCTTTTAAAAATCCCTTGCGTACTCATCCACTTGATCTCTGGGGGCGGGATATAAACAAAGGCAGCTGAAATTTCTCATAAAGTGTGGTCATGTTTAGATGTGAACTGAAAAGATTTAAATACAGATATCACAGGAATGGAGATACACTTCCATCCCAAGGACCCATCAGAACATTGCAAAATTCGGGTAGTTGAACAGGGTGTGTGCAGCTGGATTTGGGAAATGTTGATTGCCTTGAAGGCAGCAGTGGTGCCCTTCCTCCTGAAGAGACCATCCTTCAGTTTCATCATATGGGACAGTTTCAGTCCAATCTGCTCCAAGGATAGAATTGTTGTGACCCGCCAGCTGTCAGCAGAGCTGGCGGCAGACTCGGACGATGAGGAGGTTGGGGAGGAACTTAGGCCAGCTTTGGAGTCTGGGGAAGGCTCTGATGGATGCTCTGCGTCAGACGCAGAGATAGAGCCAGGGCCATCTGACATTTCCCAGCCACCGGAGGGGCAGCTGCCTTTGGAGGCTGAGATTAGTGGGGAGGAAGAAAAGCTGGGGCCTGTTCCAGATGTGCGTATGCACAGAACTGTTAGGAGAAGAGAACAACTGAGGACAAGGAGTCGACACAGGAAGCAAGGCACATGTGGATGCTGAATGGCCCCTTCCTGGATGGGGAATAAATAGAAGGAAAGGGGAGTGATGGTCGTAGGAGACAACAGTTCGGATTGCTGAAGATTTGATTCATGTTTCGTGCCTCAGAGGCCACTTGCCAGAACTTAATTTATAGCTTTGCCACTGGGAGCTCACGGCAAGGAACTGATAAGGTCTGTTACTGCAGTTAACACTTTGAAGGACTATTGCATGGACTTTTCAGTGTGTGAATGTCATTAATTCACAGGAGATAAATAAAGAGGGTTTGTTTTTTTACAAGGAATTTGTTTCTTGTTTCTGCTAAGGCTGGATCAGAACAAATATAAAGAGGCTTGCAAAACCCAAATGTAGATCTCATGTGCGACATAGAACTACAATTGGGACCAGAATTTCCATTGCTAAGCAAGGCAGTTCTTAAGTGAGTCACGGCCAATTTTAAAGCCTTTTTTTGCCACCTTATTGCCTTAATAACTGCAGTTCTTAAGTGAATCGTGTGATTGTTAAAAGAATCCAGTTTGTCTCATTGACTCTGTTCTTGGAAGCTGACTGGGAAGGTTGCAAATGGCTGTCAATCCTGAGATACTGTGACCCTCATAAATATATGCCAGTTGCCAAACACCCAAATTATGATTACCTGATTGTGGGGATGCTGTGTTCGTCGTAAATTCAAAGACCAGTCATAAGTCACTTTTTTCAGTGTCATTGTAATTTTGATTAAGTCACTCAATGAAAGATTTTAAATTGTGAACTACCCGTATGTTATTCCTTTGGGGATCTGTTTAAGTCTCCCATGTGCCTGAGAATGTTAAGCCCGTGGACTGTGTTCATGATGGTGAGCTATATTTGCACAGACATGCTCAAGGGCCATATACATTAGGACAAACCTTTCCATGAAAAATGAATCCATCAACCTTGAAAAATTACCCCAAAATCAGAATTTCTTTTCAGTAAAAATTCAACAACCACAGCGGCCACTCTTTGTGCTACAACTTAGTCCCCCAGATGATGCCAGCGGTACTGAAGTTGTGGGTGAGGAGCACAAGAGATTGGGACCAATATCACTGAGGTAAAAGAATATTTTACCGTCCAGGTGATGATCATATTTGTGGTTTCATTTCCTTCTCCTCGGACGTTAGTTGGGTTTTGCTCAGGTGCTGGAAAACAAAGAGGCTAGAGTTATACTGGGGTGTCTTGAATCAACCAAGACCAAGTATCCACTGTGTCTCCCAGACTGAAAATGCCTGTCCCAGAGGCATTAGGAGCCAATGTTTGTGGGGCAACATTATTTTGTGGTTGGGTTAACTTTTATAAGGACCATTGCCCATAACAAGGGTCCAGCCCTATAGCCTTCTTCCAGCACCTTGAACTTTCTTACCTGAGGGATCTGTGGCATGACTGGCAGACCGGCTGCTTAATTCACTTTTCCCTTGGTCATTGCTGGCCTGCACATAGAAGTTATAACTTCTGAATGGAGAGAGGTTAAGAATAGCCCATGGCTGGTTTCCTGGGACCGTGGCTAGCCATTCTTTTTCCACTGGCCTAAATTTGGTTTCTTCACAAAACACATTATATTCTGTGATGGAGAAGAGAAACATCTCAAGAGTTTGAATGATTAAAAAAAAGAAGGTTATTAAAATTGCTATCGCCTTTCACTAGGCCCCTAAGGCTTTCCTAGGTTCGTACTACAAGCTGAGGTAAAATGCACATGTACATAGATGACGCTAATTTTTGATTTGGCGTGATGTGCAAATCCAGGTATTTGGGTTAATTCAGTACCTCAGTTGACTGAACAGTTTCTGTATTCCTACACATAAAGATGGCATTTTCACCAATGCCTGATTTATATCTGGCTTCAAAATTCAGGAATAACTCCAAGGAAGCACTGAATAGTCATTTTACACATCACACACAACTGCATCTTTTCAGTCTTTCTTTTCTTTTCTTTTTTTGTCCCCTACAATCATTAACATTTTTATAAGGTTATAAAGTAATGTAAAATACGAAATAGAAAGTAAATAGGGAAGCAGTGGGGAAGGAGAGGTGAGGAAAGGTAATTTGTAAAAAAGGGAAAAGAAGCATTGACTTCCGACTCTGTTACAGTAAAATAAGGCACTAACATCAAATCACAACTTTTTGCATTTCCATAATAATAGGAACAAGCCATCTCTATAAAGATCAATCAGTCTAATCAGTAAAACTCAAAGTCAGCGTTTCATTCTTCCCCACATCAAGCACGAGGTTCAGAAGTGGTCTCCATGAGGAGACAAAAGTACTTTTGTTTCAATCAGTCTTTTTCATTTGGTTGCTTTAAACCAGGGGTAGTCAACCTTTTTATACCTTTTTTACACTTTTGTATCTCTGTTAGTAGTAAAATTTTCTAACTGCCCCACCGGTTCCACAGTCATGGTGATTTATAAAGTAGGGAAGTCAATGAAATTAAAAAAAAGAAAGTGCTTCAGTGTCAGACAAAACCCCTACCGCCCACCATGAAAGCTGGAACGTCCACTAGGGGGCGGTAGGGACCAGGTTGACTACCACTGCTTTAAAGCAGGGGTCCCCAACCTTTGCAACGTTAAGTCTGAAGGACTTCAGCTCCCAGACTTCTGGGAGTCTGGGAGGTTGGGGACCCCTGCAAACTGTGAAAAGTCACAATATCAACAAAGTAATCTAAAGTTGCTGCCTATGGTGCTTTCTAGCCACAACTATTTTCTAAGTGCTGCTCTAAGAGAAAAATAGAAGCCAGGGATGACCGTGATCGGCCTCTTGCTTTGCCCACCCAAACTGCTCCCAAGCAGAGGCATCCAGGGGAGGGCTCAAAGGAGAAGCCAAGGCCGAAAGGCAATGTCAGCTCTGCCCCCTTCCGTACCCGTGTCGTGACCCCGCACGTGGGCACAAAAGGAGCCAAGGTTGTGGTGCAGCAGTGCTGCTTTTGCCATGTTGATGAAAGCAGCGAGCCTTGTGGATGCCTTTTCCAAGGGGAAAATCCACGCGCTCTGATTTAATCAGAGGTCACTTCTCCCTAATGGCCAGATACTCGGCACGATTCCTTACCCTTTATTTCTCTGTTGTGGTTATCTCCAGGTGTCCATGTCAGCTTTACCTGATGATTCTGCTGCCTCTCCACCTGCAGATTTGACACTGGGCCAGGAATGCCTGACAAAAAAGGCCGTAATGAGACGGTGGCTCATCTGTCTGTCCTCACTACAGAAGGAAAACCCAAGATTTCCCCCCCCCCCGCCCCCCATGCAGATTTTCCAAGCCTGTCCCACAATGTGAGATTTTGACTTCTTTTCCTCCACCTTCAGGGACAGGGTTATATTAATTATTACAAATTATATGCTGACAGAGTAAAGCTGATTGAACTTGTAGGCTTTAAAGTTATTGATTGATTAAATGTAATTAAAACTAGCTTGTTGAAACAGAGGCTTATTTCTGAAAATTCTGAACTTATCTGTCAGCTTTCTGTACATTTGTGCTTCAAAGCCATTATTCATTGGGTTTCAGTCTGTATTTTTATAACACACTAGAAACAAATTCACCTCATTAAAAAACAGACCAAAGTCTGCTTTGTTTTATACACTATGTTTTTATACGTAGATAAAACACAAATTATATTACATATGTATGTAAATTATAGCCTTTACATTTATACTTAATCATTTATAAATGTTATTTTACAAGTCACTTGAACTACAAGATGGTCAGCAAATAAATTTGATAAATAAATAAATTTTGTTCTCAATATTTAGAATTCTCCACATTTCAGTGAATCACCCATCTTAATTTTAAGAGTTAATCTCCTCCCACTAACATTAATTAATTTACCAATCACAACATACCATCTTGAATTTCTGAGGGTATGCAGAAGCAGCCTAAAGGGAATCAACTGGACGCAGAGCCTTTTCTTACTCTGGTAGTCCTTGACTTATGGCCACAATTGAGCTCAACATTTCTGTTGTTAATTGAAACATCTGTTAAGTAAATTTTGACCCATTTTACAATATTTCTTGCCACAGTTGTTAAATGAATCACTGCAGTTTTTAGGTTAGAATCATGGTTGTTAAGGGAATCTGGCTTCCCCATTGACTTTGCTTCGTAAAAAGTGATCACATCACCCCAGGACACTGCAATAGTCATAAATATGAGTCAGTTGCCAAGCATCTGAATTTTGGACACATGACCATGGGGTTGCTGCAGCAGTCGTAAGTGTGAAAAATGGTCAAAAGTCACTATTTCAGTGGCGTTGTATCTGAATGGTCACTAATGAACTGCTGTAAGTCAAGAACTACCTGTATTTTTGAAGAATTTAAAGTGAATTAAAGAATTTAAAACAATAAATATTTTAAAAGAAAAAAGTAAGGAAAGAAAAGAACAGTGCAATACAGAAAAGAGCCTTTTCAGTCGCTGTCTCGATGCTATGCAGTTCCCATCCCATTATGGCACAATTTACATCTTTAATTACTTCAAAACATAATCCGAAACGCTGTCTTTGTAACTGGCATTCCTTTCTTGAAATTCATGTATATTTGGTATATAACTGAAATAATTACTGTTATTTTTATTTATTGACAAGTTGCTTTGGTTCAACTATGTTTTTATTGCAAAAGTGCTGTACTATAGATCAGGGGTCCCCAACCTTTGCAACGTTAAGTCTGAAGGACTTCAGCTCCCAGACTTCTCCAGCCAGCAAAGCTGGCTGGAGAACTCTGGGAGCTGAAGTCCTTCAGACTTAAAGTTGCAAAGGTTGGGGACCCCTGCTATAGATGGCTTTGCCAGAAATAGACATGGACTAAATTGCAAAAACAGATACACAGCAAAAAGCTAGTACTTTCTTTAAAAAAAAAATACCACTTTGGTATCCAAGAGGCAGGAATATTACTGCTTCCCTTTGAGATTTCCTTGGTCTGAAGTTTAACATCAAGAGAGAAGCAATCCAGATCTAATCTTTCTTTTTTTGATACTTGCCATACACCAAAAGAGTGGCACTTTTTTCTACAGAGTCAAGGGTGGTCCAGGCCAGGCAGCTGTATGTTCCTTGATCAGAGAAGTCCACCTTGGTGATGGTCAGAGACATGTCATGAATGATGTATCTAGGGAAAGACCAACGTTCAGAGTAAAGCTAATGCAAAAGTCCTTCGAACCCTAAGCTTTTATTCAACATGATTGTTGAACTTACTTGTTATCGTCATCTGATTCTTCAATATCTTCTCCATCTAGGCGCCATTGGATACCACGCTTTGGAATACTCTCATCAAACAGTACCTTGCAGTTGAAGGTCGCATTCTCACCTTGCTTCTTTTCCATGTCGATAGGTCCCTCTTCGATCTGTGTTGCTCCTGGAATAGGGATGGGATACTGTATTGTAGCCTCTCTACCATGAACTCTTAGTGTGAGTATCTATCATCCTCTCATACATATATCCCATGTGGCTTGGTTTTTTTTAATCGTTCTTCAGCATGCCTTGAATCTATCCTAATACACCTATAACTGGCTCAATACATTTCCCAGCTTGAAACTCTTAGTAGCAGTCCTTCATCTTCACCTTAAGGAAGTAAAACATGATTCCTTCCACTGAAAATTTGTCCTACGCTTTCCTTAGAGACTGAACCACAAACAAGACAACATTTTAGGCTAGCACACGCCTTGAAAGAGCCAGAAAAAAAACTATTTTCAACCAATCGTTTAGTGCTACTCTTTTATTAAGTTCACATAAAGCTTAATCATGCTTTACTCAATTGAGCTAATTTTGGGTTTGCACAGTACATTGAACCATAAAGGATCCACGTGGGCTGAATTCACACGATTTGGAAGGCTGAAATGTTGAAATGGTTCAGTGTATTGTGTAAACAAATCATTTCACATTTGATAGCATCACAGTTCTCTAAAACATCCATTATATTTGCTCCCAAGTAAAACTGCCATCTACTTAATCTTAAAGAAAAGTCTTTAGGTCATTTTCCACACGAAGAGATTATCTTTCAGCCATTCTCCACGCTGGAGAAAAGACAAAACATCTTTAGGTACAAAGAATTTATTAGCAAGCATAAATGCACACCAACTTCCCTCATCCTCATCCCAGGAGGGATATGAACTCTCGGAAAAGCTTGACAGATTAAAAGCTTAGTTTGATGCCACAGGCAGATGGGCTGGCAGAACCTCATCCACGTGGGCATTGGTAGGGAGGCAAGGAGGAGGCAGATGATGAAATGAGCATCACAACGCTGCATGCCATGTGCATGTGTGTAGGAACTGAACATCATGACACAATGCTCATTTCAATGGATTTTAGATGCCTCTGATCTTATCTATATAAATAAAAATGTAACCAGAGATTGTTCAAAACCGCTAATCTCCGAAAGTACTGCACCGATCACTTCCAAATTTTCACACAACGTTCCTTTCAAATACGGCACCAATGATATATATATAGATTGTGTAGATGTCACACCTGTGCCAGGTACACGCAACAGAAATGTAAAAAATTGTTAAAAAGGTAGGTAGATGGATATAGAGAGAGTAGCGGGCCACAGGTATTATGTCATCCAGTCTAGTCATTTGTCTTGTATCGGGAGGGAGTCAGAACAGTAGGTAGAGGGATGGAGAGAGGAAGAAATACAGTAAGTAGGTAGGTAGGTAGAGGGATAGAGTGGGAGAAATACGGTAGGTAGGTAGGTAGGTAGGTAGGTAGGTAGGTAGGTAGGTAGGTAGGTAGAGGGATAGAGAGAGGGGGAGAAATACGGTAGGTAGGTAGAGGGATAGAGATAGAGAGGGAGAAATACGGTAGGTAGGTAGGTAGGTAGGTAGGTAGGTAGGTAGGTAGGTAGGTAGAGGGATAGAGAGAGAGGGGGAGAAATACAATAGGTAGGCAGGTAGGTAGGTAGGTACAGGGATAGAGATAGAGAGGGAGAAATACAGTAGGTAGGTAGGTTGGGGGTTATACGGTGGTTGTGTGTACGTGTTTGTGTGTGCAGGTATAGATCTGCACACAGATTGGTTGGCCATTTAACCAAACTGGGCCACAGCAACACATGGCCGGGAATGGCTAGTGACCAATAGTAAAAACTCTGGCATAGCCTGCCACATCCACTTATGAAGTGGAATGTTGTGGAAGAAAAGAGTTTTAGAGGATCTAGCTGAAAGCCACAGTACTTTGTTCCAGGTTCCTTCCTTCCTATCGCATCTCTTATGGTCAACTATTTTCTGTCATATTTCCTCTCTGATGTAATGCATGGTTGGAAAACCTGATCTCACCTTTGACAACCAGGCGGGCAATGATGGAGACATTGTTTTGATCATTCTCAGCCAAGCATGTGAAGTTTCCTGCATCTTCACGCCGGACATCCTGAAGCTTCAGGGATCCATTTGTGAATATAAAGGTCCGCTCATCTTTTAGGGCAGGGTTCATGTCTTCCATAAACCTGGGGAATGAAAACGAGAAGGGGGACTGAGAAATAGAGATCTCCCTTTATAGGACGTCTCATGCACGGTGTGGACAAAGCAGAAAAGGGAAAACTGTTTTCCCTATCGCACAACACTAGAACTAGGGGGCACTCCATGAAACTTTTGATAACTAGACCTCAAACAAATAAGAGGAAGTACTTTTTCACCCAGAGGACCACTGGTCTACGGAACTCCCTGCCAGAAGAAGTGGTGACAGCTGTCAGCCTTGACACCTTTAAGAAAGGATTAGACGAGTTCATGGAGAACAAGGGTATCCATGGCTATCATGATGAATGCCTAAGGACACCCTTCGGGTTGGAGAGATGGGCAGGATATCTCTCAATGCCATTTGCAGGGAATCACAAGCAGGTGAAGACATCTGCTTGGGAAGACCCTGAAGCCAATGGGGAGCCACTGTGGGAGACAGAATGCTGGACTGGATGGGCTGTGGCCTCTTCCAGCAAGGCTATTCTTATGTTCTTATGTTCTTATCTCAGTGCATGCAGAGTTGCTGCCATTTGTTTGGCAACGCAATCCAACTCCTAATAATTTTTTCATATATAACACCTTTTAATTGCCTTTCTTTTGCTTCAAATGCTATTTCTTGGGCCTTTAGGATATTTTGCCTAATATTGCTTATCCCAAAAGAGAATAGAGCAATGGAATATGTATGTTTGGTTTTTCTTTCCCTCATGTAACTTCTGCAATTTCCTGAATATGCTAATAGTATAATTGTGTTTTTCACTGGCCCAATTCTCTTCCTCCATTGGCACTGGCATTTTGCCCATTAGTTTGTTATTTGACAGAGATAGGCTAATAAAATCCAAAGAGGCATTTGATTTTCTAAGTACAAATGAAAAAGACTATCACTGAAGGATACTAAGACAATTTATATATATAAGTGGAGCTATATATACAATGTCAGAGCAGCTGTGGATAAATCAAAACGCATTGGGCTTTCTGAAAATGGCCCCAAACAGAAAGCATCAATGTTCCCTCTAATTTTTTTTCAGTGTGCGCATGGAAAACTATAGTGTTTGAGCGGCACATTTTCATGCCTAAGCCGCCGCGCCCGCCCAGCTCGCTTGCTCGCTGCCTCCCGCTGCCACTGCTTGGAGTAGGCGTGTGCTCTGATAGGCACTGGGAGAGTCCAATCAGAGGAGCCCAGACACTGAGGCGGCTTTGTGCTAAAAATCACTGCGTGGCAGTTGGAAACTGCTGCACGGCGTTTTCTTGTCTCTTGCGCGGCCGCGCAGCTTACAGGGAACATTGGAAAGCGTACCACTGCACTTTAGGTCTGGGCGCCCCAAAAGTCTTGCAATGTAGGATCACTATTTGGTTCTCCACCACAGCATACTCTACGCCATCTGGAGTCAGGATCTCTGCGGGCAACCCTGGAGTAAAATAAAAAGGTCAATGGGTGTAAAGCAACATATTTATCTCCTCAAGAAATCCTACCTAGCCCTAAGTCCTGTCAACACATGTAGCACCTCAGAAGAAGGGGATTGTAAGTCAATGGAAAACAACTAGAAAAAAAAGTCTCTGTACTCAGCGTATTCAGGGGTTTTTTAACACCATGATGAGCATAGTTGGTGGACACACAAGTCAGAATAACAGGTAAGAATAAGTGTTACATTAAATAAACCTTCACTTTTTAATATATTTTCTTCTTTCCTTTCCTTAAGTTAAAGTTTTCTAGGAAGAGCCATTGCTAAACTCACTAAGACAGGGATGTCCAAACTTGGGAACTTTAAGACTTGTGGACTTCAACTCCCAGAATTCCCCAGCCAGCTATGCTGGCTGGGGAATTCTGGGAGTTGAAGTCCACAAGTCTTAAAGTTCCCAAGTTTGGACATCCCTGCACTAAGATGACTACACGCTTCCTCAGTGGGTTGCTATCTCCAATGCCACATCATCAGAGCTGGTATTCAGCCAGTTCTGATAGGTTCTGGAGAACCGGTAGTGAAAATGTTGAGTTTGGAGAACTGGCAAATAGGCTGCCTCCCAGCTGATTTTCTGGCGTCCCTGCTGCCTCCCAGCTGATTTTCTTTTGTTGCCCTGAACAGGGGAACAGAGCAGGAAAGCAGGTTAGTTGGGGTGGGGAGGAAATGGGGATTTTGCAGTATCCTTCCCCTGTCGTGCCCACAAAGCCACACCACGCCACAGAACTGGTAGTAGAAAATCTTGAATCCCACCACTGCACATCATGCCATTAATTTGGAGGCAAAAGGGGCCTTTGTCACTGTAAGGCCTTTGTCATCAGGCCTGAGCAAAAAGAGAAGCAAACTCTGTACATAATTTATAAATACTGAATGCCATTCCCTGGAAAGATGATTGAAGTGCATACCTCATTCACACTCCTATCATGCTGCAGGAGAAAGAGCTACTGGAGGAATTTTAAAGTGAAAACTGAAAGGTTGGTGATGTGATAGAACAATTGGAATAACCTTTGCTAGGGTTCTGTGTTGTTTTTTTGCCTGTCCTCTGAACTGCGTGCAGCCCCATTTTGATTCAAAGTGGAGAGATGAACTTACAGACAACAAGGATGTATGCATTGGCCAGGAGACTGCCGTGCTTGTTGTGGGCCTGGCACTGGATAACAGCTGTGTCATTGGGTTGCACCTCGCTGAAGATTAAACCCCCTGATTGAATCTTCCTTCTTGGATCTGGCATCACATCTGAAAAGCAGCCAAGAGTTTAGACCCAGGAAGCTAAGGTGGTATTGTAGCCTCCTGCTTTTTCTCTGCCTTTCTTCTCACCCATTCACTCACCTTTTAAAGGAGTACCATTTATGCTCCATGAAACCTTTGGCTTAGGCTTCCCATCAACTTCGCAATCCAGGCGGACGTTCTCCCCTGGTCCATAAATCTGGCTCACAGGCATTTTTATCCAGTATGGAGCAGCTGAGAAAAGAAGACCGCATGAAAATAGCATCCATTCAGACAAAATGAGCTCACTACAGTGAGGAAAGTCAACTTCCCAGATCTCTTTTTATATAGACCTGGGGTGTCAAACTGGAGGCCCATGGGCGGGATGCATCATAAGAACATAAGAACAGCCTTGCTGGAACAGGCCACAGCCCATCCAGTCCAGCATTCTGTCTCACATCATGTGCAAGCCATGCCCACCCCAGCTCCACAAAGGGGGAAACCGTCGCAAAACATCACATGATGCCAACGCAAAGCCGCAAATTTGACACCCGTGATATAGACTAACACAATACTCACTTTGTAATGAGTTGTCCTTAAACTCCCTTTCTATTACCTCTCATATTTTAGTCAAGTATAGGCAAGTTGATGCTTTATTTGTTTTGAATCACCATGCCAACCAATAATTAGAGCGTCTGGGGGAGTGGGTTCATCATACAAAACATCTGGAGGGCAAGAGTGGCACAGCCCTTCTTTTATAAATTATTCAAGGCAGGGAAGAACCTGCTTTTTTCTTCAACTAGGAAATTTCATCTATTTCAAATAATTGTCATTTTAGTTTTTGGACCAAGTATGAAATGATTGAACATAAAGTACTGAGTATTATACATGTTACATGGCAACATCGCTTTGGAAAGTCTAGAAAAGTGGAGTTGACCCAAAGCTACAGGCTGTTGTTGGGGTAATTGTGTGCTGTAATAAAATATTGTGTAAAGATTTGCTAAGATGTGGTGTGTGTAATCCTTGGAATGCAAAAAAGGGTTTCTTGCTGGCAATCACTGGTATTAAGCTTAAGTGCTAAAACCATGAAATATCAGGATAACAACTGAATAATAATTATTGTCTTTATTTAATGGGGAGAACAATCCAACTGAAGTTTGGAAATTTTAATTTTAATGGCCTTCGAAGAAAATACAAAGCATCTGCTTAAATTTTCTCCAATGAATGCAGTGGAATGCTAAATTTGGGCTGCATTATAGCTAGCATGTCTGGTTAAGCTTAAAATCTAGGTTTGTATTCACAGTCAATATTTCAGTTATATTTGGTTTTATGCCACCATATATAGAGAGCACTGAGCTGCTAAGGTCTGTGGGTTGGATTCCTCAGCTCTTGTTGCTTTGCCACTAAAATCAATATACAGTGGTACCTCGGATCACGAACTTAATTCGTGAAATGACTCTGGTCGCGATCCGATTTGGTTGTGATGCGAGGCACAATTTCCCATAGGGTTCAATGTAAATCCGATTAATCCGTTCCGACCTTGTTTTTAAAATGTCCGCGGCTCCAGTTCGTGAAGCGAAACGGAGGTCGTGAATCCGGGCATTTTTACGAACTTTTCCGTTCGTGATGCGAGGGCGGAGTTCGTGAAGTGAGGCGGAGTTCGTGCAGCGGAGCATTTTTTACGAACTTTTCCGTTCGTGCAGCGAAACGGTGTTCGTGAACCGGGGCACATTTTTTGGGAAATTTTTGGTCGTGAAGCGAATTGGACGTGATGAGAGGCGTTCGTGGTCCGAGGTACCACTGTATATATAATTGGAAAACTACATTTTGTTTAGAAACTTCCATCTTTCAAAGTAAGCTGCCTTATTCAGTATTTTCCCTTAATTCCTTTCCCTTTTCTCCCTTTCCCCCAAAGTATTAAAAAATGGCTGTTGCCTCCATATTTTTCCCCCACTCTCCCAGCTATCATCCTAAATCACAGTATATGACATAATTACGCTGTGCCTCCATTCCACTTGAACTTCTGCACACAACTGAACGTCATTTAGTGAGAGAAACACAACCTAATAATGTCACATCAAATGCTAGGCTATAGGAGAAAGGAATTTGGAGTGACATTGTGTGGTAACATCTATTCATCTCACCCATAATCTTTTCTCAAAAAAGAAATCTTGCTACTCGCCAGTCTGACTACTCCATATCTTTCCCATTTTTTATCCTATCGGGCCCTACTGGGTTAAAAACTGTGGATGGAAATACCCTCAACGTTAACGGTATAGGTGTGGCGGATGGTGCCATGCTCATTACGAGCGATGCACTGATAGTCTCCATCATCATCCTCCGTCACACTTGGGATGCAAAGGGTTTTATTGTAGTTCTCAAAGGTCACCCCAGGTGAAGGGTTCAGCCGGTTCAGGTGGATCCATTCCACCGATGGTGTCGGGCTGCAGAGAAAGGGAAGAAGAAATAGAACGTGTATAAAACTGGCTTCTAACTCAGTTGGATGTTACTGATCTAGGTCACTGCTTAGAAATTATGTCGTTCAGTTAAAAAGAACTTTATTTGAAATTATGTTTTAAAGAAGATCGTATAAAAATTTCAGAAGGGAGAATTCATCATCTTAGAAGAGGCATCTTCCTCCTGTACCTAAAGCAGAGAGGGACACTTGCATTTTGTGAGGTTTGTGGATATCCCCCCCACCCTTTTTAAAAAAGAATATAGTTATATATGTATATTTATACTATATTTCCATGCCTTATACACGGGAAAATACCCGAAGCAAGCAATGCCAGCATACCTACACCCGTGAAAATCTACAAAAGCATTTATACTATACTATATGTATAGTTATATATTGCATTTGTGCTGATAAATAAATGAAGGGAGACTAGTTTAGATCTATTTCAAGCTATTTAGCTCTCATCAGCCAGCCATACCCTTACTGGGATTAGCAGTATGCTCCCTCCCATATTTGGGCATACCAGGTGCTTTGACATAAACATAGTTATATATAGATATAATTTGTAAAGGAGTTGCCTTTATTACCTTTGCAATTAATTTTTCTTTAGAACTTGCCAGATGCATCTGGATCAAGAGAGGAGTACTAGTGACACCAGTCAAATCTGTTTAGTCCTTCCCCCCCCAACTTAGCACTCTTTCGATTTCTTGGATTCCAGAGTCCATCATCTAGATTCCCTATAGGTCAGGGGTATCCAAACTTGGGAACTTTAAGACTTGTGGACTTCAACTCCCAGAATCCCCCAGACGGCTTTGCCTCTCCTACCGTACCCATTTATTTGAACTCATTTCCTTTGTTCATGTCCATGTATATACTTATACCTGTTATACTGTACATGCTTGACAAACTAACTAAATAAACAAATCAAAATAAATACATCTGGAAAGTGCCAGATTAACGAAAGCTGACTTGGGCCATAATTAAATTATCTCATTGATTTAAATGCATTTGGTGTTATGATGGAGGAGTAGATGATTCTCAGATGATCAGCTCACCAGATACTCGGCTCTTACCATATTCATTTTATGTTCGTAAGAAACCCGTGAAGTAGTTTGGCCTAGAGAAACGTGAGCTTCATAGCAGAGCAGGGATTGGCTTGCCAAGTGCCTCAGCAAGACACCAGGCTGTTTTGCCTCCTCAGTCCACTCATTATTGTTTGTTTGTTGCTACCTAACAGCCTAGTTAATTAAACCACTGCTAAGCATGTAATCAAAGGGCATCATTCCACTTCTCTGCTGATGTTTTCCTTCTCATCATCAAACCAGCAGCTGAATGGCAGGAGGAGCTGAGTGTCCCCTGAATAGCAGATGAACAAAATGTTGTTCTAATTACTGCTGATATATTTTGGTTTTAAAATCTCTGCTTCTATCCGACTTGATTGGAAGCCACCCAGAGTCAGTTGTAAGACGGGCAGCTATAGAAATGTTTTAAATACAAACTTCCAAGGAGACTCAAAGGATGGAGTAATTTCTATGCAGTCAAAAAAGCGGGGAGGGTGGGGAATGACTTTGAGTTAAGTGGTTTCCACTGCCTCTCCAAACCAATAAGGAGCAAAAATGAAATCCCAAGCTGTATTTTCCCCAGCAATTGGAAGTCAGAAGTCACAACTCCTTAAAACACGGGTGTAAAACTCGCAGTGTCACATTGTCGTCACGTGATGTATTACAACAATTTTTCCCTTCGCAGATCTGAGGTGGGCGTGGCCTCCATGTGAGGCATCCGGCCCATGGGCCGCCAGTTTGACACCCCTGTCTTAAAACCTATCCATTCCCTTTCAAACACACATGCAGGTATAAGCTTCTCCAATCTACCAACCTATCCACCAAAGAATGGGGGTAGCATTAGAAATAGCTCCTGAAATCAAGGTGTACTCTTATCTCATTGGCCATTTTTGTTATCGTACCCAAGAGGTATACCCAGCTCTTCCATGCTCATTCCCATTCCCCATTCAGTCAATGGGGAAGCCCCATTCCCTTAACAACCATGTTATTAACAACTGAGGTGGTTTAACAACTGTGGCAAGAAAGGTCATAAAATGGGACAAAGATTTAATTAACAACTGTCTCGCTTAGCAACAGAAATTTTTGGCTCAGTTGTGGTTGCAAGTCAAGGGCTACCTATATTTCATCAGTTTATGGGTTTAGCAAAGATCGTTCAAATCTGTACCAGCAGTCCTTTGGCTAACGTTCATTTTCGTCCATTTGCACATTTAAGCAACCTGTGCAAGGACGTCTCTCTGGACTCGTGGCATTTGAAAGATATAGGATCAGATTACCATATATGTGTATATATATATATTTATTATTATTATTGCTGGCAGACATCTCCAAATACTTACAGTCCTGCAGCAATGCATTCTAGTATCAAGGGCTTTCCTAACAAGGCCACGTAGCTCTTGCGTGTGGTCTCTGGCACAATTAGAACTGGTTTCTGGAATGAGAAAGTGTTGGCTGTGGAAGAAGAGCGAAGAATAGAGTTACTCAATATCAGAAGACCATAAAGCAGCAGAAACCTGTACTGATGGCCCTGGCCCATGATGGCAAACCTATGGCAAGCGTGTCAGAGGTGATATGTGGAGCCCTCTATGTGGACACATAAGCCGTGGCCCAGTTCAGATCCACCGTGCATGGGCGCACACCTCCCGCCAGCCAGCTGATTTTCAAGTCTGATGCGCATGCGGGAGCCACGCCTACATGCAGCGCCCCCGCCCACACCCCGTTTTTTGTCCCAGGTGGCTTCAGGGAGGCCTTGCTAGGCCCAAAATGGGTCTCAGGGGCGCCTTGTGCATATATGCAGAAGGAGTGCGGGTGGTCATACACACATGGGCAGTGGCGTGGGGCACGCAGCGGGGTGTCACACACTCATTGCATTGCAGGCATGCGAGGACAAAAGGGTTAGCCATCACTAACCCATTGCAGGCATGCGAGGACAAAAGGGTTAGCCAGGGGGTCATCAAACATGGCCCCTTTAAGACTTGTGGACTTCAACTTCCAGAATTCTCCAGCCAGGCCAACACAATTGCAGAACATTTGGCTTTTGACTGACTTTATATTCATATTCTGAGGGTAAAGAATGTGTCATTGGCTCCCCTAATTTACAGCCAGTTTTACCCACACTCCTTCATAAAGCCTTCTTCAACTTTCCAAGCTTTCTAAATGAGGTTATGACTTAGCCTGCCTGCCTTCATTCCTTCATCCCATTTATATGCTGCCTATCTCACTCTGAAAAGAAACTCTGAGCAGCTTTAGCAATTCCCTTGGATATTTCTTCCTCTTTAGCTTTCACAACAGCTTGATGAGGTATACTAGGCAGAGAGCTAAGAGATCAACCAAAAGTTCCCTCAATGAGATCTGCGATCACGAAGACTTGAATTTAGTGTCCCCAGTTTTATTCATCAGCTTCTTGTCTTGGTCATTGCTAGGAACATACAAAAGGGTTCTACACATCACTTCTCTAAGACTTTGTCTTTGGTGTAGTTTCTTGCTATCTCTGGTAAATCATTTAGTTGCTGAGCATTACGTAATGATAATAAATAATACATCATATTCTTCCATAATTCACTGCTACAAAGCTCTTCTCAGAGTTTTAACCTTTGCATGAATATACCTTTCAATTTCCATAATTTCATCTCTGGTTATTTCGCAAACCCTGCCTCCAGTTCTTTGATTCACTTACTGTATCTCGAAGCTCCCTAAGGGAGCAATAGATTTTTGCTGCCAAATATTAAAGGCAGTTCCCAAATTAAAAAAAGAAAGAAACATTCTACCTTATTCAAATTAGCATTTTGACTAATGTGTCCTTGAGGAAGATAATGCAGGACACAGAATACAGAATAGAATTGAAAGACAGAATAACAGTCTTTCAATTACAGGAAGTCAGATTTGGGTTCAATGTTATATAAACATTCCAAATGGTAGGAGCTTTTTGATAATAAAATTAATTGTCAGAAGAATTTTCCTTTGTGGATGTGTTCAGTTAGAACAGGGGTAGACAACCTTTTTATACCTACCGCCCACTTTTGTATCTCCATTAGTAGTAAAATTTTCTAATTGCCCACCGGTTTCATAGTAATGATGATTGATAAAGTAGGGAAGTCAATTACATTTAAAAAAAAGGAAAGTGCTTCAGTATTGGACATAACCCCTACCGCCCACCATGAAAGCTGGAACGCCAACTAGTAGGTGGTAGGGACCAGGTTGAGTTAGAAGTTGGGCAACTATTAAATGGGGATATTTTCATTTGGGCGCCAGCATTGGTCACTGAACCAACAGCCTAGATGAGTGCTTTCACTTCAATGACACTGAGCAATGCTGGCCATAAGATACCAAATGAGAAACATCAAAGAACAGGTTTGTGAACCAACTGCTGTAGCGTTCCTCAATGTGTTGTCCATTAGATACTTAGACTTTAATTCCCATGGAAATCCAACACATCTGGAGGGCCAACAGGATGGGGAAAACTGAAATACTAAATTTGAAGCAAATGACTGATAACCAACAGCAAAATCCATGGATACAGTCTAATAAAGATTTCAGGCAAGAATTCATCTCATAATTTTGCAGGTTTCCACAAGAACTTCACAATTCAAATGTTAAGATGGGTAGGCAGAAGATCAGGATAAAAAGATGCAATTGGTATCTTCCCGCAATAGCCAGGTACTTCCTCACTCCATCACACAGAGCACCTCAACATAGGGTGTCCTTAAGACTTACTTGGGATGACTTTTAGTTCAATGGGTTCTTTCTGGATAATGAGTCGGGGACCTTGGAAATGGGCATTGCAGATATAGTCAGGTTGACTATCCTTCATCTGTACATTGGCAAAGTAGAGGTTTCCATCCTGCCCTACAGTGACTCGTTCATCTTGGGCAATGTGCTCAATCTCTGCAGAAAGAGAGATGGGAAGGAGAGGCAAATGAGACACAGCAAAGCGGGAAAAATCATCCTAAGGCAGCCAAATGCCAAGCCACTTTGTTTCTTGGCCCAAGAGGAAAGAAAACAAAGTTATTCTATTCCTTCTAAGTCATAATGATCATCTTCATGTGGAGATTTTGGAGGAGGTGGTCACACCAGAGGTACTCCATTCTTTTCTGTGTTTCAAAAGGAGATGTTGACTTCCAAAACAGGTTCCAAACACTTGGGATTCACCAGAGTGTAAATTAATCCCTGCGGGTGGAGGATTGGACCCATGTTCTTTCCAGTCAAACCTTCTTTCCAACAAGAACATGTCTCCTAAAAGTTTATAGAAAGCCTTTCTTCTCTCTTGCTTTCCCTTATGTTCTGGGACTATTACAGAAGTTGGTATGTAATATATTCTGAAATGATCCAGCAGCCAGTTCAAAGCAAAACACCATATATAATGCATTTATCTGCTTCTGTATCTTTAATCAGATTATCTTTAATCTGATTTAATCTTTAATCAGATTATCTGTAAGAGTTCAACATCTTTCTTGAATGACAGGATCAAAGAATTACCTGGGACCAAGTATTTGCAAAACACGTGTGCCAATATTGCCATGCTTCCATCTTCACCTACCTTCACCTACCAATTTACCATCCCTATCCATCAAACACTTCCAGATTCCTTCTCTTGTGTTGGGAACCTCTTGCCTTTCATCCAAAGCACATGGCTTACTGCCAGTTTTTCTAGTTCTTTGAGAAAAGTAATCAGTCCATGTGATCTGTCAGAATCAAATTCACAGTCTTTGGAAAAGACAGTTTCTAATACTCACTGCTGTTGAGCCAGTAGATTTTAGGTGGATCGGCACTGGTGGGTGGGTTACAGGGCAAGACTGTGTGGGTGCCTTCTTCTGCTGTGATGGGTGCCACCTCCTCCTTTGGCCACTGTGGGGCATCTGGAAGGCAATGAAGCAGGAATCGAAGCAATTAGTGAATGGGGGGGGGGGGGGGAGAGAGATTATCACGGAGGGAAAAAAGACTACTGTACATGGAGAGAAATTGGCTGCATAGTCCTCTGGGCTAGGTTTTTAATATATCCAGTTATTCACTGTGCCTCGGGGAAAATGTATTTTAACAGGTTTTTGATCATTACTCAGTGAGTGGAGATGCTTTGCCATACTCAGCCAGTTAAAGCTGAGGCAGTTTACCATCCCATCTGCTGCCTCAGAGAACTAGTAGTCATTTTTTACACACTCTTGTTTAGATGCGACATCTTGACTCACGCTTGATTTCTGAAATCTTTATTAGTACGACATCCTCAATAGCAACAGCAATAGCATTTTATTATTAATTTTGATTTATTTTGAGAACTTCAGCCAAGATGAACAGTAAAGGATCAGTGCAATTTTGGAACAAAGGGAGGATGTTCTGAAATCATCACTACTAGTGCTGCAAAATACATCCTTTTTGATAGCAATGGGTGTCTCCTTTCCTGCATCCCTCCAGCTTTTAAATCTTTCCTTCTTCCTTGACAGTCGTGCAGAAAGCAAGGCTGAGCAGGAGAGAAAGGAAGCAGGCGAAGGAGGGGCTGGCAATTACATCACATGACACGATGCTACCATGACAACTGTATCCATGGGAACAAGAGCAACCGGCTGCTCTCCGGGGAGCCCAGGCAGGTAAAAGGGAAAAAGAGCCAGGCGTAGACATTCATGGCAAGAGGGAGGGAGAAATTTATTTCTCAAAAAATTAGAAGCATCCTTGTGTAATGGACACCTTAAGCTGCATCATTGTGGGTCCTAAAAGAAGCTTCATCAGCAAAGCCGGAATGAGGAATGTTTGGGCGTGAATGTGAGTGCATGTGGGTGGGTGCAAATGATGCAGAGCTGGAGGAAGAAAGAGAATTGGTGGGCACACTTATAAAAGAGGGAGGGGAACGTAGGAAGGACACCTTGAGGGAGGCAGAAAGGTACTCACTCTCAACAATGATGCGGTTCTCAGAACTCACGGCTGTGCCCAATATGTTGCTGGCATAACACCGATACAGCCCATTGAACCTAGTTGGCACATTCCCATTGTTTGCATGGATGATCAGAGTCCCTGAGTTTTCCAACTGTTTTATCCCTCGCACCTGTTCTGGATCAAACTGTTCCCCATCTTTGGTCCAGCGGTACCTGTCAAAAGGGAAAAAAACACATGGCAAAGGGGATGCAATCTTCCTACTGAGGTCCTGTGTTGTTGTTTTTTTTAATAACCTTTGACTGGCAGGTTGGTCTACATCTATAAATAACCTTGGTTTTCAGCCTGCACTGATTAAGGTGGGTGTGACCGGAGAGGCAGGCGGTGGAAATGTACGGTTGGGGGATTTAAAAGCAGGCAAACAATCATTCCTCTGATACACAGAAGAACTCGGGTAAGGAGAGAGAAATCAATTAGGAGAGGAGCAGAGGTCCAAGGCAGGTCAGGGACATTTCCAGCATAGGAGGGAATAATGGAGATATTAATAACACAGCATTGTGCACTGTGAAAAGTCCAATAGCAATACTGGAAACCCGTTCCTACAGTCAGCAGTCTCAGGGCTGTATATATAGGAGATAAATACTTTTTTTTTTTTAGATTGCTTTGTTCTGAATTAAAATTGGGACTTAGACTTGAAATGGAGGAAGGTTATAGCTGGAAAAAATGGAATTCATGCAGATTTGCTCCTTGCAGAATTATCATGTCTTGTATTATTATTACTGTATAGTATCTTTGAAAATCCAGTTTGGTCTAGCGCAGGGGTCTGCAAAGTTGGCTCTATTAAGACGGGTGGGCTTCAACTCCCAGAATTCCCCAGCCAGAAGAGGTCTGCAAAGTGGCCTCTTTTAAGACTGGTGGACTTCAACTCCTAGAATTCCCCAGCCAGCAGAGGTCTGCAAAGTGGGCTCTTTTAAGACGGGTGGACTTCAACTCCCAGAATTCCCCAGCCAGCAGAGGTCTGCAAAGTGGGCTCTTTTAAGACGGGTGGACTTCAACTCCCAGAATTCCCCAGCCAGCAGAGGTCTGCAAAGTGGGCTCTTTTAAGACGGGTGGACTTCAACTCCCAGAATTCCCAAGCCAGCCTGGCTGGCTGGGGAATTCTGGGAGTTGAAGTCCACCCGTCTTAAAAGAGCCAACTTTGCAGACCCCTGGTTTAGTGGTTAGGGCAGCAGGCTAGAAACCATGAGACCATGAGTTCTATTAGGTCAGCTGGGTGGCTTTAGGCCAGCCACTTTCTCTCAACCCTTGAAAGTGGGGGGGCAAGGGCAAGCTACTCCTGAAGAAAACCTGAACAAGAAAACTGTGGGGCCTATTCCAGGCAGTTGTGAGGACTCAACATTGAGTTGAAGATAGAAAAAGTGTACTGGGTAATTAGATGCCTTTGTTCTCAATATTCTTTCTATATACGTATATTATCTCTATAACGCCTTTCCAAGGAAGTCAGTATTCTTAACCCAATACAGCAGTTGGATGAGTGAGGTATCCATATTCTTACACATGGAGAAAATTATAAAGGATCTGCTATTACCTAGTCCATCTCAGTCACAGGAAGTCCCTGGAGAATTTTAGGTCAATCAGTCTCTCTCAGGCAAACTACTTCAATTGATTGATTGATTGATTATGTGCCATCAAGTCAGTGCTGACTCTTAGTGATGACATAGATTTTCCCTCCCAAGACAATCTGTCCCTAGGTTGGTTCTTCAGGTCATCCAACAGTGCAGTCCTTGTCACTGTAGCTGAGTTCATCCACCTTGCTGCTGGTCTTCTCTTTTCTTCCACCTTTCCTAGCATCATCAAACACCAAGTTGGGGTGCATCTCTCTAACAATGACATTTCCCAGTATCAGCAGGCCTCCATTAATAATAAAAAAAAGTGTCTCCAGGCCAAGTTATATTGACTTCGGAGATAAATGATTAGATCTTCTGATGCCTTTTTCTTCGTGGTTGAAGCGGGGGAGAGGAGGGAAGGCAATGTTAAATTAAATTATGCCCATAGCACTGGGAATGGGAGTTAACTGTTTTTATTCAAACGGTGGCCCCAACTCAACTCCGCTTTGCTACCACCCCCCCCCCCCCCCGGGGTCTAAAATATAGCTGCTGATATTACGCGCAAATACCTGCCTTGGGGAAAAGAGCAATTTTAACCAGAGAAATCAGAGAGGTAGAGAAACTACTTAAGAAAAAATAGTTGAATCTATTTCCTCAGACCAATTCTTCCTTGCTCTTCCACAGCATGAAATCTGTCTATTTTTCAACAAATAAAAGCAAGAAAAGATATGATTTGGTCTTTAGCTCTCAGAGTTATGGACAGAACTATCCTAGGATTCTAAGGAGGACAATTCCCACTAAATGTTTTCCATTTGGAATGGAACCAGGATAAAGGGAAACAATATTGAAGCTTGTCCACACTCACGTCACGGAGGGATTTCCAGTAGCCTCCCATTTCAGGATAATCTCATCGGTGGGATATAAAACAATCTCGTTGTCTGGTTGTGTTGTGAATTCAGGTGGCTGTTGTACTAAGAAACAGAAAAGTGGGATGGAAAATGAGCAATCCAAAAATCCAACACAGACGGGACCACTGGTCCCATACTTTGAAGACCTCACCCTATCCAAGAATAACGTGATAGCTTCGCACTGCAGACAGAGTACAAAAGTATAGCAATGTGCTATTCATATCAGCAAAGCAATCACTGTCTGGCTTCTTCTCTCTCATCCCAGCCCAATCACCATTATCATCACCATCACCCATTTTCGTGGAAGACTCACAGTTTGTCCGGTCAACTGCGTCAGCAAGAAAACAACAAAAGAAAAAAGAGAAGTGCTTATTAGTGATCATTCCTGGGCCTCAAGAAAAATATAAGCATGCAGTTTGTGAGAGCAAGACCAAAAAGAAGAGAAATGCATTACCACAACATGATCAGGCAAATGAGCACACTTTTAGTAGGAAGCACAAGGGTGCAAGACAAGTTGATCAGGTATAAGGGACCAGGAAAGCCAGCTGGATGTCAGCATGCCTTATTCAGGGAATGGACCAATTGTGTTCCTCTGCACCATTAAGAGTATTCAAAGCAAGGCAGTGTGAAAACAGGACTTCTACAGAAGAGCAGAGTGAGTAAAAAATCTGCATCTGGAAACAGGACACTTGCAGGAGACTCATCTGATAAAGCACAGAGTCTGGAATGTTCATTGAAAATAGAAAAATCACTTTCTCTACCCTTTGTGTAATCTAGATGCTGATGGCAAGCAAGAGATGATTTTGCCCAATGGTTGGTGGTGCTATGCCAGGGGTGGGCAAACTTTGCAACTTTAAGTCTGAAGGACTTCAGCTCCCAGAATTAAGTGTGGGAGCTGAAGTCCTTCAGACTTAAAGTTGCAAAGTTTGCCCACCCCTGTGCTATGCTCAACTCCCAGGGTGAAAATAATGTGTGTTTTTGTTGTTGAGAGGAAGGTTAATTTTGCTTGTTTCCTTTTTTCATTAGTAAGAGATCTTGAAAGCAGCAAATTTGTGATGGGGACGACTAGACTTTTACTGCCTATGTGCTTCTCCCATCTCCTTTCTTCTCTTAATACAGATTTGTCAGTTTTTTTTAAAAAAAGGAAAACATCATAGTTGCAATTCTAAGGAAAACTATCCCTCACAAGAGATTTCCCAACCTGATACTCTCCAGACATTTGAGCTTCAGTCACTCTCATTTGATTATGATGAGTCAGATAGTTAGTAATGAAGCCTAGCACATCTGGAAGGGGAGATCAAGTTGTCAAATGGTGACCTGTGGAGATTACCTCAGACTTCTCATTGCTTCAAAAAGCTGTACCTCTGGATGTGGCATTCAGTACTTCTAAGAGAAAGTTATTGAGCTAAGCAAACCTGTGTTCCCATCAAAAATTACCTGAACACTCAAACAATTGGAATAGGGATTTCTCAATGTATTGTGAAATGAGGGGAGACACATTTTTCTATAGTAGCCAGTTCAATCCAGAGCTTCCTTTGCTCTCTGAATTAGAACATAAGAACATAAGAACAGCCTTGCTGGAACAGGCCACAGCCCATCCAGTCCAGCCTTCTGTCTCCCACAGTGGCTCCCCATTTGCTTCAGGGTCTTCCCAAGCAGAGGTCTTCACCTGCTTATGATTCCCTGCAAATGGCATTGAGAGATATCCTGCCTATTTCTCCATCCCGGAAGGTGTCCTTAGGCATCCATCATGATAGCCATGGATACCCTTGTTCTCCATGAAAGCAGTTGCTTTTAAAGTTCTCTCTTAATGCAGAGAGTGCAGACAACTATAGGCAGTCCTCAATTTACAACCAAAACTGAGCTAAAAATGTCTGTTGTTAAGTGAGACATTTGTTAATTGAGGTTTAGCCCATTTTACGACATCTCTTGCCACAGTTGTCACGGCAGTTGTTAAGTTAAGTAACCCGGTTGTTGAGTGAATCTGGCTTCCCCATTGGCTTTGCTCGTCAGTAGGTCGCGAAAGGTGATCACATGACCTCAGGACACTGCCCCCGTCATTAATATGAATCAGTTGCCATGTGATCACATGACCCTGGGGAAGCGGCAAAGATTGTAAGTGGCCATAAGTCACTTTTTTCAGTGCTGTTGTAACTTTGAACGGTCACTAAATGAAACTGTTGTAAGTAGACGACTAACTGTAGGTGATAGTGCATGTTTCATAAACATATGCTACAATTTTGAAGCTTTACAGTGTTATACTATAGCACAGAACAAAACATGCAAATTGAAAATACAATAACAGTACACATATAATATATGGGCATGTTTTTTAAGTGGAATCGATGCATGCATGGACATTTAGAGAAGACATGCAGGTGACTCTCCTTCATAACCATATTCAGCTCTACAAATCTATATTTATATGTAAGAGATGTCCGAAACAGGCTGTTCCATCTCCATAGGAAGTACTACCACAAGTATCCTAAGCTTAGAGCAAACACATTTTATATTTGGAATGCCCAGTTCAAACTGATACAGCTCCTGGTGAGGTTGTAAGAGTGCCTAGGCTGGGGGTGTCCAAACTTGGGAACTTTAAGGCTTGTGGACTTCAACTCCCAGAATTCCCCAGCCAGCAGAGCTGGCTGGGGAATTCTAGAAGTTGAAGTCCACAAGCCTTAAAGTTCCCAAGTTTGGACACCCCTGGCCTAGGCAGTGTTCAGTTAGCCCACTTCGGGCTCAGAATATTTTACACTTGGAACATTATTCACACTTATTACTCTTACACAAACACACACACACACACACACACACACCAGAATACCAAAATAAATAATAGGACAATTATCCTAAAAATATTTTTAATTAAGTCAATGGATTACCATATTTTTCAGAGTATAAGATGCACCGGAGTATAAGACGCACCCAGGTTCTGAAGAGGCAATTTTTTTAAAAAAAAGTAGGTATGTAGATAAGAGGGATAGAGAGGGAGAGAAAGAGAGAGAAATACAGTAGGTAAGTAGGGAGAGAGAGAGTGTAGATAGGTAGGTAGGTAGAGGGATAGAGAGAAATAGAAAGAGAGAGAGAAATATGGTAGATAGGTAGGGGGAGAGAGAGAGTAGGAAGGTAAGTATATAGAGGGGGGAGAGAAATACAGTAGATAGGTAGGAAGGAGAGAAATACAGTAGATAGGTAGGGAGAGAGAGAGAGTAGGAAGGTAGGTAGATGTTTCCAGGTGTATTTACCCATGTGCTGGAGAAGGAAATCACTGACCACTTTTGGAACAAATCTTTGTTTCTGCAGGCACAGTACTTGAGCAACGTAATTCTCATTAATCACTCTAACCAAACAGCTTTCCAAAAGGGGAAAAAAACCCTTTTTGCACTGTGCAAACCTTCCCCAAACCGTTCGTTTTTTGCAAAAATGGGCCCATTTCTTTTCAAATAAAAAGCATGAATAGCCTTGGGGGGGGGGCTTGCAGAGTGCTCCTAGGGGGGTGGGGGTGGGTCAAAAATGAGCAAAAAACTGGCACATTTATTGCAAAAACGGGCCGTTTATTGGTCAAAAAAATTGCATGCATAGCCTTATGAAGGCTTATAGAGTGCTGCTGAGGGCTGGGGGGGGGGGGGGAAACGCCCTGTTTTTTGCTCATTTCTGCCCTCCCCAGCCCCCAGGAACTCTCTGGAAGCCTCCATTAGGGTATGCGCATGGCCATTTTGGTGAAGGGGCGGGGTTTCAGGAGGCAAAAAAATGCTGTATTCGATGTATAAGACGCACCCAGATTTTCAGCCTCTATTTAGAGGGTATTTTTCTTATACTCTGAAAAATACGGTAATCCAACTCAGTATTATCTACATTGGCTATCAGTAACTCTTCCGGATATTAGGACATATCTAAGTGATGCCAAGATCTGAATACAGGATATTTTGTATGCAAAGCATGCATGCTTTGTTATAAAGCCACAATCTATCCTTTATTTCATTGGCCAATCAGCACGGTGAGGCGGCGCACTTTACATTAAGTGCTTCATTTTCATTCGATTCCCTATAAGAAAAGTTGCCTATTTCTAGGGACAATGAGCAGGGCCATCGGAGTTGCAGGGGGCTAGCTGGTTGTGCACTGCGCAGGAGTGCCAGTGGACTGGGTAGGAAAGAGTGTTTGAAATGGTATCCTTAGCATCAGTGACAATGCTTGAAAACAGCAGGTGAGGTTTGCGCAGCAGGGGAAATAAACACTACTGCTTATGAATGTTTGCAGAACACAATGCCCTCGCAGGGAAGGGTTTATAACCGGAGGGCCTTATATTGTGGGTAGGCTATGCGTAGAAAGGCATTTCCTATGCCAAGGTCTTTTCACTTCCTTACAGATCAAATGTGTCATGGAGAAGGCCAAACATCCTCAGCCCCCTTAATTTAACAAGCTGAATTGATTCTTATGGGAAGTGTTGTGTTTGGTTGAGTCAGCGACAGGTTGGGAAAAAGCTCCAATCCAATTAGCGGAGGGAAAGGGTCTCCAGGGATCTCCTTGCCTACTCATCCAGACAGAAGGGGAGAGGAAGGCGTACAAACACAGAGGAAGGGCGGGGTGGTGGTGGGATGGGATAATAATAAAGAACCAAAATAGAAAGGTGATTTTTTATGAGCTTATCGGAGAAAGAGTTTGTGTCCACCATTATCACGGCTACAAATTAAGATTTGCAAGTCATAACATGATTCCAGAGGCCTGTTGAAGCCCAAAGCAAAATTCATAGCTCTTAAAAAAAAAAAAAAGGAAATGGAAGAAAGATATTTTTTTTGAAATAATTTTTATTAGTTTTAACATTTTATAAAAGGAAAGGGGTAGGGTAAGGTGTTTTAACAATATTTTAGAGCTTCCATGGAAGAAAGATTTTGATTTGATTTCTAAACAGTCTGGAGAATGGACCTTACATATTAATAGACACAATATAATTCATCAATCTTTTTGGAAATCAAATCAATAAATATTAATAAGAATCAATAGCTAAAATTAGAAATCTGTTCACTTTTGGGGTGGGGGGGAACTAATTTGCATACAATTTATGAAATGTAAAAAAAATAAAGTTATTACACTCTCATTTACAGTGAGTCATACGTCTCACTATATACTACACTATACTACTACAGTACTTCTAATAAATAGCATTATGTTGCTTATGAAATGAATTAGAGTCTGTCTATTCTACACTGTGTGTGTCTGTAACTGATAACGATACTTAGAGACCCACAAATAATTCATTTTATGGGCTAAAACAAAAAAGTGCTGTCTCTTTCCCTTCTCAACTGGTCATCAGTTTAAAACAGTGTTTCTCAACCTTGTCAACTTGAAGATGTCTGGACTTCAACTCCCAGAATTCCCCAGCCAGCGAATGCTGGCTGGGGAATTCTGGAAGTTGAAGTCCAGACATCTTCAAGTTGACAAAGTTGAGAAACACTGTCTTAAAACAACTGATATAACAACAGGATTATACATAATCCTGAAATTGTATTTAAATATGATGGAAATTAATCTCAATTTGACAGATTTGTCTTTCATCCAATAGCATCATATTTTCCAATGCTTTGGTTTCTTCTGAATCCAGCACTTGAACATTTTAGGATATGAAGCATCAGTACAGTTTCCTCCAAAATTGGTACCTTCTGCTGGCTAGAAAGCACAAGACTGTGAGTTCACGTCTGTTTATTTTTTTTATAAAAATCATAATTTAGCCATCATATTATTGTGGTTTCCATCAATAATTCTGGATTAGACAGTGCCCCCTCCCAACTTGATTCTTGGACATTGTCAGTAACAATTAGCATCTCAAAAAAATGCACCCATTAGGGCTTGTCACAAAACATTTACATAACAGTGATGGATGTCACCAAAAATTTGTCACCACAATGCATAAAGCCTAATATCTGCATATAAATTTTCTCATATGCTGGTCCGCTTCTAAAATCTTAGGCCAAGTAACTAAGCTTTAAAAAAAAATCAGGTTAACACCAGCAAGGAAAATGGTGTTCAGAATTCATATCCTCGGCACAAAGTTCCCTGACACAAAAGATCCATCAGTCTGGCTTCACTTTGGTCCTTCATGTCCTGTTCAAAAACATCCTATTTATTCCATGAAACCATTGTAGGAGATTGGTTTGAATCAAGAGTGTGCAACACAATGCCTGTGGACCTGCCATTTGGCTCCTCTGAGACTCTTTGGCCCCCTTGATTTTTTAAAAGATTCGATACAACCATTCTCTTTCTTATGAAGCCGACTTACTACAAAATAACGCACCAGCCTCTTAGCATAATTTTTATTTAGACACGCATACGGTTCTTTTCAGACTTTCACAACCTCCAGATGGTCAGATTCCAACTGACACTGAATACAGAGTATGAATTATGCCTAACGGAGAAGTTGCCAAAACAGGAAGGACTAGTTTGGCGCCACAGATTTAGGCATTTAAAAAAAAAGAAAAATTAAAACACATCGCAGTTCCTTTTTCCCCATTGTCCTCCTCTGCTCTAATGTACACTTTCATTAATTGGACAGGACAGAAGAATTCACGTTTATTAGCTGCACCATCCCAAGATAAAACCTCCGGAGGGGAAGATGTTCATGGGAGCAGCAGAGGCTAACCTTGAACGCTCTCCCTAGTGTTAAAAGCCAATACCTGCTTCCTGATTTCTGTGCGCTGTCCTTGGTACTGAAAACCGGTCTGAGTTTTAAAAAAGCTTGTTGAGGGGAACAAACAAGATTCAAAACTATCACTGAAATCAGTATGCAAAAGAGAAGAAGGTAAGATTTATAACCCCTCCTATGTTTGGCATATTATTATAAGCATAAATTACAGTACTAGAGGGTTGTGACGCAACTGCTATTGCAATTTGCGCCCCTTTCTGGATCGTGACGCCTCACGCACGGTCACTCAAGCCCTCGTCACCTCCCGCCTGGGACTATTGTAACGCTCTCTACATGGGGCTTCCCTTGAAGTGCACCCGGAGGCTCCAGTTGGTCCAGAATGCAGCTGCGTGGGGGATTTTGGGAGCATCTAGGCGCTCCCATGTGACACCTCTCCTGCATGAGCTGCACTGGCTGTCTGTGCCTTTCCGGGCGCGCTTCAAGATATTAGTGACCACCTTTAAAGCGCTCCATGGCAAGGGACCTGGTTACCTGCAAGACCGCCTCCTGCTGCCAAATACCTCCCACCGACCAGTTCGCTCCCACAGAGAGGGCCTCCTCAGGGTGCCGTCGGCCAGGCAATGTCGGCTGGCGACCCCCAGGGGGAGAGCCTTCTCTGTGGCAGCTCCTGGCCTCTGGAATGACCTACCCCCTGAACTACATACCATCACAGACCTACGTCTCTTCCGTCGGGCCCTGAAGACACACTTATTTCGTGCTGCTGGCCTCTCATAGTTTTTAATTGATTTTAGTACGGGGTTTTAACTGCAGGCCAATACATTTAATACATTTTAATATATCATTTTAGCTTTTGTACTACCCATTTTTACTATGGCTGTGCACCGCCCTGAGTCCCGGAAGGGAGAAGGGCGGTATATAAATTGAATAAATTGAATTGAATTGAATTGAATTTGATCTGGTAAATAGGTATCTGGATTTCAATCTAGAGTATGATTCGTATCATACAAACATTATTCCATATAACATGGATTGCCTGATTATATAAAGAAAAAGTGGTCCTGAATTAATGTGGACTGAAATATAAAACAAAGTCTCCAGCAATTGATAAGCACACTTAGGGGTTGTAGTCATAGACAGAATGAAGTGTGGATTGCAAAACAAATATAAGAAGAGCAGTTGTGTTGAGATAGAAAGTTATAGATGTATACATAGAGAAAGATATAGGAGTTGATTAGATTATCAAAAAGAGAGGGATAAGAATTAAACAAAAAATAAACCAAAGGCCTGCATGAATTAGAGAATAAATAAGGTATAAGTAAAGATAGTTTTCAAGGACAGGAAATTATGGAGTATAGTAAATGGTATTGGCGTAAACCAGTGCTTCTCAAATAGTGGGGCGGGCCCCCCAGGGGGGGCGCGAGGCTCCATAAAGGGGGGCGCGTTTGACCTCGGCAAAGGATTTAATTTTTTTTAAATTTCTAATGCACTTTAAATCTTTTCTGCTACAGTTAATAAAGCTATTCTTTGTTGTAAATTGATCCACATTTCTTTCTTTTTTTATTCTCTTATACGTTAATAAGGATACAGTGTTATGCAGAGGTGTACTTATAACAATTTTATAGACAAATGATACTATTTACAGTCGCGTGGGGGGCGTGAAATGTTTTCTTCTTCCTAGGGGGGGCATGACAGAAAATAATTGAGAAGGACTGGCGTAAACTATGTCTAGTTAGTACATATTTTGTTCTTGCACAACAATGGTTAGCCAAAACAAATAATGTGATGAGTTTATATATCTAGAAGATAAAAGGGTAATGTCCACTATTAACACTGTAGATCAGGGGTCTCCAACCTTTGCAACTTTAAGTCTGAAGGACTTCTGGGAGCTGAAGTCCTTCAGACTTAAAAGTTGCAAAGGTTGGAGACCCCTGCTGTAGATGACTCGTATTCATTGTCTCTTAGAAATGTCGGTCTCCTTTTCAATGGTATTGTGACCAATCCATCTAAGTGTTGTGAAATGTCAGAAATATGAAATTGTTGGCACAAAGATTTCAAAGAATGTGGGGGAAATGTTCACGGCTAGTAAGATGTTCACCAAATGATGGCATGGTGGGTAGAACTAAGGTCATAAAGCTGAGAGGCAGCAGGTGGGTGCAAAAGACTCTCTTCAGTGTTAGACTGAGCGATTCCTGTTTCCCCATTTATCTTTCTTCTGGTGTCATAAACCATGCAGAACCACCCATGTGTATTGATCAACACAGGTAGACTTCAACTTAGGACTATAGTTGGGTCCAGGTTGTTAGGTTGTTAACAAGGAATTTGTTAAGCAGGTCACACCCAATATTACAACCTTTTGGCCATGGTTTTTAAGCAAATTACTGCAGTTGTTAAATGAATGATGCAGTCGTTAAGCAAATCTGGCTTCAAACATAGACTTTGCTTGCTAGAAGAAACTGGGAAGGTCGCAAATGGCAACCATGTGAGCCTAGGATGTTGCAACGATGCTTAATAAATGCCAGGTGCCAAATGCCCAAATTTTGATCATGTGAATGGCCATTAAGTGTGAGGATTGGTCATAAGTCAGTGCCGCTGCAACTTCAAAATGGTTGTTAAATGAATGTTGTAATTTGAGAGCTAACCTCTATACCTCTCTTATTTGGGGGGGGGGGGGGGGCTGTCCTGTTAGGGTGGTGGCATGTGATATTACCCCAAGGGGTCCTCCCATTGATTTCTGATGATACTGCGTAGACTAAGATGTGGAACATTATTAGAAAAGTTAATATCCTAAATAATAGGAAAGGCAGTGCACTACAGTGGTTGGGGAGCAGTCTCCCTCTTAACTATGGGCCTCCTTGGGTAGCTTTGACCATATCTCTCTCCCTCCCCCTCCCCGTCTCTCTCCCTTTTTATCTCTCAGTCCAAACTATCTCACAGAGTTGTTTGGGAATAACATTGGTGAGACTCTTTTCTGCGTCTGCCACCTTGAGCTCTCTCAGAAGCAGCAGAATATTAATTCAGTCAGAAAACAGAGAAAGGTCCCTTAAGCGCTATTCTCTGTGGCTCTAATAAAACGTTGAAAATGAAACACTCGTACACCTCCAAATCACGTACCTCCAGAACATCTCTGTGCTGTTTCATGACTCTAAAATTGATCCAGAATTAACAAAAGACAGCCAGAATGCCTCACAGACCCTCCCGCGTGTGAACGCTTATGTTCAAGGAGAGCTTCCACCCTTCCCATTTTAAAACACAGGCATTGTTACTCACAGCCTTCAGGAAACTTGATGGATTCTGCTGGAGCACAGAAAATCAGAACCAGCGGCCACAGCATCAGCAGGCAGGCAGGTGTTGAGGCCATCTTCTTTGGCAACACAGGCCAGGCCTCCTTCCTTCACCTGAGTAGCAATATAGCCAAGAAGGAGACAGCTGCATACAAGCCCTAATGTGACTTGTGGCTGAAGAAAGAACAAGAGAAAGAGCATGCATTAGCAAAAAAAAAAAAAAAAAAGAGTGTAAATTGGTTTCCTTCCCCCTCCCAGTAAAATGTCCTTTCCCCAAGGACTGCAGTGCAGACTGCAAAATGGATTGGAGGAAAGAGGGAGAAAAGCATTGAAGCCCTGTGTTTATTTGTTTGCATCCTCCTTCAGTCCAACTTGTTGGAGGAGCGTGCTGTGTGAAGTGGTTAGGCAATTAGTGAAGCCTCCTCCTTTTCACCATGGCTATTAAAATAAGGGAGGGGGGAGGAGAGGGTTACGAAGAGAAGTAGAAATTAGGATTATCCTTAAATTAGAATAAAGGCAGAGGACACCCCAGTTCGGAGAATTTGCCCTGGAATGTCTTTTCAGTACGGAAGGAAAAGGGGGGAGCCTCTTTTGTTCAGGGAGAGAGAACGGATCGTAAGGAGGCAGAGTGGAGGGGGTGGGAGAAGGTTTTATGAGGGTGGGGTGTTGAAGGGAAAAAAGAAAAAGGAAGGAGCGTGTGCAAGGACTAATGGAAAAGAACCGAGGGTTGATGGATGGAAATAGCAGAGTAAGGAGAATGGGAGAGAGGAGAGAGGCAGATAAACAGAGTAATAAAATGGAGGATAAAAGAGAGAGAGTGGGGGGAGATTAAATGAGTTTTTGAACACCCTGGATATACATAAAGATGGAGAGATAAAATGGATATGCAGAAGACAAACATCAAACACAATAGATTTCAATAGTCCCATTTTATCAGCTCTTATTGTCAGCATCTATTCATAATAAGCTCGCCTACCCCAGCAGCTGTTTCTGATGACCAGGAAGATTAAAAAACAAAATACACAACAGAAGAAGGTAATCAATAGACGAAAGGGTTTATGTCAACGCATGGAGACGCGAGAGAAATCCCAGTCATGGTTTTGAAGCTGCATAACTATTTGAACACCCTGTCATCCACCTAGCCAGGTGCAGCCCGTTACATAGGTACTATACAGCAGGGGTCTCCAATCCTTGCAACTTTAGGTCTGAAGGACTTCAGCTCCCAGAATTCTCCAGCCAGCAAAGCTGGCTGGAGAAATCTAGGAGCTGAAGTCCTTCAGACTTAAAGTTGCAAAGGTTGGAGACCCCTGCTTACAGTTTTTCTATTGTGAGTTTAATCAATCTCCCTCCAAACGTTACCCTCCAGATCAGTGGTGGGTTTCAAATTTTTTAGAACCTACTCTGTAGGTGTGGCCTATTTTGTGGGCGTGGCTTGGCAGTCATGTGACAGGGTGGGAGTGGCCACCTTTTAAAATGTGGTGAAACTCATTTAACAACACTCTTGCTTAGCAACCAAAATTTTGGACTCAATTGTGATGATAATTTCTTTCTTTCTTTCTTTCTTTCTTTCTTTCTTTCTTTCTTTCTTTCTTTCTTTCTTTCTTTCTTTCTTTCTTTCTTCTTTCCTTTCCTTTCCTTTCCTTCCCGTTGGTGGGTCACTGGCAGCGGCGGGCCAGACTTACTTCCAGGTACGCCAGTGGAACCCCCTCTCACCGGTTCTCTAAATTTCACCAACCGGCTCTCGCGAGTAGGTGCGAGCCTGCAGAAACCCACCACTGCTCCAGATACATTAAACGAAAGGAGGGAGGAATATGAAAAATACAATGAAATCCCTGTTGCAGGCATTCACCTGCAAAACACGGGGACATGGACAGTGGGAAAAGAGGAGGCATCGAATGAAAGAAAATGCCTAAGTAAGGCTAAATGATCCGAAAGTAACTTTTCGCGGCTTCTCCTATGTTTGACTTGATTTTTCTGGAGGGCAGGGTGCCCATAGGGCTGCTCCTTCATAGTTGACCGGAAAAGACTTAATGGGCCTACCCTTGAGAAGGGGGTTGCCGTATACATGATAGACCTGCCAGGAAGGAAGTTACTGGCTGTAATCTAATGTAATTTCAGTTCATCTTCTTTGCAAGACATTTAACTAGATCAGTGTTTCTCAACCTTGTCAACTTGAAGATGTCTGGACTTCAACTCCCAGAATTCCCCAGCCAGCATTCGCTGGCTGGGGAATTCTGGAAGTTGAAGTCCAGACATCTTCAAGTTGACAAGGTTGAGACACACTGAACTAGATGAAACGTGTGATCAACCAAATCCAATCAGTTGTTGGGTCAGAATGACTAGGTATAACATAACTATGGTAGTCTGCCCCCCAGTTGGGCTGAATCTCCTGGCATAACTTTTTTTAAAATCAATATTAACTACTGGTGACTGTATGGACCCATCAAGGCAGTTTTTCTGGGCATCATCTTTGGAAATGATCCCCATAGCCTTCTTCCTAGGATGAGAGGCAGTGACTGATGACTTCTGTGCTTAATGATAATTCTCCACTCCTAGTCTAGCACCTTAACCAGTAGGTCAAACTATCTCTCCCTGACACGCTGAGAAAGTCAGCTAAATTATTTTTCCTAATAATAATCTTTATTGTCATTGTAATAAGATTGTAATGAAATTACAATGAGATTGGTATGCAATGAACCTTCAAGGGGGGGGGGGCGTATGCGTGGTGGTCACACATGCATTGCATTTTGGGGGTTCAGGCACTCAGTTCCAAAAAGGTTAGCCACAACAACCTGTTAAGCCCCAGTTAAGGGAGGAAGCATACTGCTTTCCTTTTCTGCCTTTCGGCTCATCACTAGAGACCATCTAGACAGAAAGCTATGAGTTCCTTTTTTATATGTGTGTTACAGTGGTGGGTTTCTGCAGGCTCGCACCTACTCGCGAGAGCCGGTTGGTGAAATTTAGAGAACCGGTGAGAGGGGGTTCCACCGGCGTACCTGGAAGTAAATCTGGCCCGCCGCTGCCAGTGACCCAACAGGAAGGAAAGGAAAGGAAAGGAAAGGAAAGGAAAGAAGGAAGGAAGGAAGGAAGGAAGGAAGGAAGAGAAAGAAAGAAAGAAAGAAAGAAAGAAAGAAAGAAAGAAAGAAAGAAAGAAAGAAAGAAAGAAAGAAAGAAAGAAAGAAAGAAAGAAAGAAAGAAAGAAAGAAAGAATTTATCATCACAATTGAGTCCAAAATTTTGGTTGCTAAGCAAGAGCGTTGTTAAATGAGTTTCACCACATTTTAAAAGGTGGCCACTCCCACTCTGTCACATGACTGCCAAGCCACGCCCACAAAATAGGCCACACCTACAGAGTAGGTTCTAAAAAATTTGAAACCCACCACTGGTGTGTTAGGTTTTTGAGCTGATCAATAAATAAATCAGGGAGACTAGGATAGATCTATTTTGAGCTTTTTAGCTCTCATTAGCTAGCCATACCCTTACTGGGATTTGAACTGGGGCTGTATTACATGTTAGGCAGAAGCCTTAGCCACTTAAGCCACCAGGTTCTGTTCCTGATCAGCTGAGACAGGAGGATAAGTATATACTTGTGTCACAACAATTTATTGATCAGCTCAAAAACCTAACACACATATATAAAAAGTACACAACAGAACTCATAGCTTTCTGTCTAGATGGTCTCTGGTGATGAGCCAAAAGGCAGAAAAGGAGAGCAATACGCTTCCTCCCTTAATTGGGGCCTAACAGGGTGTTGTGGCACAAGTATATACTTATCCTCCGATCTCAGCTGATCAGGAAGAGAACCTGGTGGCTTAAGTGGCTAAGGCTTCTGCCTAACATGTAATACAGCCATGGTTCAAAACCCAGTAAGGGTATGGCTAGCTGATGAGAGCTAAAAAGCTCTAAATAGATCTATCCTAGTCTCCCTGATTTATTTATTGATCAGCTCAAAAACCTAACACACACACACACACACACATATTTTCTGTTGCAGGAGGAAAAAAACAAAGATATTCCAAATAATAATGGCCTCCAAATGACCTTCGCCTGTCTGACTGGGGCGTCTGAAGTTGAGTGTTACTAGGACATGGGATTAAATATTTCCCCAGGGGCAACAACTGTTTGGATCAGCCAAGTTATGCAATGATAACCACTGGATTGTAACTATGCACAAAGACTTTTTAAAATAACGCTTAAGCTCTCTTTGAGTTGAGGCTTGGCCTGGGGAAAAGGGGAATGGTGCAAGCCCCCCACACACAAATCACTGTGCTCAAGTAAAGGTAGCCGTTGTCTTAATCCCCATCTATATTTTATTCTAAGTGGGTTCTTCTCCCCCATCCCTTTTAGCCACCCGTAAAATGACAATGTGAAATTTATATTTGAATAGCACCGGCAGCAGTTGATATAGAAACAAGAGACTGCACAAAAAGCCTTGAGCTTTTGAACCCATGGCTGATGAAAGCGGTTAAATGGGAATGGAGCAATTATTTACTGTTGCTTGAGCTCTTTTAATCTACACAAAGAATTTGAATTATTCTATAGCAATTTGTGCTCATGTTTTGCCTCTGATTAGCAGCGGATTTCCAAGGCCTGGCACTGGATATCTGTTGGCTTAGCCTTCCCAAATCTTCCAGTGACTCCCATCATTCACAATTAGCACTTCCCTTGGTTGGAGGAAGGGAGTTCCAGAACAATACATCCAGAAGGTGTAATGTTGGGGAAGATGGCCTTATCTGGAATGAAAACCAGGCCTGGTGTATACCCAAGCTGTGTTCTGGCACTGAGAGACTAGATTCCCTGCCCTGCACTATTGCCATAGAATGGAAACAAAAGCAATGGAATTCAGACCCAAAGCCAGAACACTTGCTGAATTCGGATGATTTTTGAATCAGTCCTCAAACTATCTATACAATACAATACAATAGCAGAGTTGGAAGGGACCTTGTAGGTCTTCTAGTCCAACCCCCTGCGTGGGCAGGAACCTTATACCATTTCAGACAAATGGCTATCTAACATCTTCTTAAAGACTTCCAGGGTTGGGGCATTCACAACTTCTGGAGGCAAGCTGTTCCAGAGGTTAATTGTTCTAACTGTCAGGAAATTCCTCCTCAGTTCTAAGTTGCTTCTCTCCTTGATTAGTTTCCACCCATTGCTTCTTGTCCTACCCCCCAGGTGCAGGTCTATAGTCCAAGAATTCCTGTACTAGCCTAGACATCGCTTGAGATAACTATTGCTCTGGGCATTCAACATGACAGCAGGGTTCCAATATCTAAGGGGCTGCCCCAAAGAGGAAGGGGTCAAACTATTCCCCAAAGCACCTGAAGGCAGGTCAAGAAGGAATGGATGGAAGCTAATCAAGGAAAGAAGCAACCTAGAACTAACAAGAAATTTCCCAACAAAACAACCAATCAGTGGAATGCCTTGCCTCCAGAAGTTGTGGATGGTCCAACACTGGAGGTTTTTAAGAAGAGATTGGACAGTCATTTGTCTGAAATGGTGTAGGACTTGACCAGGGGGTTGGACTAGAAGACCTTCAAGGTCCCTTCCAACTCTTGTTATTCTGCTAAGGGGGGGGGGGGAAATTGATTGATTTAAAAAAGATTCTGGGTCTTAGAAATATGTTGTACCTTCAAGGATCTTGGTCTGTCCTGTATAATCTGCTAACTCAGAGCCCATTTTTCTGCAAGCCTCAAGAGACTGACTGATCCACTGAGTACAGGTAGTCCTTGATTTATGACCACAATTGAGCCAAATGTTTCTGTTGTTAAGTGAGACATTTGTTAAGTGAATTTTGCCCCATTTTATGATTGCTCTTGCCACAATTGTTAAGTGAATCGCCATGGCAATTGCTAAGTTAGTGAATCTGACTTTCCCTTTGACTTTGCTTGTCGGGTTAAAAAAAAGGGTGATCACGTGATCCCAGGATACTGCAACGGTCATAAATATGAATCAGTTGCCAAGCATCTGAATTTTGATCACGTGACCATGGGGGGATGCTGTAATGCAGGGGGTCTCCAACCTTTGCAACTTTAAGTCTGAAGGACTTCAGCTCCCAGACATCTCCAGCCAGCAAAGCTGGCTGGAGAGGTCTGGGAGCTGAAGTCCTTCAGACTTAAAGTTGCAAAGGTTGGACACCCCTGCTGCAATGGCCATAAGTGTGAAAAACGGTCATAAGTCACTTTTTTCAGTGCTGCTTTAACTTTGAACAGGCACTTGATGACCTGCATTTCAGCTGATTTTTGTATAAGGTAATTTGTATACCTATATAAAACTGACTATCTGCATGGTTACTGTTTTTTCTAAATAGCATAATTGTCTTTATCTGAGGGATTCAATACTTTTCATACTGGAAGCCCCAGGATGGAGGGATGAAATTTCCCAGTAGGTGACTGAGTAACCCCCATTTGGGAGTACTTTTTGTTTAAAATGAATTTCATGGCAGCTGGAGATGTCATGTTCAAAGTTCTCGGAGGGAGCCTCTTCTCACAATACAGTATTTGTATTAATATTGAATCTACAGGCATGTGACAGATGATTCAGTGCAACTCATAGTTAGCCTTGATTTTGCTAGATGTTGCTTTACATGCCTGAAGCCATAAATATGGAAGGAGAACGTTGTACTCTCTCTCTCTCATCATCCTGGAATCCTTGAATCCCACAAGCTGCATCCTGAGGGGGTGCCTCTTCAATGTGTCAGCTTCAGGCTCAAAAGCATTCAGAGGAGGGGAACTGCTGTTTATGCCTATTTATACTTGTTCTGTATGACCTCAGATCATGCAGAGGGTCACAGCACAGCCTGGATCATCAGGTGGACATGTCTGCAGCTTTCCTACACACGTCTAGACTGCACTCTGGACTCCTTTCCAAAATTTCACATGCCGCAATTCCACTGAAACAATCCAATCATTCGTTCATTCATTCCATTCCAGCGACTGTTCAACCTTCTGGAATTAAACCAAGCAGCCTTGCCCATTTCTAGTTTACACCACTAACCATTCACCCAATTATTTGCTAATCCTATTGTCTAATATCTATTAGGCACCCAATTATTTGCTAATCCTATTGTCTAATATTATCCATTATTCTAGCCAGTCATGGAAATTTATAGCTCCTTCCTTACCACCTCAGAAAAGATGAGCAAGAATAGAAAATTGGCTAAAATAAAAATTCCCTCCCTGATACACGAAACAATGAAGACAATCAGTCTGCAAATGGTTATTAAGCACACTATCCCAGATTACCAGTGAGTAAAAGGTGATTTGCATTCACGCTTTACATGTAAGAGGCTCAGGGAGCGGCCACTTTTCCTGGATGCCATTAATCCAGAGGATAATACGGACGGATGGCATTCCTGCACCAGAGCCACCTCCTGCCACTTCCATTTCCCTCTGGTGTCTCCCATGATCGTCCTCCATTCATCTGGCAATTACCAAGCGAGGGGCTTATGTTGTTAGCGCGGCAGGGACCCAGAGAACAGCAACCAGGATGCAGATGGAGCCAAGGGGCAGCTACAGGGAGCTGAATTATTTAAGAAGGGAGGGGGAAGGGAGATAGCAACCTGTCAGCCAGGGCTTGGGGGAGGGGAGAACCCCCACAGGGGACAGGCTAGAATTTTGATTAGCCTTCCGAGGAAGGTCAAGGCAGAGCAAACAAACTGGGGACAGAGGGCAGGAGGAAACCATAGGTGGCTGAAAAGAGAAGCAATTCTAATCATGGGCCCATTCAAATCACAGAACGGAACAGAGGTGGAGAAACTGGGTGCGTACTCCAAAAAGCCCGAGGATAACCATGCTCCATCCCCCGAGAACAATCCAGTACAACCGTATCTTTGTCAGAAATTAAAATCTTCACGCAGAATACCAAAGACGTCTGCCGTTTCTGAGATGCCTTTTCCCCCAACACTTCCCGGTCAAGCTAACCAGATTGGAAGTCTTTGGATATCTCTTGCCAAAACCCTGCCAGGACATCTCTTGAATACCACACACACACACACACACACACACACACACACACACACACACACCCCTCCAAAGATCCCTAAGCCTCTTCGTCTTCTTTACCTACAAAAAGTCTCAAGCAAACACTTTTAGTGTCAGGAAGGGAGTTTTTGATATGGAACTCTAAATGCATTTCATTTAAATAAAATAAACAAATAAAATAATTTAAATTTAGATAAAATAAATAAAATAAAAGCATTTCAGCTACTACAGGAGAAATCATGATATAAATAAAGAGAAGTAATAATTTATAGCAGCACCAGAGAGTTCTGTTAGAGGAGACCAGGAATTAAGGACATTCTTCACAAGCATTAGATGCTCCAGGATAATTTATGGAGATTGTCAGTTTGAGAGATTGTCAATTCAGGAGAGCCTTCGTCCTGGTCCTGGGTAAGCTCAAGAAGCAGACACACTGATTCCAGGAGAGGCAACCGGATACTCTGAGCCCAAGCAGACGTGATTATCCCTCTCTTAATTGCCCAACATATAATTGGCAAGCATCAGTGGCTCTGTGCTTGTCTGGTGTTTCCATTTTGCTTAGTTTTGTCATTGTGCTAAAAGCCTCAGTATACTATTCCATTCTGTGATGGGTTTAAAAAGCCTTTTTTAAATAGCATAAACATTGTACCTGGAAAAAGCAGTGATTATGGAGTGTTTTCTTTCGTCAAACCTGAAACATTTGCCATGCCATTTAATTGATGTGGGGTTTTTTTTTTGAGAAGGGGGGAAAAAACCCTATCAAAAATAAGACGGTTGGGAAAAGAACAGTCTACTCGCCCCTTCGGTAGTGGAAAGATCAGGAAAATTCATGTTAGAGTTGACTTGTAAGGAATTCGGCCATGGAAACAATGAACCCACAAATTACAGAACCTGACTATTGGAAGCACAGTGGTGGAACCCATTCAACAAACCCTGTTTTCTGGTTGTCAACTGCCTGTGATTTAATGTGAGGTGTAAATTCACATCAGTGATGCCTCTCACTAGAAAATGCAGTTAACTCACAAATTCTAATTAACCTGCTTGTGAACTGCAGACTTCGTGGGTGAAAAATCTGGCCTAATTTGGGATATTTGTTTGGTTCTTCACAGACCCTTGTTTTTAGAACATTCTGGAGCAAAATTCTGGGGAACCAAAAGTGTCTTTGGCTGGCTCCAAAGACATTGCTTAACTATTTTTGGCAGATCAATGTGTTGTATATTTTCGTTATATATCATAGTATCTCAAGTTAAGGACAGATCATCATGGAGAAAATCTATGCATGCGGTCTCTAAAAGTCGACACTAACTTAATGGTAAAACATCAATCAATCTTAATGATAGCCATGTGAGGAAGTTCAGCGTTATTACCTCTATAATTAGAATTTAGGCATTTATTAAATCTCATGGATGCAAAAGGCTTGAACTAGGAATATTCAGGTTATACCAGCCCTCGATAGACAAACAACCTCTCAAATTTGCTATGATATATTCACAAAAAATTCAAACGCAGATGATTTAAATAGTCAAAACTTCCAACTGAAAAAGATTAACAAACAAAAGAGCCAATTGGGCAAAATTTGCTACTCAGCATACCTTTGAAATTCCCAGGGTTCATTTGCTAAAAAAAATAACGATGCTTCCAGCTCTCATGATTGCACAGAAGAAAAACAATCACAGTCTATTGTTAGAACTTGGATTACTAGCCCAAGCCCAGGATTTAGGCTTCATCAAAACTTATCCTGGTGCTATGTACTTTCACAGCATGGGTCTGGGGCAGCAATTGCATTCTCAATGTATTCATTGCTAATGGAAATAGCTAACTAACCTTGGCAGCATTCTGGTCATCAACATTGGGCTCCACTGCACAATGCCCGAGAGATAATGCTTCAATCCATGCTTCCAAAAATTCAAGAAGACCAAGTTCACAAAAAAGGACTTTGCAGGGGTCTACGAAAATCAGTCTTCCTAGGCAACGTTGGCACCACAACTGCTCTAGATAAAGCCACATATTTACTCTCTGGATTTAGATTATGACGTGATGCTATTTAAAGGATTTAATAGAATGCATAGAAATGGCCCATACTAAGCAAGGCCAGCCTAGCATTTTAGGCTGCTGAAGAGATCACTGATGGCCAACAGGGTGGAATAAAAGACAGCTCTCGGTTACAGCAGGGGTCTCCAACCTTTGCAACTTTAAGTCTGAAGGACTTCAGCTCCCAGACTTCTCCAGCCAGCTTTTTTTTTGCTGGCTGGAGAATTCTGGGAGCTGAAGTCCTTCAGACTTAAAGTTGCAAAGGTTGGAGACCCCTGGGTTACAGAATAGAGGCTACTCTTTCATAAAAGCTGCTTCACTAAAATAATGGGGAGAGATCATCTTTCAACAGCTCCAGTTCTTTTAAATGAGGCTGTTTGAGGAAGATCTCGGAGTCCATAAGGCCCAAGTTCATCATCCTGATAATTTTATGATTTTTAGATGTTTGTGGGCATCCAATTGGATCATCTACCTGTATCAGGTAACACACAGTCATTTATCCAAATTATGCACAGCCACTTCACCTTCTTATTCTCCATTATTTTTGTTGAGCCAGCCCTTCTTCACATATTGTAACCCTCTCTTTAACCTTTTTCTTATTTCTTTTGCTTTTCATATTTCCATCCTGGAAGCAGGGGAATCAACAAAAGGCATGGCAAGCCTTGTCAAAAGCTCCTGTCAGAGGAGAAAAAGATAATAAGAGACAGAGTTAAGCCTAAAAGATGGGCAGGGGGGAGAGATTGTATGACAGGCCCTGATCAACTGCTTGGAGATCTTTGAGGGAGCTCAAATGTCACTACATTTAGCCTTTCTTCTAATCTAAACCTTTCTTTTAAAAAAAAACATATTAGAGGCAAAATCCCCATAGGACAAAAAAAAAATCCTTTTAATTAAGACTACCAATAGAAATTGTCTAACTTTAATGGATTAATCAAATATTTATATTTATATTAAATAAATGTATGTGGCCACCCAACTCACACATGATGACTCCGGGCGGCTTGCAACATTAAAAATATGCAACCTAAAACCCACAGTTGTCTTTTATTTATACTTTAGTTCAGATGTTACAAAAATATGTAAAACAGACGCAACGAAGTCCCCAAACTGGACTCTCAGCATGTGCTAAGATATCGTTTTTATGGACTGCATCCTAGATGCCATTCGAGATTTCCAGTTATGATCTGAAGGTAGCAGACTCTCGTCTAGCTGAAATAGGCAACATATAGACCAGAGGTTCCCAAACTTGGCAACTTTAAGACTTGTGGACTTCAACTCCCAGAATTCTCCAGCCAGCTCAAGTTTGGGAACCTCTGATATAGACGTTCTTACTAAGGGTTGTTAAATTACCTAATTTGTACAATTTAATAAAATGGAAGCTGTTGCTTCTTCCTAGAAGGAAAAGTAAACTCTGATAAGTAAGTAGATCTGGTCCCACTATAACACAATGAAAAATTAAAAACGGAGAATAATTGATCCCCAGCACCAGTATTATTTCTCCTTCTAAATTAGCTGGCTTACTATTACCAGCCCTGATGCCCTCTAGAGGATATACACAGCATCTGTTTATCAAGTGAAGCTCTTCACATCGTTTTGAATTGACTGGGTGTCTTGCACTTTCACTGGGAGATTTTAGTCATGGTTTCTGTGTTTTGAAACAATAAAAGGTCAGAGAGGAATTAAATCAGTTCAACTCAACGTTCAAATTTACCCACGGCAAAGGATGGGATTTTAAACATTATGGGACTGTCAACACTTTCAGTACCTTTCAGCTCCTTCTATGTTCAGATCAGTTCCTTCACCAATCATAGCCTGGCTGCTATGCTCCGCACTTAAAATAGTCAACCTACAAACAATGATCTTAATGCAAATTGAGATTGACTAAGTCTCGCTGCTCTTAATACCTAGCAGTTACCATTCTAATCATTTGATCTCAATGAGTTCCTCACAAAGAGAGCAATTAAAAAAAAAAGAATTTGCCCCTCCACTGACTCCTTTTTGTTGCTGTTCTAGCTATTAGCAGTTTATTTTAATTAATTATCAGGGAATACATGGTGCAACCAATTGCCTCTAGCAAGTGGGATAATTCCTTTACTCTCTTAGCAGGTGATAGGACTGTAGAACCTCTAAGAAGCTTTCTAATTCTATGATTTTAGGATTATCTGATTCCACAATTCTGTGCAAGGTAAATACACTTGTAGAGATTTTAGTGTTTAGACTATGTAGAGATTTTAGTGCTTAGACTAAATGTAACATTTCTAATACTACTCTAAGTTCTGTAAGTTCTTCGGATCAGGTTGATGTGGTTTAATTGTTATCTACAGTATAATGATCAGATTAGAATCTTTTCTCTCAGGAGCTTAGGGTAATGCAGTTCAGATCTATTTTTTTATTCTCAAAATAAGCCCAGGCTAAATGGAAGGTGAGTTACCCAGCCAAATCCATCCAGTCAGTTCTGCAATTATCTGTATTTGCAAAATCCACTTACAAATGGATAACTTAATCATGGTTTATTAGTCACATTTTCTGGATTTACAAGGCACACTCAATCAAAACCTAGCCAGATAGGCAGGACTTTTTGCAGCACACAAAACTAAGATTAGTTAGTTGATGCATTGGTGTTTTGCAAACACTGGTACAGATAGTCCTTGTTTAACAAGCACAATTGGGACCAACAACTAGTTATTAAGTGAAGTGATCACAAGTGATACCACAACAATACTTATGACTTTACTTCAGCTTTCCTTTGCTTTACCTGCAAACGTCGTAAATGTGAGGATTGGTCATAAAGTTACTTTTTTATTTTTATAGCATTGTAACTGTGAATGGTTGCTAATCAAGGATCAATCTGTAATGATGATTTGAGGCCAGGGCTTTCCATTCCAACTGTATACCATGATTTTCGAAAGCATCTGCATTGATAATGCACTATACTTGTTTCATTTCAGGATACAATGCTTTGCATAAGTCCATTTAAATGGGACATAGAAAAGCTTAAGATGATATAGAAAGCCACTTAACAGACAGTAAATTCTATTGTGGTCAGAATTCTGGGTGTTGAAATCCCAACCCATCTAGAGGTCAACTGGTCAGAGTGGAACTGCAGAACTGATGCTATCAGCAACTTATGAATCAATAACTTACTCCATTGTTGATCAGGGCCCGAAGCTCATAGAAAATGTCTTACCTTTTTTAATGACTGCTTCATTTAGTGACAAAAAACTAACTTTATGACAAATTATTGCATTTATGATTTTTATAGCTCTGTAAATGAAGGGAAAACTGAAGATTGTAAGTGCAGTCACAATTTCATTTAGCAATCACTTCACTTAACAACTAAGTTGCCGGTCCCAATTAAATGAGGACTACCTAAATTTTAAGCCTTGGGCAACCTAATAAATTAATAGCAGAGGTAAGCATCAAATGCAAAACTTCTCCTCTGTGGCTGCCTCTCTTAGCCACTGCTAAATACTGAATAAAAATAAAGCCCCATATGTGGAAACATTCAGAAGGCCTTTCCCCATGGCTGAGTTAAACTTTCCATCCTTCTTTGAGTCAGTCAAAAACTGTATCAACACAACACTGGCTGTCCCTATTGCCGATCCTCATTCTACTAGTTATTGCTTGCAATCATCTCCAAAATAAAATGGGGACCAAGCCTAAAAGATTTTATATATTTTGTGTGTACCCTTAGAGCAGGGCTGTCAAACTCATGGCCTGCAGGCTGGATGCGTCACGCACTGGCCACACCCATGCCTGGTTTAGCGAAGGAGGAAGAAGTCATAATACATCATGTGACACCATCATAACGATGCGAGTTTGACACCCCTGCCTTAGAGGGTGTCATAATAAGGAGCAAAATACAGTTTGAACAATACAATTTTAGCCCTGGTTGAATCAAGGACCGTTTTAAGCCTGTCTCATTCATGGAGTTGGGTTATGGTAAAGACAATGTCATGAGCAATCAATAGAAAAAAGTTGTCCCTCAGACATGTTTGTGCCATGTTTAAGGGCAAGTAGACAAAGGCTGTGAGAAAATGGACTTGGTTCCTTTTCCATTGACTTTTCAAGACTGGAAAGAGATTTGAAGCGTAGTCTCGTTTTATACCGTAAATCCACCTCATCCATCAGGTGTCTGCATCAGCCTCGTTCATCTAATCATATGTTTACTCTTTGGAGATTGGATAATCACAGTTATTCCCATGAATAACTTCAGCACCACCCTGCCACTGTACACAGAGACATCTAAACTGGATATGGGCTGGACCTGTTTGATTAATGGAAATGTATGAATAAAGATAGATACATATGCTTGATTCCTATCCCACCGGTTTTTGCCTTTAATCTAGCCAATTGCCAGTTCAAGACCTCTTCCATTTTTCCCAAGAGAAGATGGGAGTTGACATCTGGAGAAATAAAATGGATTTTCAGTACTCTACTCACAAGCCAAAATAATTGTCTGGCATTGGAAAGATAAACACATTGCCCTAAATATGCAGTGGACTGCGGAATTAATGCTACCTGCAATCGACGAACCAATAGCTCATCAATATAGATTAGTATGGATGATTGCAATGAATTATGGCTTCTATTCATTGACAAGTTTATTGTACTATTCTCATGCATGTATTTGTGATGCTGAATACATGTGCTGGATGTCTTTGTTCTTTTTTTCATGGTTTTTTTTTCTTTTTTTACTCCATAAAATGATTTCTTGGGTAAAAGAAGCCGATATAAAAAAATTCCCAAGAGAATATAGTTCTTAACACAGCACTGCCTTTCTCAAAAGATTTTACCTAGGCATTAAACATCTGAAGCTTTATTCTCTGTGTTATCCTTATAAAAGAAATTATTTGGGTACCCATTTTACAGCTGAGCAACTGAGGCTGCTAGATAACAACGAGGCTCAAGTTACACAATGAATCCATGCCTACATGCTTATTTTCATATGAGCAATAATTTTTTTAAATAACTCTTTTTTCTTTGTGTATGACTGCATGTGAAAGTGCGACTGTATGAAAGCATATATGCATTGGGGGAGGGGAGAAGATTTTTTTTTGTATTTTTAGTTCATGCGTGTAGGAGATGACAGTCTGAGCCTGAGTGTGGGGTCAAATGCATCCTCCGTTTGGAGTCACTATGCTCCTATTAGATATCCAAGTCCACCCCCACCCCATAAATTCAGTTGACTCTAATCTAGAGCCAATCTGCCTTGACCATTAGTAGCTCAGATTCTTGTGTATAAATACGGTAGCCTGAAATAAACTTGTTAGGATATTCAGCCTTATATTGGGTTGACAATATATATGAGCCTATGTTCTTAAGGAATTATGTAGCTTTAAGAACTAAGTATAATTTGATTGGCTGTAATTATACAGCTCTACTATAAAGGAAGCTCAGGAACGCAACTCATTCCCTGTTCGTTCCCTGTTCGATTCCTTGTGATTCCTGGTTTTCCTGATTGCTGCTGAAGAAGAAGAAGGAGTGTTGTTTTGCATTACTGTGAGATAATTCTGTGTTTGGTGTTGGACTGTTATTTGTTTGAGAGTTAGTCGGAAGAAGCATTTTAGTTGCTACAAAGTAAAGACTATTTATTTTCTTACTATCACTGTTTAGAGTTTGTTTGTAGTTTACAGCAACGTATCCCTTACTGTCTGGTGAATTACACTATTCCGCATGTATTAGCTAACATTGGTTATGGGACCAGAGTTCTGACACTGGTTCTGAACCCAGAGTTGCTAACAAAACTCATAATACTTTTGAACTCTATCCTAACTCCTGGTTTTTGCACATGATAATGTGGGATTGTTGTCTTTTTAAAGTTTAAATATTGCTTTCTTAATGTCTATGCATAAAATGCTTAGAAAAAAGAAATTTAAAAATGCATGCATGTGGGTGGATTGGTGGGCAGAGTCTTGAAGGCCTGTTAGTTTATCTTTGACTATGGTTACCCTGGAGACCATACATTGGCATACACCAAACAGTGTTTCCTGTAAGAAAGTTGACCTTGAGCTGGAGATGGACAATTATGTCACATTACTTGCAAATCCACGCCCAGGCCAGAATGGTTCATATGCTTCCCTGGGACAATATGTTCCCTCTTTACTTCAATGTGTCCATGGAATCTGACTTCAGTGGATCTAGGGGAGGAGGGGTGTCAAGGAAGGGCAAGATCTGATCAGAAGTCCAAGCTTGTATCACATACAAAGTGACCCAAAGTCCCTGTTCATGACAGAAATGGGAAAAAACCCCAAAAACCAAAGATGGGCTCCTTACAAGACATCATGAAAGACAACTACATTTATCAGGAATAAGGAATTAAGATGCTTGAGGCATTTCCACATGAGAGAATGTTGGTCTTTTCTTCCACCGTCACTATTTGGCTTCAATTAGCACATTTCAGAATTATTTTTAAAAACGCCAGGCATGAAGTCTATCTTCCCCTGTTCTTCCTCAGAAATCTTCAGATCCCACAAGATTGTTTCTGCATGTCTGAGTTGACTTTTATTTCCCTGCAAACCCGCTTGGTTAATCAGGGCACTGGGTTATCTCCTCCCCATCTTCCTGGAACAGAACTGGGGCTGAAAGAAAGCAATTCATGCCAAAGCCCTTGTTCCCATTTCCACAAAGACTCTGAATTGGGATGCTGGGCCAAATATTCCGGGCAGCGCCTGTTTTCGAGAGCCTATTTTGGGAAGCGTGGGAGATTCCTAGGGCTGGCCCGGCGTGTTCTGGTGCCTGTGGCAAAAAACCTTCACGGAATCTCATTTCCCACTACTTCATTTAAAATACATTCTACCACACTGTTCTTCTCTACCAACCCCATTTAAATCGAAGCGCAGCTGCCCACAAGCTGAGTTGTTTTTCTCTGCCATTCATTTCAATGCTACATGCCCAAGAGAAAGCCGGGCTCATTAAATTTGTTAGTTTATAGTTACCCAGAGCCAAGGCTTACGGCCTGGAGGGCCACTTCATCTTCCTGGGAAGGAAACGCATCTTCCGGGGATTTCTTTATTGTTGTCAGAAACAGGTACTTCAGGTTACAATAGAAGAGAATGAAGGTAACATCTACAGCAGGGGTCTCCAACCTTTGCAACTTTAAGTCTGAAGGACTTCAGCTCCTTCAAGAAAATCCATCTGCAGAGCAACCTGCTAGAGCAGGGGTCTCCAACCTTTGCAACTTTAAGTCTGAAGGACTTCAGCTCCTTCAAGAAAATCCATCTGCAGAGCAACCTGCTAGAGCAGGGGTCTCCAACCTTTGCAACTTTAAGTCTGAAGGACTTCAGCTCCTTCAAGAAAATCCATCTGCAGAGCAACCTGCTAGAGCAGGGGTCTCCAAGTCTGAAGGAGCTGAAGTCCTTCAGACTTAAAGTTGCAAAGGTTGGAGACCCCTGATCTACAGTATAACTCAGGGTTGACCTGCTGTGGGAGTGATGTTACCTGTTGGGCAATCCAACATCTGCAAGCAAACAACCAAGCTCAGAGAGTAGCAAGAACTCCACATCCGGTTATTTAGTAGGTGATACATGCTTGGATCTGTCTGGTGAAATCACGCCCTTCCTTAGCCTACTCTCTTAGGTCCACTGGAGCCAGACTCCACTCCCGATGCACCACGAAGCATGGGGAGGGGGGGCACATAGTCCCAATGGTGCATATGCATTCTGGTTTGGATGCAGATTTACAAGCTACGTGATAGAATTGTGCCTCCTCAGCTCAAGGCCAGCTTCCTCACAGGACGTACTACTATACCAGTCTATGGTCTCCAGGGTAACCGTGGGCAAAAATAAGCTAACAAGACTCCACTCACCCACCCACCACCAACCCACCCACATACAGGCATGTTTTCAAAGAGTCACAAATTCACATGGAGACCTACACAAAGGAAAGGGAGGAGCTGGGAGGAGGCGCAATCTTTATTCCTCGTAGGAAAATAAAACCCAGGAGAATTGGCTCCTGCTCCAACCTGCTCCAACCAGTAAATCCCCCAACATGTACACACACACACACACACACACACACACCTTATCCAGAATCAGAAAGAGATGCACCTGGGCCCCCAATTCTTCCCAGTGACAACAAAAACAGCCTTACTATCCCCAGCACACAAAGACCGGTCCTTCCGTTGTAGAACTAAAGGGTTAACCACATCTGACTCTCTCCTCTCCATTGACTTCATTTGCAAAAGAAAACATGCAAATCCCAACAAGGAAGGGGGAAAATATCAAGAGAAAAGAAGGCCCTGGTTATGATTATGGGGTGGGTTGAAGGTGGGGATGGGAAGAAATTGCCTCTGAATCTAAACATTGAGGACTAATGTCCTCTTTTCGACTTATATGGCCAATCCTTCCATCTGGGAGCAGGGAGAACTGAACCACAAACTTGAGGATTGTCCTCCTCCCTCCGAAAATCTCCTGTTGATATAGGTACCCGCCCCAACCCTTTGTATCCTAACCATTCTCTCTCTGCAGCAGCAGTACTTTCCACACAATTCTCATTATCTTCTGTCCTGCAGATGATAGGAGCTGTAGTTTTGGGGAGCCACACTGAAAGATTCTGCTCTGTATGATGACTAGCTTCAGGACTGAATTTAAAGATAAGAAAAAGAGCATAGCAGAAAATTCCTCTTCTTTAAAACTACCCGCAAAGAGCTCATCCTCACTTTATTATCTTGTTACACCTCCTTCATAAGAGATGCTTAGAGCAGGGGTCTCCAACCTTTGAAGCTTTAAGTCTGAAGGACTTCAGCTCCCAGACTTCTCCAGCCAACGAAGCTGGCTGGAGAAATCTGGGAGCTGAAGTCCTTCAGACTTAAAGTTGCAAAGGTTGGAGACCCCTGGCTTAGAGGGTTGTACTCAGTGGTGGTTTCCAAATTTTTTTAGAACCTCAAATTGAGAGGAACCCCAAACACAATGGGGCCATCCTGAACATTGTGAATACATTATTATTTTCACACAAAGAGCAACCTAAAGACTAGACTGGAAATATATTTTGCTGTATCACTTGTAGGTGTTAGTATAAAATTGAGAAGCCAAGCTTCACGTTCTAAGTCAACTGTAGGGCTTTTGCTAGGTGTGATTTTAAGGCAGTCAACAATTCTCATGTAACCTACTTCTCAAATTTATTGTGAACAGGAAGAAGTCTACTGATGCCATCTTGAATTAGTTATCAGAATGGAGATGGGATACAAATAAATAAATGCATCAGTGCTGGGCATTTTATTTTTCCACACTACTCACCCATGCACTGATGATGTTACCTAGCCTGATAATGAAACATCATCAGCAAAATAACCGAGTATGAAGAGCATGAGGAATCCATCAGTTCAACCCAGAGCTATGCTTTATTATTGGATTCTGAAATGTCTATATTTTTAAATCAAGATAGAGAAAAACATTCTGAGGTTTCTTAATTTCTTTGTCCAAAATACTTTTTGCCATTTGGAGCTGACCATAAATCATTCTGGAATACATTGGTTTTGAGAAAAACCTAAGTACATTATGATTTATTATTTTATTTTTATCGTTTAATCAGCTTTTGGGTGACCTTAGGAACGTGGCAAGCAGAATACCTCCCTGAAACAAATAGAATATTTCCATTTAATTAAAAAATTGATTACTTTTAGACCTCAAGGGGCCAGCCATGTTCTCTTAAACAACTTAGGGAAAACATGCAAGTATGGCTTCTAGAATTCTTTCCACCCCTTTTCCTAGCCGTGTTTCCAATGCATTTTTCTTCTGTATGATGAAATGATGGGTTGTTTTGCATTTATGCTTCTGCTTTTCCTTGTGTTGCAGCTGTGTTCTGTCTTCTGGGTCACGTACTCAAAAGAGAGAGAGAGAGAGAGAGAAGGTAGCATTCTAGTCACTTTGTGGAGAGTTATTCTTCTGGCCAACAGATGGACGGGGTCATAAGCTCCTTCACATTCACGTTTGAAAGAGCAAAAACCTCAGGGTTGCTTGGTGGTTGGCCAAAGGGGCTGCTTGTGAGAAACAAAGAGGGTTTGGCTTTCTAATCCTTCAGTCTTCTCCACTGCCCACCCGATTCCCTCCGAGAACGGCTGCCCAGCGAGATCTAGTATGTGAGGCTCAAGGTTATTCAGAGTGAGGGAATATCATCCCACAAACACATTCAACATCTTTAACACTCCCAACAGCCTTACTTAAAAAGGACAGAGCCGCTGTTTCAATGGGCATTTAATTGATTGAAAATAAGCTTAAGGTTCTGTTCAGAACTGAGGATTCAGAACTCCGAGGCTGATGGTGTGAGTGGGTCGTCTGATCTCAAAATACTGAAATATCGCTTATCATTTCAAAACAAGGTGGATTAAAACAGGGCAGTCTTATGAGATTCTCTTGCCAGGCATGGGTAAAGACTGTATGATGAACATGGCCCTTTGAAAGCTGGATTGCAATCCCTCTTGAGAAAGACTGGACAATCCCTCATTTTAGGAGAAGGCATCCATCTTGGGAGAACAAACAAACAAATCGTATATATATATACGATTTATTGAGAACAAAAAACACGAGGAAATCTTAAAGGACGTTAACAAGACAAAACTACATAGATACAACTGGGAGTGACTCACCCCCTATATGTATACAGTTACATCATATATCATCTTACTACATTTCCAATTATTTCTGCCTATCTGCATCTTACATTTATTAATCCTTAGTTCTTTATAGTTGTTACTGCTCCATATATTTATTCTATTTACTATTTATATATCTGCACTGTGCATTTTTCCCTATCGCTTATCTCGTGATCTTTTTACCTCTATCCATTTGTACCATTTTTCCCAACTTGGACAAAATACTGTTTCTTGTCTATCCTTAAGAATATATGTTAGTCTATCACATTCAGAACACCAGAAGATTTTATTGATAATTAGGTGGTCTGGTGGTAGTTCATGATTTATTTCTGTTGTTGTGCTTATAATTTTAATGCATTAGAGTCTTTTATTTTGGCTGGGCTATAAAACTTTGCAATAAATAAATAAATCTATAAATGGAAACATAAAGTCCTAGTTCTGCAAGATTATTATTAATTCAAAAGCAATCAGTGTTTGCATGGATACACAGTTTGGTGAAGTATTAAAGGGACCAGGCTAGAAATTAGGAGACCATGAATTCTAGCTCCGACTTAGGCACAAAGTCAGCTGGTTGACCTTGGACCAGTCGCTTTCTTTCAGCCCTAGGAAGGATGCAATGGCAGGCAACTTCTGAAAAACCCTGCCAAAGAAAACTACAGGGACTTATCCAGGCAGTCTCCAATGTGATTGAACAGAACAACAACAAAAAAACGTTTGCACATTATACACAGCATGGACATAATAATCATTAGCAAGTTTGAAGCTTGTATGACAAGATCACATTTACCAATTCTGGAGTTTGCAGGTAAATGAGAAGTAACATATAATACATGATACTGAACATCTTGCCTTTTATTGCAAAAGAGACACGAACTATATAGATTTTAACTATGTTAGGATTATGTTTTAGCCACATGCAAAAATTTATTCTGAGTTTCATTTGGTCTTTTCTTGTTTCTGCATCCTGCTTTCCTGATCCTGATCTTGTTAGGCTTGGAAGAGGCCTCCTAGTTCTGGAAGTAAGACTCAGTGAAGGAGATCTTAGAACAAGGAGCAATGGGTGGAAACTAGTCAAGGAGAGAAGCAACTTAGAACTGAGGAGGAATTTCCTGACAGTCATAACAATTAGTCAGTGGAACAGAAGTTGCCTCCAGAAGTTGTGAATGCCCCAACACTGGAAGTCTTTAAGAAGATGTTGGATAGCCATTTGTCTGAAACAGTGTAGGGCTTCCTGCCTAGGCAGGGGGTTGGACTAGAAGACCTCCAAGGTCCCTTCCAACTCTGCTATTGTATTGTATTGCATCTGAGGGAGAAAATTCAGTGCTAACACACAAACCAAAATCTGTGATCCATTTAGGCCCCTAAAGACTCAAAATACCCTTTCTATTAACTTGCTTCATTGATTTCCCTAGATGCTGACAGAAAATTGCAAATATCGATAATAGCCCATGTATTACTGCAGCAATATAGTATTAGCATCTTTTGACAGGAAACAGAGAAGTAAGTAACCACAAAAATCTGACTTTCGCAGATACAAGTAGTCCTTGACTTGCGACCGGTCACTTAGGTAGATCTCTTCAGAGGTCCCATCAGTGGTGAAATTCAATTTCTTTATTACCGGTTCTGTGGGCGTCACTTGGTGGGTGTGGCAGGGGAAGGATACTGCAAAATGCCCATGCCCTCCCCACTCCTGGGGGAAGGATATTGTAAACTCTCCATTCCCTCCCCACTCTGGAGCCAGCCAGAGGTGGTACTTGCCAGTTCTCCGAACTACTCAAAATTTCCGCTACCAGTTCTCCAGAACCGGTCAGAACCTGCTGAATTTCACCCCTGGGTCACATGGCTACATTTCAGGCATTGGCAATGGACTTACATTTACGGGCAATTGCTGTGTCCTACAGTCACACGATCACAATTTATAACATGTTTGCCAAAAACCAACGTTTACTTTCATTTTTTGCCAAATGCGTCCCATAATGAACAAGGGGTTCGCTTAATGGGCATTTGCTTAACAACTACAGCAAAAAAAAAAGATCATAAAATTAGGTTGATCACATAATTACCCACTTACAACCATCATGATTTATGACTGTAGTGAGCAGGGTTCATTACAGTCATAAGGACTACCTGTATACACTTTGCTAACTGTATATCACACAGTAAGCATACTAATTAGTCCCTGTTTAACAACCACTCATTCAGCAACTGTTTAAACTTATGTCAGTACTGAATGGACCTAGTACTTATGGATGGCGCAGTATCCCTTCAGACCCATGATTGGGATCCAGCCACTCAATGCCAGCCTTGAGATTACAATGTTCCAACATCCTGCAGTCACATGATTACACTTTGTAACCTTCCAAGCTGACTTCCCACAAACAAAAGCATTGGGGAAGCTGGAAGGATATCAGAAGCCACAGTGATAATGAGGTCCTTGCTTAATAACCAACAATGCTTGCTTAATGACAGCAACTAATACTGCTTTTTCAATTTCGTGTCAGTTAACAATGGAGTTTTTGAGCCCAATTACTGTACGCCAGGGGTCTGCAAAGTTGACTCTTTTAAGACTGGTGGACTTCAACTCCCAGAATTCCCTAGCCAGCTAAGCTGGCTGGGGAATTCTGGGAGTTGAAGTCCACCAGTCTTAAAAGAGCCAATTTTGCAGACCCCTGCTGTAGGCAAATGAGGACTATCTGTAAAGCCAATTCTTGTTATCAAAACAGTTTGATAACTGACACATCAGCTGTATTCATTATACAATTATAGAAAGGCTGTTTATACCCTCCTTCAGTGGGCAGAACCTTGCGATCTTCTCCAATGCAGTTCAATATAAACTTGGCTCAAGCAGAGCATGTAGTGTCCAGTCATCATTGGGTTTGGAGAAACTTCCCCATCACATCTTGCTTCCCAGGAGAACCCATTTCTCCTACCAACAGAACAGGAGACAGAGCCATTTACCAGCCATTCTCTCCCACTTGTCCCTCTGTGCTAAACTGCAGATATGTAGCCCTTCCAGCTGGCTTCCCCACCCTGCTTCCCATACATCTGTGGCACATTCCACCCACTCTGTTTGACATCCCACCAGTCTGCCTGACGTCCAAATGAAGCTTGTTTTGTAGAAAGGATGCCCCGAGGCCGGGTCAAGCTGATGGCACAGCAGCGGAAACGTGGGGGCCACAAGCAGTCCAGCGAACAGCACATTGCCAATGTATAACAAGGCACCAATTGTTCTGGACCCAGATTCCAGAGTAGTGATAGCAGCACAAGACACAGAATGACTGCAGAGCCTTCAAATAAGCTCCAAGATCCCATCCCACCCTTCTGGTCTTCTTTCAGAGGCCCGGTTAAAATCTACACAGTTTTGACCATTTGCCCGTTTTGGGTTACTTCTGTTCTAGGTAAATATTAACACTCCTGGAAGGTTATGATAACTGATTGTGTACTATGTAAATTTGCAGACAGTTGAGTTTTTTGCTCTCCAGATGGTCTGTCTCCCTGAACAGAGAACACAGTGCACATATCAGAGGTGGTATTCAGTAGGTTCTGACCAGTTCTGGAGAACCAGTAGCGGAAATTTTGAGTAGTTCAGAGAACCAGTAAATACCACCTCTGACTGGCCCCATCTATTCTCTGCCTCCCAAGTCCCAGCTTATTGGAAGGCAATGGAGATTTTACCGTATCCTTCCCCTGCCATGCCCACCAAGCCACACCCACCAAGCCATGCCATGCCCACCAAGCCACACCCACCAAACCATGCCATGCCCACCAAGCCACACCCACCAAGCTATGCCATGCCCACCAAGCCACACCCACCAAACCATGCCATGCCCACCAAGCCACACCCACCAAACCATGCCATGCCCACCAAGCCACACCCACCAAGCCATGCCATGCCCACCAAGCCACACCCACCAAGCCATGCCATGCCCACCAAGCCACACCCACCAAGCCATGCCATGCCCACCAAGCCACACCCACCAAGCCATGCCATGCCCACCAAGCCACACCCACCAAACCATGCCATGCCCACCAAGCCACACCCACCAAACCATGCCATGCCCACCAAGCCACACCCACCAAGCCATGCCATGCCCACCAAGCCACACCCACCAAGCCATGCCATGCCCACCAAGCCACACTCACCAAGCCATGCCATGCCCACCAAGCCACACCCACCAAGACATGCCATGCCCACCAAGCCACACCCACCAAGACATGCCATGCCCACCAAGCCACACCCACCAAGACATGCCATGCCCACCAAGCCACACCCACCAAGCCATGCCATGCCCACAAAGCCGCGCCCACAGAACTGGTAGTAAAAATTTTTGAATCCCACAACTCACACATATATCTTAGAATTAATACGATATATTACTTAGCCACAAATAACATTTAGCAGATTTTTCAGGCCTGGCCTAACACAATCCAGAAGAGGGGACCCTCTGGCTTTCCAAATGGAAAGAAACTACAGTTCTCAGAAGCCTTAGCCGGCATGTCCAATTAAGAAGGATACTGTAACTGTGGTTCAACAGTTACTGGAACACTAATACTTCCCGACCCATAATTCTTAATACAGGCGGTTGTTTGGGACTGCAAAATCACGTGAGAACCAAGCAGATTACTCTGTATGAGAAGAGCCCCCTCCCCCAGCCCCTGCTTTCTAACTCAACAACCATCAAATAAAAAGCGAGAGTGCTTCAAAAGAAGCCTTTTGTATGCAGTCATAACATTTTACAAGAATTTCAGGCACACTGACTTCCATTTGTAACCCTCCTATATTATTCTACCATTCCCCCCCACTTTTTTCCTTGTCATGAGAAATCCACGGGGAACATGAAATAGCTGCATAATTCATATTAACTGTCCATGCTATGAATTCTCTGCTTATAAACATGCAGGTCCTTGGAGGTGGAGAAGTACAGCTTTCTTATCTTTATCCTGTACAAGCGGATTTGCCCCTAAGAGGTGGGAAATGGGATTGTAGAAGGAGAATGTGCAAGCGGCAAATACTCCAAACAAACCGTATTGTCAGTGGGGTCAAAAACCATGAGAAGAACCAAGGAGATGCCTCAGGGGTTTCAATGGCTGCCCATACATATTGCCAGAGAGAAGTGTAGAAACAAAATTAAGTCTTGCCTACAGCATAAATAAGTTTATTTCAAAGAGTCTTGGCCCGCAGGGGTCTGCAAAGCCGGCTCTTTTAAGACTGGTGGACTTCAACTCCCAGAATTCCCCAGCCAGCAACTCTGGGAGTTGAAGTCCACCAGTCTTAAAAGAGCCGACTTTGCAGACCCCTGGTCTTGGGTGTCTGGTCCTGACCACAGCATATAATCAATGCTTTCCCTCCCCAGAAATAGAATTTCTGGACAAATCAGGAATATAACAAAGAGCAGGATGTGGAGAGTTACAGACATTTGAATCCAGTTGAATGGGATGGATTGTGCTGTTATTTGAACAAAAATGTGACACTCTGTCTTCCCAGATCTGATAGGCCATTTACATTCTGGCTGGAATTCTATTTTTGTATGTGACAGGTTCATTTAAGAGGGAAAGATTTTGAAATGGCATCCCAAGATTTTGATTCACATAAAAATACACATAGAACAAATCAGTTAATCTGTGGCAGGCCCAGCCCTTTGGAACGACCTACCCCCCGAATTACGCACCATCAACGACCTCCGCCTCTTCCGCCAATGTCTAAAGACATACCTGTTCAAACAAGCCGGCCTAGCCTAACCTCCCATGGGGACTTTTTTAGAAAGTTTTAAATTGGGCATTTTAAAATTTTGGTTTTTAGCATAGGATAAGACAGTTTAATCTATATTTTAAATTATGTATTTATTTTTGTATTCTGTGTGTTTTTTAAATTTCCTGTGCGCCGCCCTGGGTCCTCTGCGGAGAAGGGCGGGATATAAATATAAATAAAATCAAAATCAAATCCTAAAGGCAATCAGCTGTGACTGTTCTTTAGAAGGACGGATGCTGGAGCTGAAGCCCAAATACTTTGACCACCAAAGTATGAGAAGCGAAGACTTACTGGAAAAGACCCTGATGTTGGGAAAGTTTGAAGACAAAAGGGACGACAGAGGATGAGATGGCTAGACAATGTCAGTGACACAATGAACATGAATCTCTAAGAGAAAGCAGAGGACAGAGAGGCTCCAGAGGGGCCGGAGTCATAAAGAGTCAGCCATGATTTAGCAACTGAACAACAACAAAAATGCCAGGCAATCTCCCCAAATATAATTCGTTGAGAACTGTATAAGATTGCGACTGCTGTTGATTTCAATAGGACCTGCCTGGGCTGAGCTTTGCAAAGAAGATCATGAGTATTAAAGCCAATTTTACTATTGCTTCAATTGCCCTCTACTCCAACATATCTGTGATGTCAGTCATCTCCAGCTAATCAAAGGCTTCAGAAAGTTTTCCTGCTTGATCACCTGTAGACAATCAGAAACCAAGCAGTGGATATTTCCTAGACTAATGATAGAGGCATGAGTAACCTGAAAACTGAAATGGGTAACCCCATAACCCCATTTCAGCCCTTTTAGCCTTCAGTTGGCTTGTGCCTTTTTGCTATCTGGATCACATAGTTGGCCAGGCTAGGGCAAGCTGCAAGTATACGTACACAGCTCAGTATTTGAGAAGCGCTCTTCCAATTTTATCCACATCTGCAAGGTTGGTGGAAGCTAAACATTCTTATTTCTCTGGTAGCTTCTCTGAGAGGGAACAGTAAAAAGAAATCATTACTCTTACACTTAGAGCATCCCTTTTATCTGTAATAAAATTAAAGGACACGGGCACACAGGAGAGGAATTGTGGGTGGGTGGGGAGATCCTATAGTACCCTTTATTCCTCTTTTTTCCAAGTCCCATCTTATTTCTGCAGAAGCTGAGGAGGGGATCATGGAGATTCAAGGCAGGCCACTCAACAGTTGCAGTGTGGATAGAAGGATGAGTCATGAGGTCTCTGGTTACATTTAATGGATGTGCAGGTGCAGCCCTGGCAGAGCTGTGTGGACTCAGCAGCCATTCAGAAGAAAACCTGAGGCTGCGAGTTAGCTGGAGATCCAAGAATCCCAGTCTCTTCCTCGCCATTTGAGCCCCCAGCCAACCCCAAACCCAGAGGAACCCTCGGTCTCCAGTCCTCTTGCTGCTCTAGGAAACGCCAAAGCTGGTGACAGTATGGCCACTGGGTGAGGGAACGGATTCCCTGGAACAAAGGGGCTTTCGTGGGAAACAAGAGAGACCAGGGTCTAATGCAGAAGGAAGAGACAAGCGCAGAGATAATAAGATGGAGATGGTGCTAGAAGGAAGGGAAAGGGGTCCCAAGCGAGGGCATCTCTGCAGCTGGAGACGTTGGCCCTTGGCATTTCCCTCTATCCTATCACTAGCACTATTGACAAGCCGGATTGATGGGGAGCATGCCAGTCCATAATTCTCTGTTGCCCAGCAACATATAGCTATCTGTTCCCCATCCCCACCAGCAGCAGCGAGACAGATTCTCCTGTAAATCAATTGCCACCTGCTGCCCCGTCAGCCTCCCCCCTCCCTCACCGCCCCTTATCAGGGCCTTGGAGGAAAAGAGACAGACGGGGAGCAACCAGCTTGGCTTCCGTTCTTCCAGGAAAGAGAACATTTTTGATTATTAACTGTGGTTGGCACAAGAGTGGGAAGAGGACAGGTCATCTGCAGGCCAGCACCTCCTCCCCGCTGGAATAAAAGAGGCAGGGGGGGAAAACTAGAATGACCCATAAGTGGATTTTTTTTTTTATTACCACAATTATGTCCCTGGATATTAGCATTCTTTGGTTTCTTATGAGGCTGATGAAAGGGACAACGGAACAGCATCTCGCTAATAAAGGAACCAGCAAAAATGATCAAATGATGTAGCAGGCTCTTCCAACCACCCAAAAAACAAAAAAAAAGTCAAAAGCGAAAAAGGATTTCTCCCTTTCACTGAACATGAGAAAATCGGCATCACAAGAATGTTCCAGCTTTCCAGAATACATTTCCCAGGCATTGTAATTAACCCAGCTTTGGGGACCTCTTTTCACATTATCTTTCAGGGCAGAAAATGCCCTTCATTTCCATTCATTTTTCTAAATACTCAATTGATTACTGCAGTGTCTATGTTGAGACCTTAAGAATTTGAACACGGAGGGTGTCTGTGGATGCTAGGTGTTTCGGAATAAGCAAGATAAGATAAGGAATAAGTAAGGAATAAGCAACATAAGATAAGGAATAAGTAAGGAATAAGTAAGGAATAAGTAAGGAATAAGCAAGATAAGTAAGGAATATGTAAGGAATAAGCAAGATAAGATAAGATAAGGAATAAGTAAGGAATAAGTAAGGAATAAGTAAGGAATAAGCAAGATAAGATAAATAAGGAATAAGTAAGGAATAAGCAAGATAAGATAAATAAGGAATAAGTAAGGAATAAGTAAGGAATAAGCAAGATAAGATAAGATAAGGAATAAGTAAGGAATAAGTAAGGAATAAGTAAGGAATAAGCAAGATAAGTAAGGAATAAGTAAGGAATAAGCAAGATAAGATAAATAAGGAATAAGTAAGGAATAAGCAAGATAAGTTAAGTAAGAGTCCAATATTTGGGACTAATCTCCTTCTCCCCACCTCTCAATATTCAGTCAGGGCTACAGGATTTATTCCTTGTTTGAACAAATCAAGCAGATAGAAAAGGGGTGGAATGACAGAAAGTCTTAGCCTCCATACGTTACACCCCAATATGAACCAAAGAGAAATAAATCTCAACAAATCTGATCTGATCCTTTTTTTCCAAAGTATAAAACTGGAAGTGAGGGACTAATATTCTGGATTGCAAATCCCAATAATTCCTGTTTTGCTGATAAGAGCATGTGACCACTAAAGCATGGGATTTATTTTCCTCCAAATTGAAATCCAGGGAGAATCTTTTGAGTTTGGGAAAAAACAGAAATGTTTTTTTAGTTAATTTCAGTTAGAAGTTAGTGAAATTAAAATTGCACTTTTTCCCATCCAAGTTCATCAATTCCCTTAAATCTATCCATTGACTCCAACATTAAGAATCCCCTGCTTAAATTGTGTTAAAAGTACTATCAAAAATTGGTGATGAGCTGTCCATACCATCTTCTTTAAATAGATGGACAGTGTTCCTTTTTTAAATGAAAGCTTGTTTGGAATATTACAGCCACTGGAATCTAGTTATTATCTCTTTTTTCAGGTGCATTGATTTCCTGGCAAGAGAAAAGCACTCTGTGCATGATAGAAAGTACCCTTTTAAAATGGTGGCATTACGATAATGAAACATTCAATTAAAGCTCTATGACTTTGAATGTTAAAAGAAAGGCAAGCAGAATCAGGTACAAGCATAATTTTGCCTGGATACTTCCATCATTCTTAGCAAGGTCAGACAGTCATCCCTTTCAGAAGAGTCTTACCTGTAAAACCCTCACAGGGTACACAACCTATGAGAGAAAAATGGAGTCGGTTTTGCTCCGTCTGTGTTATTTGGACTAGTGTAACCTCAGTAACCTCAGTTTAGTTGGACCCAATATCTGTTTAGCACAACCATTATGCAAATTGTGAAATGTCAGCAGCTGGTGCCTGAGACAAGGTTCTAAGAGGCTTCGGGTAATTTTGACCCTTTTGGAAGTTTCCTCAGTGTTGGGAAAGAGTCCTTGGCACATACTCATGATAGCTTGATGAAAGATGGCTGTTAAGGGGATCATTACAAGGGAAATGGTAAGACGTAGCATGACTGGTCCACCAGATGTTTTCGGGTTATTTCAGGATTCCGGGAAAATCATCTAGAACTTCCATATCTAGTTGGCTGGACATTACCTACAATTAACAATTTATCTTTTGGGAATGAGGTCTATGTGTCAGGTGCTTTTTGGTGGCCAACATTGTTCGCTGACGCATAATGTCTGTTTTACATGTATTTTGTAGTTTTCCACTGTATCTTCTAATTGCTTAATGACGTCGTTAGAGGCGGAGATCTCTTGGAAATTTCTGTATTAAAGAACCACCGGTGTGCCTTACCTGGATTCCTCTTCCTATGGGGAATCCTGAGATGCATTTCAGTAGTACTGAGTACTCAATAAAGCTTTTCTCTGTTACTCTAATTCTCTGTTTGAGCATTTTATTTGCAGTGATCAAAGTTTACTGGGAAACTTTTCTCACAACCTAGAAGCAAGAAAGATCATGAGCAAAATACAATAAGAGTTAACATCCTTTTCAGACAACCCTCGGAGATACAATCTGAGATGAGCTGAAAGCCACCGTATGTATCTATGCATTATTGATCCCTTGTTCACAGGACCTGTCATTTAAGGAAGGAAAAACCAAGTTCATTTAGTCCCTGCTATGTAGGAAGTTAAGGATGGCCCATATTTGTGAAAGAAATGCAGTCTCCCTTGAGTGCTTTTGGCCACTGCCTTAATCTTTACGATGAAATTCCAGGCTTCAGACAATTCAATGCGGGTTGACTGGGCAAGCTCTTGCCCAAAATAATACCTGTTGCACACATACATAATACTACAGAACCCAATTCAGAAGACTACCTTGCATGAACACAGATCCTAGTACTTCTCCACCTTAAGAACACATCTTCACAGGCACTAAGGTTCTCGGATACCCTATGTACACAAGGAAGCCAAACAAAGCTGAACATTTTAATGTCCTAATGCAATCAGGATACATGTAGCTCTCCTACATGCAAATTGCCTCGCTTTTCATGGGGAGAAAGAGAGAGAGAGAGAAACACAAAGAGAGAGAAATAGAAAGAGATAGAGAGAAAGAAATAGAGAGAAAGAGAGAAATAGAAAGAAAGTGAGAGAGAGAAAGAAATAGGGAAACAGAGAGAGAAAAAGAAATATATTAGTAGATGTCCCAATATCCATTAGCCATTCCTGACATGTCCAAAAGACGCTTGAATACTTAATTTAGACACTAAAGAGTATGCACTAACTCCATAAAAAGCAAAAAATCTAGAAATCTGCCATTTACCTGCAATTTAGTCACACTAGTTATACTATACACATAAGCTACAAAGCAAACGTATGTACAGTCAAAAAATCATATAGACCCCTGGATTCTTTTTAGCACAGGCTCTTAATTTAATTCTTTTTAATTGTATTATTGTATTAGTGTTATTTATTGTGGTTTTTAATTTCCTGTGCACCGCCCTGGGTCCATCTCGATGGAGATAGGCGCGCGGTATACAAATCGAAATAAATTGAAATTGAATTGTCTATTCTCAGCCTCATTCATCCTCCATATAATACAGAACAGCAATTCTGCATGCACAATATTTCAAACACCAGGGTGCCTCCCCACTCTCTTCTGTATGGAAACATACCACCCAATGAATATTCCCTCACACCCACAAGCCCCATTTATTACACCCCAAAAGGCTGCTGCTTGTATCAACAACAAACATGCACAACAGCACCTACACATGTACACATCCATCCCCATCTTAGAGATCTCCCCCTGAATTGTATCCTTCTGCCCCAAATGATTTCCCATTGTCCCCGAGCAGTGCAGCTTCATGTTATACCCCCACTCCAAGAGAGCAATGCTTTATCAGAATCGTTACCACTCCTCATACAAATGAAGAGCAGGACCTCTCCTTGGATGCACAGAAACACACCTAGACTGCACAGGAAGGAAACAACAACCTGAAGCATCTTCTGAGCACAAATGGATCCCAGCAAACAGCCCACAATGTTGTGCTGCCAAGGGCAAAGAACAACCCCAAGATTCAATAGACACACACAGAGAGAGCGAGAGAGCTGTAATTTTAATGCATAAATCAAGAGCAACTTGCCCCCTTCCCTCCATATCAGCTGCTTAAGGAAGGTGATCTCATCCCAGGGCTCCTGGAGGGAAGAGCCTTCTGCTTTAGGCCCCGTTCCAAGTGCCACACCCTTCTGCTGCTCACTCCACAGCCGTAGCTCAGCCCCATACGCTGGCCACAATTCCCACAGTGTCCTTCCCAGCACACAATGCTTCCGCTTCTCACACCCCAGGCTCCCCACTCCCTCTGCTCTTCACACACACAACACACACACAACACACACCCTCCCTTACCTCCATCACTATGCCTCCCCCCCTTCTGCACTGATGCATTCATACCCAGATTGGTCTCCTGCACTTCTCCCCCTCCTTCTCTAAGGCACCCAGAGACCATTCCCTGACCCCCCCACCCACCCACACACACACAAATGCCCCATCCTGCAGACAGCCTTACTCCTTTTCTACTCCTAGTGTAAGCCTTACCCCTTCTCTCACACACACCTACCTGCACACACAATCTTTAACCCTAATGGATGGATCCTCCTCCCTGGCATATACTCTGAACATATAAGTGAACGTATATCTGCATTTTCTCTCTCTCTCTGTCATTTCTTTCATGGCCGAAGCTTTGGTTCACCCCCACCCAGCGCTGCTACAACCCCCCTGCCCCCCCTCCCCGCATTATCCACCTAAACGTTGGTTTGCAAAACTTGCCCGATTTTGATCCCAATCTCTCCTCTAATCTCCCGGTTCTTCGACCCGGGGAACCCCCCGCATTCCCATACAGGTCTCTTGTCTGCAGATGGGACCCCCTACTCCGCCCGCCCGCCCGCCTGCCTTAAGGGTCGGGGGAGCCATCTCCGCCCCCCCCCCCGCGCCTCCTCCGTTGCTTCTGTAATAAAACCAGACAACCAACCCGCCATAGCCGAGCCTTAAATTGCACCGGATTCAGGGGGGTCCTCGTCTCTCTCTCACACACACACACACACACACACACACCCAGCCGCGCAACTTTTCTCAGCAGCGGGGGGGGGGGGGGAAGCCCCGAGAAACCTTCCAACGGGGAGGAGGAGGAGGAGGAGAAAGAAGAGGAGGCTCTCCGGGGATTCGCGCCCATTTGGGGAACCGCATCATTTTTTCTTCTTCTCTTCCAAATTAAGGGGAACCCTCCCTGGGGTTTTTTTTTTGGGTGGGGGGGGGTCCTGACAAAGAGGGGGGGGACGACGGGACAGGCACACCCCTCCGCCTAGAAAAGCCCCCCGTTCTCCTTCTCCTCCTCCCCCCCCCCCCATCCGAGCGTCCACCGAAGAGCCCCGAAGTTGCTCCAGGAGGGCTTCCCTCCCTCTCCGGTCCTCTTAGGCAGCCCCTACCTGAGCCGCGCCCGTTCCGTTCCGCTCACTCCGCGGCCGCTGCGGTCGCCTGGCTGGCTCCGGCTGCTTCGGCTGCAGCGTCTGATCGATGTGACATAATCCGCGGCAGCAGCAGCGGCGGCGGCGGCGGCGGCGGAGAGTCCCCTCCCTCCGGGCCCCGCCCTACCTCCCCCCCCCCCCATGCCTCCTCCCCTCCTTTCCTTCCCAGCTCCGGTTCGGTCCCCCGGAGCTGGTGGTGAGGAGGAGGAGGAGGAGGAAGAGGGGAATTGGTTTATTGGCACAAGAACACACACACACACACGCACACACACGCACAGCCGCTGCCGTGTTCTACGAGGGATTTGGGAAACTTGGGTGGGGTTAACCTATCGATCGATTCTCAGCAACCTGGAGATTGGGGAGGGGGGCGCCCGGGTCCCTCCCTTTGGGATGGGGAGGGGAGGGGGGCCTCCGGTGCTTAACGAGCGGGGGAGATAGAGGGTGCCTTGGCGGGGAGGGGGGGGGGGCGGGAAACGGGGCAGATGGAGCGGAGTACAGGAGATGGGAGCCCGAGCCAAACATCTATATAAATAAAAATGTAACGAGAGTGTGTTCAAAACCAATAATCTCCGAAAGTCCTGCACCGATCGCTTCCAAATTTTCACACAACGTTCCTTTCGAATACGGCACCAATGATATATATAGATTGTGTAGATGTCACACCTGTGCCAGGTACACGCCACAGAAATGTAAAAAAGGTAGGTAGATGAATACAGAGAGAGCAGTGGGCCACAGGTATTATGTCATCCTTTACGACATAAAATACTCTGTCCATAAGATTCAAGGAGAAATATAGTAGGTAGGTAGGTAGGTAGGTAGGTAGGTAGGTAGGTAGGTAGGTAGGTAGGTAGAGGGATAGAGGAAGAGGGAGAAGTACGGTAGGTAGGTAGGTAGAGGGATAGAGGGAGAGGGAGAAATACGGTAGGTAGGTAGGTAGGTGGATAGAGAGGAAGAGGGAAAAATACGGTAGGTAGGTAGGTAGGTAGGTAGGTAGGTAGGTAGGTAGGTAGGTAGGTAGAGGGATAGAGGGATAGAGGAAGAGGGAGAAATACGGTAGGTAGGTAGGTGGATAGAGAGGAAGAGGGAAAAATACGGTAGGTAGGTAGGTAGGTAGGTAGGTAGGTAGGTAGGTGGATAGAGAGGGAGAAATACAGTAGGTAGGTAGGTTGGGGGTTATACTGTGGTTGTGTGTGCAGGTGTAAATCTACACACAGATTGGTTGTCCATTTAACCAGACTGGGCCACAGCAACGCGTGTCCGGGAACGGCTAGTAAAAAATAAAGATGCAGAAGGAAAGAATCAATTAAGGCAGGGATTCTCAACCTTGGCCCACCTGAAGATGCCCGGACTTCAACTCCCAGCAGAGCTGGCTGGGGGATTCTGGGCGTTGAAGTCCGGGCATCTTCAGGTGGGCCATGGTTGAGAAACCCTGAATGAAGAGAAGGGAGCCAAGCTGCTGCTTGAAGCCCCGTTTCCCGAACGGGGCGAGTCTGCTGGAAGGTCCCGCCCAGACCATCCAATTTCCCGCAAAGGCTTCTAAAACCCGAAACCCGTCGGAACCAGCCGACGAGGTTTTCTGGCGCGCATGGGCGGCAGCGGAGGCCGGCTCGGAAGCAGCCGGATCCTCCGAGCCCAATCGCCAGGGGGGTCAACAGCCTTTCTCCGCTAGCGGCTCTGCTGGCCAGCTAGGGATAACGACGATGGTGGGGGTGGCCGTTGTAACTCTACAGAGCAGAAGGGCAGCCCTGGGGGCCTTGGCCCAAGGAGCTGCATCGGGGTCGCCTGAGCGCTGGGATTTCTCCGGGAAAGGAGAAACGCAGAGAACCCAGACACTGCAACGGCACAGGACCAATGTCTTTACTGTGGAAAGAGCCTAAAAAGAGCCAGGATGTTGGTCTTATTGCTATATTTCACTGGCCAGAGCAGGGCAGGGCTCTGTTCTGGCCTATGAAGATGCTCTTGGGGGTTTGAGATTTCTGATGGGCAAGCCAGCGACTCCCCAGGGCAGGGGTCTGCAAAGTGGGCTCTTTTAAGACTGGTGGACTTCAACTCCCAAAATTCCTGGCTGGGGAATTCTGGGAGTTGAAGACCACCCAGTCTTAAAAGAGCTCACTTTGCAGACCCCAGTGATTAATAGAGCAATTTGTAACTGGCTGGCTGGGGAATTCTGGGAGTTGAAGTCCACCAGTCTTAAAAGAGCCAACTTTGCAGACCCCTGCACCCAGGGGAAAAGATAGAGGAGCCACAGAGACAGCAAAGCAGGGCTTCCTGGATCACAGCAGGTTTGGGGGGAGGGCAGGGAGAAGGTGACTACCCCTGTGGTCTGCAAGTGGTTTCAGAGCATCTTCTCCTCACCTCAAAAAACGAACTGAGGAGTTTGAAAAGCTGGATACAGGAGGTGGGTTAGCATCCCTCGCACAAGGAGGAACAACGGAGTCCAAACCAAAGGGCTTCTCCAAGAAGAAGGAACCTTTTGAAAGATGAGCCAAGGAGTGAAGTGTCAATCATGAGGTCAGAGGAAAAGCCGGGCTGGATCGGAGCAAGGGATCCTTCCTTCCAGAAAGTGGAGGACTTCATAGGACCTCCCTTCCATCCTGTGATGAGGAGCTTGCTGTTTTCTTATTATTTATTTATCCCAGTAATGCTTATGCTGCCTGGTTTAAAGATTCTGGATGCTGTACAAACCAGCAATATCAAAGATGCATCCATCAACAATACTTTATAAGCAAAACAATACTGGAAACATAACATTAGTGAAGGTAATTTGATGAATACCCCTTGAATGCCTTATCCCTGAGGCTGCCTTAATCCTCTTCAAAAGAGGCTTCTAAACCAGGGCTCCCCCATAGCGGTAGTGAATAATCTTTGGGTGACTACAGACAGAAGGCATTTAGCTTCTTCAGAGAAATAGGCAGTCTTGACAGGAGATGAGACAATCATTCGAAGGAGATGAGGCCAAGTCATACCCATTCTTGAGGCTAAGGTTTTCAGGGTGCAATTCATTTTGGGATATTTTTTCTTCTTTTCCCAAAGGTGTAATCTTAGGTCTTACATCTCCTGCCTCAAATTGGCAGGAATCCATCCTGCCAACTCTCTGGTTACTTGATGAAATGTGGTGGAACGTTCATAGAGCTTCCAGAACCACAAACATGGGTTTGGGAGACTGCCGGCTTCTACGGTTTAAATGTATAATTTAATTAGTCTTTTGTGTTCAAGTCTGTCTTGGGGTAAAACCAGCCGTGGTTGTCCTTACAGATGACCCCTGTTGCTGAAGAGAGTGGGGGGTGGGGGTGGGGAATGAGTGCAGCACCTGTTGATCCTGCCTGATCTTGTCTATTGCCAGAGCAAGTTGTATACCAACTACTTACTGTATGGCCTTTCCTGAACAGAGAGAGTCTGGTTCTTCATATGTTTTAACAACAAAGATGGTTAAGGGACTAGAGCAGGGGTGGGCAAACTTTGCAACTTTAAGTCTGAAGGACTTCAGCTCCCCGAATTCTAACCCTAACCCTAACCCTAACCCTAACCCTAACCCTGGACTAGAGACTAAAACATATGAAGAACGGTTGCTGGAACTGGGTATGTCTGGTTTAATAAAAAGAAGGACCAGGGGAGACATGATAGCAGTCTTTCAATATCCGAGGGGCTGCCCCAAAGAAGAGGGAGTCAAGCTATTCTCCAAAGCACCTGAGGGCAGAACAAGAAGCAATGGGTGGAAACTAATCAAGGAGAGAAGCAACTTAGAACTGAGGACAAATTTCCTGACGGTTAGAACAATTAACCAGTGGAACAGAAGTTGCCTCCAGAAGTTGTGAATGCCCCAACACTGGAAGTCTTTAAGAAGATGTTGGATAGCCATTTGTCTGAAACGGTATAGGGTTTCCTGCCTAGGCAGGGGGTTGGACTAGAAGACTCCAAGGTCCCTTCCAACTCTGCTATTGTGTTGTATTGTATTGTATTGTATTGTATTGTATTGTATTGTATTGTATTGTATTGTATTGTATTGTATTGTATTGTATTGTATTGTTGCAAGTATCTATTCACAGGTAACCTCATTTAAATTACTGTAAAGTCCTGTGATGGGAGCTATTGCTGCGGTTGGTTTGGAAGCTGCAGCTGAAGGGGCAGGTATAGCCAGGTGGCTGAGTAAGGCACCTGGCCATGTATGTATTACAATTTTCTTGAAGAAGCAATCCTGGTGTCAATTAGTAGTTCTAGCTGTGGTTTAGAAGTTTGGTACCAAGACACCTGTCAAATGTGGTCTGGTCATTGAAAGGACCTGCTACATCAGGTGTGTCAAACTCACAGCCGGTGGGCTGGATGTGTCATGCACTGGCCACATCCATGCCCGGTTTAGCGAAGGGGGAAAAAGTCATGATGACGTCACGACACAAGTTTGACATCCCTGTGCTACATATACTAGAGCAGAGGTTCCCAAAGTTGGCAACTTTAAGACTTGTGGACTTCAATTCCCAGCTATGCTGGCTGGAGATTTCTGGGAATTGAAGTCCACAAGTCTTAAAGTTGCCAACTTTGGGAACCTCTGTACTAGAGGCTGCTGAATTGATGCTTATGAGCTTTCTCTCTGTGGCTGCACATGCATTCAGGAGGTAACTGCAATGACATACACATATTTAAGTCCCTCACAAAATTGTACTTAGTCAGGCCTTCCCAGCGTGAATGTTGAAGAAATTTGGCAAGGTTGTATTTTCCCCAGCTTTTGTTTAAATGTAAATTACTGTGGTGGTTCTATGTTGTTTTAACATAGAACTTTAATTTGTGTTTTAAGTGTTATCTATTTTGTTGCAAGTTTTAATGCATACCATCTTTGGATGCTCCGGCATCTGAAGCAATGTATGAAGGTATGGAAGGAAGGAAGTCCTATATCAGGGGTTCCCAAACTTGGCAACTTTAAGACTTGTGGACTTCAACTCCCAGAAATCTCCAGCCAGCATAACTGGCTTGAAGTCAACAAGTCTTAAAGTTGCCAAGTTTGGGAACCCCTGCCCTATATGAAGGACGTTATGTCTCATCTCTCACCATTCTTTTTTTTTAAGTATGAGTATAATCTTTATTGTCATTGTACTTAAATACAACAAAATTGTTTATATATATATAAAGGTTATGCATATACCCACGTATATTATACGACATAAAGACACAACACAGTCTAGGGGCATTGGGCTTTCCCAAAGCTTGGCTTAAGGTTGATGTCCAGGCGAAGTCTGGAAAGTGGATAAAAGTCACCATGTAAGTGGGCCATATAAATCTATTATATAAATAAAAATATAGAGACATCAATGAAGACATACAGAAACCTTGAGATTTAGCGCACTTCACTTAAGCCAGGGATGTCCAAACTTGGGAACTTTAAGACTTGTGGACTTCAACTCCCAGAATTCCCCAGCCAGCATAGCTGGCTGGGGAATTCTGGGAGTTGAAGTCCACAAGTCTTAAAGTTCCCAAGTTTGGACATCCCTGACTTAAGCAATCTCAGGATGCAATGGACAATTTTTCCCCTTTCCTTATGGCCCACCTTGAACATTGCATTTAGGTATTTAGGTAGTCCTAACGTAGGTAGAATCGCTTACCAACTATGTGATTTGCTTAGTGACTGTGGTGACTCCCATCTCTCACCATTCTTAACCTCCCACCATGTAGATTCATTGGATGATCCTGACAAGAAGAAAAGAGGTTTTTTTTTTAAAATTGTTTTCTCCATGCAATGTGTTATAGGCAAACAACTCTTTTTCCTCACCTCTTTTCCAATCTACACAACTCTAGATACTGCATTTGTTCCTTCAGTCCAGTGAAGAAGAGGCAGGGTCAAGAAAGCACTCAGCCTAGAATCATGAGTCCACAAACAATCCAGGTCCTGCTCTCCTTGAATCCTTTGACTCTAATCTAGTGTCAATTTAGTGCACTGGTTAACTTTAGTTAGTAACTAGATGCTTGTGTATAGGTTTAAGCAATAAATCTTCTTAACTGGAACTTAACGTCTGGTCTTAATTCTTTACGCTTGACATCCAGGGAACAAACATTTTGGTGGTCCTGATTTGCAACTTTCTTAGTCCTTTACTATCTTTTGAATGCCATGAGCAGACCTGAACATGGTGGCTTAGTATGTTTTGAGCTTAGCTTCTTGAATAAATAATTTAAGTGCAAATAAAGTTTGAAATGTATCTCCTAGACTGCTAGCCTGGCTTTCTTCTAGGAGCTGCATGGAAATCTCAATGTATTTTATTCCGGTAGCATCCTTGAAGAATAGGTTTAAAGTGACTGGTCCAAAGTCACTCAGTGACTTTTCATGGTCAACAGTGGATTTGAATTTCAGTTTTCCCATTCCTAATCTAACGTTAGCTTAAGATTTATGTATCCTGTTGTTTTGTAAACCACAGTTCATGGTTTAATAGAATATTGGAATCTGCCCAACTTTTATCTACTGGTATTCACTAAATCAGGGGTCTCCAACCTTTGCAACTTTAAGTCTGAAGGACTTCAGCTCCCAGACTTCTCCAGCCAGCAGCTGAAGTCCTTCAGACTTAAATAATAATAATAATAATAATAATAATAATAATAATAATAATAATAATAATAATAATAATATTTAATATTTGTAAACCACTCCCTCTCCCCATAGGGACTCGCAAAGGTTGGAGACCCCTGCACTAAATCACGGAAATATAGAATTGAACAATATCAAGAGATCATCTGGTCTAACTCCTGTAGGAATCTCCTCAAACAACTTCAACAGGTAGACATCAGTCTCCATTTAACACCCATAATACCAGGGATTCCACCACTTTTCTAGGCAGAACATTCTAGGGCTCACAAGCTACTATAGCCAGGAGATTCCTTTTGATATTCTTCTTAATTCATCTGTCTTTTAATTTCAACCAAAAGCTCTTATCCTGCTCTGTTTCAACTGGAAAAAGGTCTTTCCCTTGCCTTTTAGATGGTCATAGATAATCACTGTGTTATGCTTCTGTGATTCTCCATAAACCTTAGTCTTTTTAATATTTCCTCACAGGGCTCGGTTTCCAGGCATCATACTGTCCTGGAAGCTCTTGGCTAAATTAGGGATGTCCAAACTTGGGAACTTTAAGACTTGTGGACTTCAACTCCCAGAATTCCCCAGTCAGCATAGCTGGCTGGGGAATTCTGGGAGTTGAAGTCCACAAGTCTTAAAGTTCCCAAGTTTGGACATCCCTGGTCTAAATCCTCTTCAGTTTCTCCATTTGCTTTTTATTCAGTTTGGAGTACAATGGAACTACTCCTTCCTGTGAGTTGGACAAAATCTATTGGTCTTTTTAGTTACACAGTTGGAACTCCACAACTGCTCCTAAATTCTTCTCATATACACTGCCATCAAGACAGGTCTCCCCAATCCTGTACCTATACATTATTTCCCTAGTCGGATGCAGGATCTTATATTTCTGACCTGTTTAATTTGGTTCATCCTCAAGCCCACTGAGGTCATTGTGAACTATGATTTTGTCTTCTAAAGCCTTCATTTGATGTCACCTACAATGTTGAGCATTTCCAGTTACTGAAAACCAGCACTGATAATTTCCTTGCAATGATAATTAACAGGGACTCTGATAGTCGGGTTCCAAGGTGTCTTGCAAGCCCTCTTCCCTGCCTGTGACCTAACATTCAAACCATTTCTCAACCTAGATCTACCGCTCTATTGAAAGAAAACTAAACCCACATCCAAAAATAGGCTGGCAGGTAAGTTCCAAGCATGCAAGAGGAATGCAGAATGAAGTGAGAGAGAGAGCTGTGAATGTGGGCATATAATCATTCTGTGTGTATGCACCTGGAAATCTACATATATATTTCAGTTTTTTACACAATTGTGCACTCATGTCTGGATGTATGAGAGTGCATATGTATCAGTGTCATCGTGGGTACAGACACAGACATGAGGTTCAAAGTAGAAGGAGAAGTGCAATAGCTGGATTTTAATAGCAGAGATTATTACAAGTGAGTCAGGACAGCAGACCATAGGATTTAATAGCAGGCAATTTAATTACACGAGAGCCAGTGAAGTATCGCACAGTGGTTAAGTTGCTGGACTAAGAGCCAGAAGACCCAGGTTCGAGTCCTCTTTTGGGCATGGAAGCCACCTGAAAGATCTTGGACCAGTCATTCCCCTCAGTTCTAATCAACCTTAGACTCTGGAACAAGTTGGCTGATAAATGAAAAGCCGCTTCACTGTAAAAACCAGGTGATCAAAGTCCAGAAACCAGCAGACCCTGCAGCCATAGGAGACAAACCCTGGAGAACAATAATTCAATTACATGTTCAATTACGTTTCCGGGCGTTGCCAGCTTTGAGGTCAGATCTGGATTTCTTGGTCACTTCCAGTGGTGGGTTTCTGCAGGCTCGCACCTACTCGCGAGAGCCGGTTGGTGAAATTTAGAGAACCGGTGAGAGGGGGTTCCACCGGCGTACCTGGAAGTAAATCTGGCCCGCCACTGCCAGTGACCCAACGGAAAGGAAAGGAAGGAAGAAAGGAAAGAAAGAAAGAAAGAAAGAAAGAAAGAAAGAGAAAGAAAGAAAGAAAGAAAAAGAATTTATCATCACAATTGAGTCAAAAAATTTGGTTGCTAAGCAAGAGCGTTGTTAAATGAGTTTCACCACATTTTAAAAGGTGGCCACTCCCACCCTGTCACATGACTGCCAAGCCACGCCTACAAAATAGGCCACACCTACAGAGTAGGTTCTAAAAAATTTGAAACCCACCACTGGTCACTTCCTACTAGCATCACCATTCACTTCTGGCAAACCAGTAAATAAATGGAGACATTCAATTATACTTTCAATTACAAGTAGATACTCCTCCTTGCAATAACTACTGAATTTCACCTATTTCCGTGTTCCAGTTCAAAGGGACTAATTTCCCAGAAGCTAGTAACATCAGCAGCAGCAGCAGCAGCATGCTATTTTGGCAACTGTGCCTCTTGCACTAAATACTGCAATGCAGTCCCTTGTTAGCTACCATGCTTGACAACCACTGAAAGAGTAGTTTTTTTTTGCAAGAGTACAGCTTTCCAGGAATTGTGCAATAGTGCAAGAGTGCTGAGTATCACTTCCGTGCAACACAAACATGATTCCTCTCACTGCTGTTCCTGGATATTACACGGGTAATTGTCAGCACAGGAAAAATAGAGCCACAAAGGATTACGTAAACACCGTGGTGGATTCTCTGAAGTCTGCTGGCATCACCACGTTCTATGGTAGTAAATAACCTGGATCGTATCTGACATTCAAAGTATGAAAGTGGAGGAAGCCCTTGGAGCCCTTGAGGGGACAGAAATCACAGACCAGGACTTTGCAAAAGGAACCCCAAACTGCAGAGAATTTGGATCCTCCTGTTTCAAGGCGGCCATGAAAATAGGATGCTCCATTTTTCAGCAGAGGACAGGATGCAATCCCATGGTTGCACCAGCAGAAACCATCCTCTGTACATCTATGGCAATGAAGACAGCTTATATTGACCTTTTTTTTAATGATAGCTAGATTTAGAATGGAAGGAAGCACTCTTCTTGAGATCAGACTGGCTCCAGCTGCTGTTTCAGAGCCAAAACACAATACTATACCAGTTAATTCTGGAAGAGGAAATGGGAGCGATAACGGTGAAGCTACAGCTACTGAGAGTTAATCCTCACCAGGGTTTCAAAATGATGATGCTTTGGTATTGTTATCCTCTTGTTTATGCACCTCAGCAATAACCTCTCAGTCGATCCATTTATAAGTCAATTCTAAAGATACTGTACCTAAGGTAAAGGTTAAGGTTCTCCTCGCACATATGTGCTAGTCGTTCCCAGCTCTAGGGGGCAGTGCTCATCTCTGTTTCAAAGCCGAAGAGCCAGTGCTGTCCGAAGGTCATGTGGCCGGCATGACTAAACACCAAAGGCACACGGAACGCTGTTACCTTCCTACCAAAGGTGGTTCCTATTTTTCTACTTTCAAACTGCTAGGTTGGCAGAAGCTGGGAAAATAATGGGAGCTCACTCCATTATGCAGCGCTAGGGATTTGAACCCCCTAACTGCTGACCTTTCTGATCGACAAGCTCAGTGTCTTAGCCCCTGAATCACCACGTCCCTCTCTTAGCCTAATCTGTCATGAGAGAGAGGGAGGGAGGGAGAGAGAATGAAAGAGAGAGAAAAGAAAAGAGAAGGAGAGGGGGGAAGGAGAAAATGAAAGAGAGAGAGAGAGAAAAGAAAAGAGAAAGAGAGAGGGGGGGAACATATTGGAAGGATTAGAGTAAACTGCTGCTCTGCTACTCCAAATCTTCCCTCCACTTATTCAGGATATGTCCGCTCTGTTCTGTTGCTCTACTGTTGAGAGAAGGCAAAGAAAATAAAACGAGAAGCTACATCACCAACGCTGACTACAGATTAGCGATTTTATTGAGAATGCCACATGACATGATATTGTACATGTCCCTAGTTTGTACTCTACATTTTCTGCTAACTGATATTCCAGCATGAAACAGAAGAGAACATTACCGATAGTTGTGGGCTCCGAGCATCCATCTTGCTGGCTGAAAAATGTGACAATTCCAACTCTAGATCTGGATGAAAATAAAACAATTAGTAAACATCCCAACATATGTGCTTAGCAGTATGTTCAGTATAATTGTCTTTCCAATTTAAAGATTAAGATTGCTTTGTTATGTCAGTATTGGGTAAAAGCCTGCCAAAAGTCCCTTTTCCTCCCCCAAACCATCAGGGGACCCCTGATGTGATAAGTCTGTCACTCTCGTCATGTCCTGTCATCCTGTATTTTCATTTCCTTCTGTTCCTTCTTATGCACTCCTGATTTCTCAACCGAAGTAGCTTCTGGTATAGTGGTTGTTGGGGATCTCTTCCTTTAGGAGACAGAAAAGTTGTGCAGCGGAATGTGCAGCTAGAGAAACCGTTGCTAGTAGACACACAGGTAGAGTCTCGGACACAGATAGTAAAAACTAGTAGCTTTACTTGTAATGTAAAACTAAACTACTGCTTCACAAGCAGTGATAGGAGATATTGAATCAAATACAGTCCTTAACTCAAAAACAATTGCTTACAGTTGCAATCCACGATTCTTCCTTGTTCAGTCAGCCAGTCAGTCAGTCAGTCAGCGAGCGAGCAGAGAGAGAGAGAGAGCGTGCTCTCCTGGCTTCCTCTTATTGCCGAGTTAATTACAGCTGCTAATTACATTCAAACATTTAAAGTAACAAAGACCATTTGTTATCATGGCATATATATTGCCTACCCAACACTAGGATTATACTCCTAACAGTGGTTAAAGGTGCACGGCTAAGAACCAAGAGACAGTGAATTCTACATCTCCCCTATGAATAAAAGCCAGCTGGGTGACTTTGGGCCAGTCTCTTCCTCTCACTTGCCTCATAGGATTGATGTTGGGGGGGGGGGGGAATAAGGGCTGGGAACATAATCTATGCTGCCTTGAGTTGTACAATAACAGTAATGCAATTTCCAACCTGTATGATTAAACTTGGTAACGTTATTCCCAAACAACTGTATGCAGGGGCAGAATAACTACTCTCTTCTGCTCTTGGGGACCCTTGTCACATGCAAAAACCAAGAAATGAGTTCAAGAAAGTGCTTCAGGGCTACTGAACAGAGGACCAAAATGCTGAAGTCCTCCTGAGAAACCCCCAAGATTGTCTTCTCTTCCCTTGCAGGGGGGACGGGATGGGAGGGGGGGCTGCAAAGTACCTTTGGCTTTAGTTCCTTTCCTTCCCTGCTTCTCTGAGCATTGAGCATTCAGTTCTCAGAGCCTGAATTGTGCAAAGGGTGGAATTATGGGATCTAAGTTAACAGAGGGTGCATCTTCAAAATATTTGGCACATGTTCGTTTCCCCAATGCTGAGCAGAGAAATGTGGAAGGGAAATGACCGTCCTGCTTTACCAGGTCACTTGGGCTGTCTGTACCTCTGGTGACATGGAAGTCTATGGAAGGAATCCTCTGGAAGTGCAGCTGATGGAGGAAGAATTTGGGAGAGGAGGTGGAGAATTTCCTGGTCTTGCAGAATGATTAATATAGAACATTTTGATTGCTTGGACCCCACAGGCATACACAAACATACCCCAAAGCCTCTAGTTGTGTTTGAAGCACAGTGCAAGTAGCAGCTGCTTCCAAGAACAAGATTGATATTCTGTTCGGTTGGGAGAATTGACAGCACCCCACAGGTGCCAATAGCCACATTTAGCAGTAAGGTCCCTGTCTCCCAGGTGGCTTCATGCAGGCCCACTGGAGCCTCAGACAAGGAGAATGCAGATAAAAGGACCTTGGTCTTGCCCTCACTCATCTGATTTCCCGATGTTGGCATCCTTGGGGTGTGCAGGTTATAGAGGCATTGGAGTGCATTGTAATTGAACACGTGGAGAATAATAATAATAATAATAATAATAATAATAATAATAATAATAATAATAATAATAATAATAATAATAATAATAATAATAATAATTTTATTTATAACCCGCTCTCTCTCCCCGAAGGGACTCGAGGCGGGGCACAGGGAATTAAAAAAAGTTAAAACAGACAGAAATACAAAATTAAAAACAAATTAAACTTGCCCTGTGCTAAAAACTCCTATAAACTAGGCTATCCCTAAAACCCCTAAAATTTAAAAATTTAAAATTTAAAATTACCCTAGGCCAGCCAAGCGAAAGAAGTATGTTTTTAATTGCTGTCTGAAGGAGCGGAGGTCCGTAGTTGTTCTAATTTCGGGGGGAAGGTCGTTCCAGAGGGCTGGGCCCGCCACAGAGAAGGCCCTTCCCCTGGGCGTCCCCCGCTGGCACTGCCTACTGGACAGCACCCGGAGAAGTCCCTCTCTGTGGGAGCGAATCGGCCGCAGGGAGGTATGGGGCAGAATGCGATCCCGCAGATAGCTAGGTCCCGTGCCATGGAGCGCTTTAAAGATGATAACTAACACCTTGAAGCGCACCCGAAAGACGACAGGCAGCCAATGCAGCTCGCGCAGGAGCGGTGTTACATGGGAGAACCTGGAGGTTCCCATAACTACCCGCGCGGCTGCATTCTGGACAAGCTGAAGCCTTCGGGTGCACCTCAAGGGGAGCCCCATGTAGAGACCATTGCAGTAGTCCAGTCGGGATGTCACGAGGGCATGAGTGACTGTGCAAAGGGCACCCCGATCCAATAGGGGACGCAACTGGCGGACCAGGCGAACCTGGTAAAATGCCCTCCTGGCCACGGCTGTCACTTGATCTTCCATGGACAGCCGTGCATCAAGGAGGACGCCCAAGTTGCGTGCCCAATCCACAGGGGTTAGATGTTCATCCCCTATGGCCAGTGATGGAGTCAACTGGTTGTACCGGGATGCCGGGAACCACAGCCACTCGGTCTTGGACGGGTTGAGTCTGAGTCTGTTACTTCCCATCCAGGCTCGCACGACTTCCAGGCACTGGCACATCACCGCTACGGCATCGTTGGGGCGGTTTGGGGTAGATATATACAGCTGTGTATCATCAGCGTAGAGATGGTACTCTACCCCAAAACCATGGATGATCTCACCTAGCGGCTTCATATATGTGTTGAACAGGAGTGGCGAGAGGACCGACCCCTGTGGCACCCCAGAAGTGAGGGGCCTAGAGGTCGACCTCTGCCCTCCTGTCAACACAAATTGCGATCGACCGGAGAGGTAGGAGGAGAACCACCGCAACACGGTGCCCCTCACCCCCAACCCCTCCAGCCGATGCAATAGGATACCATGGTCGATGGTATCAAAAGCCGCTGAGAGGTCTAAGAGGACCAGGATGGAGGAACAACCCCCATCTCTGGCCCTCCAGAGATCATCTACCAACGCGACCAATGCCTTCTCGATGCTGTGCCCGGGCCGGAAGCCGGACTGGCGCGGGTCCAGATAATCAATTTCCTCCAGATGACGGGGGACCTGTTGTGCCACCACACTCTCTACAACCTTCGCCAGAAAGCGAAGGTTGGAGACCGGACGGTAGTTCACCAATAATGCCGGGTCCAGAGAGGGCTTCTTGAGGAGGGGTCTCACCATCGACTCTTTAAGGGAGGCCGGCAAGAACCCCTCACTCAGGGAAGCGTTGACCACCTCCTGGAGCCAGCCTCGTGTAACCTCCCAGGATGCCAGTACAAGCCAGGAGGGACACGGGTCCAATAAACATGTGGTAGCTCGCAGTCGCCCACGTAACCTGTCCATATCTTCGGAAGTAACAGAGATGAATGAGTAAAAGAGCAGAGATGAATGCAAGAGGGCAGAAAGTGGCTTGTTTTTGGAAGTGAATATGCCCATGTACCCCAGTAGCAGCCTTCAGGTGGAAGGAAAAGCTAGCACATTGGGAAGGAAAAGAGAATTAGCAGCCCAGAGTAAGGCAACAGTCTGTCATGACCCTGCCCATAGCTATATGTAGCACCTCATTTGAAGCTTGACCTGGAACCGCATGAGCTTCCCAGAGGGGCAATCCTGAGCCTCCCCCATCAGTTCTGACCTGTGCAGACTGATGCCTCAAGCATCTCCTGCCTTCAAACGCTGAGTCCACCAGAGGGGCCCTGTAATAGAGGCTATGAATGAGTTGTAACATAAGGGAATTGGCAAGCGGATAGGAGCAGTATGCCCTTGCACTTCCTTTTGCAATGGCATAAGCTGCATGCCAGCTGGAGACGCTTGGCCTGGCATTGCCACAGAAGCCTCTCCAAAGAGCCGAACATTTTCACTCTCGTGAATATTAGGGAGCGTTGGGGGAAGGGTTGCTTTTAAAGAGCAACGTCCCTCACCTGCAGACAGCATCGCGCCTGACGATTGGAAACCAAGTATGTTGCTCAGAAGCATACATTGGAAATGCTGATCTTATAATGCAGGGGTCTCCAACCTTTGCAACTTTAAGTCTGAAGGACTTCAGCTCCCAGAATTCCCTCTGACACTTTCCACTTCTGGTTTAGTTTAAAGTCTTCCTAATGCAGTAAAATTTTCAAAGCTGTTCCTGCCATTGTGAGAAGAGCTTATCCCTGCCCTCTTTACACTCTTGATGTAGGTCATAGTCTGGTAATTGAAATCTTGCTCAGAGACCTCTGCTTAGCCAGTTGTTATTTTTAGGATTCCGCTCTCCTTTTTTTCTTGGGCTATGGTGGGGAGGATGAACCCACCCCTGTGTTCCTTCCACAACGAAGGCAGAGGTGAATTCTTCACTCAGCATCTCAGCCGTCTCCTCATCCTTCTTCGATTCCTTTCTAATGCTATGTAGCTGGCTTCCTGGCTTCTGATCTACTTCAATGTGTTTTTTTCTTATTGACCTTAATATTATTAACAACATGAAGATGATTCTCAAAACTTTGTCCTGCAGACATTATTGCATTTTGTTTTAAAAGGCAGGGGGGAGGTTCACATTCCTTTTCTATCTATTTTAGGCAAGAGTTTCATTTTATGAAAGCTTCTTTTCTATCATGTGTTTGTTAGTATGCCATGCGCGGTATGTATGTATGTATGTATGTATGTATGTATGTATGTATGTATGTATGTATGTATTTATTTATTTATTTATTTGCATTGTTGAACTGTCCATCTCTCACAGAGAGGGGCTCTGGGCGGCGAATTAAACACCACTTGGATTTGTGCCATCTTCCCTAATCCAAGTTATGCTTCCTTGCTGGGATTATTATATTATATTAATATTCTAAACCTGCTGCAGAGGTCTGCTCCTGTCCATTTTCCCACTGAGTCTGCTGTCTGGAGCCTATGAGAATCAGAGACTCACAATATCTGCAAGATAACAGTTCCCTGCCTTTGCTGTAGAATGATGATGCACTGGAGTTAGAGCCACTAGTGAAGAGCAGGCACCAGATGGACTCCAGCCAGTCAGGCTCCAGAAGCATGAATAATACTTGACCTCGGTGCTTGCAGCTGGCATTTGGAGTTGGCAAGAAAGGATCTGATGTTTCCTCTAAAGGGATTGATCCATTGGCAAGTGCTCAACAATAGCTACTGTTTGCCACATCAGAGTAGAAGTGTTCAGCTTCTCAGCACCAGTACTGGAAGACCATTTGGGCTGGCAGCTTGTTAATGCAAAAGGTAGTACTGCATATATCTGTGACTCTCTGTTTTTGCACCAGAAGCCCTTAGAAAATCAGACATCTGAGGAATATCCAAATACATCCTCATCCTCATCTGCCCTACCCCAAACAAGTAATTGGGCAACTGCTTGTACTATCAAACGACCAGCATTTCCCAGAATATGCCACATACTGCTCCTTATATAGCTTCATTTCCTGGAACTATAATGTAGCTCATTTCCGTGTAAACATGGATAAATCTTCAGCTTTAATCTTTAATGCAGCAGCCCCACCCTATGTAAAATCTGGGTACCTCCATTGCCCTAATTGAGGGTAGGCAATGTTTTTGTGGTCAGGGTGTGCATTGTAATTAGTATGAGGTTGTGATTTATTTTTTGGAATTCAGAGACTTGAGGATGACACAATAACATAATGATGTCACCAGCATACTGACATACATAGAGAATCATACTATACCCATTTAGGCAGAGTGCACAAAATAAGAAATTAATAGAAATTCAAGGCACATTAATTAAAGGGGGGGAAGAAACAGCTGAAAAAGACCAATACCATTCATTATGTCACTCCATATCTTTAAAATCCTCCCTAATCATATTTGCTGGTCATACTTGGATTTATACACTAACTTTAAACATTTTCGACTTTCTGAGAATATCAGATCTATACAATCACAATTTTTTCAGTCTTCCCTCTCGTCTCAATAATTCAATCTTCATTCATTCTCTCTATAAACAACTTCAATGCATGTTTGTAATGATTACTCACTTTTGTATTCAGTCTTCATTAATTTAGTGCCCTTTTTTTCTTGACCCTATGTCTTCTTTTACTCACAGAGTTCTCAAATACCATTCCTATCACACTAAACCTGTTCCTCCTGAAGTAATTCTGGCTGCCATATAGCAAAGCAGACAGAAGCACAAACCTAGTCACAGTCATTTTTCATCCTTTCAACATTCATTCCCTGCAACAGACCACATCCTGTATGCTAGTGATAGCTAACCTTTTTGCCATTGCGTGCCAAAAGCCGGGGGAGCGCAAGGGGGTCGTGCACAAGTGTGCCCACACCCGTAATTCTATGCGTGCAACATCCCCTCGTGCATGCATGCACAACCCCGACCCTCCCACTTTTGGCACATGATGGATCCATTATTCGTCCTCCCCAGGCTCGAGGCTTTCTAGGAGCCTGGGGAGGGTGAAAACGCCCCACCCCCACCCCGAGGGCAAAAAACAGCCCAACTGGAAGTTTGGGAATGGACTTCTGGGTTGACCGTAGGTCCGTTTTTCACCCGTCAGAGGCTTCAGAGGGAGAAAAATGGCCAAAAATGAAGGCCAAAGTCAGCTGGCCAGTGCACGTATGCACACTGGACCTGACAGGGCAACATCTTGCATGCCCTAACAAATGGCTCCGCATGCCATAGGTTCGCCATCACGACTGTATGCTATCCTTTTAACAGCAGTTACATGTCTGAAAGTTTCTCTACGCATTACTCCATTCCATCTTTCCTAACTGTTCCTTGCTTTTTCACCATATAATTGCACTAAGGCAGGGGTCTGCAAAGTTGGATCTTTTAAGACTGGTGGACTTCAACATAGCTGGCTGGGGAATTCTGGGAGTTGAAGTCCACCAGTCTTAAAAGAGCCAACTTTGCAGACCCCTGCACTAAGGCAATATTTTATTCTCATCTTCAATTCCTCGCATACATTGTTACTCATCTGCAGCCTTTTTCACTTCTTCATTTCCCAACTATTCCTTTTCACACTTCCCACTCTTTAACTTATTTTCTTTCTGTACAAAGGAGTTTTTACATCCTTCTTTCTTACATCTGTTTTCCATTCATACTGCTGGAAGAGTAATTTGTCTTCTGACATATTTCATACAAGATTCATCTTTTCTTTCCCTTTAATTATTTATCTTCACTTTAGTTTCTTTTACTTTTTATTCCATGTCCCTTTTGCCCAAGATGCAGTCTTGACAGTACCAAAAAAATAATAACTGAGAACTTCTCATTACTCTTTTATTCTTGTAATGTTTTCCATCTTTCATGATAAACAATGAATCCAATTATAGTTTTACATTTACCATGTGTCGATACGAATAGATATATATTTAAACCACATATTTGAAAAACAAATAGATGTTTTTCTAGACAGATTCTTACCCAAAATAACCACCATTTTCATTATTCCTAGATCTCCAAATGAGCCAATTGCTTTTTCTATAAACTCTTATTTTATTACTACTCACCCATTAATATTAGTTGTCAAATATATTTTCTATTGGGTCATATTTATTCAGAATATTGCAGTTTTTTTCCTCCCAATTCATCATTGTTACTTCCATTATTGCTATTCATTGGCGTATAATATCCATCTATCACCCATCTATTGAGTCCAACTTTTATGCGGATTCAGACCAAGCAAGATGACCATAATTCACATTTTGTGATATACATTTTAGCTCTGCCTTCAAAATTCAACCGTCACTCAAATGTTCTCTCCTTCTGCTTTCTCTTCCACTTCCCCACATTTTTCTTCCCTTCATTCTTTAACTCATGTTCTTTAGAGTTATTCCAAATTGCCATTTTTTCTATCCCACAATCATCACCAGAGAGACCATAAATATTGAGCTCAACTGCCCATCATGGATTTGGTCAATCAAAGCTTTCACATAAAGGGTTGTTTGTTTGTTTTTTACAAAAATACAAAGTATCTGTGGACTAAGTTATTAGATGTAGATGTATCTATGACACACACAATTATTATTTTTTTTGCTAATGATAAGACCTGGCCAGTATGCAATAAGCACAAAACCCCACCCCCAAATGCCCCTGCTATTTTATGCAAACCAAGATTCATAATCTAGGGACCACCTCAACATGTGGCACCACAGTATATATGTTGAAAATGTTAAGCCAATGTGTTCAGGGGTCTTTGAAAGGGATTGCATGAAGCCTAACAGAACCTTAAGGTTATTATGTTATTTTCATTGGTAATAGAGAGAATAGAGGGAGAAAGAGAGAGCAAATCACACCACTGAGGACTAGCATTTGCTGCTATTGTAGGACCACGGTCACCAGGGTCAGGTTTAGTCCATTAGGACCATGTCATTACTGTTCAATCGATAGCTGTTTCCCTGTCAAGTTAGTGATTAACAAAAACCACAGTGCCTGAAGACTTGTTTTGGATTCAAGGTTGGCCACCTCATTTGTTCCTAAAATTATCCTCCAAATTCTCTTCTGTAAATGCTGATGTCTAAAATGTTAGAAATGATAACAGGAGAGCATTTGATTGTTGATAGCCAAATATATGCTTGAGAGAAATTATAGTTGGGGTTTCTTATTTGAAGCTTGCCAATCTTGGCTAAAGTGATTTTAACACTCCTAAAATATTTGCATTTTGTCAAATGTTTACATTTAGAATGCAGAGTTCCAATTTCCCATTCAAACTCTCGCTCTTAAGACTATTTGAATGGCAAATCTGAATATTTAAACAGAATTTAATGTTAATGCATCTAGCTCATTTTCATGGATGTAGCTTAACCAGAGAGCAGAAGAGCTAGGAAGTATAGCTTCTAAGACAACTTGAATGCTCTTAACAGTTTCCCCCTTTACTTTCTACTTTTTTCTAATTAATTTCCGCAACTAAAATATTTCCCATAAGAGGACTGGGAGAAAGCCTGGGTTTAGGAAAAAATAGTAAAAAAGTATTAACTTACAACTCCCTTGTCATAGGCCAACCAATCTAAAGCTAAGGAAAGTTGAAGCCCAAAATACCTGGGAGCATTACTTTGCCTAACTTTGGTGCCTTCAAATCAGTCTTGACTCCTGATGAAAAAGCTCCTGCATTTTTCTTTGCAAAATTTCATAAGTGGTTTGCCCTTTCTTGCTCCCTAGGACTGAGAGAGAGTGACTAGTTGAAGATTGCCCAGCTGACTTTGTGCCTAATCTGGAACTCACAATGTCCCAGTTTCTACAATAGTTTAGTGTCTTAATCACTAATCTGGACTGGGTCTCACAGATATATGCAGTGTTTATATGCAGTGTTTGTTTGTTTGTTTGTTTGTTTGTTTGTTTGTTTGTTTAAAAGGACTTAGTTTCTAACCTTTGGCTGCTAGGAGGGATTTGAGAATTGGTTGTGGAAGAACAAAACGTAGAGTATGGGAATAATTCTAATTGGTTCTTTGGATGAGGGTCATTGCTCTGCCTTGCTTGTTAGAGTCCTTCTCATAAGGAAAAACAGAAGAAATTAAACAAGATTCCTGTTTGCATTAAGCAGACAGATTGCAAAACATTTGCATTTGGCATATAGCCCAATGTGAACACTTCAATGCATGTTTTATAAAAGCACTAGCTATATACCCGGCCACGCGTTGCTGTGGCCCAGTCTGGTTAAATGGCCAACCAATCTGTGTGTAGATCTACACCTGCACACATACACCCAACCACCATATAAGCCCCAACCTACCTACCTACTGTATTTCTCTCTCTCTCTCTCTCTCTCTCTCTCTCTCTCTCTCTCTCTCTCTCTCTCTGTGTCTATCCCTCTACCTACCTACCTACTGTATTTCTTTCTTTCTCCCTCTACCTACCCTACCTATTGTATTTCCCCCTCTCTATCCCTCTACCTACCTACCTACCTACCTACTATATTTCTCCCTCTCTATCTATCCCCCTATCTACCTACCTGCCTACCTACTGTATTTCTCCCTCTCTGTCTATCCCTCTACCTACCTACCTACCTACCTACCTATTGTATTTCTTTCTTTTCCCCCCTATCCACCTACCTGCCTACCTACTGTATTTCCCCCCCTCTATCCCTCTAACTACCTACCTACTGTATTTCTCCCTCTCTGTCTATCCCTCTACCTACCTACCTACTGTATTTCTTTCTTTTTCCCCTCTATCTACCTACCTACTGTATTTTTCCCCCTCTATCCCTCTACCTACCTACCTACCGTATTTCTCGCTATCTATACACCTACCTACCTACCTACGGTATTTCTGCCTCTCTGTCTATCCTTCTACTTACCTACCTATTGTATTTCTTGCTTTCTCCCTCCACCTACCTACCTACCTACCTACCTACCTACCGTATTTCTCCCTCTCTATCTATCCCCCTATCCACCTACCTGCCTACCTACTGTATTTCTCTCTCTCTGTCTATCCCTCTACCTACCTATCTACTGTATTTCTCCCTATCTATCTATCCATCCCCCCTACCTATGTACCTACCTACCTACCTGCCTACCTACCTACTATATTTCTTCCTTTCTCCCTCTACCTACTTACCTACCTACCTACCTACCTACCTACCTACCTACCTACCTACCTACCTACTGTCTCTCTCTCTCTCTTTCTTTCTTTCTTTCTTTCTTTCTACCTACCTACCTACCTACCTACCTACCTACCTACCTACCTACCTACCGACCTTATTTCTGCCTCTCTATCTATCCTTTGGGGGTCATCTAGTCCAACTCCCTGCTAGGCAGGAAGCCCTATACCCATGATGGTGAACCTATGGCACGGGTGCCACAGGTGGCACACAGAACCATTTCTTAGGCCACTCGAGGCATTGCCCTGTCAGCTTCAGTTTGTATGTGTGCCCTGGCCAGCTGATTTAGGCCTTCTTTTGAGGCCATTTTTTGCCTTCTGGAGGTGGGGGAAGGCTGTTTTCACCCTCCCCAGGCTCCTATAAACCATCTGGAGCCTGGGGATGATGTAAAAAGCATGCCAAATGCAGGGGGTCTTGCACATAGCATTATGGATGTGACACACCTGTGCACATCGCCCCTGCACTCCCCCTGCTATTGGCACGTGAGCCAAAAAAGGTTAGCCATCACTGCCCTATACCATTTCAGACTAATGGCTATCCAACATCTTCTTGAAGACTTCCAGTGTTGGGGCATTCACAACTTCTGGAGGCAAGTTGTTCCACTAATTAATTGTTCTAACTGTCAGGAAATTTCTCCTCAGTTCTAAGTTGCTTCTCTTCTTGATTAGTTTCCACCCATTGCTTCTTGTTCTGCCCTCAGGTGCTTTGGAGAATAGCTTGACTCCCTGTTCTTTGTGGCAACCTCTGAGATATTGGAAGGCTGCTATGCTGTCTCCCCGTCCCTCTTTTATTAAACTGTATTTCTCCCTGTCTCTCTATTCCCCTATCTACCTACCTACTGTAATACAATAATACAATAGCAGAGTTGGAAGGGACTTTGGAGGTCATCTAGTCCAACCCCGCTGCTCAAGCAGGAGACCCTATGCCGTTTCAGACAAATGGTTTTCCAGTCTCTTCTCTCTTCAATGTTGGGGCATCCATAACTTCTGGTGGCAAGATGTTCCACTGGTTAATAGTTCTCACTGCCAGGAAATTTGCCCTCAGTTCTAAGTTGTTTCTCTCCTGGATTAGTTTCCACCCATTGCTTCTTGTTCTGCCCTCAGGTGCCTTGGTGAATAGCTTGACTCCCTCTTCTTTGGGGCAACCCCTGAGATATTGGAAGGCTGCTATCATGTCTTTCCTAGTCCTTCTTTTCATTAAACTGTATTTGCTGTCAGATAGGTGATTCTTTGTAACAGTTTGGTTCAGTTGGTATTAAACAGTTTAAAGCAGCTGCCTGGCTCCATTTTTTTTACCTCAGAGAACAGTCCTGAGCAGAATTCCCCCCCCCCCTTCTATGGGCCACCTGGGAGTTTGCTATCCTCTGTGCCTTTTTGGCCCCAAGAGGCCGCCGTATGAGGCTTTTCCAACACTGGCAGTTGAAAAGCAGTTTGATGGGCGTGGCTACAGGGATGTTAAATCACATTTCAGTGAGTACATTTTTGTGTGTGTCATTTGTACACAACACACGTGTGCTAGGCACAAAATGATTTGGTATTCTATTATCCGAAGTGCTTCGCTACGTTGTGTGAAAGTTTCGTTTAAATCGGTCCGGTACTTTTTGAGATTAGTGGATTCGTACAAACTATTTTACATTTTTATTTATATAGATATACCATAGATATAGAAATGGGTTTTTTAATTTGCATTTTTTCCCAACCTTCTACAGGAATATTATAGTTTTAGATTGAGACCCTTGCACAGTTTGTGAATGGCAATTTATTTCTCTGTTTGTTTGTTAAATCAGGAATTCAACAGAAATGAATAACATGGTCACGTGGCTTTGGTCTATGATTCAGTTTCAAAAGGCTTACTGAAATGTGAAAAAAAAATAATAATAAAGGACTCAAATTCTCAGCATGGCAGGAGTTAGCAAGAGTGAATTTTTAACAGCCACAGCTAGAAGTGGCTGTATTGCAGCTGGAGATGAATCTGATTTTTGAGGCAATTATGGGTGGTGGACTGCAAGACAAGCAGATCTGAGACTTACGGAGCATGATCCATCAGAATGTCCTCTACAAGCCTCACTGAACACGATTGCCTGATTATATCCATCTTTTTTTTAACCATCAACATTCCTATGCCTTTAATATAGCAATCAAGCACCCAGAAATATAGCTGATTTTGCTTTTCTGAATATAGAGCTAAAGTCAAGTGATAACGCTTTCCTCTTGTTACTGCATAACAAGATATTGTTAAGACACAGGACTGAGACCAGAAAAAATGAAAAAAAGCAATACTAAAAAGTAATGAGCAAACATATATGATGACTATGAGTTTAATGTCTCCCAAAAAGAAATAATAATAATAATAATAATAATAATAATAATAATAATAATAATAATAATAATAATAATAATTTTATTTATAACCCGCTCTCTCTCCCCGAAGGGACTCGAGGCGGGGCACAGGGAATTAAAAACAGTTAAAAGAGACAGAAATACAAAATTAAAACAAATTAAACTTGCCCTGCGCTAAAAACTCCTATAAACTAGGCTATCCCTAAAACCCCTAAAATTTAAAGTTTTAAATTTTAAAATTACCCTAGGCCAGCCAAGCGAAAGAAGTATGTTTTTAATTGCTGTCTGAAGGAGCGAAGGTCAGTAGTTGTTCTGATTTCGGGGGGAAGGTCGTTCCAGAGGGTCGGGCCCGCCACAGAGAAGGCCCTTCCCCTGGGCGTCGCCCGCTGGCACTGCCTAGTGGACGGCACCCGGAGAAGTCCCTCTCTGTGGGAGCGAATCGACCGCAGGGAAGTATGGGGCAGAATGCGATCCCGCAGATAGCTAGGTCCCGTGCCATGGAGCGCTTTAAAGATGATAACTAACACCTAAATCAAGATTTATTTCTCCCTCTGCCTCCTCCCAAAAATCAAAGGATCAGCATTGGGGGAAAATAAAAGATATACCAACAGGCTGCTGATTGGGTTCCCTTCCCATTCTGTTCTGTATATTTTGGTTTGCAATTTCCTGAGTTAAACATTTATTACAATCACACTAATGGCCCAGAGCGCCCTCCTAATGTACTGGGAATACAATTTCCAGAATTGTATTCATGCTGGCTGGAAGTACTAGGAGTCGTGATTCTGATACAACTGTAAGGAGTGAAATTGGAGAAAGATAGCTTTGCTGCTGATCTAGCACCGACGAGGATAATAGAGTTGGTCCATGGGTCCCATTTCCTAGAAAAAGTCTCCAACTTCAATACACTGTAAATTAATGGGCACAGTAGTGGGAAGACAGGCGTTACCATCTTGCCTTTTGTGACCTGTACCAGGGGTGGGTTTCAAATTTTTTAGAACCTACTCTGTAGGTATGGCCTATTTTGTGGGCGTGGCTTGGCAGTCATGTGACAGGGTAGGAGTGGCCACCTTTTAAAATGTGGTGAAACTCATTTAACAACGCTCTTGCTTAGCAACCAAAATTTTGGACTCAATTGTGATGATAAATTCTTTCTTTCTTTCTTTCTCTCTTTCTTTCTTTCTTTCTTTCTTTCTTTCTTTCTTTCTTTCTTTCTTTCTTTCTTTCTTTCTTTCTTTCTTTCTTTCTTTCTTTCTTTCTTTCCTTTCTTCCTTTCTTCCTTCCTTCCTTTTTTCCTTCCTTTCCTTTCCTTCCCGTTGGGTCACTGGCAGCGGCGGTCCAGATTTACTTCCAGGTACGCTGGTGGAACCCTCTCTCACCGGTTCTCTAAATTTCACCAACCGGTTCTCACGAGTAGGTGCGAACCTGCAGAAACCCACCCCTGCCTGTATCCCACAGACACACTGCCAATTGGGCATCCTCAAGGAAGCTCTTCTCATCTTCTGCCTTCAGGCGCCAAACACATCTCACAAATGACATTGTTTCCTCTGAAACAAAGGAAGAAGTGCAGGATGCTCTCACTGTTTTCTCAGACTTCCATTCTTGTCCCTCACATAGCTCTCGCCCTTTTCTCCCAAACCTGGAATGGAATGAGAGCAGCAGATGAAACATCACATGGACAGAAGTGATCCATGTGATACAAAATGATCCAGGAAGGAAGGCATGGGGATATTCAGGCTTGCCTAGAAGGTGATTCTGACACCATAACCCAACATCAATTTAGGGCAGTGTTTCTCAACCTTGGTGACTTTAAGTCCTGTGGACTTCAACTCCCAGAATCCCCCAACCAGCATAGCTGGCTGGGGAATTCTGGGAGTTGAAGTCCACAGGACTTAAAGTCACCAAGGTTGAGAAACACTGTTTTAAAGGGATGATGAGGAGAGTCTTAGGTTACAACTGGCCACCTAAAACTCTGAACTACATCTGAAAAGGGGCAGGGGCGATGCCATGCTTATCCACATCTAGGCCTTGGGGTGAATTAGAGTCATCTCCTTTTCCTTAATGCACATAGTATAGGTGTTATGTTCTCAACCCACGCCCAGACAGTCAGTCTGGGGAACTAAGATTAACCCGGAGGTCTGTTAAACACTGTAACAACTAGTCGAGTCTGATTGGCTGAGATGTGGCTGGCCGGGCCAGACTTTCTGTCTGGCTAAGGGTTTTCCCGTTTTGTGCTAAAGTATAAATAGCTATCGAAGTCTTTGCTATCTGCTCTCATTGTTACCTGTATATAGTTCTTGCTAGTTGCAATAAACCTGTTCCAATGACTAGCCTGCCTCGGACTGAATTCCTGCAAACTTAACAATAGGCCAGCCTATATCTTTCAAAACTGGACACGTCCCAGGAACTCTGTAATTGTCAGGCCTCCTGTTTTATTGCTGCTCCTCTGTTGGTTGATTTCCCCCCGGCTTCTAGTCCTCAAGGTTCTTTTAGTGGTCCTGCTTCGTCAGTGAAATTAAAAAAAGGAGAACTTCCTTTTTTCTAAACAGTTTTTGGGAAAAAAATGGTTGCACATAGGGACTCAAGAGGGCAAAACCTAGCTTCACATTCACTGGATAAAGGAAATACATTGAGGAGAAACAAATACAAATAGACCCACCACCATACTGTGGCCCAATCCATTGTATGATTTACCATGGCTTATTTAAGCTACACCTTTCAGTTTTGTCTGAACAGGCAAAGAGTGACATAAATTTCACTTACATCAAGATAAGTTATAATGTAAATCTGATTTACAACTTGAGATATAATGGGGAAATCGTTTATAAACAAGGTACAATGTCACCCTCAAAACAAGTACATGATCTAATGGACAAGAAAAGAGCACCCTTGCCCTAGAACAGGGGTGGGCAAACTTTGCAACTTTAAGTCTGAAGGACTTCAGCTCCCAGACTTCTCCAGCCAGCTTTGGAGAACTCTGGAGAACTCTGGGAGCTGAAGTCCTTCAGACTTAAAGTTGCAAAGTTTGCCCACCCCTGCCCTAAAACATTATTGGGTTTTTTTTTTTAAAGGTATCAGTAAAGTATGAATAGATTACTTGGCTCTTCACAAGATAACAATTAAATTATTATATCATCAACACAAAACACAAATAGGGAAACTCTGTGGTATCTACAAGAATTCCCAAGATGTAAAGGGATGCCACTCTAGCCCTGAGAAGAATGGAGGGAGGCAAAATATTTAGTTTAGTTTAGTTTATTCGATTTACATACCGTCCTATTTCACCAAAAAGGGACTCAGGGCGGTGCACAGAAAGATAAAAACCCAACAATACAATGCAAAATATAAAAGAAAATTAAATTATTAAATCTGTGCTAAAATTTGGATAAATAAATTTAAAACCAATAAATATCAAAGTTTAAAATTATTCCCTAGTCTATGTCAGGCCGGCTAGATGAAAGAAATGTGCTTTTAACATCTGATGGAAGAGTCGTAGGTCCGTGATGGTACGGATATCGGGGGGCAGGTTGTTCCAGAGTGCCGGACCCGCCACAGAGAAGGCTCTTCCCCTGGGAGCCGCCAGCCGGCATTGACCGGCTGATGGCACCCTGAGAAGGCCCACTCTGTGGGAGCGGACAGGTCGAAGGGAGGTATGTGGTAGGAGGCGGTCTCTCAAGTAACCAGGACCCGTGCCATGGAGCGCTTTGAAGATGGTGACTAGCACCTTGAAGCACACCCGGAAGGCCACAGGCAGCCAGTGCAGCTCGCGCAGGAGAGGTGTTACATGGGAGTAACGAGAAACTCCCAGAATCCCCCGCGTGGCCGCATTCTGCACTAGCTGGAGTCTCCGGGTGCACCTCAAGGGGAGCCCCATGTAGAGGGTGTTACAGTAGCCCAGGCGGGAAATAACGATTTGCACAGTCCTGGGAATGTAGGAAGTGTGAGAGTGAGATACTCAACAGCACCACTTTAATCATGTTATCCTTAAAAAGGGGCAATGAAGGTTTAGGGCAACTTTTAAAGATTCTGTTAAGATACCCAGTCAAGTGTTATTGGGATTCTCCTGACAACATGCCAAGTTTGAGAATGATGGGTATATTCTGACTCCTGGAGAGCACAGGCTCCTCACCACTGCCATGAAAGCATATTTTTCCTCTGTGAGGAAATCTGGAACTCTTTCCTTCCGTCGTTTCCGTGAAAAGATTTTGTGGCAAGAAAACCAGGAGGCTCTCCAGCTCGGAAATCCTGACTGATTAAAAACTGCATTTTTCCTCACCGGATGTTATATTTCTATATTTCGCAGAAATTGTAGGCTGCTGCACTAGCTCAGAGCCAGGTTAGGTAACATATTGGTTATTCTCCACTTACTGTATGGCAGGGGTGTCCAAACTTGGGAACTTTAAGACTTGTGGACTTCAACTCCCAGAATTCCCCAGCCAGCTTAGCATAGCATAGCTGGCTGGGGAAATACAATACAATACAATACAATAGCAGAGTTGGAAGGGACCTTGTAGGTCTTCTAGTCCAACCCCCTGCGTGGGCAGAAACCTTATACCATTTCAGACAAATGGCTGTCTAACATCTTTTTAAAGACTTCCAGGGTTGGGGCATTCACAACTGCTGGAGGCAAGCTGTTCCAGAGGTTAATTGTTCTTACTGTTAGGAAATTTCTCCTTAGTTCTAGGTTGCTTCTCTCCTTGGTTAGTTTCCACCCATTGCTTCTTGTCCTGCCCCCAGGTGCCTTGGAGAATAGTTTGATTCCCTCTTCTTTGGGGCAACCCCTGAGATATCGGAACACTGCTATCATGTCTCCCCTGGTCCTTCTCTTCATCAAACTAGACATACCCAGCTCCTGCAGCCGTTCTTCATATGTCTTAGTCTCCAGTCCTCTAATCATCTTGGTTGCTCTTCTCTGCACTCTTTCCAGAGTCTCCACGTCTTTTCTACATCGTGGCGACCAAAACTGTATGCAGTATTCCAAGTGTGGCCTTACCAAGGCACTATACAGTGGCATTAACACTTCACGTGATCTAGATTCTATCCCTCTGTTGATGCAGCCTAGAACTGTGTTGGCTTTTTTGGCAGCTGCTGCACAAATTCTAGGAGTTGAAGTCCACAAGTCTTAAAGTTCCCAAGTTTGGACACCCCTGCTGTATGGTCATTGAGAGAATGAAACATCGGTGTTCCCTCAACCAGACCTTATTCTCCACTACTGTCTTTGTCCAGATTCTGTAGAAACCAAGTTAGCCCATTTCCCTCAGAAGCTAATCAGCACTGAATTATCTGATAATTATTATCCTTATCTGATCATATTTGACTATCTGCAGTGGAATAGGAGCAGGTAGAAATAACTGACATCTCATCCCAATCCTCATAGATTCTCTATTCCTGGATTCACGCCTAGATAAAATTTAACTCTCCTGGTTCTCCTGCAATGAAAAACTGCCCAGAATATGAGGCATCAAAATGGTGGCGCTGTGCACTAGGAGACTAGTGAATAACTGAAGGGGACCAAGGATGCTTCATGCTGAGGAAAGAAGATACATGCAGCTGCTGTCACTTGCTTGTCTAAGCGGATCTTCTTGAGTGAAGGGAGACTGCTGACATCTCTGGCTGAGCTGCCTGTGTGTATTTCCCACCCCCTTCTACTGCCTGAATTGTGAAGGCAGGTAAAACACAGAGAACTGGCTGTAGGTATGGAGGGCTCCTTCCACCTCCTTCCTCTATTTCCAGGACTCTGTTCCTTGAGCAAAACACAGTGGGAGAGGAGAGCAGAAAGCCTCTCTCACCATTTTTGATTGGAAGACTAAATTCCTAGTTTGGAAATAATTCCCTATGGTAGAAAGGGCTCAGGTCATACAGATCAATATAGCCCTGACCGTTTCTTTAACAGCAATGGCCTCCAAATAGGTTGGACTACAGCCCCCATCATCCTTTGGGAGATATCCAAGACCTCAGATCTCTCCAAGGCATGAAACACTTGCCATTTCCCCTCTATGATTCTTAATTCCATCAATATGGATTGGCAAAAGCTTCCCCAGCATATTAGGATCGGCCATATGCAAACCTGGATCTAAAGATTTGCCTGCCTTTTATTCAAGATGATAAAAAACAAGAAAGGAGCAATATTTCTCATTCTTGGAAAATATGATTCTGCTCCAGTTCCCCTACTGCCAAAGTCCAAGGGATCTTCGGGTGACCTGAGAGGGATGATCCTCAGTCAGAGGACCCTTGCCCTGTCTCTCAAAGCCTTTACTCCGCCCTCTGTTGCCTTTCTCCTTAAGCCCTACTACTTGCCTATGGTCCCTCCCTTCCCCCACGCCTTGCATCTCGCTGCTACAAGAATTAATTCTCCGCTCTTCCTCACACAAGAGCATGGGTGTGATTTTGCACATTTACAACTGATTTCACTTTCCAGATTCATTGGGTTGTGAAAGGCAAGGGGACAGAGCAAGCATCACTTCCAGCCGCAGATGGATGTCTACCCCCACCATGCCTCTCCTCCTCCTCCTCCTCCTCCTCCCTCTTCAGCTTCACCCCAGTTGTGGGAGGTTCAAGGACCTGAAGCAAGGAGCATTTCAGGGACAGAACAGAATTGAGGCTGGGAGGGGAGCAGGAAGGAGGGATGCAGCCTGAATAATTCATCGGCCCTCCTCAGGCACTGCCCGGCAAAGTACATCTGAGCGATGGCAAACCTGCTATCAGAGCCATTTAGCAAGCTAGCCAGCTGCAGGCTAATGCACTCAACATCCAGTGGGCTGGCTAATCACTCCGAGGACAAAGAAGGCCGCTGAGAGAACTTCTCTTCCTGATGGGCCATAGGCTGCCATTAAGGACTCAGGACAATTTCACTCTCCTGGTGTCTGTTTTACCTCACAGTACCAACCAGGCATACCTCTGGAGAGCTTCACGCCAGAAAATATTTAGATCAACCTTAAAGATTTTTTGCCAAATATTTTTCTATAGTCCTTCCAAGTATTTTTTTTTAAACCTGGCAACTGTAAGATGTGTGGAGTTTATTTATTTATTTATTTGATTTATATCCCGCCCTTCTCCAAAAGGACCCATATCCTAGTTAAGTTTGCAAAACACTGTATAGCTAACAACAGATTCAAGATCTAAATCAGGGGTCTCCAACCTTTGCAACTTTAAGTCTGAAGGACTTCAGCTCCCAGACTTCTCCAGCCAGCTTTGGAGAACTCTGGGAGCTGAAGTCCTTCAGACTTAAAGTTGCAAAGGTTGGAGACCTCTGGGCTAAGAGAAGAAGCCAGAGTCCATTCCAGCAAAGCTGGCTGGAGAAGTCTGGGAGCTGAAGTCCTTCAGACTTAAAGTTGCAAAGGTTGGAGACCCCTGGGCTAAGAGAAGAAGCCAGAGTCCATTCCAGCAAAGCTGGCTGGAGAAGTCTGGGAGCTGAAGTCCTTCAGACTTAAAGTTGCAAAGGTTGGAGACCCCTGGGCTAAGAGAAGAATCCAGAGTCCATTCCAGCAAAGCTGGCTGGAGAAGTCTGGGAGCTGAAGTCCTTCAGACTTAAAGTTGCAAAGGTTGGAGACCCCTGCTTTAAAGAGCAAATCTGTAGTGAAAACAATAGGAAAATGTTTCCCTTCTCAAAACTAGTGAGGCACGGACTATTAAAAGCTCTAGGCCAGGACAAAAATGGCAACCCTGAGAGCTGGGAAGAACATGAGGCTACATCCACCAACATCTCTCAGTAGGTTGCTCTTGCAAACAGTTGTAGTTTCAGCTGAGCAGGAGACTCGGTGCTTACTCATAACGGATCATTGATGCCATAAAGGTAGAGACCCATGAACCTGTCTGGAAAACGAATGAGCACTAAACTGGCAGAACCCATCCACCATCTAAAGCAGAATAATATATAACAGCAATCCCCAACCTTTTTGGCACCAGGGATCAGTTTTGTGGAAGACAAATTTTCCACGGACTGGGAGTGGGTGGAAGCCTGCAACCTAGATCCTATACATGTGTAGTTCCACTCACCCACTGCTCACCTCCAACTGTGCAGCCTGTTGGAGACCCCTGATATACAGAACCACTTGACGATAATTTTTAACATTAACAGAATTGGAGGGACCTTGTAGGTCATCTAGTCTAACACCCCCCCCCCAAGCAGGAGACCTTAGACCATTTCTGACAAATGGCAGTCCAATCTCTTCTTGAAAGCCTCCAGTGATGAAGCTCCCACAACGTCCGAAGGCAAGCTGTTCCATTGGTTGATTGTTCTGTTAGAAAACTTCCCCTTATTTCTAGGTTGAATCTCTCCTTGATCAGTTTCCATCCATTATTCCTTGTCTGGCCTTCAGCTGCTGCTGAAAAATAGCTTGACCTCTTTCTCTCTGTGGCAGCCCCTCAAATATTGGAAGACTGCTATCATGTCTCCCCTGGTCCTTCTCTTCACTAGACTAGCCATGCCCAGTTCATTTAACTGTTCTTCATATGTTTTAATTGCTCTCTTCTGCAATTTTTCTAGAGCCTCAACATCTTTTTTATAGTGTGGTGACCAAAGCTGCATGCAGTATTCTAGGTGCAATCTTACTAAGATACATTTATAGAATGATATTAGTACCTCATTTGATCTTGATTATATCCCTATGTTAATACAATTTAGGATTGCATTGGCTTTTTTGGCTGCTGCCACACACTGTTGGCTCATATTTAACAGGTTGTCCACTAAGAGGATTGTCCCTCTCATAGTTACTGCTATTAAGCCTGGTTTCACCCAGTATATATATTGTAGTTTTGATTTTTCTTGCCTAAGTGTAAGACTTTATTTTTCTCTACTTCATTTTGTTAGATAGGCACCAGTGTTCAAGTCTGTCAAGATCCATTTAGATCGTGAGCCTATCATTTGAGAGAATGGGGCTGGGTTTGGAAGGGGAATTGAGTGATCATTTGCTAATTTAACACTTATTTAGCACTGGGGCAAGTTGAGCGGAATACAAGTTAAATAAATAAACAAACAAACAAATCACTTTGCTCTGAAGATGCTGGTCACAACAGGAAATCTGTTCTTTAGACCACAATTACTAAACTTGGAGTTTATGATCAGGTACCGCCCAAGAAAGCTACACTAGTATACTCACAACACAATTTTCATCTATTTCTTATATGGAAATGGCAGGAATTTGTAGTTTTTGTTAGTAAGAAAAAGCGAGTGACAACTCAGACCCCTCTTTATGACCAACTATAAAGTCAAAATAGCAAGGCCCCCAACCAAATGAGCTGGCTTCAAGCTATGTGCTACTGGCTGCTAGATAGTTTCAAAATAGCTTTGACTCCTGTGTCATAATTCCCAAAAAAGAATCCTTTCTCCTATTTCCCCCCTTATATTAGGTCTTCTAAAAGTCAGTGGTACAGCAGAATTTTCTCATGCTATTAAAATGAATGTTTAAGATCTGCTATAAAATGTTACAGAATATTCTCATTCCTTGATACAAACTCCTCTGTTCAAATTCAGTTATGACTTTCGTGCAACGTTTTGGATTCTAACACCTAGCATTCCAGATGATTGACACAGTAAATGTTTGAAAACACTTAATAGCCCAGAGTCTTCTTGAAGTTGAACCACAATCAATCATCACTATTATTTCTTTTGGGCGTGGCAAGATCAGGGCTGGGTTCCTGCCAGTTCTAGCCTCTTCTATAGAAAAACCTGCTGGCTATATGTCTAGAATGGATTTTGAAAGAATGTTTTATTTCTTAAGGTTTCAAAATGTTCCTGAATTAACTTCAGAAAATTTAAAAGATTTAATGATTACAATTTTAGCAGATTATACTAAAAAGAACAAAGAATATATTAAGGGGGACATTGACCTGATTTGCAGAATTGATTCAGCATATGCCAGAATAAATGACTTGCCCAGAGAGAGAGATATTAAATTTGCAAGAAGGTCAACAAGGGATGAGATCCTGAGAGCACAGAGAGATGCAGCCTTGATATATATGCAGAATGAAATTACCATTTTGACACAACCCCCCAAAAAGATTAAAAAGATTAGGAGGAACTATGCCTCCTTATCCAAAAAATTATATTAAAAAGGGGTGTGGCTTAGATGGTTAATGCCTGAAGGAATGTTGGTGTTCTGGGAGGGAGGTATAGTCAGAATTAAAACAATTGAAGAGGGGAAGCCTTTAAAAAAAAATATTCCTCAATCCTAGAAGACGAAAATGAGGGAACGGGGCCGTGACTCCGCCCACTGGTGGGAAGGAAGAAGATAAAATAGCTAGAAGACTCAGATCGCAAAAATGATTTTTTTTACATAATGCAATCCTCATACGGATGTCAATAGTAACAAATGATTGAATGCATAAATGTATGATTTATGATATGATATATATGTATTTTCTTATACCTTATATTGGAAAAAATTTACTTTTTGTATGGAACCTCGGAGGTGACCACCACCTCCGACATGGAAGCTCTAAAATATTTTTTCTGTATCCTATATACCTTTTTCCTTGTTAAAAAATTTGTGAAAACCAATAAAAAATTGTTATCCCAAAAAAAAGAAGAGGTTCCCCAAATCTACAGTACCATTTAGAACCGGTTCTAGCTCCCTCCCCCTGCCCATCTGCCCATCATCAAGAGGAAGAGCAAGAGGAGGGATTCTGGGAGTTGAAGTCCACAAGTCTTAAAGCTGTCAAGTTTGAACACCCCTGGGGATTTTTTTCTAAAGGGTTAGGGGTGCAAGGGTCTTGTCACTTGACAGCTTTAAGACTTGTGTGCTTCAAATGCCAGAGTTCAGGAGCCAACACTTTGGTTGCTAAGCAAGAGCGTTGTTAAGCGAGTTTCACCACATTTTACAAGTTGGTCACTCTCACCCAGTCACATGACCGGCAAGACACTCCCACTCAGTCACATGGCTACGCAAGTCACATGGCCGGCAAGCCACTCCCACAAAGCAGGCTGTCCCTACAGAAGAGGTTCTAAAAAAATTTGAAACCCACCACTGGGCAAGATATACCATAATTTGTTTTCTATTACATGTTTCAGCAGTAAAGCATTTGCTGATCTTGGCTTTCCTCAAAAGTTGAACATGGTTGGTCATGGTTAGTGTTTGGACAAGCAATAATCTGGGAATGTCAAGGTTTTTGGCTTTAAAAGTCTAAAAGTTTTGGAAGAAAGCAACACTTTCTTAATGCTGCTTCTGCAATGCCGCTCTGGGAGCTGCATGGCGCAGTCAACAAGAACATTTTACTTTCTTTTTGCTTGTCTCAGGATTCATGCACACATATTGATGCTTCTCCTCTTCTTACTTCCTCACTGAGTGCCCCATTTTGGCTCTGTTCTTCTTGGCTGTCAACCAGCTGAATTTCCTGTTAAAGGGTATGATGATCAGACCAAAGTTCATAACGATTGCTCGCTTTCATAATGGTTTTTAGGGACCATCTCCAAATGGACAAGCAGGGGGAAGAGGGCGGGGGGAGAAACTACCTTCCCAACAGCCTATGAAATTTATTTCTTTTTATTCTGCAAAACTGACTTTCTCAAAGGAACTGTTCTAAATGCTCATATAGCAGAGTAGATGGTCAGTTTTTTGGCAATCACGGGCTATACTGAACATTTTGAGGAAGAACGCAGGGTGATAAGGAAATAATACAAAATAGCTAAAATTGTGTCATGATCCAAGGCTTGGATCTTCTTTGTTTTGATATAATAGATTTCGTGTGTGTGTGCGCACACAGAATAAACAGTTGCCTCATGCCTTTTTTATACAAACTGTTTGCTTTGGTTGTGGTTTTCCAGTTTATTCTCCAGTTGACTGCTTTGTAGGACACAGAAGAGACTCATAAGAACACTGGTACTTCTGAATTTACAGAAGAACATTACTGTATAGTAAACTGAGAATTCCACAATGTAGAATTTTGGAAACTAAAGTTATCCTGACTGGGCTGTAAAAAATCTAGGTGACCATTAGATGTCAGCAAAGAACTGATTATTCTGAATCAGTTTGCTGCCATCTCCTGGCTATCTGGGTTTTTACAATTCATTTAAGGTGGTCTTATCCTACGCTGTAATTTCAGAATAAGACCATTTCTTCATTAGTGATTTAGAACCTCTTCTAGCACATACATCACTGTAATGTTACAAAACCTGCCTTCATTAATATAATATCACCACAGCCATGATGTCATAAATCACTAGTGAGGAAATGATTTAAGGCTCTTAAACAGTCTGCCGTTGGAGGGGGAACTGGAATACGTTGACATAGCTTGTGATTCTGCCGCCAGTCTATAAGTCTCACCTAATCCAAGACAACTGTCTGTTTCCAAATGGCCTTCTGTGATTCTGCAGGACAAACTCATCTACTTCTGTTTGCAGGAAGCTCTCCTGAGAAGTCTCTAATGATAAAGACTGTTATTCCATGAAACCTTCATCTTCCCCTAACACACATGCACCAGTCCTTTTCTTCCCCAGTGAGATGCTGTGGAGAGCAGGGGTCTCTGATATCATCCTGTGCTCATGTTCCACCTTTCAATTCATGCAGCTATGTGGTATCTAATGATCTCAAATACGTTGTGTCTTTTCTCTGCAAAATAAAACTTCCTGTGCTACAATTGCCCATTTGTGATACCAAGAAAACTATATTGATTATTGATATATACATAGCATCCATAAACTGCTGTATGCTATAGTTTGTTTAATTTTATGGTGTGCACATCGCACTAAGCCATACAATATAATTTACAAACTACTGTGACTAAATTCAGAGAGCATGTGAAACCAAACCAATTATATTATGGCTCAGTGCAATGTATGATTCATGCTTCTGGAGCTCAGCCATACAGCCGTACAGTCTAGGTCAGGGGTGTCAAACTCGATTTCATTGAGGGCCTCATTGGGGTTATGCTTGACTTTGGGGGAGCTGGGGTGGGTGTGGCCAGGGTGGGCATGGCCAGCTCGACGTCACTCCTTTTGCGGGTGCCTGTGGTGGCCCGAGCACTCTGCCAGCAAAAACAGGCTCTCAATTTCTGTTTTCAGCTGGGACAGCCTCCTGCAACCCTCTGCCAGCAAGCTGGCTGGGGGATTCTGGGAGTTGAAGCCCTCCAGGCTTCAAGTTGCCAAGGTTGGAAAGCCCTGGTTTAGAGCATTCATGTGTGCCTGCTCTAGGTGTTCAGGTACATCAACCTCTTCTAACCAGGATAATTATTTCAAACAGTAATATTTTTTCTTAATTTCCAATAAGCCTGAATGTTACAGATTTTGGGAATGGGAGCCCAATTCCCCTAGACCAGGGGTGTCAAACTGAAGGTCCGGGGCCCGGATTGGGCCCATGGGGTACTTAGATCTGGCCCGCAGAGCCGCCCTACAAACAGTGAAGGACTGGCCCATGATGCTTCTGTCAGTGAAAATGGGCTCCCAAGGGCAGCCCTCCCGAGCTCCATTTTCGCTGACAGGAGGCTGTCCCAGCCGAAAACAGAGATTGAGAGCCTGTTTTTGCTGGCAGAGTGCTCGGGCCACCACAGGCACCCGCAAAAGGAGTGACATCGAGCTGGCCATGCCCACCCTGGCCACACCCACCCCAGCTCCCCCAAAGTCAAGCATAACCCCAATGAGGCCCTCAATGAAATCGAGTTTGACACCCCTGACCTAGACTGTACGGCTGTATGGCTGAGCTCCAGAAGCATGAATCATACATTGCACTGAGCCATAATATAATTGAGTTGGTTTCACATGCTCTCTGAATTTAGTCACAGTAGTTTGTAAATTATATTGTATGGCTTAGTGCGATGTGCACACCATAAAATTAATCAAACTACAGCATAAAGCAGTTTATGGATGCTATGTATATATCAATAATCAATATCGTTTTCTTGGTATCACAAATGGGCAATTGTAGCACAGGAAGTTTTATTTTGCACAGAAAAGACACAACGTATTTGAGATCATTAGATACCACATAGCTGCATGAATTGAAAGGTGGAACATGAGCACAGGATGATATCAGCCAAAGGGAGCTTATTAATTATTGCATTTATATATAGGGCAAGGTGATGAACGGTTGAACTATTGCGCATTCTAGACATGCACAAAGTGAGCATCATCCTTCCTCCATAAAAGCAGAGAAGCTGATTAGTGATTAGCACCTCGTGAAGAAAATTAGTGCAGCCTGCTCTTCTTCTGCTACTTGGCTCCTTGGGGACGGGGAGTTGCTTCTTTGTTTAAAAGAGCATTAATAACTGCAATCCTTCCTCCTCTCCTCCAGTCTTAAGTGGTATACTCTATATTGTTAGTGCATTAAAATGGCATGTGCACACTGCACACCTACCTTCGGAAAATGGGTAGAGTCATCAGCATAGGAGAGGATTGCTGGCAAGGCATGCTTTTCTCCCAGAGTGTTGCAAATCTTTCTGCTATGCATTTGGCAGGGGAGGAGAACTCTCATCACGGAGTCCCTTTTAAATCAGCCCGTATGATGTAGGGCAGGGGTCTCCAACCTTTGCAACTTTAAGTCTGAAGGACTTCAGCTCCCAGACTTCTCCAGCCAGCAAAGCTGGCTGGAGAATTCTGGGAGCTGAAGTCCTTCAGACTTAAAGTTGCAAAGGTTGGAGACCCCTGATGTAGGGGTTACCATATTAGAATCTGAATCAGGAGGACCACTGTTCAAGTCCACCTCTGACCATGCTCAATGGTGACATTGGGCCAGGCATTAGCAGTCAGCCTACCTTGCAGGGCACTTTCTATCAGGCAAAATTGGGATTACTGGATACACCACCTGAGCGCTTGGAGGAAAAGGCAGACTATGAATTCAGTGCAAATAAATAATTGAACATGCATCTTACCTAAGGGATCACATGCAAGTTAGGTTCCTTAATGCAGGGGTCTCCAACCTTTGCAACTTTTAAGTCTGAAGGACTTCAGCTCCCAGACTTCTCCAGCCAGCAAAGCTGGGAGCTGAAGTCCTTCAGACTTAAAGTTGCAAAGGTTGGAGACCCCTGCATTAATGCTCCCTACCAGGGGTGGGTTTCTGCAGGTTCGCACCTACTCGCGAGAACCAGTTGGTGAAATTTAGAGAACCGGTGAGAGGGGGTTCCACTGGAGTACCTGGAAGTAAATCTGGCCCACCGCTGCCAGTGACCCAACGGGAAGGAAAGGAAAGGAAAGGAAGGAAGGAAGGAAGAAAGGAAAGAAGAAAGAAAGAAAGAAAGAAAGAAAGAAAGAAAGAAAGAAAGAAAGAAAGAAAGAAAGAAAGAAAGAAAGAATTTATCATCACAATTGAGTCCAAAATTTTGGTTGCTAAGCAAGAGCGTTGTTAAATGAGTTTCACCACATTTTAAAAGGTGGCCACTCCCACCTGTCACATGACAGCCAAGCCACGCCCACAAAATAGGCCACACCTACAGAGTAGGTTCTAAAAAATTTGAAACCCACCCCTGCTCCCTACTCACCTTGAACCTCAATAGCAGCACCTAGAAGGGTGGTCCTACCATCATTCACCCCAGCTTGGCCTGGTATATGTGGCATGGCAGCTCTATTCCTTAGACAAGCTGTTTTCAGCTGATAGAGAGAGGCTCTACCCAGCTGGGCCACTCTCTGCTTGCCTGGTGGGTGCCTGAGCCGGGCAGCACAAACGGCTAATCCAATCTGACAGGTCCAATTGCTCAGAAAAGTCCTGCAGGTTTCCTCTGCCCCCTGGCTCTAGCTGTGAATCAACTTGAAAGAGGAGCAGGCAACCCTCATCATGATCATGGAAACACTACAAAGTCCATTCAAGGATAATAATGCCGTGCCCTACACTCAATGTCTATGTATGTCTGTACCTAGATAGGCCAGATTTGAGAAGTACAGAGGAAAAATTAATCCTTTCACTGAACATCTTTTGACTAACGGCTATTGATCTCTTTCATTCATTTCTGCCTTTCAGTGTCATCTTGGACTTTTTAAGAAGAGGACGGGCAATTCGGCAAGGGTGGGACTTTACAACTTTACCCTCTCTCTATTCCAGGGGTGTCCAAACTTGGGAACTTTAAGACTTGTGGACTTCAACTCCCAGAATTCCCCAGCCAGCTATGCTGGCTGGGGAATTCTGGGAGTTGAAGTCCACAAGTCTTAAAGTTCCCAAGTTTGGACACCCCTGCTCTATTCTTTCTTTAATAGGAAATACTTAAATTGCATGCCATCTGCATTCTATAACAGATTTGAAGCATGAACCCATCTTGTGTAAATTGTAAGAAGCGCAGCTAATGGGTTTTTTTTTAATATAAATCAATGTAAATATATTCAAAAATAAATCTAACTAACCCTTTCCAGTGAGGGGCAATGAGAAAAAGAAACATAAGATGCTGTGGACTCCCCCTCCCTCCCCATGGGTTTTTTCCCCCCAAAAGAGAAGCAACATATGGACTTGGGCAAACCCAAAATCAAAGCATGGTTGAGTGGCTCTTATGCCAGCTCTTCACACAGCCTGATTAGCTCATGCTCCCTGCCATTTGGGGGAATCAGAGTTTGGCTACCCTTCTACCTCGCTTGGTTTGATGGCTGGGGGAAATTTCATTTCATTCATTTCATTTATTTAGATTTATAAAACCGCGCCTCTCTCCCCGAAGGGACTCGGGGCGGTGCACAGGAAGTTAAAAAACATATACAACACAACCATCAATAAATATTAAAACCAAATTAAATAATGCTCACCCTGTGCTAAAAATCTTAAAATCTTAAAAACTATTTCCCCCTAAAATCCAAATTAAAACAGTTTAAGCTTCAGATTACATGCTAGATGAAGTGGATTAGGCCAGGCCGGCCAGATGGAAAAAGTAGGGCTTCAACTTTTGGCGGAAGGAGCGGAGGTCTGTGGTAGTTCTGAGTTCAGGGGGTAGATCGTTCCAGGGGGTTGGGCCCGCCACAGAGAAGGCCCTTCCCCTGGGCGTCGCCCGCTGGCACTGCCTAGTGGACGGCACCCGGAGAAGTCCCTCTCTGTGGGAGCGAATCGGCCGAAGGGATATATGGGGTAGGATACGATCCCGCAGATAACTAGGTCCCGTGCCATGGAGCACATTAAAGATGGTGATCAGCACCTTGAAGCGCACCCGAAAGGCCACAGGCAGCCAGTGCAGCTCCTGCAGGAGAGGTGTTACGTGGGAATGCCTAGAGGCTCCCAAAATTGCCCGCGCGGCCGCGTTCTGAACTAGTGAAATGAGCATCTCTCCAAGAGCTTCCCCTGAATGTAGCCATGTGTCTTCACTTACTGTATTTTTATTTATTTTATTTTATTAAATTTATACCCTGCTCTTCTCCTTGTTAGGACCCAGGGCGGCGCACAGGCATTATTTAAAACCACAAAATACAATATATATCAATTAAAATATATTAAATTAATTAAACCCGTGCTAAAACCCATGTTAAAACCTTACCAAATTATAATTTATTTTTAAAAAGTCAGAAACGGGGGGCTATCCTAGGCCAGCTTGTTGGAATAAATACGTCTTAAGACGTAACATCTGAAGGAGTCACTTGTGGAGCCTAACTTTTGGGAATAATGAGCTCTGGTCACCAGTTTTCTACAGAAGGAATAATGTACACACCCTGTCCATCGGGGGGGGGGGGGCGGAGGGGCAGCTCTACTCTTTGATATCACACTAATGACTGATGATGTCCTTAGAAAAAACAGAGCATGGAGAAGAGCTTTTCTATAATTAATACTGATGCAGTTTTCCCATCCTCACACTCTTGGTTGTATTGATTGGGAAATGCTTAATGCTCCTGGCTGCTGTTTTATGTTTTTTTTTTAAATTTTAATTATTGGTTTTAATTCTGCTTTTCATTGTTGGCTACCCACCCAGGGTCTGTATTTCAAGATGGGTAGCCATGTTACTGTAATATGTGTGTGTGTGTGTGTGTGTGTGTGTGTGTGTGTGTGTGTGTGTGTGTGTTAGTTTTATGGAATATTATACAACGTAATTCTTGGCTTGCTGTCTGGATGGTCTCTAGTGATGAGCCGATAGGCAGTAAGGGAAACAGTATGTCTCCTCCCTTAATTGGGGCCTAATAATAACAGGTTGTTGTGAAGCAATTACATATATATATATTAATTGTGGTTCTACTTCAGCTTTGGATATCTCTCCAACATACATTTCTCTTTCTGATCACACCCCACCACAGCCCCAGGTACAACGCCTCCTTTCCCAGCCCACCCTTGTTTCTGCCTCTCTCTCAATTCCCTAGGCGTGAGCTGAGATCTTGCCTGCCTCATCCTCAGCTCCCTTTCCCCTCCCCACTCTCGCATGATCTTTCTGGTTCCTTGCCTCTTGCTCCTGGGTGCTTATAGATTGAATTATTTTATACTTGGTAGACAACTGGACTGCTGTGATTTACAAGGCCATGGGGAGAGAGATGGCAGCTGGGCAAGAGATGCAGAGAACAGCATCAATGAGATAGGAGGGGGTAGGTGGAAGGGAGGCGATTGGGGGGGTCCCCCGCTGGGAATTCTGCAATAGCACACCCTTCTTTTTTTTCTGCTGACGTTTGCTGCCTTCTAGTGGAAATGCACAATACAGCACATTGAAAAAAAGGTCAGCTCCTCTGGGCTTTCTCTCAGTTATTTCTACTTACCTGAAACACACATACACTATAGACGAACTCCAAAATGTATATTATCGAGAAATATTTTATAGATTAAAAAATTACAGGGGGGGGGATAAATTGTGAATTTTTTTTTTATTGAAAAAGTTTTACACAGACAGAATTTCCCCCCCTTTCCCCCCTCCTCTAACATATAGTATAAATCACATACAAATACTGTACCCCCACCCCTTCCCCCCAGCCTAAAATAAGTTTCTCATTCAAATACTGTACCCCCTTTCCTTTCAACAATCATAATATAAATTTCTCTTAAAATAACATCTAATATCCCATTAGCCCCATCTTCTAAATTAATTAAGCATATGTATTCCCCCCACCCTCCTCCCTAACCCTCCCCCACCTCCCATTCAAACCCACCCCCCTGACTTCCGCTATACACCACTCTAATAGTTCCAAACAACCCATATGGCCCTCCGCTCTAACGAGGGCCCGCCTTGATGAGGGATTTATAAATCCGGAGAGGTGGGCGAAGCGTAGTCTTCGGGGTTTTTTAATTAATAAATTATTGTCAATTTTAGGGGGTACTAGGGAGGGGGGTGGGCATAGACAGATAGAGATGGAAGAACAGAACGAAAAGAAGGGCCAGGCCAGCAGTCGACGGAGGGAAGCGGAAGGTTCCGATAGGAGGGGGGAAACACGAGTCGTTCCGTTTGAGGGCATACCAATCCAGAGGGTCGTGGGGAGGGGCAGGGCCGAGGGGAGACAAGTCTCATCCTCCCGGTTGGTGGCACGCAGCCGTTGGTTACAAACGGTCGGGTGCCACAACCCCCGCAGGCTAGGTGGTCAGGGAGTACAGAGCCAGGGCCTACGGCTGATGTTCTGCAATGCCAGGTCCGTTGTCAACAAAGCCCCCCTCATTAGTGACTTAGTGTCAGAGGGGGAGCCGGACCTGGCTGGAATCGCGGAGACCTGGTTGGGCCACGAGGGAGGACTCCCCCTCGTTGAAATGTGCCCACCAGGCTACCACGCTTTTCATCAGTCCCGGGCCCTTGGTAGGGGCGGTGGGGTAGCGGTCCTTGTTAAGGAAGGTCTTGAGCCGAGAGAGACCATTGTGCCACAGACTACCGGCTGTGAGTCCCTCTGCGTGAAGTGGGGCCTAGGGAGGCAGTTGGGCTTGCTGGTTGTATACCTGGCTCCCCGCTATGTAGCAGCAGCCCTGCCCGAGCTCCTGGAGGTGATCGCTACGGTGGCAGTGGAGACCCCCAGACTTTTAGTCATGGGGGACTTTAATCTGCCATCGTTGGGCGAATCATCCGAGGTAGCTCGGGAGTTCATGGCTTCCATGACGGCCATGGACCTGACCCAACTAATTCAAGGCCCCACTCACGAGGGTGGACATACGCCGGATCTCATCTTTGTCTCAGGCCAATGGAAGAGTGATCTGGGTATAGGGGATATAGTCATCACGCCCTTGTCATGGTCAGACCACTCACTTCTCCGGCTCGACTTTCCGACCGCTGCTCCCCTACGCAGGGAGGCGGAACCAGAGTCTCCAATCTGGTACCGCCCCAGATGCCTGATGGACCCGGATGGGTTCCAGACGGCGCTTGGGCCATTTCCTGTACCCCTGACCCATGCCCCGATGGAGGACCTCACGGCCGCATGGAATAGTGCGGCCGTGGGAGCCTTGGATCGGGTCGCGCCCTTGCGGCCTCTCTTGCGGCGGCGAACCACCCTGGCTCCTTGGTTTACCAAGGAGCTGCGGGTGATGAAACGCCGCAAGAGATGCCTAGAGAGAAGATGGAGGTCTTCCCGATCTGAATCTGACTGGACACAGGTAAGAGCCCATTTACGGACTTACATTGTGGCGCTGAGAGTGGCCAAACGCCATCATTGTGCTACTCTCATAGCATCCGCAGAAAACCGCCGTGCCGCCCTGTTTAGGGTGACCCGGTCCCTGCTTCAACAAAGGGTGCGGGAAGCCCCGCTACAGGGTAGAGCAGAGGAATTTGTGATTTTTCTGCAGGAAAAAACCGCTCAGATACAGAACGGGCTACCCTCCATTGATGGCCCAGTGAGATGCCACGAGACAGATCTTGTTTGGGAGGAGTTTGACTCCGTTACTTCCGAAGATATGGACAGGTTACGTGGGCAACTGCGAGCCACCACATGTTTATTGGACCCGTGCCCCTCCTGGCTTGTACTGGCATCCTGGGAGGTGACACGAGGCTGGCTCCAGGAGGTTGTCAACGCATCCTTAAGTGAGGGTTCCTTGCCTGCTTCCCTAAAAGAAGCTATGGTGAGGCCCCTCCTTAAGAAGCCCTCTTTGGATCCAGCTCTATTAAACAACTATCGTCCAGTCTCCAACCTTCCCTTTCTGGCGAAGGTTGTTGAGAGTGTGGTGGCACAACAGTTTCCCCGTCACCTGGAGGAAGTTGACTATCTAGATCCGCGCCAGTCCGGCTTTCGGCCCGGGCATAGCACCGAGACGGCATTGGTCGCATTGGTTGATGATCTCTGGAGGGCTGAATTGGTTTGAAAAAATACAGGTAGAAAAATGGTCTACGGAAGTAAGGGGAACATGTAAAATAGGCAGAAGTAAAACTGAATTTGAAAGTTTAGTATCTCAAATTATCAAGGATGAAATTGGGTTAAAGGGACTCGTTAGTAAGATATATAAGATTATAAACTTTGATGGGAATCCACAAATGGTAATGAAGACGAATTGGGAGGAAGAACTTAAGATTAAAATATTAGACTCGGATTGGAATGTGAATTGGAAAAGTCGAATTATGAGGATTATGTCTATAAGGATTAAAGAGCACAACTTTAAGGTTGTTTGGAAATGGTATTGGACTCCATTAAGGTTATCATTGATGGATAAAAAAATCAGTAATAAATGTTGGAGATGTAATATGGAAGTGGGAACTTATGAACATATGTGGTATAAATGTGAAAAAATTAAAAAGTTTTGGCAACAATTGGAGGAAATGATGTTTGAAATGATGAAGAAAAGAATAACTTTGAGATCAGAAACTATATTATTACTGATAATTAAGGAATTAGAATTAACAAAATATGAGAAAGAACTGATTAGAATTATGATTATAATGGGTAGAATTATAATAGCAAGATACTGGAAAATAGAGGTAAATATTAAAATAGAAGAGTGGTATTGTGAAATGTGGAAATTAGCTTTAAATGATAAAATGACTTGTGATATTAAATTCAGATAGGGGGTCTATAAAAAAGACATTTTCTGGAAGATTTGGAACCCATTTGTGGACTATGCACTTGGAACTTTGGATGCCTCGACACCTGTACCCAGGGAACGCGGATTTTGGAGATCTTAAAGACAATTGAAGATATCCAAAGAACCAACTCTTCCTTTCGTTTTGTATAGCACTGGGTGGATTATTGTTTAAAAAAAAGTAAATTTTATGTGTAGATGTATAATTTGTGGAAAATTATAATAAAAATAATAATAATAAAAAAAAGAGAATATCAAAAAACAAAACAAAAAAAGAAGCCCTCCTTGGATCCAGCTCTTTTAAACAACTACCGTCCAGTCTCCAACCTTCCCTTTTTGGCGAAGGTTGTTGAGAGTGTGGTGGCACAACAGTTTCCCCGTCACCTGGAGGAAGTTGACTATCTAGATCCGCGCCAGTCCGGCTTTCGGCCCGGGCATAGCACCGAGACGGCATTGGTTGATGATCTCTGGAGGGCCAGAGATGGGGGTTGTTCCTCCATCCTGGTCCTATTAGACCTCTCGGCGGCTTTCGATACCATCGACCATGGTATCCTATTGCATCGGCTGGGGGGGTTGGGGGTGGGAGGCACTGTTTTACGGTGGTTCTCCTCCTACCTCTCTGGCCGATCGCAATTTGTGTTGGCAGGGGGGCAGAGGTCGGCCTCGAGACCACTCACGTGGGGTGCCTCAGGGGTCGGTCCTCTCGCCTCTCCTGTTTAACACATATATGAAGCCGCTGGGTGAGATCATCCGTGGTTTTGGGGTAGAGTACCATCTATACGCTGATGACACTCAGTTGTATATATCTACCCCAAACCACCCCAACGATGCCGTAGCGGTGATGTGCCAGTGCCTGGAAGCCGTGCGGATCTGGATGGGAAGGAACGGACTCAGGCTCAACCCGACCAAGACCGAGTGGCTGTGGTTTCCGGCTGCCCGATTCAACCAGCTCACTCCATCGCTGGCCATAGGGGACGAACATCTTGCCCCTGTGGATGAGGCGCGCAATTTGGGTGTCCTCCTGGATGCCCGGCTGTCCATGGAAGATCAAGTGACAGCCGTGGCCAGGAGGGCGTTTTACCAGGTTCGCCTGGTTCGCCAATTGCGCCCCCTATTGGATCGGGACGCCCTTCGCACAGTCACTCTTGCGCTCGTGACATCCCGACTGGACTATTGTAACTCTCTCTACATGGGGCTCCCCTTGAGGTGCACCCGAAGGCTTCAGCTAGTCCAGAACGCAGCCGCGCGAGCAATTATGGGAACCGCCAGGTTTACCCATGTAACACCGCTCTTGCGCGAGCTGCACTGGCTACCTGTTGTCTTTCGGGTGCGCTTCAAGGTGTTAATTATCATCTTTAAAGCGCTCCATGGCTCGGGACCTAGCTACCTGCGGGATCGGATCCTGCCTCATACATCCTCACGGCCAATTCGCTCCCACAGAGAGGGACTTCTCCGGGTGCCGTCCACTAGACACTGTCAGCGGGCGACACCCAGGGGAAGGGCTATCTCTGTGGCGGGCCCGGCCCTCTGGAACGACCTTCCCCCCGATATTAGGACGACCACGGACCTCCGCTCCTTCCGTCTTAAATTAAAAACTCATCTTTTCTGTCTGGCCGGCCTAGGATAGTCTCTCTGTCTTTGGGGTTTTACTGGGTAGTTTTAGTATAGTTCAGTTTTAATGGGAAATTTTAGCGCAGGTTAGGTTTAATTTGTTTTTAAGGAATGTTTGTATGTATTTATTGTTTTTATTCTACCTGTGCACCGCCCCGAGTCCCTATGGGGAGAGGGAGCGGTTTATAAGTATTAAAATTATTATTATTATTATTATTATTATATATTATTTACTCTGTTCACATCATATCCCTTACTTATCACCCTATCAATCTAAACATTCCTACCTAAAAGCTACATAATACTTCCTAGTCTGGTATTTATTCTGTATATAAGCAACCCATTTTGCCCATTCCTGTGTATAATTCTCCTGCTTCTGATCTTTTAAGAAAGCTGAAATTTTTGCCATTTCCGCAAACCCCGCCACTTTCTGAGTCCATTGATCAATTGTCGATAAAAAATCTTGTGAATTTTTAACTGAGGATGTTTAATGTGACATGCGGCCAGAAGTTAATGTGTGGTCAGCTACATAAATATATAAGATAGGACAATCAGAACATATTTTCTGCACTAGGAGGATGGATCATCAGGGAACAGTTAGCCTTTTACAAGCCTATTTTAAGAGGCACCAGCCAAACAGCTTAGATTGAATGTCTGCAAACCAGCAAAGGAGACCACAGCTCAGTTCATCCAGGCTTGAAACATCTCTAGATACTTTGAGCCTCGTGCAGTAACTCATTCCCCAAGAATCATGGAAGAATAGGAACTGGTCCTATTGGGTAAACACTTGGCTGAAGAAATCGCCAAGAAATTCTGGAATGCCAAGAATGGATAAACATTACCATTACAAAACATCATAATTCTATCTAAATGTAGCAATGAGCTTGCTGGTTCGTGGAAAAAGATGCTTCTTCCATGATTGAAAGAACCCACAGGCCAACACTATAAACAACTTCTCAGACTTGATTTACCATTGACAACTAACCAATCTATGAACCCCCCTCCACCCCACCCCACCCCACCCCAGAATTGGGAAGTGGTGCATCGAAGGACTCCATACAGAGGTGGGTTGCTTTTGGTTCAACCAGGATTGGCCAAACTGGTCGTAGCGGCGGCAGGAGGCTCTGCCTATCCGCCCAGGACCGCACCGAAACTGGTAGTAAAAATATTAGTAACCCACCTCTGACTCCATACAATCAGATTGGCATATTTAGCTGCAATGCTGCAAAAGGGATTGGCAAGAAATGATTATAAGTGTAACTAGTATTGCAGAATACTGTAAGGAGTCTTTCATTCATTTCCAGTTCCATCAAGCCAAAATATACCTAGGAGTAAGGCAAAAACCATGTGCCTTTTATGCTGTTTCAGGGATAACATCAGCCAAGGGGTGACTTCAAAAACAGCCATAGTCTATCAAAAGGTCTATTTTGTGACTGATAAGATTGAGGTCAGGTCAAAATCACTGCAATAACCCGCAACCAAGAAATCAGGAACATATAGGCAAATAATAGGGTTTTGGAAATTTTAATCATTAAGCATTTTTGGCACAAAATGGCTGCCATGGGGCAGTTACTCTTCACAAAATGGCCGCAACAGCTGCCATGGCAATTCACCCAACAGTCGTTTCCCAGAACAGAATTCAGTAAACTTGACCCTCTGTAGCTGCGTATTGTAGACGACTTTAGGGGAACTATGCAAAATAAAATATAATTCACCATAACAACAATTGTGGCAAGAAAGGTTGTAAAATGGGGAAAACTGACTTTACAAATGTTTCACTTAGCAACGTACGTTTTGGGCTCAATTGTGGTCATAAATTGAGGAATACCTATAGTGCATTCTACTAGACATTAAGTATTAAGTATCATGTTTCCCCGTCTTATTTTCTTTTCAGCACCAAAATAAGCACCAGGTCTTATTTGGGGGGGGGGGTGTCTCCCATGCCCCGACACTTATTGCGCTGCTGCCTGACTTCTTCTCTGGCTACTTGCGACCGCTCATGTCTAGACTAAGGTGACCAGACGTCCCGCTTTTGGCGGGACAGTCCCGCTTTTGAACAATTTGTCCCGCGGCGTTTTTAAAAAGTCCCGATTTTTGGCTGGGGCGGCGGAACGGGGGCGGGCGGGCAGCGCTCTGCATGCGCCAGAGGCTGCCTGCGGCCAGTGCAGCAACGCAGGAAGCAGGCAGGAAGCGGCAGCCAGAGCATGCTGGCGGGCAAGCGGAAGTGGAGGGCCGGCGAGGGAGGAGCGAGCCCCCAGCCAGGCAGGCAGCAGGCGGAGGAGGAGGAGGAGAGCTGTGTGCTGGGGCTGCAGCCGGAGCCCACGCGGCCCTGAACTTTGCTCCACCCCCCCCACCCTAGCTTTATTTTTATATCTGCACCTTGCCGCACCTCATACAACCAGATGGTGGGCAGGGTTTAACTAGGGCTTATTTTGGGGTTAGAGCTTATATTAGGCCAGGAATGATAATCAAGCTAGGGCTAGTTTTTCGGGTAAGTTGTATTTTGGGAAAACACAGTATATGATTTGTTCTTTGTGGCATATTCCACAGCAGAAACGTAATAAGGCTATTTTAAGAACTACTGGATATGACCAATATACTGGATTTGTCTGGAAAACAAATCCATGCTCAGGGTCTTGATTCACCTAGTTTACTATTATCTATTTACTGAGAGGAACATTAATAAATAGAAGGCTGGTCTGTTTCTCTATTTGGAATTGTTTGTCATTAAACCTCCCCACTCAGCCACACACCCACTATCGTGTAGAAAAAGTACAATACTTTGACAAAGATAAGGGAACAGATTCTCTAGAGCAACTGACAACAGGAAACTAATTTTAGACGATTATTTTACTCTGGAAAATAGAGCAATTCCTGGAACTGTCTGTCTCCTGCCTGAGACTTTTCTCATTCTGCCAAATGGTAGGGCTGGTTCTTAGTAGTTTTAATTAACGATAGGCTGAGCAAAACCTTTGCAGCGTATAAATAGATGTGTAGGGAATGAGAAGACTGTACAGGTGCTACAACAGCAAAAGCATGGGTTTTTTTCATCTCTGAAAAGAATTTATTGTATACTAGCCATTCCCGGCCACGCTTTGCTGTGGCCCAGTCTGGTTAAATGGCCAACCAATCTGTGTGTAGATCTACACCTGCATACACAAACATGTACACACAGCCACCGTATAACCCCCAACCTACTTACCTACCTACCTACCTACCTACCTACTGTATTTCTCCCTCTCTCTATCCCTCTACCTACCTACCAACCTACCTACCTACTGTAATTTCTCCCTCTCCCTCTCTATCCCTCTCCATACCTACCTACCTACCTACGTACCTACTGTATTTCTCCCTCTCTATCCCTCTACCTACCTACCTACCTATCTTCTGTATTTCTCCCTCTCTCTATCCCTCTACTTACCTACCTACCTACCTACCTACCATATTTCTCCCTCTCTATCCCTCTACCTACCTACCTACCTACCTACCTACCTACCTACCTACCTACCTATCTTCTGTATTTCTCCCTCTCTCTATCCCTCTACCTACCTACCGTATTTCTCCCTCTCTATCCTTCTACCTACCTACCTACCGTATTTCTCCCTCTCTCTATCCCTTTATCTACCTACCTACCTACTGCATTTCCCCCTCCCTCTCCCTATCCCTATAGCTGCCTACCTACCTACTATGTCATAAAGGATGACATAATACCTGTGGCCCACTGCTCTCTCTGTGTCCATCTACCTACCTTTTAAACATTTTTTTTACATTTCTGTGGCATGTTCCTGGCACAGGTGTGACATCTACACAATCTATATATATCATTGGTGCCGTACTCAAAAGGAACGTTGTGTGAAAATTGGGAAGCGATTGGTGCAGGACTTTTGGAGATTAGCGGTTTTGAACAAACTCTTGTTACATTTTTATTTATATAGATACCACATATGTCAGACTGTGGCTGCAGACTTTCCAATATTAAGGAATTCTTTGTCAGATGATGATGTTCAGACCAAACGAGAGGGAAGAAGATTGGAGAGAAAAAGATAAGGGAGAGGAAATCAATACTGCATTGTTAAACAGATGTCTGCCTAGCCATATCTGCTGCTTTTGGAGAAAATTAAGCAGGAAATTAGCCAACAGCAGACATTGTTAATTAGATTATACCAACAGGCCTCTGCTGGTAACTTTCAGAACAACAACAACAAAAATCTCCCCAGAGATATAATTCAGAGCCAAAACCAAAGCAAAACTATCAGCAGTATCTGTGCTATGAAATTACAGCAACTTTCCCCAAACATTTTTTTCCCTTCAAGCTGACTTTTGAGCTACTGTATTTATCCGAAAAATTTCCCCCTTTGGGAAGAAATTCTAGGAACTGGCCCTATTGGGTAAACACTTGGCTGAAGAAATCGCCAAGAAATTCTGGAATGCCAAGAATGGATAAAGCCCCACCAAATAGCCATTATAAGGGTAGAAACTAACTTTAAAATGGTGACTCTAAAGCAGGGGTCTCCAACCTTTGCAACTTTAAGTCTGAAGGACTTCAGCTCCCAGAATTCTCCAGCCAGCAAAGCTGGCTGGAGAATTCTGGGAGCTGAAGTCCTTCAGACTTAAAGTTGCAAAGGTTGGAGACCCCTGCTCTAAAGCACCTTTCCCCATGTATTCATCCGCGGGCAACTTCAAGTATTATAAACTGTTAGGCTTCATTATCTCTTGCCCTTGGAAGGAAATCAGGTCATTGGCAGTAACTAGAAATAGAGACTGGATGGATATTTGAGGGGGAGAACCATGCATTTCAAGCCAATAATTCTCTGCTGGTTCTAATGAAAAGCACTTTAACTCAACATATTGGAAAAGGCCAGATTTTCTGGGCCAGCTTCTCTTCAGGCAGGCAGACCCAGTGGTGGGTTGCAGGCGGTACGCCCCGGTACGAGCATACTGGAGCCTGCCCGGGTACCATTCTGGTACGGTGCTCTGGAGGGCCCACCCGCCTGCCTGCCCACGCTCCTTACCTGTCTTTAAAGTCTCTGGCACTTCCGCGCACGGCACGTATAGCGCCTGCACAACGCTCGGCCAAGCAGCTGGACCGTCGCGGAGGTGTCACTGGACGGTAAGACGCACGTCCATGTGGACGATGCTGGGCATGTTCCAACTATACTGGTTGGAACGGGATCCGGAACCAACCACTGGGCAGACCCCAACATTACATACACATGGCAGGAGTTGGGCCAGAGGTTTTTCCTCCTTCATTCAAGTGTTTCCTAAATGGCCATTTTTAATAGCCTAAGAAAAAGAAATGAAGTGATTTTGTTGGGCCAATGGAGGCAGCCTCTGTTGATTCAAGAATAGGAAGAGAACACTTGAAGAATACTGAGGAAATGCCTTTCTCCTCATGCGTGCAAACACAGTACAAACACCTCCTTATTCAGCTGTGGCCCTCGTGATGCTGTCTTCATCTCATCCTCCGTTCATGAGTGAATCAGTCTTACGTTGTCCTTAGATGGTCTGGTTGGAGTGTAGTGTTTTCCCTGCTGCAACTGGCAGCAGCCCATGGCAATTTTAAGACATCGAAATGCCGATGTTCTTTGCCAACCTTTTTTTTTCCAGAGGTGCAGCCAGATGACCTATGTGGGCAGGAACAGCCTAATACAGGGGTGGGCAAACTTTGCAACTTTAAGTCTGAAGGACTTCAGCTCCCAGACTTCTCCAGCCAGCTTTGCTGGCTGGAGAAGTCTGGGAGCTGAAGTCCTTCAGACTTAAAGTTTGCCCACCGCTGGCCTAAAACCTCTTGGCTTGTTTGGCCAAGCACTCCCCATAGATGCTGGGTCCTGTCCTCTGCTGCCACTCCTGTGGGTTTCCCACTTAAAAATTGCTGGACACAACTATCACTGGTCTGGTCCCCTCCTGCAGCTCCCTGAAGAACTGACAGGCAGTTAAGAGTGCTACGCAAAACTCAGCAGCATGAGCTTAGAGGAATTCTCTATCCACAGAGGAGCTGGCTAGTAAATCAGGAGAGACAGCTTGTGGGCACAACTATGGTAGGAAGTATTTACTCCTCCCCTCTGGTATTTCTGATAGCAATCAGCCTAATAAGGAGAAAAAAGGATAAGTTTGTCAGGAGGATGTAGGCAGCTGCCAATGCTACTCCATAAACCTCCCAAGTCTACCTTCTAATCTCACTGTGCTTTATTTTCTAGAGAGCTTTACAATAGTTCCTCATAATTAAGGGGCCACTTTGTGTTTAGACAACTCTTCAGCCATAACATCCCTCATCCAATATGCTTTCCCTGGTAAATGCATCAGATGTCAATATACAATATAGCAGAGTTGGAAGGGACCTTGGAGGTCTTCTAGTCCAACCCCCTGCCTAGGCAGCAAACCTATATCATTTCAGACAAATGGCTATCCAACATCTTCTTAAAGACTTGTAGTGTTGGAGCATTCACAACTTCTGGAGGCAACTTCTGTTCCACTGATTAATTGTCCTAACTGTCAGGAAATTTCTCCTCAATTCTAAGTTGCTTCTCTCCTTGATTAGTTTCCACCCATTGCTTCTTGTTCTACCCTCAAGTGCCTTGGAGTCCCGACTCCCTCTTCTTTGTGGCAACCCCTGTTATGTCCATAATAGACCCCAAAGAAAAATTTATACCAGTTTTTGCCCAGCCTGGTACAAGCTAGGTGCATTAAACCTCAATTCCCAGCATTCCCAACCAGCATGGCCAAATATTGAAAGCTCCCTGTCTATGAATATTCATCCTCATGTGTGAAAACACAATTTTGAGGAGCTGAAGCTACTTGTAGGACTGTTTTGCAGGTTTCTCCCATCTTCCTTATGCTTAGATGGCTCTGTGGGATTATGGGGTAGCTCAGCCCAAGGGAGATGCTTGCAGATACAGTACCTTCTTTGCACAGAGGCAGCCCACTCAGTTTCCCCAGTGCAGAACTGCCACCAATACCTGTCAATGGTCCTCCATGTAAGGGTTTATAGCCACTGTTCTTCGGTTGCAGTAACATTTTACAGAACTGGCCCTCTAAGAGATTAGATTGACAATTTCACTGCTGTTCTTCCAGATTTGATTGTTCCAGAGAGCCTTGGGGGAGTGAACGGTCACTATTATGCTTATTGTTTTATGGCAGCTTTGTGCTTTTATTGCTTTTTATACTCTTATTTTTATATATATATTTTATGGCATAAAGTGCTCGGTGTCTTCTGAGTCTGGCACATGCTGCCACAATTATCTTATTAAAACGAACAACTTGGGAAGCATCCTTTTCTATTTACTAACTCAAGGGGAATCAATCAACCCACTTCCAAGCTCTCGTCTACAATAAGATCATTGAGCGGCTTAAAAGTATACTCAAATCCAGGCATAAGGATCGGGGGAAGGGCTACAATAGGGTTAGGAAAACTGATCACAAAACATCTGTATTAAGCCAATGAAATCTGGCTGGAGCCCCCTGGAGCCATAGCACATGAGGACAATGCCTGGAGAGCAATTTTCCATGAAGAAGAATCAACTAAGGCAGGGGTCCCCAACCTTTGCAACTTTAAGTCTGAAGGATTTCAGCTCCCAGAATTCTCCAGCCAGCTTTGCTGAAGGAGCTGAAATCCTTCAGACTTAAAGTTGCAAAGGTTGGAGACCCCTGAACTAAGGCCAATCAAATTCTTCCCCCCAAGCTGGAATGACCACATCTATCATCATCATTAATGATTTGGAGTGTGTAGTTCTAATTATAATCTCTCTCTTGCTAAATGCTTTATATCACTAAAAGTCTTTCAGTTTGTGGATAATATGAGAAATGAGCAACCAGCATGCAGCAAGTGAGATCACTGAAAGATTAAAAGGACTAAAAAATGAGGAAACAGTTTTAATGGAGATTCCAGGTGGTCGGTGAAGCTGACAATAGTCAGTGGCCTGGCCTCCATGACCTAGGCAGACTCCTGAAATCTACAGATCTTGTCAGAAGGCTAAAAGTCTCTCTTAACTTCTAGAAAGCTGCTATCTACATTTCTGTGTTGCAACCAAAGGTAAAACTGCAAGGTGGGAGGCGCATGCCTTTGTCCCAACATGTTTATCCCATGATTCAATAATGTCAGAGGTGGTCATGTTTGCAGGGAAAGGCAAGGTGGTGCCTTTTCAATATTATTCTGCTTGCAATTTGTCTCCCCACTACCCCAATTTTCCTGATCTTTTTTCTTGCACTGTTTTCTTCCATAAGCAGATAATCTGGAAGCTAATTCAGGTGGGAAAAGAGGAGGCAGCTATCATTAACCAGCAAGAATGTGGAAGGCTACCTTGCAGAAGTCCAAACTGTGCTTGCAATGAGGATCCTATGGGGAAAGAAGGAAACTCTCATATCTCATCCAAAACCCTACTGTAATCTTCAGGGTCCTACCCACAAGTGCCAGTAAATATGCGAAGCGAGGTGGATTCCATATGCTGTTGTAGGAAGTTAAAACCCACTCCTCTCCTAGAAGAATGAAATATCCTAGGAAATATTGAAATACAGTAATCCCTCGTTTTCCGCGGCTTCATTTTCCGCAGCTTCAGTGCTTCGCGGGTTTTTCAATAGCAAAAAAATGCATTAGTAGGAGGCAAGCGCCCCCTAGTGCTTGCTTTAAACGATGTCCACCAACTCAAGTTTCCGGTATAGATATACAGAATCCTACTTCGCGGTTTTCAGTTTCTGCGGAAAGGTCCGGTCCCGATTAGCCGCGAAAAACGAGGGATTACTGTATTACATTTTCCCTGGATGTGAAAAGGGAGGAACACATTTTAAAGCCAGAGTAGCTCCGTGCAGCTTCCTGCCCCCACCCCCCTTTGTCAATGAGCCATTAAAGCCTGAGCTAGTCTACTTTACATAATAAAGGTAGTATCAGCTTTTCACAGAAACTCACCACATGGCATCTGAGAACTCAACCAAACTTGGGATTCAAAACACAGCCTAGAGAGTTGCCCTTGCATGGCCCCATGGGAGTCTGACAACCAATCCGAATACAAGCTCAAGATCAAAGGGTAGAGAGGGCATAAAACCAGGGACTTTCAGCATCTGAGCCCTTTTCTTCTTCCCCCCAACATTGAAGCATGTGATCCTCCTTTTCTGTTCAGGAGCTCAAGCCATGTGGTCCTTTAAACTAGGGGTCCCCAACCTTTGCAACTTTAAGTCTGAAGGACTTCAGCTCCCAGAATTCCCAGAGAAGTCTGGGAGCTGAAGTACTTCAGACTTAAAGTTGCAAAGGTTGGAGACCCCTGCTTTAAACCATTAAACCATCTTTCCAAGCAGCCTCCGCGTCTCCAGTGTCTTTTCCCCCACTTGGAGCCAAACCCAGGACATTTCTTCCAATACTGTAAAGAGGAAAAATCTCTTGTAGATAACCATAATAGTAAGATGTATGTATCTTTTCTGTTGGCCTTCAAAGTACTATTATAAATGCAATAGAGTCTCAGATCTGCTATATAATTTGCTGCCTCCACTGGCAATCCTCTGAAGGCAAATGGGCTGTCCTTATTTACAATGTGCGAGGCCTATTGAAGTCGGGGATTAGGGGAGTCCCTTTGAGTTGTTTTCCTACCTGCAAACATCAGCAGTCAGTGGTAAAACACACCCAACCATTCTCCTTAATGTGGGGAGTGTGGAGAAGGGATGAGCTATTGTCAAAACATATTTTGTGCAAGTGTTTCACTTTTATTTTTTATTTTTTTTAAAATAGTCTTTATTAGTATATATATAAAAAATAAACATTTAACAAGTATAAGGTAGGGGTATTGGAGAGGACGTATAAGGGTGAAGAAGGGGGGGTAGGGGGATACAAACCGGGGATATATCTACTCCCCTTTCACTTTTAAAGCGCTTCTAACTAGAACGGTGCTGAAACGCATCGCCCAGGGGCCCACAGGAAATGGCCTGGCTGTAGCAAACCGAAGTGATCAATGGAGGTTGAGCTGATTTCATCCCTTAAAGCAGGGGTCTCCAACCTTTGCAACTTTAAGTCTGAAGGATTTCAGGTCCCAGAATTCTCCAGCCAGCTTTGCTGGCTGGAGAATTCTGGCACCTGAAGTCCTTCAGACTTAAAGTTGCAAAGGTTGGAGACCCCTGCCTTAAAGCAATATATTAGAACAAGTAAAGATGATTAAAAGCTACTTCAGGTATGGAATGGAGATCAAATGAAGGCAGCCTCATCAGGAGAAAGGAGAAAGAAAAAGTTTCTTAGAACTCCCACCCAAATTAGGCACAGAAGAGGCTGCACTTCCTGTGAATGCTAAGGAAGATAAATCTATCTCAGCATCTACTTCTGTCCTACTATCGCAGCACTATTGAGAGTGTCCTGACATACGGCATTCTTGCATGGTGTGGGAGCAGCTCTGCAGCGGACAAAAAAGCTCTACAGAGAATCATTAAAACTGCCCAGAATATCACCGGGCTCCAGGTGCTAGCCCTGGATGACATCTTCGCATCTCGCTGTTTGAGGAAGTTGTACAACATTCTCAGAGACTCTTCCCATCCTGCTTACCATCTTTTTAGACTGTTGCCTTCTGGCAGAAGAGACAGAACAATTAAAACTTGGACCGCACGTCTTCTGAATAGCTTTTATCCCAGAGCTATAATTACACTCAACAATAAAGTAAAGGTTCACCATCAGTGAGCTACTTGGTCTGTTGTGTGGATGTTTGGGTGGTTAAGGGGTGGGGATTTTGGGGGGTGTGGGGTGTGTCTTGGTGATTGTTATGGGTGCTGGGCCTGGTCTCTGGGTGTTATGTGAATTTCATTGGAGATTCGTTAGGAGAAATTTCCTAACAGTAAGAACAATTAACCTCTGGAACAGCTTGCCTCCAGCAGTTGTGAATGCCCCAACCCTGGAAGTCTTTAAAAAGATGTTAGACAGCCATTTGTCTGAAATGGTATAAGGTTCCTGCCCATGCAGGGGGTTGGACTAGAAGACCTACAAGGTCCCTTCCAACTCTGCTATTGTATTGTATTATTGTATGTGTAAACTGTGTATATACATACAATGACAATAAAGTAAAGTAATTATACATAGGTAAGGAAAGACTAAAGAGGTCTCTTTGGCAGTTGTTGCCCTCCTCTCATTATAGATAGCGAAGGAGATATCTTCCATATTATATTTTTCAGCTAGAATATGAGTTAGAAATGGAATTGAACCTGAGATTGTCAGAATTGCAAAATACAGTACTTTTCCCGTCAGCTGCAATCTCTGACATATAGAGTGTCTGGTGGAGATTCTCAGTTATCCAAGCAGGCTCCACATCTGTTTGCGGGTGACCCTGAGGACACCGATAAACCTCCAGGTGGCCTCAACGACTCTCCAAAAGAATGCAAATAACCAGCTGTCTGCAAGGAATATAAATCCTTCCATTCTCCACTATCCAATCAGAGTCGAAGAAGCTTCTTGGATGAGAAGCAAAATGTCTTCAAAGAAAAACCACGTCCAGTTGCCTCTTGAAAAAGAACCTTTGGGACTGACATAGAGAGATGCAAGCATATAGAGGCAAACGGCATCTAAAGCAATTTTAAAATATGTGGATTCGAATTACCAACATTCTCTAGAACAGGGGTCCCCAACCTTTGCAACTTTAAGTCTGAAGGACTTCAGCTCCCAGACTTCTCCAGCCAGCAAAGCAAAGCAAAGCTGGCTGGAGATGTCTGGGAGCTGAAGTCCTTCAGACTTAAAGTTGCAAAAGTTGGAGACCCCTGCTCTAGAGAACTGGCTGGAGCATTCTGGGAGTTGAAGGTCACCCTCTTAAAGTTGTCAAGTTTGAGAAACAATGATCTGAAGCATCTGGCTCCCCCTAGTGGGAAACAATGCCATTACCAAAGGACCTATGATGCTATAAATAATTTCAATTTAATTTAATATTCAAATTTCTATACCGCCCTTCTCCCTTCCGGGACTCAGGGCGGTGTACAGGCAGCAGTAAAATCACGAATAAAAAACATAGAAAACAATTAAAAACCTATTAAAAATAAATTAAATAATGGATAGCCTGTCTAAAACCTGTTAAAATCTCTACTAAAACCATATAAAACTAAAGCGTTTAAAAATATGCCAGTTTAGAAACTATGCCAGGCCGGCCGCTCGGAATAAATGGGTCTTCAAAGCCCGACGGAAAAGGCGCAGGTCTGTGATTGTCTGTAGGTCAGGGGATAGGTCGTTCCAGAGGGCGGGGGCTGCCACAGAGAAGGCTCTCCCCCTGGGGGTTGCTAGCCGACATTGCCTGGCCGACGGCACCCTGACGATGCCCTCTCTGTGGAATGGAACTGGATGGTGGGAGGTATTTGGTAGCAGGAGGCGGTTTTGCAGGTAGCCAGGTCCCTTGCCATGGAGTGCTTTAAAGGTGGTTACTAATACCTTGAAGCACACCCGGAAAGCCACAGGCAGCCAGTGCAGCTCACGTAGGAGAGGTGTCACGTGGGAGCATCCCCCGGCGGGCCGCATTCTGAACTAGCCGGAGCCTCCGGGTGAACTTCAAGGGAAGCCCCATGTAGAGAGCATTACAATAGTCCAGGCGGGAGATGACGAGGGCTTGAGTGACCGTGCGTAAAGCGTCACGATCCAGAAAGGGACGCAACTGGCGTATCAGGCGGACCTGATAAAAAGCCCCCCTGGCCACGGCCGTCATGTGGTCTTCTAGAGACAGCCGAGAATCCAGGAGGACACCCAAGTTGCGAGCCCTCTCTGCAGGGGCCAATGATTTGCCCCCAATAGCCAGAGATGGTACCAACTGGCTATATTGTGACGCCGGAAGCCACAGCCACTCAGTCTTGGATGGGTTGAGTCGGAGCCTGTTTCTCCCCATCCAGACTCGCACGGCCTCCAGACACCGGGACATCAGTTCAACGGCATCGTTGGGCTGGTCTGGGGTAGAGATGTACAGCTGAGTATCATCAGCGTACAGCGAAACAACGGATGATCTCACCCAGCGGCTTCATGTAGATGTTAAACAGGAGAGGTGAGAGGACCGACCCCTGTGGTACCCCACATGAGAGGCACCTCGACGTCGACCTCTGCCCTCCTGCCAACACAAATTGTGACCGGTCAGAGAGGAAGGAGGAAAACCACCGTAGAACGGTGCTGGCGCGGACTGGCGCGAGTCCAGATAGACAGTTTCCTCCAGGTGCTGAGGGAGCTGTCACGCCACCACACTCTCGACAACCTTCGCAAGAAAGCGAAGGTTGGAGACAGGACGGTAGTTGGCCAACACAGCCGGGTCCAGGGAGGGCTTCTTGAGGAGGAGCCTCACCACCGCCTCTTTCAAGGTGGCCGGTAGGAACTCCTCACTCAGAGAAGCATTGACAATTCTCTGGAGCCAGCCTTGTGTAACCTCCCAGGAGGCCAGTACCAGCCAGGAGAGACACGGGTCCAATAAACATGTGGTGGCGTTCAGCTGTCCCAGCATCCTGCCTATGTCCTCGGGGGTCACGGGATCAAACTCTCCCCAGATGACTGACTCAAGACCTGCCTCCGTCAGCCCGTCTGAACTAGTCCAGTCAGAGGCCAACCCGGCCCAGATCTGATCGATTTTATCATGCAGATAACACCCAAATTCCTCCGCATGACCCTGCAAAGGGGCATCCCGTGCCCTCTGATGAAGGAGGGAGCAGGTCACCCTAAACAGGGCGGCAGGCCTCATACATCCTCACGGCCGATTCGCTCCCACAGAGAGGGACTTCTCCGGGTGCCATCCACTAGACTTTGTCAGCGGGCGACGCCCAGGGGAAGGGCTCTCTCTGTGGCGGGCCCGGCCCTCTGGAACGACCTTCCCGCTGATATTAGAACGACCACGGACCTCCGCTCCTTCCGTCTTAAATTAAAAACTTACTTTTTCTGTCTGGCCGGCCTGGGATAGTCTCCCTGTCTTGGGGGTTTTATTGGGTAGTTTTAGTATAGTTAGTTTTATGGGAATTTTAGCACAGGTTAAGTTTAATTTGGTTTTAGAATTGTTTGTATATTTCTTATTGTTTTTATTCTGCCTGTGCACCGCCCCGAGTCCCCATGGGGAGAGGGAGCGGTTTATAAGTATTAAAATTATTATTATTATTATTATCTGCAGACACGATAAGATTGGAGAAGTAATTATGCTTCGCCGCTTCTATTGCCACTAGGTAGGTCTTCAAATGTGACCTTACCAGTGTCCGATCAGATTCAGAATGGGTGGTCCTCCAACCGCTCTCTAGGCATCTCTTCCGGCGCTTCATCACCCCCCAGCTCCTCGGAAAACCAGGGAGCTAAGGTGGTACGGTGTCGGGTGAGAGGCCGCAAAGGCACGACCCGGTCCAGGGCCCCCGTGGCCGCACTATTCCAAGCGACCACTAGGTCCTCAGTCAAGTCGCAGGTTAGAGTCTCAGGTATTGGCCCAAGCTCCCTCTGGAACCTCTCAGGGTCCATCAAGCGCCTGGGGCGGAACCATCTTGCCACTTCCGGTCCGCTGTAGGAAAGCCCAGCCGAAGGAGAGAGTGATCTGACCATGACAGGGGTTCAATTACATTTATTCCAGAATAGGCCAACTATTAAACAGAATCCAGACTAGTTCTTAACCCCTCCCCCTTTGAAAGCAGCAATTAAATCCATTCAGCTTTTAGGGAGGCAAAACTAGATTAAACCAGGATGGTATCTGGAGAAGTTGATTTCCTTGTTCCTTGTTTTTATTTCTTTCTTTTTTTTTGCAATATCATTTGATTCTTTCTGGAAAAAGAAGAATGGCAGGGAATTAGATTCTATTTACTGCACTTACCAAGTGCATAGGCAACCTTTTGATACAATTAGCAGGTGGGGGTCATATGTTCAAAGAGGGCAAAACTAGAAACTTGGATTTGGAAAATCTGTATGGGTTTTTTCTTTGTTTAAAAAGGATGTTAATTAAGCCCATTTAGCTTTGACCATATTTTGAAATTCCTGCTATCTCACATATATAAAAAATGAGTCAAATAAACTTCTGAAAATTGAAAAAAAAACCTCTTGGGTTCCTATGAAGCAGTGGTGGGTTTCAAAAATTTTTAGAACCTCTTCTGTAGGTGTGGCCTGCTTTGTGGGAGTGGCTTGCCGGTCATGTGACCGGGTGGGAGTGGCTTGGCAGTCATGTGACCGGGTGGGCGTGGCCAACTTGTAAAATGTGGTGAAACTCACTTAACAATGCTCTTGCTTAGCAACCAAATTGTTGGCTCAGGAACTCTGGCATTTGAAGCACGCAAGTCTTAAAGCTGTCAAGTGACAAGACCCTTGCACCCCTAACCCTTTAGAAAAAAACCCCCAGGGGTGTTCAAAATTGACAGCTTTAAGACTTGTGGACTTCGACTCCCAGAATTCCTCCTCTTGCTCTTCCTCTTGATGATGGGCGGATGGGCGAGGGGAGGGAGCTGGAACCGGTTCTCAACGGCACTGGAGATTTGTGGAACCTCCTCTATAGAAGAGCTTAGAACTGGCAGGAAGTCCCCCCCTGCTAAATTAGTCATGTAAATTAGATAAGGCAGAAGGAACTTTGGCATATTAGGGGTTAAGAGCTAAAGAGTTGGAACTGGTTGGCTAGCTGTCCAATTTCCTGAATGGGCTCCTTCTGCCAGTTGGCCAGAACTATCATTTTGCAGCCTTTATGTTCGTCAGATAAAGAGGGAACATGCACACTGGCTGGCTGGCTGGCTGCCTATTCCACTCCTCCCCCAGCATCTACCCAGTTGCAATCAAGAACTCAGGGTGAACCTGCAGAGAACCTGGGGCACAACCAGCAGGCGATGGAAGTTCAAGAAACATTTCAACTATTCTGGCCAGGTTCCTGTGTCTTTTACATTCAGTAATGACATTTCACCCACTAAAGATGTAGTGATATGAAAACACGTGTTCTGTCTACTTTGATGGGAATTCTTCCAGGACAAAATTGATAGAAACATCAGATGTGAATAAAAATACTTTTTCTTCTTTGGCAGAGCCTCTTGCTTTTGTTACCTAGTGCCTGAGTGGATGAATAAGGAAACCACTCTAGAACAGAGTGAAATAATCAGAAAAACTTTCTCTGTATTTATTTATTTATTTATTTTATTAAATTTATATACCGCCCTATCTCCCCAAGGGGACTCAGGGCGGTGCACAGAAATATAAAAAACAAATACAATACAATACAAAACAGTTTAAAATGGATTAAATTAGGGTCTGTGCTAAAAAATTGGATTGGAAAAGGTTAAAATCAATTAAAACTTTACCCATTAAAACTAAGCCAGGCCGGCCTCTTGAAATAGATGTGTCTTTAATATCCAGCGGAAGAGGCGTAGGTCAGTGATGGTGCGAAGGTCGGGGGTAGGTCGTTCCAGAGGGCAGGCCCAACCAAAGAGAAGGCTCTCCCCCGGGGGCCACCCGTCGGCATTGTCCAGCGGATGGCACCCTGAGGAGGCCCACTCTGTGGGAGCGGACAGGTCGAAGGGAGGTATGTGGTAGGAGGCAGTCCCGCAAGTAGCTAGGTCCCGTGCCATGGAGCGCTTTGAAGATGGTCACTAGAAACTTGAAGCGCACCCGGAAGGCCACAGGCAGCCAGTGCAGCTCGCGCAGGAGAGGTGTTACATGGGAGTAACGAAACACTCCCAGAATCCCCCGCGCGGCCGCATTCTGGACTAGCTGGAGCCTCCGGGTGCACCTCAAGGGGAGCCCCATGTAGAGAGCGTTGCAGTAGTCCAGAGGTGACGAGCGCATGAGTGACCATGCGTAAGGCGTCACGATCTAGATAGGGGCGCAACTGGCGTATCAGGTGAACCTGATAAAAGGCCCCCCTGGTCACAGCCGTCACATGGTCATCCAATGACAGCCGAGAATCCAGGAGGATGCCAGATTCCGAGCCCTATCCGCGGGGGCCAGTGATTCGTCCCCGATAGCAGGAGATGGAACCAGCTGGCTATATCGTGACGCCGGGAACCACAGCCACTCGGTCTTGGATGGGTTGAGTCGGAGTTTGTTCCTCCCCATCCAGACTCGCACGGCCTCCAGACACTGGGACATCACTTCGACGGCATCGTTGGGGTGGTTAGGGGTAGAGATGTATAGCTGAGTATCATCAGCATACTGATGGAGCTCTATCCCAAAACCACGGTTGATCGCGCCCAGCGACTTCATGTAGATGTTAAACAGGAGGGGCAAGAGGACCAACCCCTGAGGCACCCCACATGTGAGGGGCCTCGACGTCAACCTCTGCCCTCCTGCCAACACAAATTGCGACCGGTCGGAGAGGAGGGAGGAGAACCACCGTAAAACAGTGCCTCTCAACCCCAACCCCTCCAGACGGTGCAATAGGATACCATGGTCAATGGTATCAAAAGCCGCCGAGAGATCTAATAGGACCAGGATAGAGGAATAACCTCTATCCCGAGCCCTCCAGACTTTCTACCAGTTACATAAGATGTATAACTGCAGGGAGCTTGATCTAATTTAAAAAAATGTTTCCCCTCTCAGTGTCAAATGATAGGATACACATAGAATAAGTATCTTAGAAAATAAACTTTAGTTAGTTCACACGATGCAATAAAACCCCAGTCTAGATTTTAAAAAACACTATTACTTTGTTTGTATCACAGCTAACAAAATAGCAGCACAGTACAGATAAAGATTATATTGGGCAAATTGTATTTCAAGTAGCTCAACTTCCATTTTTGATCTGAGAAAATAAACTTGTCCACTATGTCTGCATCTCTTATCTATTGATGGACTCCAGATCCAAGCAATCCCAGTCAGTTTTTTAATTAATGGAGAGACATTCTGAGAATAGCTGGAGGGCCTTCAGTTCTCGAATCTATTCCGCTGTGGAAGGTCATTATTAGAAAGTTCCTCTTATTAGAAGACTTAGTGTTTCAGCTTCCAAACCAAGTTTCTCACCAAATAAATTACCAACATGATTAATAGTAATAAAAGCACTGCCTGGATCAGATAAGTTGGGACTGCTAATTTTAGAGTTACCCTCCAATTGATATGACAGTATCAGACTGGGCAGGACTGCTCTATATAGAGTTTTGAGGCATTCAAAGTTCTTTGCAGTGTTGTACGAGACAAACTAATGTTAAGATGAAAAAGATAATAATGGCTTACTTAAGCCCCACTCCGTCTTCGGTCCAGTCCAAATGTTAAAAGAATTTCGGGCTCAATCTTAGCCGGGTTCTGCAAGTAAGACCCAAGGCACTCTGCCGTAAAAAGGAGCCGATCCATTTAGTCTCAAAAGCAAAACTGATTCACTCCTGGAGGTAGCTGCAGAAAAGATGAGGTACCAAGGGGGCAGGTCTTTTGTCTAGAGCAGGGGTCTCCAACCTTTGCAACTTTAAGTCTGAAGGACTTCAGCTCCCAGAATTCTCCAGCCAACAGAGCTGGCTGGAGAAGTCTGGGAGCTGAAGTCCTTCAGACTTAAAGTTGCAAAGGTTGGAGAACCCTGGTCTAGAGGTTGTGCAGTGTGAATGTATACGTGTTCATTCTGTTGTATGATTCTGCCCAAAGGTTAGCTCTAATTGTCCTTCCTTGTATCTGTAGGCTTCCGTTTTTTGTTGTGTAAATGGCGTTTGGGCAGTTTACTTGTAGATTTGAGGAAGTGTGGTCAAATGGTTTCTTTGTTTTATCCCTCTTGCCAGGGTAATTGGTTTCTGTATTTGTCAGTTGATTGTTCAGCAGAGGGGTGTTTTAACAATCTTGCAGTATGTTATGTTACAATATATTAATTCTGATTACATACAACATAGTTTCCTGCCCCTGCCAGTTATGGATAGTTTTAAGAAGGAGCGAAGGGAGTTTCTTATGATCGTTTTGTGATTATTTTCAATACACAATTATATAAGTAGTCCTTGACTTATGAACATAACTGAAGCCAAAATTTCTGGTTTTGAGACATTTGTCAACCTTTCATGACGCAGTTTTATTTATTTATTTATTTAGGATTTGTATCCCGCCCTATCTCCCTGGAGGGACTCAGGGCGGCGTTAAGTGAATCGCTGCAGTTGTTAAGTTAGTAACATGTTTGTTAAGTGAACCTGGCTTCCCCATTGACTTTGCTTGGCAGAAGTTTGCAGAAAGGGATAATTTGACCCCAGGAAACAGCAACCGTCATAAATATGAGTCAAGTGTCCAAATATTGGTCACATGACCAGAGGAGTGCTGCAACAGTCATGTGAAAAGGTCATTTTTTTTCATTGCCATTACAACTTTGAGTGGTCACTACACAAACTGTTGTAAGTCAAGGACCACCTACAGGTATACTCTAGCACAGAAGTTCCCAAACTTGCCAACTTTAAGACTTGTGGACTTCAACTCCCAGAAATCTCCAGCCAGCTCTGCTGGCTGGAGAATTCTGAGAGTTGAAGTCCACAAGTCTTAAAGTTGCCAAGTTTGGCAACCTCTGCAGTCTAGCACAACCTTGCTTTTGGGCTGGACAGAAGGACTTTGATCAGTGTTGCATTTCAGGATTTCAGGTTCCGCTTCGCAAATAACACCCTAAACTAGCAATGAAAGTGCCCTTCGCTTTGTATTTCCCCCTGAAAAAGCAAATCAACATGAAGATAGGGACCCGCATTGGAGGTGAGATTTTAGGCCAGTGTGAAATATTAAGCTCTGTCTGTCCCTTGTTACCTCATCTAATAACATATAACTAAATCGAGAAGCAAAGAAATGCTTTAATAATTCAAGTGTTTGGAGCCCTAACTAGACCAACCATGCCTTGCTGATTTGATGTTCTCATCTTTGGCTTCTATGTTTTTATAGTAGCATGGGAGATTCTGAAGATGACAGGGAGAGAGGGTAGGGTCTTGCCTATGAAATTCTGTATGCTAAGCAAACAAGCCATCAGAAGCCATTACCTAACCCAGGGTTCTCCAACCTTTGCAACTTTAAGTCTGAAGGACTTCAGCTCCCAGAATTCTGACTTCAGACTTAAAGTTGCAAAGGTTGGAGACCCCTGACCTAACCCATGCCGATGCAAATTGTAGTTGTTAATAAACTGTGCAGGTCCACTCCATGAGAAGGAGTGGAGACTACCAATTGAAGCACCTGGAACAGAAAAGACCTTGATTTCAACACCTGGAGTGTAATATATAAATCATGATACTGCAAGGTTCACACATTCTTGATTTGAAAACTGCAAGATCCACAATTGGGTGGTGGTGGTGAATGCAGTGGAGAAGGACAGAACTGTTAATACCCACCCTGAAGTATGGCTACTTCCATCGCCTTCTCTTCTTTCCTGAAAGTTTTCATTCGCTCTTGGGAAAGTCTGAGTAAAGCCAGTGTGTTTGGCATCCAGTCAAGTCAGCAAATTAACATCTACCAGCAGAGTTGCCTGAGGGTGGGGAAAAGACAGGGAGTAATTCTCTTGCTCCCACCCCCTTCTTTCCAGGGTCCCTCCTCCTTGATTGTGGCTACTGAAAGCTCAACATTTCACTGTATCTCATTAAGAAGAAGGTGAAGCAACTTCTTCACAAAGATCCAGGAGAAAATTTCTGGTTTCCTTCAGATTTCTGTTGAAGCCACTTGCCGGCTGATGCTCCGATTATGAATGACAAGGTAAGGGTTTGAGTATGGAAAACCTAAGATCAAGGCAGCAGGCTTAAACCTGGACTTTAAATGTTGCCCTCCATCTGTCTGGTCCCTTCCGGTACCCTTCCACAAATGCTGACTTAAATTAGCATTAAGTGGCAGTTAGGACAGCTGATCAGTGGGACGACTTGTCTTCGGAAATTGTGGATGGTACAACACTGGAAATTCTTAAGAAGAGACTGGACCACCATTTGTCTGAAATGGTATTGGGCAGTGTTGGCAAACCTTTTCGGCACCGAGTGCCATAACGGGAGCGTGCAAAAGGGAAGATGATCTTCCGGTTTCTGGCATGCGCATGCGCACCAGCCAGCTAGTCTTCTTGCGTGCATGCTTGCCAGAAACCGGAAGACCAGGTGGCCAGTGCGCATGAATGCGCTGGAAACCAGAAGATTATCTCTCTGGCTGCCGTTACTGCCGGTTCGCTCAGGGACGCGGCACACGCATGTGCTTGATGCACGCTGTGAGCGCATGTGCAGTGCAACAAAAATTGCCCTGCACATGTGCAGAAGGCAAAAACAAGATGGTGGAGCCTATGGTGCCACCGAGAGAACCAGTTTGGGGTCGTGGCAAGCCTGGGTTGCTGCCAGTTCCAGCCACCCAGGTCGCCAAGGTACTACCAGTTCGGCCAAATCAGTCTGAACCTGTAGGAAGCCACCTCTGTTCCTGGGACTCACATACACACCAGGCAGCTGCTCTTCTGGTTTCCGGGGCTCCTGTACCCATGAAGACCAGCTGGCCGGCACACCGGAACTCAGAAGAGCAACGGGCGACGGTTCGCGTGCCCAGAGAGATGGCTTTGCTTGCCACTTCCAGCCCACATGCCATAGGTTCACCATCACGGGTATCGTGTTCTCTCCTTGAGTAGGGGGCTGGACTAGAAGACCTCCAAGGTACCTTCCAACTCTGTTGTTCTGTTATTCTGAATTTCCTTCTGCTCTTTTTCAATCCTCACAAAGCAACCTCAAATTATTGTGGGTCAAGACTGAATGGAGTTCATAGGTTTTCAATACACTCTGATTTATCCAGCTCTGCTCCATGCCATTTTCTTATATTTTGGCAGATTTATTCAGGATGGGTGGAGAGATCTTGCTGTTACTGTTGTTAAAAGATCCAACTGTTAGAAATGTACCAAACATCGTAGAAGATTTCTATCTACCTTCTGCCAACGTTGAGATAGATCCTTTGAAAGAAGAGCAGTGAGACTTCAAGGAAACAGCTTAATTTTGAGTTTTTCAAATAGTGTTGTGTATAATGCTACAGTTCTGTAAAAAAAGTGATGAGATTTTGTGAGGGACTAAAGGGAGGAAGAAAAAGAAGAGGTTCACTTGAAAACTGCCAATTTTCTGTCACTCTAGCTTTGCCTCTTCATCAGGGGTTCTGAGAATTTTCCCCCCTCATTAACAGGTTCCATGGCTTGAAAAAATCTGAATTCCTTCTTCCCACCCCAACAATTTTATCTGTTGCATTTACCTATTTATTATAGCGATGCAAATGACTTATGTAAACCAAATTGGCAAACCTTGCCAAACCTTTGCTAATAATAATAATAATAATAATAATAATAATAATAATAATAATAATAATAATAATTATTATTATTATTATTATTATAATTATAATTATAATTATAATTATAATTATAATTATAATTATAATTATAATTATAATTATAATTATAATTATAATTATAATTATAATTATAATTATAATTATAATTAATTATAATTATAATTATAATTATAATTATAATTATAATTATAATTATAATTATAATTATAATTATAATTATAATTATAATTATAATTATAATTATAATAATTATTATTATTATAATTATTATTATTATTATTATTATTATTATTATTATTATTATTATTATTATTATAATTATAATTATTATTATAATATTTTATTTATAAACCGCCTCCTCTCCCCAAAGGGACTCGGGGCGGTGCACAGGGAAATTAAAAAATCAATATAGAATACATAAATAGATAAATAGATAAAATACAAATTAAACAAAATTATCCCTGCGCTAAAATCCCCTGTATTAAAATTACGCTAAAATCCCCTAAAAACCTATTAAAAGACGGAAGACTAACCTAGGCCAGCCAAGCAGAAAAAGTGTGTTTTCAGTTTTTGATGGAAGGAGCGGAGGTCCGTAGTTGTTCTAATTTCGGGGGGAAGGTCGTTCCAGAGGGTCGGGCCCGCCACAGAGAAGGCCCTTCCCCTGGGCATCGCCCGCTGGCATAGCCTAGTGTACGGCACCCGGAGAAGTCCCTCTCTGTGGGAGCGAATCGGCTGCAGGGATGTTTGGGGCAGGATCCGATCCCGCAGATCGGACTCAAATCAGTATACCAGCACCAAAATATAATTAATTACAGATGTTGGCCCAAAATCTGAAAATCAAATTTTTTTTAAAGGCAATTAAATAATTGCAGTTTCAGCTAATCTGAAAAGATGCCCAGGTGGTTGCCAGACCCCCCACTGCCAAGGTGCCACCCAAAAGTTACCATAGCTGTAAAAATAAAGGATTCCCTATGCATAGTCCTTTTCTGTACTACATTACCATACACATACTTTTTAAAAAGCAGAGGATAGCACAGGTAGTTCTCAACTTGCAATTATAATTAGGACCAGAACTTCTGTCACTAAGCAAGGCCATCATTAAGTCAGCCATACCTGATTTTATGACGTGTTTTTCCGGTGGGATTGGAGAAAGTTGGGAAATGGGGATATACTGGTCTGACTATTTTTTCCCCCCCTTGTGCCTTTCACAGGATCAAATGCCAAACGCTTCCTCGGTGCTCCTGGAACCCCCTCCCAATGCTTCACACCCTCCATCCGATGACCGCGATGATGCTTTGGCTCAGGCTGAAATTGCCATTTTGGCTTCCATCTTCCTGCTGGCCACTCTGAGCAATGCCCTGGTGCTCGGAGCTCTGTTCCGCCAGGGTCACCGGGCCAGCCCAATGCATCGATTCATCCAACACCTTTGCCTGGCCGATATGACGGTGGCCCTTTTCCAAGTCCTCCCTCAGCTCATTTGGGACATCACTGATCGCTTCCAAGGCCCAGACATCTTATGCCGTGCCATCACTTACTTGCAGGTGGTCGGCATGTTTGCCTCGTCCTACGTTATTGTGGCCATGACCTATGATCGCTACCGTGCCATTTGCCGGCCCATGCTAGCTTTTCGGAGTGGGACAACCTCACGGCATCGACCTGTGCTATTGGCATGGATAGCTTCCTTCCTTCTCAGCCTCCCACAGCTTTTCATCTTCTCCAAAACAGAACTGCCCAGTGGAGCCCATGATTGCTGGGCAGCCTTTGCTGAACCCTGGGGAGCCCGGGCCTACATCACCTGGATGTCTCTGATGGTCTTCCTCCTTCCCACTTTCTTCATTGCTACCTGCCAAGGCATGATCTTCTGCGAGGTCTACCACAGCCTGCGTTTGGGGCCAGAAGGAGCCCTGGCTCGTAGGGGGAGCCAACAAGGGGCCTCTCCTATATCTGGTGCTGTAGCTAAGACTCTTAAGATGACACTGGTTATTGTGCTCATCTATGTATTCTGCTGGGCCCCCTTCTTCCTCGTACAACTGTGGTCTGTTTGGGATCCTCAAGCACCCACTGAAGGTAGGTGACACAGCATTCAGTAACAGCCCTTTAATCAGATTGTATCCCACCAACCTGGTGGCTTTTGCCCTGTTGATCAGGAGGAATGATGGAACATTGTCCAACTCATTTGCGGGATACTGGATTAAGGAAGACTTTTTTATCCAATTAAGCAGCTTAGGAAAAGAGAGGGTCCTTCTCTTTCTGCTAATTCCCATGGCAGTTTTTATGAACAGAACCTTCCTCCCTTCCCTTCCCTTCCTATAGTAATGCATCCATAAGAACATAAGAACATAAGAATAGCCTTGCTGGAACAGACCACAGCCCATCAAGTCCAGCCTTCTGTCTCCCACAGTGGCTCCCCATTTGCTTCAGGGTCTTCCCAAGCAGATGTCTTCACCCGCTTATGATTCCCTGCAAATGGCATTGAGAGATATCCTGCCTATCTCTCCAATCTGGAGGGTGTCCTTAGGACATCCATTACTTTAATGTTTCCCTCATTTTATTACTACAGTAGTAACAACCTAATGAGAGAGAGAGAGAAGAAGGCTGACCTCGAGGCATCCAGTCTAATCCACTACTTTAGCTACAACACCCCACCAACTCTCAAACATATTCTGCTGGAATGTCGAGGCTAATGTCTGTCTGTCTGTCTGTGATATTATTTTCTCCCTTGATATTTTTGTGGTTCCTCTGACACTTTGCTTTCTGGTGTGACTATCTACTAGAGATGTTGATCCAATTGTCCAGCCCTCCCTTCATAATTTGCTTGCCAATTCCTGTTGTCTTCTTATTGTGCAATCCAATGCAATCAAATATTCATGCAAAACTATCTGAATTAATTCAGCAGAACATGGAGCTAAGCACTAATCAATCAGTACATGCAACAAATAAATGCAGTGAATCATGCCTTTTACTGTGTGTTTTGACTATATTATTATAATTTATATATTCTATTCTATCATTTATATATTATTTTATATCAATTCACATTACATTTCCATATGGGGATAGCTGAAGTTAAGCAAGAGCTGGGTTTGAGTGGCCAGTTTCGACTAGAGAAAACTCTCAAATCCCGAGCATAGTTTTTAGTTCCTCCATGACGGTGGGTCTGCCTTTACTGAATAAGTTGTGAGATAAGTTTTAATGAGCTTAACATCTGTTGAAAACTCCGGTAGTTCATCATTCCTATTATTTACTCCAGGCCCAGCTTTCACCCTCCTGATGCTCGTTGCCAGCCTCAACAGCTGCACCAACCCCTGGGTCTATGCCACATTCAGCAACAGCATCTCAAACGAACTGCGCCGAATCTTCTGCCCCCGATGGGTCCACCGGCAAGTCAGCTCCCTGTATGAAGACTCCATTCTCACAGGCAGCTCCTCACTGGGCCGGGACACTCTTTCCTGAGACAGCAGCTTGCAGGCAGAAAGGCAGGTGTGATGGGCACTCCTGTAGAATGGCTGACTCTCAGCAACCAGCAAGTTGCCTAAGGCTGCCTCTCAGTTCAGCAAAGGCGCACATTTCTACCCAGCAATGCTAAGTGAAGGGAACCTGTGTCAGAAAAGACTGCAGCACCAGCAAGACAAAGCTTCTGAATGGATTGGGGAGGGGGGGGGGATTGTCTGCCAAAGACTGAATTCCTTGATAATCTGCTACAGGGGCAGCACTGGAGCAGGTACTAAACTAGGGAAATTGTTTCCTTTTCCAATATCAAATTTCCTCTGCAATGCTTTGGCTTTGAGGTAGCACAAAGTTAGAATCATTGTGAACCTTGGTTTTATGGCTTAGTATTACATGCCAACCTGGCTATTGTTATTTGATTAAGAAATCACTTCAGAAAGAATATCATTGCTTGGTGTACTGTGCGCAGCCAGCCAGTATTTTGCTGGATGTGTTTCTCACCACACTTAGGTTTTCAAATGTAAAAAAAATGGAGGCTGTGCCCTACCATGAAATGCATTAAGGTCTTTGTTCCAACCTCAGAGCTCCATTGAAGAGGGCAGGCAGCCCATAAACCACATATGCTCTTATGGAGATTGCCTTGACTTCAATATATTTTGTGAGAAGGCTTTCCTACTGGCCTATGGTTGGGTTGATTGGAGCTAGCAGATGCCATGGGAATGTATCTGCCTCTTGGTGTAATTCAATACTAACCAGTGAGTGAGTAAGATCAAAAACTACACCGTCACTGCAGTTGTTCTTTGCACTGCTGTTATACAGTTGCAGGAGGAGGATCCATTCATTTTTGCACTGCACCAGTGGTGGGTTTCAAATTTTTTTAGAACCTACTCTGTAGGTGTGGCCTATTTTGTGGGCGTGGCTTGGCAGTCATGTGACAGGGTGGGAGTGGCCACCTTTTAAAATGTGGTGAAACTCATTTAACAACGCTCTTGCTTAGCAACCAAAATTTTGGACTCAATTGTGATGATAAATTCTTTCTTTCTTTCTTTCTTTCTTTCTTTCTTTCTTTCTTTCTTTCTTTCTTTCTTTCTTTCTTTCCTTCCTTCCTTCCTTCCTTCCTTCCTTCCTTCCCTTTCCTTTCCTTTCCTTCCCGTTGGGTCACTGGCAGCGGCGGGCCAGATTTACTTCCAGGTACGCTGGTGGAACCCCCTCTCACCGGTTCTCTAAATTTCACCAACCGGCTCTCGCGAGTAGGTGCGAGCCTGCAGAAACCCACCACTGCACTGCACTCACACAATGGTAAACAAAGGGTGTGTGTGTGATATGATCAGCTGGTCGCAAAGCCTGCTACTGACCAGGGCTAAGAGGGAATGGTTGGCACAAGACCACCTAAGACTACTTCCATGCCTAAAGAAGAATTAGACTCTGGATTCTAATTCCATGCCGCCATGCTGGCATTCCTTCTTCAGTGTTGCTATCTGAAATGGAATTTGAACATGTCACAAGCTAAAGTAAAATGATTTGGATTCCAAATTAATAGAATCAGAGAGTCAGAGTCATCAATTACATGAGGTGAGATCACTCGTGTTAGCTGGAAAGTGTAGGGGTTAAATAAAGAGGTGGGTTTTTGAAGTTCTCCATTGTAATTAGGTCATGGAGCCACTTGGAAACAAGCAGGAAGGGCAGTGTTTCTCAACGTTGGCCACTTGAAGATGTCTGGACTTCAACTCCCAGAATTCCCCAGCCAGCATTTGCTGGCTGGGGAATTCTGGGAGTTGAAGTCCAGACATCTCCACTGGGGTAGAGACATCTCCACTGAAGTCCGGACATCTCCACTGGGGTAGAGCCAATGTTTCATAAATGCAAGGCTTTTGCAGCTGTTTCTCTTTAAAACCACAACACAGCAGCAAGTGTATACTATGGGGCATTTTCCATACTTAAAACAGCCTCATCCTCTCATTGGGACAGAGAACAAGGTAAGAAATACCCAACTTTTGTAGGCAGTGGCTGCTCTTGAGGGAAGGGCAGCTGCCTTCTGGAGAAAACATGCAAGAAAAACTTCACAGGGCAGGTTCAATGAAAACTCACGTGGGCTTCCTGCAGAGAAGGAAGGCACCAGGATGAACCTAATGCCCAGAGGGTGGCTGAATGATGGCACTAGGTCTTTCAAAATGGATTCTCTATAGCAGAGTTTGGAATTATGAGGAACTATATGTCTTTTTCCATCTATAGATCCCTTTAGAATAGTTTATTGATCCCTTTAAATCCAAATAGATTATTTTAAAATGTTCTCCTGTAGCCCTTTCTTAAAGAGTTGAGGGATTCAGCAGAATCCATTAAATATCCAATTCCTCCCATGCTGGCCTCAGGGCATAATTTCATGTGTATTGTTTGACTATATACAGTGGATATAAATTAAGCCTAGGTGCTTCTCCATTTTCAGTTTATGGAGACTTCAGCCTAGTCTCACAACAGACGTGTGGGTAGAAGATGGGGTCTTAAGCAGCCTCAAGTCACTGCTCCATAATATTTCTTCTCTTCTGAAGCTCTTCTTCAAAAGTTAATTCAATGGTAATTCAAACCGGTAGTTGAGCAAATTTAATTTACAAAGTTGAGCAAATTCAAAGCTTCAAATTAAACACCAAATCAATCTAAAAGTCGGTTCAGTTCATGGTACATGCAATCATATGAACCAATCTGGAAGCATCTGAGTCAATCTGATGCTTTGACTCAAATCACAAATTGCCAAAGCAAATATGCATGTAGGGCTAGAACAAAGCATGATTTAGTTTACTTGATTTCATAACATTGCTAGAGGGAAACAAATCTCCATAATAGTTTCAGTCATATGGCAAAAATATTATCATATCCTGATCTTATCATAATATTAATCCTTCCTCCAAGATAAAGCAGTCCATTAAGCTTGCTTAGGAAGTAATTGAACTCAAGTCTATGTTGCGTACAATTTCATAAATAACATTTCTGCATATTACAAGTGGTAGTGGGGCCCCTTTACACATTCCCGCAGGTAAATAAGTGTATTTATTGTCCTTATTTATTTAAAACATTATCTAAGAGTTTAAGCTGACACAGAGGTCTCCCCTTATTTTACTTTTATAACAATAACCCAGTGAGATAGGTTGGGTTAAAGCAGGGATGTCCAAACTTGGGAACTTTAAGACTTGTGGACTTCAACTCCCAGAATTGGCTGGAGAATTCTGGGAGTTGAAGTCCACAAGTCTTAAAGTTCCCAAGTTTGGACATCCCTGGGTTAAAGGAATAGTGACTGGCCCACATTGTAAAACAAGTACAGGATCAGTCTTTAGATTACAAGAAATAAATGGTTTATTCAATATAAATTGATGCTTTGTTAATTTCCAAACTAATAGAAACTCCTGGATGATTTTTTTCTGTATAAAAGTTTATTAATGACAGAGAGTATCTGAGGTACATTTGTGTGCAGACACACACATACAGAGAACGAAAGAGAAAGAGAGATAAGAGATTCATAACCAATCAATGGCTTTGGGAAGCTAATATTGAGAATGCCAAATGTTAAAAATACAATGGATCAATTTTAGAAACTGAAGGTTAAGGTGTATTAATGCTTGCTGTTATGAATAACTGAATACTTATTGTCTTACTTCATGTTTATAGTGTTATTGTCTAAATATGTCTTCTCTTCCTCAATCCCCATTTGTAAGAGGAGTGAAAAATAGTTAATGGCTGAAGTATGGAATTATATATGTATATTTACATTTATTGCAATATATACATAGATTGCATGTGTGGGAAGTCTCACCCCCCACAGAAGAATGAAATATTTGGGGAGCAGAATATTTCCCCTAAAAGAGAAATGAAAAAATTTGAAGAGAGGGAGAAACCAGCCACAGTTTCCATGCCCCGAGCAGAAACTGAAGAGGCCAGCTTTTAGAAATGCAGATTTGGTAATCCGTTCAAAAATACTGGGTCAGACAGAAATTAAGATAAGCAACAAACAAAAGGTTGACAAAATTAGCTCAAACACCTAAGATTTGCCTTTCCCCTTTTGCCTATAGAGCCACTCATGACCCCTGCATGACCCCATAAGAATCCAGAAGGTATAAAAATCCACCCACTCTCAACTTCATTTTGCCAGCTACCCAGAACCACAACCCCTGGTGGTTCTGTTCATCAATAAATTGATTTTTCTTCCCAATCAGCCTCCACCCGCCATTTTATTTCCAGTGCCTTTCTCCCTTGGAACTGAACCAGATGGATTTTCCTTCTAACACATGTACATCCCTTCGTCCGATCCGCTCCCACAGAGGGGGTCTTCTCTGGGTACTGTCGGCCGGGCAATGCCAGTTGGCGACACCCAGGGAAGGGCCTTCTCTGTGGCGGGCCCAGCCCTCTGGAACGACCTACCCCCCGACCTACGCACCACCTCGGACCTCCGCCTCTTCCGCCAGTGTCTCAAGACATATTTATTCCAACAAGCCGGCCTAGCATAACCCCCCGTTTCTGACTTTTATCTGAACAAATTTTAATTCTCATGGTTTTAAAGGGTTTTTAGCACGGGATTTAATTTAATAGTTTTTTTAAAATGTATTTTGTATGGTTTTATATTGCCTGTGCGCCGCCCTGGGTCCTTACAAGGAGAAGGGCGGGGTATAAATTTAATAAAATAAAATTAATAAATAAATATATACACTAAAGAGCCATAACTGACCACAGCTGCCTTGCACATGACAGCATAGTTTAAACATCATAGTAGTATATTTGTATGTAACTTAGCACAGGGGTCCCCAACCCCTGGACTGCAACCCTCTATCAGGTTTTGAGCCATTCAGAATCAGGCCACAAAAGTGGTGGGTGAGTGCACTTGTGCATCCCCACCATTATTGTTGTTGTTGTTGTTGTTGTTGTTGTTGTTGTTGTTGTTATTATTATTATTATTATTATTATTATTATTATTATTATTATTATTATTATTATTATTATTATTATACCGCACCCTCTCCCCGAAGGGACTCGGGGCGGTGCACAGGAAATTAAAAAACATATAAACATAACAATTATAAATATTTAAAACCAAATTAAATAAACTATCACCCTGCGCTAAAATCTTAAAATCCTTAAAACTATTTCCCCTTAAAATCCCCATTAAAACAATTTAAACTTCAGACTGAAGGCTGGCGAGGTAGATTAGGCCAAACCGTCCTGATGGAAGAAATAGGTCTTTAACTTTTGGCGGAAGGAGCGGAGGTCCGTAGTTATTCTGAGTTCGGGGGGTAGGTCGTTCCAGAGGATTGGGCCCGCCACAGAGAAGGCCCTTCCCCTGGGTGTCGACCGCTGGCATTGCCTTGTGGACGGCACCCGGAGAAGTCCCTCTCTGTGGGAGCGAATCGGTCGAAGGGATGTATGGGGCAGGATACGATCCCGCAGATAACTAGGTCCTGTGCCATGGAGCGCTTTAAAGATGGTAATCAGCACCTTGAAGCGCACGCGAAAGGCCACAGGCAGCCAGTGCAGCTCGCGCAGGAGCGGTGTCGCATGGGAATACCCAGAGGCTCCCAAAATTGCCCTCGCAGCCGCATTCTGGACTAGCTGTAGTCTTCGGGTGCACCTCAAGGGAAGCCCCATGTAGAGAGCATTACAGTAGTCTAGACAGGATGTCACAAGCGCATGAGTGACTGTGCGAAGGGCGCCCCGGTCCAATAGGGGACGCAACTGGCGTACCAGGAGAACCTGGTAGAACGCCCCCCTGGCCACAGATGTCACATGATCTTCCATAGACAGCCGGGTATCCAGGAGGACGCCCAAGTTGCGTGCCCCATCCACGGGGGCTAGATGTTCACCCTCATGGCCAGTGATGGAGTAAACTGGTTGTATCGGGACACCGGAAACCACAGCCACTCGGTCTTGGACGGGTTGAGTCTGAGTCTGTTCCTTCCCATCCAGCTCCGCACGGCTTCCAGACACCGGGACATCACTTCGATGGCATCGTTGGGGTGGTTCGGGGTAGATATGTACAGCTGCATATCGTCAGCGTAGTGATGGTACTCTACCCCAAAACCACAGATGATCTCGCCTAGCGGCTTCATGTATGTGTTGAACAGGAGTGGCGAGAGGACTGACCCCTGAGGCACCCCACATGTGAGGGGTCTCAAGGCCGACCTCTGCCCCCCTGCCAACACAAATTGCGATCGACCGGAGAGGTAGGAGGAGAACCACCACAAAACAGTGCCCCTCACCCCCAACTCCTCCAGTCAATGCAATAGGATACCATGGTCGATAATATCAAAAGCCGCCGAGAGGTCTAATAGGACCAGGATGGAGGAACAACCCCCATCTCTGGCCCTCCAGAGATAATCTACCAACACGACCAATGCCGTCTCAGTGCTGTGTCCGGGCCGGAAGCTGGACTGGCACGGGTCCAGATAATCAATCTCCTCCAGGTGACAGGGAAACTGTTGTGCCACCGCACTCTCTACAACCTTCACCAAAAAGTGAAGGTTGGAGACCGGACGATAATTTACTAACAATGCTGGGTCCAGGGAAGGCTTCTTGAGGAGAGGTCTCACCATCGCCTCTTTCAAAACGGTAGGCAAGAACCCCTCACTCAAGGAAGCATTCACTACTTCCTGGAGCCAGCCTCGTGTAACCTCCCAGGATGCCAGTACAAGCCAGGAGGGACACGGGTCCAATAAACATGTGGTGGCTCTCAGTCGCCCACATAACCTGTCCATATCTTCAGAAGTAACAGAGTCAAAATCCTCCCACAAAGCTGTCTCAAGACCTGCCTCTGACAATCCCTCCAGACCACTTTCGGTGGAGGCCAACTCGCTCCGAATCTGAGCGATTTTATCCTGCAGATATTCTCCAAATTCTTCAGCTCTGCCTTGCAGAGGGGCTTCCCGCGGCCTCTGTTGAAGGAGGGAGCGGGTCACCCCAAACAGGGCGGCAGGGCGGTTATCTGCGGATGCGATAAGAGTGGCACAATAATGACGTTTGGCCACTTATCGCCACAAGGTATGTCCTCAAATGGGCTCTCACCTGTGTTCGGTCGGATTCAGACCGTGTGGATCTCCATCTCCTCTCTAGGCATTTCTTGCGGCGTTTCATCACCCTCAGCTCCTCGGTAAACCAAGGAGCCTGGGTGGCTCACCGCCGCAAGAGAGGCCGCAAGGGCGCGACCCGATCCAAGGCCCCAGTGGCCACGGTACTCCATGCAGCCACTAGGTCCTCCGTCAGGGCGCGGGTCAGTGTCACAGGTAATGGCCCAAGCTCCGTCTGGAACCTTTCAGGGTCCATCAGGCGCCTGGGGCGGAACCACCTAGGAATCTCTGGTTCCGCCTCCCCGTGGTGAGGTGTAGCGGTTGGAAAGTCGAGCTGGAGAAGTGAGTGATCCGACCATGACAGGGGTATGATGGCTAAATCCCCTAGATGATGGCTAAATCCACCCAGATCACTCATCCACTGACCAAAGACAAAAATTAGATCCAGCGTGTGTCCTCCCTCATGTGTGGGGCCCTGAATTACCTGGGTCAGGTCCATGGCCGTCATGGAGGCCATGAACTCCCGAGCTACCTCGGATGATTCGCCTACCGATGGCAGGTTAAATCCCCCATGACTACCAGTCTGGGGGTCTCAACCGCCACCTCAGCGATCACCTCAAGGAGCTCGGGCAGGGCTGCTGATACATAGCGGGGAGCCAGGTACACAATCAGCAAGCCCAACTGCCTCCCTGGGCCCCACTCCACACAGAGGGACTCACAGCCAGTGGTCTGTGGTACAGTGGTCTCTCTTGGCTCAAGACCTTCCCTAACAATAACCGCTACCCACCCACCCCTGCCTAGGGCCCGCGGCTGATGAAACGTGCGGTAACCTGGTGGGCACATTTCCACGAGAGGAAGTCCTCCCTCGTGGCCCAGCCAGGTCTCCGCAATTCCCACCAGGTCCAGCTCCCCCTCCGACACAAGGTCGTTAATGAGGGGGGCTTTGTTGGCCACGGACCTGGCGTTGCAAAACATCAGCCTAGGGCCCTGGCTCTGTGATCCCTGACCACCTAGACTGGGGGGATTGTGGCGTGTGACCGCTTGTAACCAGCGGCCACATTCTCCCAACCAGTGATGAAAACCCTGCCTCCCATCGCACCTACCCCTCCCCACTACCGTTTTAATGGAAAAATCCTCTATGGGAACGACTCGTGTTTCCCCCCCCTTATCGGACCCACCTGCTTCCTTCTTAGCTCCACCGGCTGGCTTGGTGATATTCTCACCCCCAGACTGACTGATCCCTCCCTCCTCCCTGGGACCCCCTAAAATCCGAATAACAAATTTGGCTAAAAAAACCCTGAGTCTGCGCTTCGCCCACCTCTCTTGATTACTTAATCCCTCATCAAGGTGGGCCCTCGTTAGAGCGGAGGGCCAAACCTGCAAGTAGGGGGACTCCCGCAGTAAAATAAGGTCTGCCCTTGAGTACATAATAGATATAAAATAGATATAAAATGGGTCACACAGTTACTTATAAGGGCATCGTTAGCTACATAAGATGTTTAAAATAGATGATAAAATATATTAAAATTCACATAACACCAGTAAAATATAGTCTGGCTCTAAGAGTTCGTATAATCATGGGTGGTAAAGATAGTCCGTCCGATAGGGTATAATTTGGAGGTCAGGCCCGGCCATCCAAACTCCATTCAAGTCCCCAGCCTACGAACTTCTATGGCCTCGGCCCAGCTTCCATTCGGCCTCCTCCAGCCCCCAACACCAGGCATCTCTCGGGCCTCGGCCCCAGGTGTTTTCCGGCGGAGGCCCAGCTCTCCTCCGGCCCCGTACCGACCTCCAGCCCTCGAAACTTCCGGCTCCGGCTCCAGCCTCCCCGGCCTCCAGCATCCAGGATCCAGCTGCCGGCTCTTCGCGGCTCCGGTTCCAGCCCTCGAAACCTCCGGCTCCGGCCTCCCCGGCCTCCAGCATCCAGGCTCCAGCTGCCGGCTCTTCCCGGCTCCGGACCCCGGCTACCCCGGTGACGTCTCTCGGCCTCGGCCTCAACTCGGCTGTTCTTCGGCCTCCCGAGGCCTCGGCGGGGCTGTTCCTTGGCCTCCCAGTCGGTCTCTCAGCTCGGCCTCGGCCCGGCTCCCGGCTTGGTCCAGGCTTCGGCCCAGTTGTTCTTCGGCCTCCCGGCCCGACCTCTCAGCCTCCAATACCTCCACGCTCGGCCACCCCGGCTCCGGCCCTCCGCGCCACCCAACATCCGGCCCGGCGGCCGGCGCCCTCCGGCCAGCGTCCTCACCCGTCCTGAGCCGCCAGCCCACCCTGGGAGACCATCCAGGCCTCAAAAGACTACCAGGGCGGGCAACTCACTGGGCCCGGCCCTTACAGGTGCCCAACGGGCCAGGCAACATGTCCCTGTAGCCTACAAGCCCCGCGACCCACACGGAGCTCAGCGGCAGACCGCCATCTTCGTGCATGCGCAGATACAATACCTGGGTGTACAATACCTGGGTGAACAATGGACAAGTACATGCACATATGCGCCTTTTGTGTGAGTAGTGGGTGTGCATGCCTGTTGCTTGTGCCAATGGAGCTGCACGCATGTGTGTGCTTGCCCATTGCTTGCACGGAACCATCCTCTCTTCCCCACCCTCTTGGCCAGGCCGCAAAGCCAGAAAGCTCTGGCTTAGCATATTGTACAAGCCTTGTATTCTAGCTTTAAGCCATAATGTATGGTTTAGCACATTCTGTAAACTTGGCCAATTGTAGTTTATTTAATAAAGTAAGGCTTTGCACAGTACATGAATCCAGATAATGTGCAAACTACTGTATTCCTAATTATTACTATGTGGATTTCAGCAGTTTCTGCATAAAACATCTTTTTTTTCACTTCTGCATTACTCTGTAAATCTATGAGGAGTTCAGTAGCCATTAGATGGCGCCCCACATTGAAACCACTTGGCTGCATCAGCATAATTATTCTGCCTTAGAATTCTTCTGCTGTAGTCCCTGGAACCCCATCCTAATCCCAGTTGTAAGAATAGCCTGGCTCCATGTATATTTAGCTGGTCTTCTTCCCTCCCCCCATTTCCGTCTCCCAGCTAAGGATCACTGGGACAGTGGCATATTTATAACCCTTGTCCCTAATACATATGGCTTGCCCCATAGCTAAAATACCAGGTTGGGGGGGGGGGTGTAATTGCCAACGTCCACCCTCCTTCACTGGCCTTTCCTTCCAATCTATGCTGGCAGAAGCTGAGAATAGAACTGGAGTCAGATTCCTCTATAGCAATAAAGACAGTGTGAGGAGGCACGATAGACAGACAGGGAGGATAATTTCAGAATAAGACACACTGTTGTAAAAAGGGAAAGTGTCACACATTAATGCGTTAGGAGGTGCTGGACAGCATCTCTGGATCCGATAGTCTCAGAAGCCTTGAGCTACTCTCAAGATGAACAGTGATAAATACTTGGTGGAGTATAAATTAGATCCAGAAGATCCTCATTTGCAAGAGCCAGGAACTATGCTCCTGCAATCCACTGTCGACATACCACCCAAAACTGATCCCCGAGATCCACATGGGATCAACCAACATCTAAAGGTAAGAAGGGGAACCAAGGAATAACCATGTTTGGGCTGTCCAAGATGTAAGAACGCCTCTGTAAAAAGCCATGCCATCCAGCAAGGGAGCTATGTCCTCTTTAGAACTCGGTTCCCTCCCACTTACGAAATGCAGCCTTAGTTATTATTATTATTTATTATTTATTGGACTTCTAGACCGCCCCCTCTCCCCGAAGGGACTCGGGGGGGTGTACAGGTACAAATTAAAACCATTACAATCAATAATACATATAACTAAAATCGAATTAAATAAGTTGTTAAGTTATGTTTCCCTACTTAAGTTCAACCCCAAATATTCTTTCTTTCCCGATTGATTTCCTTATGATATGTCTCGAAGTCCATCAGTAGTCAGTCGTTCTCCCTCTTCATACACACAGGTTCCTGCATTTATGGGGAAACCTCAGAAAGAAGGAGGAATATTAGATATAATGAACAGAGAACAGAGAAAGGAATGGGATTTATTAGTAATTTACCTCACAACTAGCAGTTCAGTCCAGGCTGCTAATGTTCAAGAAGAAGACAGTAAAAGAAATGCCACCATAATGAACTCTTTACTAAATTATTATTATTATTATTTTATTGGATTTCTAGACCGCCCCCTCTCCCCGAGGGGACTCGGGGCGGTGTACAGGTAAAATTAAAAACTACTAAAATCATGACAATACATACAAGGTTAAAATTAAATTAAATAGTCCTGTATAAATTTATAAAAGTTAAAGCTAAACCCATAAAACTGAATAAAATAATTTAAATTACAGACTGGGGCAAGAAGCATGAGTTAGGCCAAGCCGGCTTGATGGAACAGGTGAGTTTTAAGTTTCTGGTGGAAGGAGCGGAGGTCCGTGGTAGTTCTGATATCAGGGGGAAGGTCGTTCCAAAGGGTCGGGCCCATCACAGAGAAGGCCCTTCCCCTGGGCATCGCCCACTGACATTGCCTAGTGGACGGCACCCGGAGAAGTCCCTCTCTGTGGGAGCGAATCGGCCGAAGGGACTGGGCTTTTGTATTGCAGTTGCCTAAATGCTCTGCTTATTCTTGCATTAAAATTCCTTAATGTCTGTGTATTTCTTGCTTCATGGGTTATCTCCTGCAGAACAGAGCTTGACAATACTGTGTCTACACAGAGAGATAACCAGAGTCCAGTTTTTTTGCTCTGCCTAATCTAATTTAATCTGTCCGGTGAGGAAGCCTTAGTAACCAGATGCTCATTCTTCTTGGTAGCTGGAATTCTCCGACATCCTTGCAGAACCATCCTCATTCCGTACCTTTGATCGGATTTGGACCTGGAGTGACATCACCTTTGAGAGCTCCCGCCTATGGTGCTACCGTATTATCTCACTGCTCTTTGCTGTGCCAGTCTCTTTATGCTCAGGCTTTCTCTTTGCCTGCCTGGGCTGCCTCCATATCTGGTGAGCATCTTCTTTTGGCTTTGTCTCCTAACATCACTTGAACCTACTGGAACTCCCAACCCAGGGGTCTCCAACCTTTGCAACTTTAAGTCTGAAGGACTTCAGCTCCCAGAATTCTCCAGCCAGCAAAGCCAGCAAATTCTGGGAGCTGAAGTCCTTCAGACTTAAAGTTGCAAAGGTTGGAGACCCCTATCCCAGCCAACTTGTGCTCCTGGTTGGTTTAAAAACAAAGGAACCTCTTAATCATCAGTAGGAGAACTACCAACCATTGCAATAGGCAATAGGTAGTTCTCAGGTTATTGGGCTCAGTGGCTAAGATGCTGAGCTTGTCGATCAGAAAGGTCAGCAGTTTGGCAGTTCGAATCCCTACCGCCGCGTAACGGAGTGAGCTCCCATGACTTGTCCCAGCTTCTGCCAACCTAGCAGTTCGAAAGCAGGTAAAAATGCAGGTAGAAAAGTAGGAACCACCTTTGGTGGGAAGGTAACAGTGTTCCGTGCGCCTTCGGCATTTAGTCATGCCGGCCACATGACCACGGGGACGTCTTTGGACAGTGCTGGTTCTTTGGCTTTGAAACGGAGATGAGCACCGCCCCCTAGAGTCAGGAACAACTAGAACATATGTGTGAAGGGAACCTTTACCTTTTTAGTCCTCAGGTTACTTGCATCCCTAAGGGTAATTATCTCTGTATGACTTTCTGGTCCACGATTACCTTGACAATGGCTTACTCTAATCTGATCACCTTGGTTTATACACCGACAGGCAAATAGCAGAACTAGCTGATTTTGGCTAATCTTTAAAAAAGATGAGCAGGGACAGATCTGGTGGGGAATAGGAGACTTCTAGGAATCCAAAGCTGGGAACTTAAATGGGCAGCAAAAAAATAAATCCCTGAAGAAGGTAATAGGAGTTTACTTATAGACTGAGTTTAACAAAAACAAAAGCCAGTCTGTATATGTTGATATAATGAAGACGATTTTTGTAGAGTTTTTATTTTGTCTAGGTTTATATAACACAACAAATCATAAAACAACCTCACTAGCTGTTTATACAGCAAGCCACCAATAGCCAACTACATCAATTCCTGACTACCACCAATCTTCCTTCTATCACATGCTACCTTAGAGAATATTTGGTGCATCATAAATTACACGTCGCAATCACAAAGAGGAAAGTTTTGGACATCATCTACATCAGGGGTGTCAAACTCTTGGCCCACGGGCCAGATGCGTCACGCGCTGGCCACATCCATGCCCAGTTTAGCAGGGTGGGGAGGAGAAGTCCCGATACATCATGTGACACTGCCATGATGACATGAGTTTGACACCCCTGATCTACATCATCTTTCCTTAACCCAGTCCATCAAAAGCAGATTATGGAAGGCTGATCTACATGCCATGGAACCTCTGAGTCTGATTTTTCTTCTTTTCCTGCGTTATTATATTTCTCTGACTACATCCTCCCCACACCTGAGACCTCGTATCAGAAGAGCTGACGTAATAGAGCTGTCAGAGTTGGACTGCAAGATCTAGATGGCCAATCGATGCACCAGACAAAGCCCTACTCATTGGTATCTGGATTTTTGCAGTCTAGATCTTGACAAGAGAGAAAACACATTTTTGGGGGGAACAAGTCCTACTGCAGGTTGTAGAATGAACCTACAATACGGGAGGGTTTTGCAGCAAAATGGAAAGCACATCTTTTGAATTTTTTCTGAAGAAAATAATTTCAGTTATTGTGGGAGCAGATAGAAACTTTAGAGGACTCAATTGGCCATAGAAATCTTCACAGCACACGGATATTGTATATTGTGTATGGAGCTCCAAAACTTCTCACTTACAAGCAAACATTATAGTGGCCTTACCATGTCTCTCTTTGGTGGATGTAAATCCAATGGAAAGCAACGTTTAGATCTTATTGTGATATAGCTCCTACCAATTCGTAAATGGACGTTGGGTTTTTTATTGGGAATTTTAGCACAGGCTTCTAATTTAATTCTTTTTAACAATATTTATTGTATTATCTATTATTTATTGGTTTTAATTTCCTGTGCACCGCCCTGGGTCCATCTCGATGGAGAAGGCGCGGTATATAAATCGAAATAAATGAAATGAAAAATGAAACAGCAAAACCCAACCATTGACTCCAGTGCCCTCTGTTGGACAGGAGAAGGACATGGGAGAAGGACTATGCCAAGGAGTGGGAGATAAGCAAGCCACTGGACCACTGGGAGATATGCAAAAATCAGTTGACCTGTTTATGGCTGAGTGTATTGTATGAACCTAGATATCTGGTTAAATTCAACAAACCATGGTTCAGTTAAAGATAGATTACTAGAGTTTGTAAATACAGTGGTGAGAATGAAAGGTTGCTGAAGCAAATAAGGAGGCCCAAGATATCCCCACCCCTTAAAAAATGCCTACATTATGAGCAAGCAATTCTGCATTTTATCTATTTGTCCATAAACCTAGCCCCATTCTTTTCCCCATTCTGTGGAGGGAGGGAGGGAGGAAAAGAGGGGGAGAGAGAGAAAATTATTACTTTCAGCCAGAGGTGATACTCACTTACTTTTACTATTAATTTGCAAATGTGAGTGTGCACACACCGCCTCCGTGCATGTGCTTTTGGCAAAAAAAAAGGGCCTAAATCGGATGCCATAAAGCCGGGGCAGTGGGCAGAGCCACCCATGATTTTCGCTACCGGTTCAGGCAAACCAGTCCAAACCAGTAGAATACCACCTCTGCTTTCAGCCCATAGGAATCCATAGCAAGATAAAGATCTCTTCACTGAAAGTTAGGAATTATAATTTACTATGTTAGCCCAGTGCTACGTTGGTTGATGGGTGTTTTTTACTCTCCGAGTTTACGGTTGGAAGCACATGGTTCTTCCTACTCCTACTCCTACTCCTACTCCTACTCCAAGAACTTGACTGCTACACCATGCTGGCATGGGCATGCACACAAATATATGTATAACATTATCTTGGGCTGAATTGTGAATGCATTTGGTATAAACTTGAAATGTCTGTCACCATTTCCCTTAAGTAGAGGACTTTGTCACTGGAGGGAAGACAAGGAGTAGCTGCTGTGTAATTAAGGCATTCTGAGGAATTAGGCTATTACAAAAGGAGAAATGACTCAGCAACAGGGCTAATTTCAATGTCTGCTTTGCATTTTTCCAGAATGCTTTACAACTCTTATGGTACTGTTGCCATGAGAATAATGCAAACATTCAGAGTATTCGTGGAAAACAGCAACTCCAAAGTTGTCACCAAAGTTAGTCACGAAAAGAATCGTAATCTTGAAACAAATGAGGACTTTAGTAATATAAATTGAGTAATTATGTGGGATAAAATATATCTGTTTGTTCTGGATAGAAAGCCTCACTGTATGAAGAAAACAGGAATTTTAGAAGGAACATTATAAACAAATCTTTATGACAGGGATGTCCAAACTTGGGAACTTTAAGACTTGTGGACTTCAACTCCCAGAATTCCCCAGCCAGCATAGCTGGGAGTTGAATTCTGGGAGTTGAAGTCCACAAGCCTTAAAGTTCCCAAGTTTGGACATCCCTGCTTTATGATAACAAGCATTTGTTAGAATTGGAAAAATATGAACATCAGAACGATACAATCCAAAATAAAAATGTTACGGTTGTATGAAGTACAAAATAAATTTAGCACTAGTACTAAATACTAGTACTAAAATGTTATATAATGGAAAAAAATGTCCAAAACAATTTAGATGGTAGGCTTAACTGATCTATTTGGTTAATCTAAATAGAGTTTGGTAGGAAGACAAGATAGGCCTTCTCGGATGTCTCTCTCAAACTTGAGCATTCTTGTCAAAGGATGTCAGGGCCAGCTCCTTCCTTGTTATCCATTTTTTATGATTTTTTAAAAATCCTGCCTTTGTTTTATAAATAACTGAAGGTGGTGAATATACCTAATACTCCTTTCTCCTCCTATTTTCTCTACAACAATCCTATGGGTTGGCTAAGAGAGAGGGACTGGCCTGAAGTAACCCAGCTGGCTTTCATGGCTAAGGCGGTACTTGAACTCATGGTCTCTCTAGCTTGGTGCCTGAACCACTAGATCAGGGGTGTCAAACCTGCAGTCCACATGCTGGCCACGCCCACGCCCAGTTTAGCGAAGGGGGGGGGAGTTGCAATACGTCACATGATAATGCCGTGATGACACGAGTTTGACATCCCTGCACTAGATCAAACAAGCTCCATAATGTTAATTGTATGAGTTCATTCATCCCCCCGATATTAGAACGACCACGGACCTCCGCTCCTTCCGCCTGAAATTGAAGACTCATCTTTTCCGCCTGGCCGGCCTAGGGTAGTCTCTCTCTCTATGGGTTTTTTAATTGTTTATTTATATTTAGTGGGGATTTTTAGTTAATGGGATTTTAGCACAGGAATTAGTTTAATCAGTTTTAAATTGTATGTATTTTGTATATTTATTGTTTTTATTCTCCCTGTGCACCGCCCCGAGTCCCTGTGGGGAGAGGGAGCGGTTAATAAATTCAACTTTATTATTATTATTATTATTATTATTATTATTATTATTATTATTGAATTACCAACACATCTTTAAGGATGTTTTAATAGAATTTTCATTGTTTGGAGCATATGTCTTATTTTTGTGTTCTCTTTTACTTTTAATTTTCATTATAATTGCTGTTAACTATCTGATACATTGCAGAAAAGCGGGATGTAGATTCACTGAAGTGTAAATTAAGGAAGAATAGGGAAGCTTTGTCTCGAAGGCCAATCTTTTAAAATTATCCCTCCTCCTTCTTCCCACAACAGGTGTGTGATGCCTTGCATCCAGCTGTGTACAATGGCCATGCCTCCAGTTCGTACCCTCTGGGCTAGCATCCTGGATGTTTTGATAGCCCCTCTTTTCACTAGCCTGGGACGTTGCTGCAGTGCCATCTACCTTACAGTAACTCACAAGTGATACAGGGATATTCTTCCCTCGAGATCCATGCGGCACTGACTTCTCATTATACAACCAACTGAATATGTTCAATTTCCAGAAGGACTGACCAAGGAACTTTTTAAATTTTGAAATATGGGACTGGAGTGATGGTGGGGAACAGTGGTGGGTTTCAATTTTTTTTAGAACCTACTCTGTGGGTGTGGCCTATTTTGTGGGCGTGGCTTGGCAGCCATGTGACAGGGTGGGAGTGGCCACCTTTTAAAATGTGGTGAAACTCATTTAACAATGCTCTTGCTTAGCAACCAAAATTTGGGACTCAATTGTGATGATAAATTCATTCTTTCTTTCTTTCTTTCTTTCTTTCTTTCTTTCTTTCTTTCTTTCTTTCTTTCTTTCTTTCTTTCTTTCTTTCTTTCTTTCTCTTTCTTTCTTTCTCTTTCTTCCTTCCTTCCTTCCTTCCTTTTCCTTTCCTTTCCTTTCCTTTCCTTCCCGTTGGGTCACTGGCAGCGGCGGGCCAGATTTACTTCCAGGTACGCCGGTGGAACCCCCTCTCACCGGCTCTCTAAATTTCACCAACCGGCTCTCGCGAGTAGGTGCGAGCCTGCAGAAACCCACCACTGGTGGGGAATGACAGGCAAAAATAATTGGAGAATGAATGGCAGGGAAGACTCTCAAATGCTCCTTCCCCCTTTTCTTCTCCAAACACTTCTCCTTTGCCCAGATTTGCAAACAGGACTTCAGAGCGATGCTTTCTTTACTCTTTCCATGTGGAGACTAAAATGGGCGAGCCCTTTCCCCAAGCCCACATGCATGCCCTTTCGTAAGGCAGAAGTAGGCTATGTGGTTCTTATGGCCTAAAAACTCTTTGTATATCTGAGGAAGGTGATTAGGAAATAGCTTCCCCAGTTTGCTCTCTGGTAAAATGGTATTTTGTGCTACGGTACCCTGCCAACCATGGCAGCCATTTTGTGGCCAGCCAAAGCCGCCTCTGCTCCAAGTTCCACCATTTCTCAGTGTCCAAAAAATTCTTTCTAAATTCTCCCAAGATTTGACCTGTATCCAATCCTCAATTCTTATCCCTTGGTGACTCTCCAATTCATGTCACACATATCCACAATTAGGAAAAGATCAGGATGGCAGATAGGCAATGGCCCTCCAACTACTAGACCAGGGGTCTGCAAAGTTGGCTCTTTTAAGACGGGTGGACTTCAACTCCCAGAATTCCACAGCCAGCTACGCTGGCTGGGGGGATTCTGGGAGTTGAAGTCCACCCGTCTTAAAAGAGCCAACTTTGCAGACCCCTGTACTAAGGCCATTCCGAACCTAATGTCCTCCTACCAGTTGTCATCCCACCACTTCTGGAGCCCATCAGGTGGGGTGAATTCCCCTAATGAGACCTATTATAGGAATGGGGTTTGCAAAGGAAATCCTTCCAAACTCAGGATGCCTCTGAGAAGAACAAATTGTCATGGAACGATGATTCACTTCAGCCCCTCTCCTATTAAAAATGACTGGAATTAATATTATGTTAAACTCCCACCCTTGTAGAGTCAACAACAATAAACTGTTGCTTAGTTTCCCTTCTGCCTGCTTTGTCTTGTGGTAAACACTCATATTGCATGGCACAAAGGCACCTCATTAACTGTTACAAGTCATCTACACCAGGGGTCTCCAACCTTTGCAACTTTAAGTCTGAAGGACTTCAGCTCCCAGACTTTGCTGGCTGGAGAATTCTGGGAGCTGAAGTCCTTCAGACTTAAAGTTGCAAAGGTTGGAGACCCCTGATCCACACAAGGGCAGCTTATATTCCCATTTCACTGTTTTGGTTCAAAATAATATTTTTTCCCTTTTCTCTTTTCGTTATTGTGGGAACAGCCTATCACTTGTAGGCACTGGGCCTTGCCTTTCATGGTCATTTGGCTTGGGCGAGTGGAGAGATCAAGTACCCAGTTCGAGTGGGATATCCGATAAGACCTTCCAGGCATTATGTACTTTCCAGATGGACATGAGCTTTGCCTTCTTCTGGAACAGTGTTTGACCTGTTTGTATACAATATACTTGGTGATCTTTCAAAAGAGCAATAGATCTAAGTTTAAAACACAGAATTAATATTCTCTTCATGGAGTAGAATGTACTGGGAAACATTGGGTTTTGCCAACTGTGCTACTGGGAAACTACTGCAATGCTCTCTACATGGGGCTCCCCTTGAAGAGCACCCGGAGGTTTCAACTGGCCCAGAATGCGGCCGCACGGGTAATTATGGGGGCGACGCGACGCTCCCATGTAACACCCCTCCTGCGCGAGCTGCACTGGCTTCCGGTGGTTTTCCGGGTGTGATTCAAGGTGTTGGTTACCATCTTTAAAGCGCTCCATGGCTTAGGACCTGGGTACCTATGAGATCGCCTTCTGCCACCGAGAGCCTCCCACTGGCCCATACGCTCCCCTAGAGAGGGTCTCCTCATGGTGCCATCGGCTAGACAATGTCGACTGGCGACACCCAGGGGGAGAGCCTTCTCCGTGGGAGCCCCTGCCCTCTGGAACGAATGGCCCCTGGAATTAAGAACTATCCCTGACTTACGCACCTTCCGCCGCGGTCTCAAAACCTTTCTCTTTCAACAAGCCGGACTGGCATAAAGCATGATTTTTAAATTTTTAAATTTAAATTTTTAATTTTTAATATTTTAATTAGGATTAGTTTGGGTTTTTTCCACGTTTCGGCCAATATTTTAATTATGTCTTTTAAAAGCTTTTTTTAACTTTTACATATTTGTTTTTATTTTGGCTGTACACCGCCCTGAGTCCTTCGGGAGTAGGGCGGTATAAAAAACCAATAAACCTAAACCTAAACTGTGCAAGGTGGATGCTTTCTACAGGTAGTCCTCACTTACCAACCACTCATTCAATGACCGAAGTTACGACAGAGCTGAAAATCGAGACTTATGACTAGTCATTGAAGTCTCAGCCACTGCAGTATCTTCATGGCCAGATGATTCAGACGCTTGGTGACTGGCTCATGTTTATAACGGTCAGAGCATCCCACAGCCATGTGATCACCACCTGAAACCTTCACAGCTGGATTCCGACAAAGTCAATGGAGAAGGAAGCTGCAAGCTACAGGCATATAACATTGCCTGTATGGTGATTCACTTAACAAGTGCAGCCAGAATTGACAGGACTAACTAAATTAGTGTGGTCGCATATCATCATGTTTAACAACTGCACCGCCTAACAACAGAGTTGTCAGTCCCTATTCTGGTCATTAAGTGACCACCATCACTACTGTGGGACACCCTCTTGCCTATGCCAGCAGCATTTCTACTGTTCATCAGAATACTTCTGGAAACTGCTGGTTGCAGCTGAACGTTGCTAGCTGCCATTCCTTTACATACAACAACTACCTACAGTATTTGAGACTGACCAGAATTCTGCCAATTTCCTGTCGTAGCTTAAATGACAGATCACAGATGCAGTGAAAGGGTGAGGTCTGGATGAGACCATCCTCAGTGTTCTTGGCAGCTCCTGTGCTGTGCCTGGGACCTGTCACTCAGTTGTTTCTGAATGCAGTTCTACGAAATGTACAGCCAACAATAGCCCGGCTGACAGTGGAGTGAGTTTTCCTGATATCCCATATAATTTGATTTTTTTATTTTATTAGATTTCTAGACCGCCCCCTCTCCCCGAAGAGACTCGGGGCGGTGTATCAATTCTTGTTTCAGTCTGAACTCCACCTCTGCACACCACAGTTTGCCTGCCAAGTAATTGGGACATAGGTTTCCTGGACTTCCAAGATAAGCCGTGTAACCATGTTGAGATACAGCTCAGTGACCCAACGCAGCACCCTATCATTCAGGCAACTTGAAAGGGGCTAAATCCCTCAGACCAGGTAGCCCTCCTCTCCACACCAAGACCACACGTTAAGTAATACGGATGAGGCTAGTTATTCCATGGGCTGACAACTATAGGAGGAAGAGGCAATGAAGCCAGGGTAGTCCTCAAATTTTTGCCCTTAGATTGTCCTGCAATGCAGCTGCCAAGAATGTTTCTTGACAGGCAGTCCTCAATTTATAGCCATTCATTCGGCTACCACTTGACATTGTGATAGCACTGAAAAAAGTGAGTTACAACCGGTCCTTGAAGTTATGACCATTGAAGCGCCACCCCCACCCCCTCTCCATTCACATGATCAAAATCCGGGTGCCTGGGCCGCCACTTACTGAGGCACTTCAGCTCCCCCCACTCATCTATCTACCCCCCATTTGTGGCCTTTTGGCCGCCCTGCACAGTCGCACTCCTTGGCAGGAGTGACAGGGCTGGGCTGGGCTGAAATAGTTCATGGCAGTAGAATTATTTATACAGAATGCAGGCTGGTAGTTGTCCATTTACATGTGCCTTAGATTTAGGGACTGCCTCTGTTCTCTGCCTGATACCAGCCCATCTGACACATGCATACAAATACATCTGATATACGATACAGGATAAGACCACACCTTAACATGTCCCATTTCTTCTGCCTACTGCCCTGGGGATGGTACAGCCTACAGCTGCTGGTGCCCATCATGATGATGTCTCCTAAAGCTCGGGCTGGCAGCAAAGTAGCTACGTGCACTCATGCAGCAGAGGTCATGTTACAGGCACATATTTCTCTTTCTCAAGCATGGCACTGGGCTGGCAGGAGGCCATAGTGGTGCTGATGCCAGAGTCAGCTGCACACGGGGGACACCCACCTGTGATGTTTCTCTTGCCACCCTGACAGAGGAATCCTATACTCTCTCTAGAAGTGACCAGTGGCTGCTAAACTTAACTACAGTACATAGGGATGTAAGTTACAGCTGTACCTATTTAAAGTGCCATTGTTTGGTTTAGTGCTGGGTTTACTCCTGTTCTTTGTGGGTGTCAGGGATTGTATCATCTCTTCACACCTAAGAGACTTTTTAACCAAATGGCAAGGCTAGGTTAGGGCAGGGGTCTGCAAAGTTGGCTCTTTTAAGACTGGTGGACTTCAACTCCCAGAATTCCCCAGCCAGCTATGCTAAGTCCACCAGTCTTAAAAGAGCCAACTTTGCAGACCCCTGGGTTAGGGGAAAGGTTTTGACAATTCTCTGCTGTGTTTGTAATTCTCTGTTGTGTTTGTTTCTCGCTGTACCTATTCTAAGTGAAATTAGTCTCTGTTTGAGAGTTCCTTCCCCTAACCTCTGTCTCCCACTCTCTCCCCCTTCAAGGTGTATTTAAAAGGTTGCCTTTGATGTGTTTCTTCAAAAATCTAGCTTTTGCTTCAAATACACTGTTAGCATTCATTTATGGCTGAGCTAAGCTCATATTCCAAGATAATTATATCATGATATGTACTAGCTGTTTCTATAACAACAAGCCGATCTAATTAGCACCAGAGGGTGCATATTGTGAATGCTTCTACTAACAGGGATGATTTGTGAATGATCATCCAGCAGGAAGGCTTGTGGCCAAAATGAGGCCGTCGATCAGCTCTCTGCACACTACTCTATATTGCTTCCCAGGGGAAGGGAGGGGAGGGGTTCTGTCTACAACTATAGAGGCTGCATTCTACGCTCTACGCACGGTCACTCAAGCCCTCGTCATCTCCCGCCTGGACTATTGCAACGCTCTCTACATGGAGCTGCCCTTGAGGTCCACCCGGAGGCTCCAGTTAGTGCAGAATGCGGCCGCGCGGGGGATTCTGGGAGCCTCGAGATACTCCCACGTGACACCTCTCCTGCGCGAGCTGCACTGGCTGCCTGTGGCTTTCCGGGTGCGCTTCAAGGTGCTAGTAACCACCTTGAAAGCGCTCCATGGCACGGGACCTGGCTACTTGCAAGACCGCCTCCTGCTGCCAAATACCTCCCACCATCCAGTTCGCTCCCACAGAGAGGGCCTCCTCAGGGTGCTGTCGGCCAAACAATGTCGGCTGGCGACCCCCAGGGAAAGAGCCTTCTCTGTGGCAGCCCCTGCCCTCTGGAATGACCTATCCCCTGACCTATGGACGACCACTGACCTACACCTCTTCCGTCGGGCCGTGAAAATGCATTTATTCCGTGAGGCCCGCCTGGCGTAGTTTTTAATCAATTTTAATTGGTTTTATTTAGTAGTTTTATTTGGATTTTAGAACAGGCCCCCTATTTAATGTCATTTTAAAGTATTTTATATATTGCTGTTCTTTGTAGTTTTTATTGATGTCTGTTCACTGCCCTGAGTCCCGCAAGGAAAAAGGGCGGTATACAAATTTAATAAACTATAACTATTCAGACAACTTATTTCAACCAGTCACTCTTTTCTTAGTTTGCATCCAACACTGATCCGTAAAGTAACCATATTGGTTGGATTCACACAATTCACTGAAACAGAAACCTATACTAATCAATGTTAACATTAACCAAACTTGGTATGTTGTATCAGTGCAGCTACAAGGTATTTACAAGGCCTGACTAAACAAGTTGTGTAAGCAATTAATGCAGGGGTCTTCAACCTTTGCAACTTTAAGTCTGAAGGACTGCAGCTCCCAGAATTCTCCAGCCAGCACAGCTGGCTGGAGAATTCTGGGAGCTGAAGTTCTTCAGACTTAAAGTTGCAAAGGTTGGAGACCCCTGAATTAATGAATGACTGGAGGAGGAAGGGGTTAAATCATATATTCACCCAATTTTGTGAGGTTTGATTGAAGTCTAAGCCTCCCTCAACTGGATGCTACACTTTCTTATGGGCCATGAATACAATCCTTATGAAAATCTTATAGTAATGGTTGGGCTGAATAAACTGCATATCCTTTCATTTTTCTTTCACTCCCTTAATAATAATAATAATAATAAGTAAATAATAAGGGACTCGAGGCGGGGCACAGGGAAATTAAAAACAAATTACAACAAACAAAGTACAAAGTTAAAATCAAATTAAACTTACCCTGCGCTAAAAACTTCTATAAAAATAAAGCTATCCCTAAAAAACCCCTTAATAATTTAAAATTAAAATTAAAATTACCCTAGGCCAGCCAAACGGAAGAAATGAGTTTTTAATAGCTGTCGGAAGGAGCGAAGGTCTGTGGTTGTTCTGATTTCGGGGGGAAGGTCGTTCCAGAGGGTCGGGCCCGCCACAGAGAAGGCCCTTCCCCTGGGCGTCGCCCGCTGGCACAGCCTAGTGGACGGCACCCGGAGAAGTCCCTCTCTGTGGGAGCGAATCGGCCGCAGGGATGTATGAGGCAGAATGCGATCCCGCAGATAGCTAGGTCCCGTGCCATGGAGCGCTTTAAAGATGGTAACTAACACCTTGAAGCGCACCCGAAAGACGACAGGCAGCCAGTGCAGCTCGCGCAGGAGCGGTGTTACATGGGAGAACCTAGAGGCTCCCATAACTACCCGCGCGGCTGCATTCTGGACTAGCTGAAGCCTTCGGGTACACCTCAAGGGGAGCCCCATGTAGAGAGCATTGCAGTAGTCCAGTCGGGATGTCACGAGGGCATGAGTGACTGTGCAAAGGGCACCCCAATCCAATAGGGAAATTAAAAACTGGCGGACCAGGCGAACCTGGTAAAACGCCCTCCTGGCCACGGCTGTCACTTGATCTTCCATGGACAGCCGGGCATCGAGGAGGACGTCCAAGTTGCGTGCCCCATCCACAGGGGTAAGGTGATCGTCCCCTATGGCAGTGATGGAGTAATAGATAAGGAATGTTCCTTCAAGTTGAACTGAATCCATTTATGAAGGACAATATCACTGAACTCACAGGCTACTTTTTACTAATGAAGGAGAGTATTTGTAGCTCAGGGTTGAAATGAAGGATTAGCATTGATGGTTTGTGTAATGGAACACCTACAAGAAAACATGGCCAGAGAGCACCAAGGACCCCTAAGAGTACTCCCACCTCCCACCCACCCCATTACAACACCCAGATAATGTTCTATGACCAAATGCTTTTGCTATTTATTTTCAGCCTGTAGAAATAGAAAATATTTAAACTGAGATATCCCATTTTCAGCTATCTTTGGCTACCTTTGGTTGGCCAAGTCAACAAAAGTCATTTTGACGTGGTCAGCCAATGAGTAAATGTATTTTAGAATTTTAATTGGGATTTTTAGCACAGGCTTTTAGTTTAATTTATTCTTAATTCTTCTGTATTTATTGTTATTTATCGATTTTAATTTCCTGTGCACCGCCCTGAGTCCATTTCGATGGAGAAGGGCGGTTCTATAAATCTAAATAAATTAAATTAAAAATTAAAATTGATCTCCAAATAGAATCTGCCCTAGGGCTGGGGTAAAACAAGAGCCTGTTTGGAAACAAAGCCGTAACAGTATACATTAATAAGATATGTATTTATGAACCTTGGTGCCTATGCTTATCTTGCTGTTATCTCAAGTCACCGAATGTCGTTTGTTGCAGATTTGTGCAACCCCTTTGAGTTGTGACAATAGCGCTGCAACACAAATAGATTCGTGTCTTTGAAAAAAATGCATTTATATTCCCAATTTCATCTCTGAAAATCTGTTTGTGTCCTTTCAAAGAACCTAATTATTTTTCCTCCAGCTGGTTATTATTTTTTAATGAGATGTACACAATCCAGACTGCGAGACAGGTAACGAATTCATTTAAATTTCATTTCAAAAAGCTGATTTATCTACCAAGTTCTATAATTATATGTAGCGAGTTGATTTTTTTTAAAACAAATAAAGGTGAAAAATCTACCTAGACTGTTAATTATTCAGACTAGCTAAAAAAAACAACTGAGTCTTGATTGAAAGGGAGGTGTACTCTGGCTCCAATGGGGGACTATTTCTATCTATGAACTGCTGTCAAGAGTTATCAAGAGGGAAAAGGGAGGGGGCAGCAATAGGGGAGAGTCCATTCTCCCCTGACAGTCAGAGACAACTGGTGGCTGCTTTACAGAGAGAAAGACGGGCAGATCCTGAATAGGAAACAGGCCCAGAGCTATGGCCCAACCAGAAGAACAAGAAGTAGTAGATGTGATTCTGGAGAAGATCGACTCCCGGGACCCTCTCACCAAAGAGATTGATTTGGTGGAAAGAGACCCCAAGCAGATCAACCAAGAGGTGGTCAAGGTGAGCAAATCTCCCAGGGCACGGGACAAAAAAGTGGCAGTGGGGGCAGCAGAGAACGATTATTTTCGCAAAGTTCCCTTCAGATTGAAAAGAAGAAGCACAGAGCCAGCTTCACTAGATAGACCAGATCGGGAAATCAATCGGTTCCACAGGGGGGGGGGGGGGGGTAACACTTCTGTATTTTTGCTGAGACTGGGTATAATAACAGAATCTGGCAGTTTTGATTGTGCTTTGCTGCTTCCTCCTCCTCGTACTTCGTTGAATCAGAGACAGGTCTGCTTGAGCCACTCCCTAAATATTATCTTGTGGGTCTCTGGATTTAACAGAGAATAACGGAATAAATACTTTGGCCCCCTTTCCCTGGGTAATAGGGGCTTCCTGCATATTTTCTCCAAACTCATCTTCCTGGAAAGAGTTGTTGGGGTTGCATATATCACTCTAGATATAGAGGAAATAAACCTGAGGGCTGTTTCCACTCCTCCAAGCTAAGGATTTTATCCTTCACACATTGAACTGCATAAATCTATGCCAGTGATGGCTAACCTTTTCTGACCCACGTGCCAAAAGCAGGGAGAGCGCGGGGGGGTGTGTGTGCGTGGGTGTGCCACACCCATAATGTATGTGCACAACCCACTGCTTTTGGCGTGCTTTTTTCGCCCTCCCCAGGCTCCAGAGGCTTCCTAGGAGCCTGGGTAGGGTGAAAACAGCCTCCCCCCCACCTCCGGAGGCTTCAGAAACTTTCCTGAAGCCTCCAAAAGGTGAAAAACGGCCTCAAAAGAAGGCCTAAATCAGCTGGCCAGCACACACATACGTGCTGGAGCTGACAGGGCAATGCCTCGCGTGCCCTAAGAAATGGTTCCACGTGCCACCTGTGCAGTGGTGGGTTTCTGCAGGTTCGCACCTACTCGCGAGAGCCGGTTGGTGAAATTTAGAGAACCGGTGAGAGGGGGTTCCACCAGCGTACCTGGAAGTAAATCTGGCCCGCCGCTGCCAGTGACCCAACGGAAAGGAAAGGAAGGAAGGAAGGAAGGAAGGAAGGAAGGAAGGAAGAAAGAAAGAAAGAAAGAAAGAAAGAAAGAAAGAAAGAAAGAAAGAAAGAAAGAAAGAAAGAAAGAAAGAAAGAAAGAAAGAAAGAAAGAAAGAATTTATCATCACAATTGAGTCCAAAATTTTGGTTGCTAAGCAAGAGCGTTGTTAAATGAGTTTCACCACATTTTAAAAGGTGGCCACTCCCACCCTGTCACATGACTGCCAAGCCACACACCCCCAAAATAGGCCACGCCTACAGAGTAGGTTCTAAAACATTTGAAACCCACCACTGCACCTGTGGCACCTGTGCCATAGGTTGGCCATCACTGATCTATGCTCTCTTGCTCTCTCTCCCTTTCCCCCACCTCCAAAAAAGAGTGGTTGCTTCCCAAGGAATGTATTATTTTTAAAAGCTAGTTTGTGGTTTCGTTTCATGGTTTTAATTCATTGCTTTTAGAATTTAGCACATTGTATGAACTCTGAGTATTGAGCTGTATTATAATCATATTGAGTAAAATCAAGCTGGCCACAATGAAATGGAGGCATAGGAAAAGTAGCAATGACAAAGATGGCAAGAGATGAAAGGTAATCACATTGAGTCCTCAGACTCCTTATTTTTTAATGGAAACATTTTCTTGAAAGCCAAGTCACAAAGGAACACCCCCTCTTGCTTGCCAGGCCATGTCTGATTTTGGAAATGTTAGAAATATTGGGAAAGAAAAAGTAGAAAAGATAATGTTTGGAACTGAACAGAGAGAGAAAAGAGGGTGAGATGTCTAGGCAAAAATGTGTGGGTTTTGCACTTCTGGCTGGGGGTGTCCCAAGAATATCTCTGAAGAGCCCAGGATGCTACAGATCAACTCCAAGGTTGATCTGTAGCAATTCTTCACTCAACTTGGCCGCTTGGAGGAAGCCCAGAAACAGAACAGTTCAATAGCGCCCTCTGGTGGCCGATGACAAAGGAATGGAAATACCCAATTTATATGTTACCGGCTGAGTAGAACGACAACACTTTTCTTGCAATCCTTAATAAAAAGGCATTATTAATATATATAGGCCTAAATAATTAAAAACAACGAATAAAATCACAAGAAGGGCAACTTTTTTTTTTTTTTAGAAATTCGTACTCAACTGCATTTTCCTCAGCATTTCTTCCAAGGATCATAGAAGCAGGACTTTTAGCAATTAGTAGCAGTCAATGCCATTGAGAAGCCAGACTGGAGCAGAGGGAATGGCCTCCACTATGTTTAGCATGTTTAACCGAGGGTCACCATTCCACTAACACAGGGGTCTGCAAAGTCGGCTCTTTTAAGACTGGTGGACTTCAACTCCCAGAATTCCCCAGCCAGCCAGGGAATTCTGGGAGTTGAAGTCCACCAGTCTTAAAAGAGCCTACATTGCAGACCCCTGCACTAACATAATTACTGTAGTTGATTTTAAGAAAAAAACTGGGTCTTCCTCTTTTTAGGTAATATATTTGCCATTATACTGAAAAGTGAATTAGATTCATATCTTTATACAGATAAAGTTTATGCTACAATTTCTGTGTGTTGCTCATAAGGCCAAGAGAATGTGACTTGCCCCAAATTGATCTTCAAAGTAGCTTCTTTTAGAGAAGCTATCCCCCCAGCCCCACTTTTAAGACTGGTGGACTTCAACTCCCAGAATTCTGGCTGGGGAATTCTGGGAGTTGAAGTCTACCAGTCTTAAAAGAGCCAACTTTGCAGACCCCTGCAGTCTAGCCTAATATTAGTGTAAGGCAGCAGTTTTCAATCTTAGCATCTTTAAGGGATGCAGACTTCGAGTCCCAGAATTAGCCAGCCATGCTGAATTCTGGGAGTTGAAGTCATCTAAAAATCACCAAGGTGGAGAAAACCTGGTGTAAGGTATCTCTTTCTTTGGCTGGGCTACAGCCCAAGCTCTTCAAATGAAGGATTCCAAAGACACTCTGTGAGACATAAACATCTGATGCCGTGCTGAAAAATAAGCTGGCCAATATTCCATCTTTATGAGTGCCTTTGGGCTTATATAGGCATTTTTAGAAAATAGAAACAGCTGATCCCTGTAAATTTACTGGGTTTTTGTCCCCCTCCCCCCCAAAAAAAGAAATAACAACCAACCCACTATGATCAACTACAAGTGACAATGGGAAGTTTATTTGGGATCTAGAGAAAGATGCATAGTAATCCCAGCTTCCTTGTTTCTTGTGAACAGTTGTTATATTTCACACCTGCAAAATCACCATTTTGTGAATAGGCAACAGCCCTGTGGCAGCCATTTTGTGAGGCAGACAAAAGCATGCTCTCAAAATATCCAAACAGGTTCCAACAGGCTGGTTTCCTTTTAGACCAGGGGTCTCCAACCTTTGCAACTTTAAGTCTGAAGGACTTCAGCTCCCAGACTTCTCCAGCCAGCAAAGCTGGCTGGAGAATTCTGGGAGCTGAAGTCCTTCAGACTTAAAGTTGCAAAGGTTGGAGACCCGTTTTAGACCATTCTCTCCTTGAAATTTTCCAAGGAGCCTGTAAAATCAGCTCCCACTGCAAATAAAAGCTTAAACACAAGAACTCTTGTAGTATTATATGTGACAATTACCTTTTCAATGATTTATGTTCTGCAAGCACATTATCCACCTGAATAGCTAAAGGGATGGGGGAAGAGAAAAACAGGACCTTCTTCCCATACCTTCCTTTTTTCCCCCTGGGTATCTAATAGCAGTTTTTACTCTCTAAAGTTAATCAAGGCCAAAGAAAAAGAATGTAGTTCTCTCTAATTCAATGTTTTGCTGATTAGCTCACTTTGCAAGAAAGCTAACAGGGTTCTAAAAAGGATTATGGAGTAAAGATAACATTAAAAAATGACACTTGGGAAGGGATAATCAGCCTAAGACTAATCATAGACTAGAGCAGTGTTCTAATTCAGTGTTTCTCAACCTCAGCAATTTTTAAGCTGTGTGGATTTCAACTCCCCATGCTGGCCGAGGGAATTCTGGGAGTTTAAATCTACACAGCTTAAAGCTACTGAGGTTGGGAAATTCTGTTCTAATCCTTTGCACACTGGGGGAAAGAGTTCAACTCTGCTCCTAGAAGCTTTTAACTTGAATTTTTGCTTATAATGCAAAACCACTTTGAGCCCATCCTTCTTGATAAAACCAGGATATCCAACAATTAAAAACAATGCATAATTTAAACTATCACAGTGGCTCCAATTTCTCCTTGATCCTGCTTAATTTCCGAAGAATTAAGTATTTTTGTTCTCGAGACAAACAATAAATCCATCCCCTGCCTGCTAATATCTGTCCTGCCCTGATTTTGCAATTCTTTCAGTGAGGCCTGTTCTGGAAAACTTTCTTGAGACATGGTGCTCCTGGGAAATCACCCCGATGAGGAGTCACTCACCTGCTCTTTACTCCACAAGGGGCAATCCCAAAATTCGCATTTCAATAGTGACAGTTCCAAAAGGCAAGGAAGTTGCTCTGAAAATTGGAGGTGAAAGATAGGCTGGGATCGTCTAAATGTAGCTTGTAAGAAAGTTGTGCAAGTTAACTGCTCTCTTCCTGGTAATTTTTCCCTGTTTATTAGTTATGGAAATGTGTAGAATTCTAGTAATGATATTAACCCCCCCCTCCCTTTAAATGCATGATTGCAATTTGAATACCAGGTGATATTCCATCCATTCAAGAATAATAATTCTTTGAAAACTCAGCTCAGTACAGAGAAAAAGCAGACGGGATGGAGGTTAACTTTTCTCCAATCACAGCAACCTTTTGCCAACAAGTTTAATACAGGTTTTCACCAGAAGTAAATTCTGAATATTTTTTAGGAACTTTTAGAAATGTTTAGGGAAGAGTAACAGCCCCCACCCCCACCCTCCCCAATGAGTGAAAACTTTGTTCCAAAGTTTGTTTGTTCCCTTAGATCTGTTCACACACACGCACACACACACGCACACACACACACACACACACAAGCTTTGGCCAACTCACAACCTCTCTTCCTACCTTGCCAGGTAGACTTTGAAGATGTGATCGCTGAGCCAGAGGGAACCCACAGCTTTGATGGAGTGTGGAAGGCCAGCAATACCACCTTTACGGTCAGCAAGTACTGGTGCTACCGGATCCTATCGGGGGTGCTGGGCCTGCCCCTTGCCTTGCTCTGGGGCTTCCTCTTTGCCTGTGTCTCTTTCTGCCACATCTGGGGGGCCATGCCTTGCATCAAGAGCTACTTCATAGAGGTGCAGTGCTGTGGGCGGTGCTATGCCTTGTGCATACGTACCTTCTGCGACCCTCTCTTTGAAGCCGTGGGAAAAGTTTGCAGCGATGTCCGAGTGGCCCTGCGCAAGGAACATGCAAAGGACTGAGGCCTCTCCTTTGGATCAGGACAGGATTCTGACTTGGTTTTTTCCTCCACTTGACCCACTCAGATGGGACAGTAGCTCAGCTGGAATCCTGAGTCAGTTGACTGATGGGTGGAAACAATCTGGCTGATGGATTCCTTGAATTCCTTGCCCCCAAGAATTTAATCTTTTTGATTAAGGTGGGAAAAACAAAGAAACAAAAAAAACCTATATTCAAAATCAGTGTTCCTCAACCTTGGCAGCTTTAAGATGTCTGGACATCACTTCCCAGAATTCCCCAGCCAGCCACTCAGCTGTACTCCAACTCCAAGAAGTCCACACATCTTAAAGTTGCAAAGATTGAGAAACACGGCTCTAAATTCCCCTATCCACACACACACCACAACATAGTGGCAAGTTCTTCTATACAAGCCCACTTGTGAAATAAATAACTGTGCAGGAGAATTGTTGTAAAGGTTTTGCATAGCAAGGCTTTCTAGCAGCAGAATAGGACAATTTGCCACGGCCAACTTACTGCAGCCAACTTGCCATGCCATGACCTGTGGGTCATTTCAGCATCATAGCCTCCACATTCTAGCACAGGGGTCTCCAACCTTTGCAACTTTAAGTCTGAAGGACTTCAGCTCCCAGAATTCCCAGAGAAGTCTCGGAGCTGAAGTCCTTCAGACTTAAAGTTGCAAAGGTTGGAGACCCCTGTCCCAGCCAACTTGTGCTCCTGGTTGGTTTAAAAACAAAGGAACCTCTTAATCATCAGTAGGAGAACTACCAACCATTGCAATAGGCAATAGGTAGTTCTCGTGGCTCAGTGGCTAAGATGCTGAGCTTGTTGATCAGAAAGGTCAGCAGTTTGGCAGTTCGAATCCCTACCGCCGCGTAACGGAGTGAGCTCCCATTACTTGTCCCAGCTTCTGCCAACCTAGCAGTTCGAAAGCAGGTAAAAGTCCTTCAGACTTAAAGTTGCAAAGGTTGGAGACCCCTGGGTTAGGTAATGGGTTAGCTTTGCTGGCTGGAGAAGTCTGGGAGCTGAAGTCCTTCAGACTTAAAGTTGCAAAGGTTGGGGACCCCTGTTCTAGCACTTTCTAAATGTGCTACAATTACAGTGTCCAGAATCTTCCAGCAGCCTGGCTGCAGGATGTTTTGAGTTGCCATTCCACAGTACATTGAGGCAGCCAATGGGATTAGAGCTATCATATCCAGGATACTAAATTCCAATACTGCCTTAAATTGGAACCAGATGATATATTATCCTAGGAAGCCATTTCAGAGGTGCTTTGAGCACAGAAAACCTTGCATCTCAATCTCTCTCTCTTGATACTCACTACGTTACGGTTTCAGTCAACCCGTTTCGTGTCATCACTATAGTAGCTTTCTTTGAAATCAGTTTGTGGACACAACATTACTCAATCAATCTTTCTTAAACCTTAATGCGAATTGCTACTTTGAAACAAAAACGGACAATTTTTTTCTAAAATTATAACAGATATTTTGCATTTTATGACAATAAAACCCAAGCAAATCCTTCAGCGTCTTGTTTATTCTTTATAAAATCCTGACTGGCAGGCGCTTTCGGTGGAGAGTTTATAAATCCAGTTTATTGCAAGAGACAGAAATCAACAGACTGTATAGAAAGATCACAGTACAGTCATTTTTGTTAATGACAAGCTAATACCAGGGCTGTACATATGCTGTAATTCGCAAGAAACTCACAGGATGCGGCATTGGGCACAGAATTCTGCTTCCTGAGAATGTGAAAAAAATTATATATATATAAAAAATTTATATATATAAAAGAGCAGGTTTCTAGCCCTTATGTCTATAAAGTGATGCTGAAAAGCGTGGTTTTAATTTCCTGCTGAAAGTTTGGAACCGCGAGGGTGCCGTAAGTCAGATTTCCAGTTGTCAGATTGGCAACATAAATTATGGAAGAGAATCTCTACAAGTTTGAGTTGCATACTTTACACAGGTTGCAGAATTCAGCTTGACTTTACACAGCATTTTAAAAGCACAGAGTACATGCAGCCCTGATTAATACTGAGCAGTAAAGACAAAAGATGAGGATGAAGTAGAAGGTGGGGGGAGGAGGGCAGACAAACTGGACCTTGGATGATGAGGGGAAAATTGGCACATGGGTCCCCACCACAAATATGTCCCCTTACTTATTGCCCCAATGTAGGAGGGTGATGCGTGCAGGGTTGGATGAGGCTGTACCAAGTAGCATGTGTGGAAAGGTTTAAATTCAGACAAATGTTTAAAGCAACAAGAGATACATTGCCGGGGGTTGAGAGTCGAGGGAGGAAGAGGAGGAGGTGAGGGCTAGTGTGAAGCACGTCAGGAAGAGAATAACACACGTACAAAACACAATGCCCGCCCTTTCAACCTCTGGCACCATAACTCACTAGACATGATTCCCTTCCCAAGGCCAAGAACAGAGGAAACACATTCTTGGCACATTCCCTCCCCCATGCATCCCTTCCACATGAAGATCCAAGTGCAAACTGTTTGTGACAAAGGAACAGCTGGTCTGGGTGTTGGGTCCAGGACCATCCTGATGGGAGCTGTATGTTTGAGTCCCAGTCACATCCACAACGTGAAGTCCTTCAGATGCACCTCCAGTGCAGGAAGACACCCAACAGCAAATGCATCTTCAACATTTGGCTTGGAAGTCGGAACACCAATGCTGATAATCTTACATCACCCCGCCCTTCCCACCCCCCACCAGGAGAGAGCAAGACACAACTGCCCTGAGTTGGTATCTGGAACAGGAAGGAAGAGGAGGAGGAGGAGGAGGAGGGTAGCCACAGTATTGGGCAAGTCACACTGGGGGTGCTTTTCACCATCTTGAGTTTGACTCACTCTCCATTCCCCAAAGACTTGAAGACCCCTTTGCCCCGCAGAAGCGCCCTGTTTGAAGAGGCTGGCTTGGCAGGGACGATACCCTTCTTGGCCAAAGAATTGCTCTTTGGGGGTTCAGAGTGATTGGGAGGGTCACAAATCCCTGTGTGCTTCAGAGTAGTTTTCCCAAGAAGTTCTTTGAACACAGAATCCATATTCCTGGCAACCTCCTATCAATGGAAGAAGAGAAAATAGGGTGAAGGGAGCAAGAGAGGGAGGAAAAACTAGAAAGGGGAGGGAAAAACGGGCAGGCTCTTACCCGGTCTACCTCTCCCCGTTTCTCCATTGGTCCCTGTCGCTCAAAATTATTGCCAGCCCAGGTGCGTGGAGAAACTTCATTCCAGCGGTCTGGCCTGAGGGAACACAAAGAACACCAAAGAGTGTATGAAACATAAGACTGCATAAGGACTTAATTGTATCGTTAATACGTAAGAACCTAAGAACAGCCTTGCTGGAAGAGGCCACAGCCCATCTGGTCCAGCCTTCTGTCTCCCACAGTGGCTCCCCATTTGCTTCAGGGTCTTCCCAAGCAGATGTCTTCACCTGCTTATGATTCCCTGCAAATGGCATTGAGAGATATCCTGCCTATCTCTCCAACCCGGAGGGTATCCTTAGGCATTCATCATGATACCCTTGTTCTCCATGAACTCCTCTAATCCTTTCTTGAAGGTGTCGAGGCTGACAGCTGTCACCACTTCTTCTGGCAGGGAGTTCCATAGACCAGTGATCCTCTGGGTGAAAAAGTACTTCCTCTTATTTGTTGGAGGTCTAGCTTCCAAAAGTTTCACCGAGTGCCCCCTAGTTCTAGTGTCGTGTGATAGGGAAAACTGTTTTTCCTTTTCTACTTTGTCCACACCGTGCATGATTTTATAGACTTCAATCAGGTCACCTCTCAAGCGCCGTCGTTCTAGAGTGAAGAGGCCCAGTCGTTGCAGCCTCAGATGGTAAGGAAGGTGTTCCATATTTTATCCTGTGTGTTTTTTTCAGTTATCCACCCTTCTCAATTATCTTAGTTTATACAATTTCATTGTAATTTTTACAATGACAATAAAGATTATTATTATTATTATTATGTTAGCACTTTCCAAATGCTGGTTGAATAGGACATTTGATACAGGAGAAAATGCCCTGCAGAGAGCTTTGCTAAGCATCAAGTTGCTGTTGGAAAAGCCTATGGAAAGCACACATTTCAGTGATCAACATCAGGCATCATGTCTTTATTCTCTCCATTCCTCTGCCAACCTTATTCTGTCTGCATTGACAACATTCTCTTGAAATGCCACTTCAGCTTTTTTTTTTCTAGCCAGACTTTGTATTATGAAAAACACTCAACTGCATTATCAAGAACATATGACCTGCCTCTGCTTTATAATGCTTATTTTGCTTGCTTTTTATTTACTTACTTATTATAAGGGAGCATTCCAAATTGGATACTCTGCTTCCTTGTAGTCATATGTACCTACCTACCTACCTGTTATTTTCAAAGCATTTGAAATGGGAGTTCTGTGATTTATTATAACAGAGCATTCAAAATTAGAATCTCCCTATTTAATTATATCCCAAACCACAAAGGTATTGTCTATTTTTCTCCTGCCTATCAATACAATACAACACAACACAACACAACACAACACAACACAACACAATAGCAAGTTGGAAGGGACATTGGAGGTCTTCTAGTCCAGCCCCCTGCCTAGGCAGGAAACCCTATACCATTTCAGACAAATGGCTATCCAACATCTTCTTAAAGACTTGCAGTGTTGGGGCATTCACAACTTCTGGAGGCAACTTCTGTTCCACTGATTAATTGTCCTAACTGCCAGGAAATTTCTCCTCAGTTCTAAGAAGCTTCTCTCCTTGATTAGTTTCCACCCATTGCTTCTTGTTCTGCCCTCAGGTGCCTTGGAGAATAGCTTGACTCCCTTCTTTGTGGCAACCCCTGAGATATTGGAAGACTGCTACCATATCTCCCCTAGTCCTTCTTTTCATTAAACTAGACATACCCAGTTCCTGCAACCGTTCTTCATATGTTTTAGCCTCCAGTCCTCTAATCCTCCTTGTTGCTCTTCTCTGCCCTCTTTCTAGAGTCTCCACATCTTTTTTACATCGTGGTGACCAAAACTGAATGCAGTATCTAATGCAGATGCTTCTTTTGGACTCTACCAAGGCAAAAATGAAATATTTCCCAAATATTATTTGCCACTGTCCAGGACAGTGATGGCAAACCTATGGCACGGGTGCCACAGGTGGCACACGGAACCATTTCTTAGGGCATGCGAGGCGTTGCCCTGTCAGCACTAGCACGCATGTGTGTGCTGGCCAGCTGATTTAGGCCTTCTTTTGAGGCCGTTTTTCATCCTCTGGAGGCTTCAGGGAAGCTCCTGAAGCCTCTGGAGGTGATGGTGGTGGGAGGCTGTTTTCACCCTCCCCAGGCTCCTAGAAAGCCTCTGGAGCCTGGAGAGGGCGAAAAAAGTGCACCAAAAGCAGGGGGTCGCACACATAGCATTATGGGTGTGGCACGCCCATGCACGATCCCTCTGCACTCCCCCTGCTTTTGGCACGCGAGCCCAAAAAGGTGAGCGATCACTGGTCTAGGACGAGGTAATATAAGAGCCACCTCTAAATGTCCCTCCCACCTAATTAATCCAGCATATGTCAATGCGCATCTGTGCCCTCCGCTTCAACGTTCTCACCGCTCAACAGGGTGAAAAGTCTTGGCCTGGGTTGCTTGGAGGATGGGAAAGGGCAGGCGGCCCCCATCCATGAACGGCGATGCCAACTTGCGAATGGGGCTGCTTCCTCCACGCTGGCGACTCACATCCGAATTGACACGCAGTCTAAAATATGAGGGGGAGAGGGTAGAACATCTGCTTAAGAGACAGATCCAGTCCCAAGACAAGCCCTCTTTGGGGCAGCAGGCAACAAATCATAAAGGTAGCATCAGTCACCATCGCACAGCGCTGAGAATTTGGATGAGATCTACCTGCCACACTTCTCCTACCTGCTGGTGGGTTCAGGGAGCGATTCCTCCAGAGGTGGTCCAGTATCAATCTCTAACCTGGAACTGCGGGTGTTAGGTTGTTTTTCACTGCAAAATAAGAAACAAAGGAACCAAGAAAGTTGTTAGAGGGGCTGATGTCTCCTCCCTCACACCTTCTTCCACAGTCTTCTTTTGAAAAGATCTTGGAGGACACTTAACCATTTGACGTAAAAAGGCAGGCTCCACATTTCCTGATTTCACATTGCATATCTGTTTTTCTTTGAAAATAAAACAAATCAAAGAGCCCCCAAGGAAAAGCATCAGGAAAAAAAATCCCCTAAGATTCTAGCCCAGGGGTGGGCAAACTTTGCAACTTTACGTCTGAAGGACTTCAGCTCCCACACTTCTCCAGCCAGCAAAGCTGGCTGGAGAAGTCTGGGAGCTGAAGTCCTTCAGACTTAAAGTTGCAAAGTTTGCCCACCCCTGTTCTAGCCCTAAGGTTAATAGATAAAATCTAAAAATAAAAGCCAGAATTACAAAAAGTGGCATGTCCACATGAAAGTAAGAGAAAAGGAAAGGCTATCAGAGGCTTCAATATGAAAGTTGTCTGATGCTGTGGATTTGATAACATGCATGAAAAAAATATTCATTTCATTATGAATAAAAAGGCTAAAATGTTTCTCAGAAAGAATGAACAGGTCTCTCTGTAGTTGCAAGTGCATAAAAATAGAAATTCACAGGAAGGGATGAATTTTGGGGGAAAGCAAACAAAAGTCTAGATAATTGTGATCCAGAGGAAATATTATTATATTTGGGTAATATGAACAGATAAGTAAGAATATAATGAAAAAATACCCCAAAAAAACCTGAGTGAGGCATTTGGAGATCCTAATGAAAGAATGATAATTGTGATGGAATAAGAAATAATAAGCAAAGAGATAATGAAATATACAGTAGCTAAATCCAGTTTACATCAAGATAATTGTCTATAGATCTCCATAACTTTTTGCTCTTGCAAACTATTCTTGCGTCCACCAGGCTCACACATATCACTTTACACACTGGCTTTTATTCTTTAAGGTTATTGCCACACTTTCTTTTTGAGGATCTCATCAATTCCATCCAACCCTAATATTTTTGGTTCCCACATTCCCCTTGATCCATTCACTCGTACTTCATATATCTGTGTGTTCCAATTCCAAGTCCCTTCAATAAACTTCTCTCCTGCTGGTTACTCTTATATTCAATCTACATTCTTTAATCATCCATTCATTACTGACTTTATCACTTCTTGTTTACATATAACAAACTGGGCAGAAGCATACGCCAACTTAATTGCACTTTTAAAAAACATATTCATTCCTACCCATTAACTTTGTACCAATATTTGTACATCATAAAATTTGTCTCTCCAGTCTCCTATCTTTAGCAAATATTCTATGAACATACACCAATTCATCTACACATTCTAGATGTTTGCCGGTTATGCATAATTATTAACTCCAAACAATTACCATAGTTCCTTGATTCAGTAATGTTGAGATCCACACTTTTCGGGATTATACAGCTATCATTTGAATTTTGAAACTACAAAAGGTGAAAGTGAATGTTGGTGTTAAAAAAAGGGGGGGGGGAATAGATTGGCCTCTAAGAATAACCTTTCTCAGACTTTGCTATATGGAACAGAACTGAGATGGTAGGAGAAACCTACAGTATAAACAAGTTAAATACAATAGGAAGTGCATTATTAGCGTGAAAGAACCCTGAAATGATTAGGGCAGGGGTCTGCAAAGTTGACTCTTTTAAGACTGGTGGACTTCAACTCCCAGAGTTCCCCAGCCAGCATAGCTGGCTGGGGAACTCTGGGAGTTGAAGTCCACCAGTGTTAAAAGAGCCGACTTTGCAGACCCCTGGATTAGGGCAAAGAATAAAAATCAAATCACAAGACAAATATATGAAGAACCATGAACAGTTTGAGAGGACGGTAGATGACGTGTTGAGCTCTTCAGAAAAGAGCGACAATAATTTTAAAGAGCAAAAGGCAAAGGGTGCATAAAGAGGTGAATCAACAGGAGGCATATGAGTTATATATGAACTGTGTTTCTGTAAGCTATAATTAGTTCCATTTCTTTTCCTTCTCTCTTTTCGTCACTTTAATTTCCTTCCCTATTCTCCTCATTTGTGCTTTGCAAAATGTTACTTACCTGAAAGGGAACATCATGTAGAATTTGCAAGTCAAATGCATTCCCATGATCACTTCCACTGCAATTGTCTTTAGCAATCTTTTCTCCAGACCCCAAGACAACCCTAAAAATACCCACATCCACACAAATCCACAATCCTTGGTCACTCACATGTATGGAAGCGTTTGGTTTCTATTTAACTGAGACTGTTGGGTTATTTCTATCTCCTCCTCTCAGTCCAGATTGGGAACGGGGCTTCTTGGACATTACTTTATTTTCATTCTGGGACAGCGTCAACTAAAGCACGCAATATGAAGCAAAGCCTCCCTTTTATGTACTAAACATGAAGATTTCACCAGCAATCTTGCATCTTTCCAAAACTACCCTGGTCCGCTTGCATTCATGCCGACTACTGTCCCCGTGACTGGCAACACAATGGCCACTCACCTGTCTGGTAAGACAATGGGTGGTACTAATCCTCGGTTGCCACCACGTTCCCCTCGTCGCCAGCCAACTGGGATTCCTCGCACAAACCGCTCTTCGGGTTGAGCTATGGGACCTGAGCGGGGCACAGCTTCCGATTGGGAGTCGCCTTCTGAGAGGGCAAGAAAATGAATAATTGGTAAGTCAACAGCCCCTTCCCAACCCACCTGGAGAAGAACACCTCAAATGTCAGTCAGGCAACATGTTTCTGCAACTCCCCAGGGGAAAAGGTAATGAAGGTTTATTCTCAGCAGTGTAGTTAAGATAGAGTAGTTGTAGACTATCAAGAGTAGTTGTAGACTATCTTAAGGATATCCTGTTACTGTTGGAATAATTGGATCTCGCAAATAAAGGATGCTTGCGTGTGCAGAAGTTGGACAGAAACATATCCTCAATTGACGATGGCTGCTTGGAGACCATTCAAAGTTATGATGGACCTGAAAAAGGGGACTTTTGCCCCAAATCCAAAGTTTCAGTGGTCGCATATGACTGCACATTAGAGGTTGTGATGGCAGCTAGAGTTGCCCTAGCAAACAATAGGTTTGCTTAATGAATTCGTTTAACAACCACTGTATTAACAACTGCTACAAAAAAGCTCATAAAATCAGGTCGGTCACAGGACTGACCTCTTTTACACTCGTTAAAACAGCTTGCAAAGCTGAAGCACCATCTGCATTTAAATATTGTATTGTCAAATAGAAAACTGAAGCTTATTGAAAAAGCTTGTAAAATGGTCATCATTATCATACGTAGGGAATGGAATTCATAGGAAAATCATTATTTTTAGCAATATCAATATCACATTATTGATGTAACCAGTGGACGGCTGGGCCACGATGCATATTTTTCTTCTCTGAAGGATCTATGGGATGAGTGAGTCAGCCAAGTTCATTAGGGCCGGGGAGAAGCAGGAACAACTTTTGTCTCCTAAAATAAGGTGCAGACTGTGGCATGCTTGTTCCATAAAAAGAAACAGAAGTGAACCAACATCCCAAAGTATCTAGTCATACTTATTCTTGCACAGACTGTCTTTAATTTTACTGCATGGCCAGATGATATTCCGATAAAGATATGGCGGCCAGAAAGCAATTTTTTCTATATCAGAAATCCATAGCATGTCCGCTAAGAGTCGCATTTAAAGCATATCTAAAGGAGAATGTTCAGTGTTGCTCCCAGCATCCCTCACCATTTACCATGTTTAACTAGAGGCGAGGGACTAATCAGTTCTGTTGGGGGATCTCTCCATTGGGAGACAGAAAGTTGTGCAGCAGAATGTGCAGCTAGAGAAACGTTGCTAGTAAAACATACAAATAGTATCTCAGACAATGCTAGTAAAAAACAATTAGCTTTACTGGTGTTGTAAAACTAAACTACAGCTTCACAAGCCGTGATAGAATATAGTTAGTCAAACAAAGTCCTTAACAAAAAACCAAACAATTGCTTACAGTCAGCAATTAACGATTCTTTAAACACAGTCAGTCATGGCAAACGAGCAGATAGCAATTTCAGTAAGAAATTGAGCAGAGAGAGCATCAAGCAAAGAGAGAGAATGCGCTCTGCTGACTTCCTCTTATTGCTGAGATAATTACAGTCTCTAATTGCATTCCAACATTCTAACATCCTTAAAGCAACAATGACCATTTGTCTTCATGGTATTATATATTGCCTACCCAACTCTAGGAGTCTACTTCTAACAAGTTCCAACTGTGAAAAATGCTTAGACGCAGACAGACCAGGATCCAGGGCACAGACTAATGTACTCCACTTTAATTCATGTCTGTATTTAGATAGATGGCTTCCTACATCATCTTCCTCCAAGAAGCTCAACTGCAAACTCCCCACCACTAATTCCCTTCTTCCTTTAGCACTGAAAAGGAACAGTGCTATGTCCCTGCAACCTAACCAAGAATTCTTGCAATCCCCCACCCCCATGTGGAGGGTAGTATCAAGCAGGACAAGTCAAAAGAGGTCACAGAATTTCCTCTTACACACACAAGCACACTCACCATCCTCACTTGCTGGAGTTTCTGGGGTCCCCTCAGTCTCAGGCTCTTCTGCTGTAGTCTCCAGGGGCAAGACATCACTGACGAAAGAGAGACAAGAGACAAAGGATTGTTTTCACATAACACCCTCAGCTAAGTTATTGGGCTGGAGCTGCACAACAGGTAAAAGCACATAGGCATACAAGAAACACACACATGCCACTACTGTTCTTATTTCTTATATATACTTGCTTCCCTAAAGTCACAGACCAAAAACATAAAGACCATGAAAGGAAGGAAAATATTAACACAGGCCACATAAAAGCTATTGACACTCATAGTGTCTGATGGCTGATTTTAAAAAGTACCCTATTCAGAACAATTGTGACCTTCTGTGGATGGGAAGATAAATATTAAAGCCATATATGCAACACTGCCATTATGCCCCTGCTAGATTTTCCAGGCCGCTCTAGGTATTTCTATCCGTTGCTTCTATTGTTTGATAAGGCTCCTACCATAACACACGAAGTGGCCAAATTCTGCATGACAGCATGTAAAATCAGAAAGATGCCCATATGAAGTTAGCAAAAGTGGTTTCTCCTCAGTTTTTCTTTCAAAACAATACAATAGCAGAGTTGGAAGGGACCTTGTAGGTCTTCTAGTCCAACCCCCTGCATGGGCAGGAACCTTATACCATTTCAGACAAATGGCTATCTAACATCTTCTTAAAGACTTCCAGGATTGGGGCATTCACAACTTCTGGAGGCAAGCTGTTCCAGAGGTTAATTGTTCTAACTGTCAGGAAATTTCTCCTTAGTTCTAAGTTGCTTCTCTCCTTGATTAGTTTCCACCCTTTGCTTCTTGTCCTGCCCTCAGGTGCCTTGGAGAATAGTTTGACTCCCTCTTCTTTGTGGCACCCTCTGAGATATCGGAAGACTGCTATCATGTCTCCCCTGGTCCTTCTCTTCATCAAACTAGACATACCCAGTTCCTGCAACCGTTCTTCATATGTTTTAGCCTCCAGTCCCCTAATCATCTTGGTTGCTCTTCTCTGCACTCTTTCTAGAGTCTCCACGTCTTTTCTACATCGTGGCGACCAAAACGGTATGCAGTATTCCAAGTGTGGCCTTACCAAGGCACCATACAATGGCATTAACACTTCATGTGATCTAGATTCTATCCCTCTGTTTATGCAGCCTAGAACTGTGTTGGCTTTTTTGGCAGCCGCTGCACACAGCTGGCTCCTATGTAAATGGTTGTCCACTAGGATTCCAAGATCCCTCTCACAGTTGCTACTATTGAGCAAGGTACCACCTATACTGTACCTGTGCATTTTGTTTTTCTTGCCTAAATGTAGAACCTTACTTTTTTCATTTCCTAACGCTTCCTTTCACTCTCAGCAACCACTTTTATATCTACTCTACTTGTTTTATGTATTTATGTTTATATTTACTTGCTCAACGTACTACTTAGATATTTATATAGGACATTTTTGAAAAAATAAACATTTTAACTGTATTTTAATCTTATTGTTACTTAGGCCTAAATTTCCGATTAACCAATTTCATTGTATTTAAGTACAATGACAATAAAGATTATATTTATGTGTCCTGTCCTCCATACAATTCCCTTACATCGCCCTTTACCTTTTGTATTATAAGTTTATATTTCTATAAAGCTTTCTTGTTGTATTGTATTATGCTGGTCTTGGGCTAAAATAAAGTTTTTGTTTGACACTGGTTTAGAAAAGGGAAGGAAAAAGGAAGGTGGCTCTATCACTCACTCAAACAGAGTAAATAGGCTAACGTTGGGGGGTTCTAAGCCACTCATATCAAACCCACTGATTTCTAACTTCAATCAAAGAGAACACAATTTCATCAATTGCAGTGGCTGTCGTCGACTGATCCCTTAGTACAAGGGTCTGCAAAGGGTCTGCAAAGTTGGCTCTTTTAAGTCGGGTGGACTTCAACTCCCAGAAGCTATGCTGGCTGGGGAATTCTGGGAGTTGAAGTCCACCCGTCTTAAAAGAGCCAACTTTGCAGACCCCTGCCTTAGTAGAAAGAACACGATTTCAGACTGAGGCCAGCCCAAGCATCTGATGAAAGGTTCAGGTATAACACGGGGTGAGAGTGGGCAACTCAGCAGGGCAAGAGCAGGTCATCCAAAGAGATGCAAAGGCATTGAACTTGAATAGGAATATGATGCATCTCTGTTACCTTTGAACAAAGGGCATCCAATCTTGCCAGGGTGAGAACCCTTGGGCCAGACAGCGCGCTTTGCACCAAAGCTGAACTAAGCAAGCTTAACATACTGATGTAGATGCAGCTCTTTAACTAACTTGGTTCAGCGTGGCTGTGATCCCAGCTGCCACACCGCCATGGAAGACTGACAGGCACGATACGCAAAACCGGCACTGCATAAACAATATCTGCACACACCCTTGGCTGCCTTCTCCCCAATTTAGAGAACCCTCCTCCTCTACTCCTCCTCATACCAGTATTCCTCTTCGGCCAGAGCCATGACTTTCTCATATTGGGGCCCAGGCAGCTGATTAGCTCCAGGAAAGATGGCTTCATGATGGACGATCAGGCACTTTACCACCTCATTGATGTGAGGCTGCACCGACACGGCATCCTGGCCTGCAGGAACCGTCACCAGGGTGGGGCCGAAGCAGACGGCTAGGTTGTGGGGGTCCATCATATTCTCATCACTGTACTGAGATAAGCTGCAGGAAGAAGAGTGGGGAGGGTGGGGAGGCAATGGAGTTCCCTTAGCCAAAGAAAGCTCTTGCCAGGGAAATCCTAAGGAGCAGGTTGACTTGCCACACGGTGCCCGAATACTCACTGGTTGAGGAAAGCAAAAAGGTACCGCAGAACCACCAGTACTATAGATGGAAGCTGGGAAATGACAGCCCGGAGGTGTGAGATGCGATCAGCTAAAGGCTCCAGATCTGGAAAGCAATGGATGACAGTGTGAGATAAGAGGACCATGCATTGGAGGGATCAGTGCTGGACCACGTGCGCCTGCATCCCCACAAACGTAGTTAATTCTCATCTTTAGGTATTATAATTCATAACCACTTTGTGCTCAAAATGAAAGTGGAAACTGATATAAACAGTTAGTGCAGAGGTTCCCAAACTTGCCAACTTTAAGTCTTGTGGGAACTTGGGAGTTGAAGTCCACAAGACTGGGAGTTGAAGTCCACAAGACTTAAAGTTGCCAAGTTTGGGAACCTCTGAGTTAGTGCATCATTGGTGCATGAAGCAGTCAACATGTTATTCATTTGTTTGTATTTCATATTTCTAAATGGCCCATCTTCCTCCGTGTTAAGCTGCGCTACTCTTCAGAAATTGTTTCAATTAATAAATCAACAAGTTGTCATTCAGCAATTGAGAATAGTGACTTCTCCATCTTGCCCTGCAAGAGTTTTTAGCATCACCTAAATCTCCCCTTGCCAGTTCCCATGCCTGTTACTACCAAATAAACTCTAACCTGCACAAGGGTCAAGGATCTGTATTTTGCTGGCATTTCCTATTGTGAGAAATGTATCAATAGAAATCAGCCCAATTAAGTTACCAGGCTGTTCCCTCTGCTTGGAAAACCAGAAAACCAGATGCAAACAATTTGGGAGCTGTGGGGGAAGTGGTGAGTGGAGACCCTCTAAACTTCCAGAAAAATAAAGGAAAGGATGAAAGTGTCAGCCTTACTCCACTCCTAAAGAACAGACTCAGCCCTGAGTCCTGGAAGGGAGAAGGGCGGTATAGAAATTTAAATATTAAATTAAATTAAATTAAGGGCTTCTTGATTCCTTGCCAGCTAGGGATCGGGAGAAACAACTGAGCTGGGGAAATGGGATGAATGAAACATGTCTTTAGATCTGTTTCCTAACGACATTCCTAATGACAGATCATTTTACCAATGATTTCCTCTTTGCTATAGAAAGTGGACTATAAAAATAACTTACATATCATAGGCTATCCCTATGTAGCCTAACACACCGCTTTAAAAAGTCACTGTGCTGATAACCATCTTTAAAGAGCTCCGTGGCACGGGGCCTAGTTATATGCTAGACCGCCTCCTACCCCACACATCCCTTCGACCGATCCGCTCCCATAGAGAGGGTCTTCTCCGGGTGCCGTCGGCCGGGCAATGCCGGTTGGCGACGCCCAGGGCAAGGGCCTTCTCTGTGGCGGGCCCAACCCTCTGGAACGACCTTCCTCCCCGAATTCCGGACCACCTCGGACCTCCGCCTGTTCCGCCAGCGCCTGAAGACGCACTTTTTCCATCAAGCCGGCCTAGCATGATCACCCTATAACAACTGAGTTTTAAATTAGCAATTCGTTTTAATTAGAGGAATTTTAGCACAGGATTTTCATAATTTAATTGGTTTTATGATATTTATTATGTATTTATGTATATATCTGTTTTAATTTTCCTGTGCGCCGCCCTGGGTCCCTTCTGGGAGATAGGTGTCGAATAAACTCAAACTCACGGGAGTTGGGGGGGGAGGGATCTCATTCTCAATTTCAAATTCCTATAATTTATTTTTATCTTTTATGTTTCACTTTTATTCCATTTTTCAATATATGTGGGCCTCTACACCAGGGGTCTCCAACCTTTGCAACTTTAAGTCTGAAGGACTTCAGCTCCCAGAATTCTCCAGCCAGCTTTGCTGGCTGGAGAATTCTGGGAGCTGAAGTCCTTCAGACTTAAAGTTGCAAAGGTTGGAGACCCCTGCTCTACACAACTAGCTGTTTAAATACAAACATACACGCACACAGATACCATTCAAATTCTATAAAGTGTGCATAAAGTTACCGTATATTCAACCATTTCTGAGACCTTTCCTCCAGTCTACAATTCATTCAATTACTTAAATACTATTTGATGAAGACAACAAATTATCAATACATTACTATAATTATTTTAAAATACTGCATTTGTTTCTAATTAGCAAGAGATTCTTGCTTTATTACCGGCTGAATAAATGAATTATAGGTAGTGATTACTGACACAATTGGGACCAGCAGCCTCACTGCTAAGTGATATAGTTAATATGGCCTCATTGCACTTATGTCAGCTCTGCTGCAGTTACTAAGCAAAGAACCCACAGCCACAAAGCACAATATGACATGACCAAGACCTCCTGCCCGCTTCCTCATTTTGTTCGTTAGAAGTCAGTTGTGAAAGTTGCAAATGGTGACCCATTGACTGAGGGACTCTGTGATTGTTGTAAATTTGTGCTGGCTTGCAAAGCACCCAAATCAACACTCACATGACCTCAATGTTCAGCCACAAGTTCAAGAACCGGTCATAAGTTTACTTTTTTCAGTGCCATCATAACTTCAAAAGGTTGCTAAACAAAGTCATTGGTAAGTAAGGAGTACAGTGATCCCTCGTTTTTCGCGGTTAATGGGGACCGGAACCTTCCGCGAAAACTGAAAAACCGCGAAGTAGGATTCGCACCGGAAACTTGAGTTGGTGGACATCGTTTAAAGCAAGCACTAGGGGGCGCTTGCCTCCTACCGATGCATTTTCCCCCCTATTCTGTATTTTTGAAAAACCCGCGAAGCACTGAAGCCGCGAAACATGAAGCCGCGAAAAACGAGGGATCACTGTATCTGCATTTATACTGAAGCTGGTGGAGATGTCACACTGTATCCTATTTTTTCTTACCTCTGGTCAGCTTTATTCTCTTGTAAAGAAAATAAATGGGTTTTTTTTTGTTGTTGTTTAAAAAAGGATGCATGTAAGAGAGATGGAGAGGACGTTCACATGTAAAATGTTAACTCTTTGATTTTGTAAGAAATGGCTTGCATATCCCAATACAATGCATAAACACTCATATTCACTGCAATAACAACACCGAGGAAGAGGCTATACTTACGGGCTGTGGCCAGCAGCTCAGGAACAATATCGTAAGGAAAGAGAGGTTTCTCCAGTCCCCGAAAGTACAATTTCAGCACTCCAGCCACTGAATCCAAGTCATGCTGTACATAGCTATCTGCTAAGGGATCCTCACCTGGTGGAGAAAAATCAAACTTGCAACCACAGGTAAAAGATGGGGTCCAATCCCAGGCGAGCTATGAAAATGTCTAAACCAGGGGTCTCCAACCTTTGCAACTTTAAGTCTGAAGGACTTCAGGTCCCAGAATTCTCCAGCCAGCTTAGCTGGCTGGAGAATTCTGGGAGCTGAAGTCCTTCAGACTTAAAGTTGCAAAGGTTGGAGACCCCTGATGTAAAGGACAGATATACAAAATGGGGGATTTGTGGATTGGAAACACTTTATCTGAAGAAGACTTTGAACAATGGTCATCACCGGTAATCTGAACATTGCTCAGTCATTAAGTCGCTAAGATGGCTGGAGAACTCTGGGAGCTGAAGTCCTTCAGACTTAAAGTTGCAAAGGTTGGAGACCCCTGGTCTAAACGACTTTGAATGTGGCAGCCGATGCCAACACTGAAGGCTGCTGCAATGAGATCTGAAGACCAATATCTTTTTCCGGCTATAATTTCTGGAATGTCAATGCATAAGAGGTATTTGATGTACCTCCTGCTTCTGGGCATCTAGAAATGCCATGGCAAGCTTAAGAAAACCTTTTAAACATCCCCTTGACTGCTCACCTTTCTCAAAGGCATTCCTGATCTCTGTTACTTGTGCTTGCGACCCAGGCACACGAAAAACTCCTTCATGCTGGAGGCCTGAGCAAAGAAGAATGGGTGGGGGGGAGATACCAAGGGGTATTTTCAGTGAAGAACCCGTGGCCGTCACAGTTCGACTCCCAGCAAGGTGACCAAATACGGGCACAGGGAGAGAGGAAAGAGAGGGGGTTAGCACAGGACAGTCTTACCATGGAGATTGATGAAGCGGATGCAACTTTCCACCACAAGGGGCACCGCTTGGCCTGAGGCCTGGAGTTACAGGAAGGAAAGCAGAGGGTCACAACATAGCATTCTCACAACACACCCAGGAATGCTGGGGACTAGTTTCCTAGCTGCTGTGATTGGGCCTGTTCATTAATTCATGACATCTTTATTCTGATTTAGCAGACAGAGCAAAACAAAATGCTACAGCGGGTATAGCTAGGAAAACAAACTCTGATTAGGAGGTTGCCTGCTCATCTTATCTCATAACTCAAATGGGTTACTTGTAATTAGATGAATCACCCCCTCAGAGTCAAGCTTTTATCTGCAAGAGGGGCAAGAATAGCATCTTAGGACAGTTGTAACAATTGCTGTATTATAATGCAATCGACAGTAACTCACTGGTGTAACTAGTGAATTGCTGTAATGACAGAAATAATGTGGGAAAAGTTGGGTGAATAAAATGGTTGGGTGCTGCTGACAGAAGTTATCAGTAGCTTATTTTATATGTGCCTCTTCTCCACACTGTTGCTGCTCTGCAGACACGGGAGGTTTGGAAACAAGACAAAAAGCTTTCCTTATCAACAGCAGCAACAGAATGAGTGTGATCACCATGAGCAATGATCCCTCTTACTGTCAAACTCAACTGTGCTTTTCTATATTCAGTCCAGCACGCTAGTGGTGGGTTTCCAATTTTTTTAGTACCGGTTCACTCGTGTGCGCGACGCTTCTGCGCATGTGCAGAAGGGTCTTGGCGGGTGGATGGAGCTTCCTGCTGCTGCCGCCACCACTACCGCTTCGCCCAATCCAGGCCGAACCGGCAGGAACCCACCTCTGCAAAACTCACATTGGAGGGATGAGAAAAGTTGGATTTAAACTGGATTTTGGGGCAACTGCTAACTAATTCAGTGGGTACTACTTGGCAAAGAAATGAGGACCTTCTAATGTTCAATAGCCAAGTTTATACCTTGGCCTTTTAAAGCAGAGGTCTCCAACCTTTGCAACTTTAAGTCTGAAGGACTTCAGCTCCCAGACTTCTCCAGCCAGCAAAGCTGGCTGGAGAAGTCTGGGAGCTGAAGTCCTTCAGACTTAAAGTTGCAAAGGTTGGAGACCCCTGCAAAGCTGGCTGGAGAAGTCTGGGAGCTGAAGTCCTTCAGACTTAAAGTTGCAAAGGTTGGAGACCCCTGCAAAGCTGGCTGGAGAAGTCTGGGAGCTGAAGTCCTTCAGACTTAAAGTTGCAAAGGTTGGAGACCTCTGCAAAGCTGGCTGGAGAAGTCTGGGAGCTGAAGTCCTTCAGACTTAAAGTTGCAAAGGTTGGAGACCCCTGCAAAGCTGGCTGGAGAAGTCTGGGAGCTGAAGTCCTTCAGACTTAAAGTCGCAAAGGTTGGAGACCCCTGCAAAGCTGGCTGGAGAAGTCTGGGAGCTGAAGTCCTTCAGACTTAAAGTCGCAAAGGTTGGAGACCCCTGCAAAGCTGGCTGGAGAAGTCTGGGAGCTGAAGTCCTTCAGACTTAAAGTTGCAAAGGTTGGAGACCCGTGTTTTAAAGAGAAGAGTGTGACTGACAACGAATGAAAAGACCATCTTGGGCAAATAAAACTGACAGAAGAAACTTTTTAAAAGTACGTCTTTTCTTTTTTTCTTTTCTGTCAGGTACGTGCAGGACAATTGTGAAGGTGAGAGCCACATTGAGGTAGTGGTTCAGGCATCAGACTAGAATCCGAGACGCTCTGAATTTTATTCCTGCCTTGCCCATGAAGTCAGCTGACCTTGGGCCAGTCCTCCTCTCTCAGCCCTAGGAAGGAGGCAAGGGCAAGACACTCCTGAAAAATCTTGCCAAGAAAACTTCCGGGGCTTGCCCAGGCAATCGCCAGAGGTCAAGACTGTCTGGAAAGCAGAAGGGGGGAAAAAATGTGACGATAAAATGAAGTAGGAAAAGAAGAGGTGGGAAAAACCTCCAGATACCTTACTCTGGCCATTCTTGGGAAAAGCGTAGATCCTATGCAAGTAATTGCACAATTAGCCCATCACATTTCCATTCTTCAGGAGACAGCGTCAAAGCTTTAGGTAAATCGTTTTAATTTCTCCTCTAAAAACTGCAGAATAAACTGTTTGGTCCACATATTCAATTGCACTTAGTATAGAAATCTGTATTATGCTTAAAGCAATCCCAGCCAAGCCCCAGCTAAGAAAAGTTTGACCTATTGTCCAGAATTGCAAAATCAAGAGAGAAAAAAAAAGCAACTTCCTCTCAGTTTCACTTTTTTGCACAAATATGGCAATGCGTGAGGGGGAAGAAATTAGAGAGAGAACCTGGGCTTTCCCTAGTTAGGCAAAGCATTGTAGATCATAAAGAAAGTAAAAGCATCTTGAAGAGAGCTCACCCCACCCTACCCTACTTCCGGTACCTATATTTATACATTTTTCTCAGTACTATTATGAAAGCAGTTTGCTACCATCTCTCTCTAGGCCAGTGTTTCTCAATCTTGGCGACTTGAAGTCCTGTGGACTTCAACTCCCAGAATCCCCCAGCCAGCAGAGCTCTGCTGGCTGGGGAATTCTGGGAGTTGAAGTCCACAGGACTTCAAGTCGCCAAGGTTGAGAAAGACTGCTCTAGGCTGATGCCTTGATTTCCCAGCGCAGCTTCTATATTTGAACTGAGTCTTCTCCTACAGCAGGAGTGACAGCTCCTTATGACTGTGTCTGAGTGTCATTTTGTGCCTCATTTGGGGATCAAACGAGATGTGGCTGTAGGGTCACTACAAGTATAATCAGAGGAGAAGGGACAAAATGTCCACTTCTCTTCCCCATTTTGTTTTTTTTTTTACTAATAAGCAGCAAAATTGCTAGAGAGACTTTCAACAACTTTTGGTTTTGGTCGCCACGATGTAGAAAAGACGTGGAGACTCTGGAAAGAGTGCAGAGAAGAGCAAGAAAGATGATTAGGGGACTGGAGACTAAAACATATGAAGAACGGTTGCAGGAACTGGGTAGGTCTAGTTTAATGAAGAGAAGGACCAGGGGAGACAGGATAGAGTCTTCCAATATCTCAGAGGGTTGCCCCAAAGAAGAGGGAGTCAAGCTATTCTCCAAGGCACCTGGGGGCAGGACAAGAAGCAATGGGTGGAAACTAATCAAGGAGAGAAGCAACTTAGAACTTAGGAGACATTTCCTGACAGTTAGAACAATTAACCTCTGGAACAACTTGCCTCCAGAAGTTGTGAATGCCCCAACCCTGGAAGTCTTTAAGAAGATGTTGGATAGGTTCCAACATCTTCTTAAAGATCTGAAATGGTATAAGGTTCCTGCCCACGCAGGGGGTTGGACTAGAAGACCTACAAGGTCCCTTCCAACTCTGCTATTGTATTATTGTATAACTTGGCATTCATCTCACGCCTTAAAACCTCTGCAAATGGGGGGGGGGGGGAATATACAATCATTGCAGATGGAATTTTAAAAACGGGGTGCCTTTATCATAGGGAAGCTTTAAAATGCTTATCTGAAGGCTGAAACGCCTCCAACTTCCTCAAGCTGGGGAAACCCATTTGAAGGTTTTGGGCCCAGGCACTTGGGAAACAAAACTGAAGGGCTAGAAAAGCAGGGGTGGGGATTCCACATGTGGCTTGCAAGCTATTAAAATGCTCGGCCCTATCTTCTCATCTATACCATGGGAAAAGCCGTCTACCTTTATGAGCAGAATAACTCAGGGTGTTAAATATTAAGGCGCATCCACTGTTTAGCACAGAAAAAAAATGGGCAGGGGGAATACATGGGCAAAAAGTCTCTGTTTTTTGCAGTTTTAATACAGTAATACCCAGCAATGAAAGAGCAAAATATCTGGTGTAGTCTAGAAGTAGAAACACTCTCATTTTAGCAGTGAAAACCACCCCTTCACCCGCATACATACCCTCTCTGTGTGCTGTATATCAGGGGTCCCCAACCTTTGCAACTTTAAGTCTGAAGGACTTCAGCTCCCAGACTTCTCCAGCCAGCAAAGCTGAATTCTGGGAGCTGAAGTCCTTCAGACTTAAAGTTGCAAAGGTTGGGGACCCCTGCTGTATATGACTGCAAAAAACCTGGTAAAGCACAGTGATTTCCCGTTGCATGCTGCAATTTGAGTTCAGTTCTCACACATTTACCACATTTTTGACACGTGGATAAATTGTGGGTGGAATCCAAATGTAACATGGTTGAGAGTGGATCCATTGAAACCAAAGAGAATTAAACTAATTGAGAAGAATTCAAATATCTGAGTTCAACAGATCACTTTCAGTATGATGTAGGTCTAGATCAAACCCCAAATCTCTCTCTTTAATCTGCTTATGAAAACTAAAGTCTAAATCATAAAATCAAACAAATCTGCACAAGCTATTAGTGGTGTGTGAATCAAATCTGTATAGATTAAAGATCACAGCAGGCAAATGGTTAGAACAGGTATTGCCTACAAAAAGAAGCAAAAAGGAATAAGTAGTTTTTCTTAGCTAGGATTCGTTACCTACAGTTATCAATTAAATTCCTATAAAGAACAAATGAATTAATTTGCTGAATTATGGACAAATTTAAAGCAATCAAAAGCTTTTAGCTCAATTGCATTAGCGCAGGGGTGTCCAAACTTGGGAATTTTAAGGCTTGTGGACTTCAACTCCCAGAATTCCCCAGCCAGCATGGCTGGCTGGGGAATTCTGGAAATTGAAGTCCACAACTCTTAAAGTTTCCAAGTTTGGACACCTCTGCATTAGCGTATTTTAATATCCTTATTCTAACGATAGAAAACAGGTGTGTCAAACTCACAACACGTCATCGTGTGATGTATGGCAACTTTTTTCCCCTTCGCTAAAACAGAGGTGGGCGTTGCCAGCGTGTGACATATCTGGTTTGACACCCCTGCTATAAAACAAATTCTGTAGAACTTTTTTCTCACACATTGTTTGACGGGAAAGGTATCATTTTTTTTCAAATGCAATCAATACTTTATTTTATTGTTAATTTATGGGTGTAGCTCCTGGTCACTGACTAGCTGGCTAGGCAGGAAATTTTGGTTCAACTTACTTGGCTCAGGTCCCCCGAGTTATCCCTAAATTATTAGCTTAAAATTCAAAAGAAGCGAAAGACTCCAGGCTGTGATCCACATCACAAGTTATGACGACAGCAAAATGATGACACACACTTGACAAATGCTGCAATGACATTTGTTGTCAACAAGCACGTGTGTTGCAAGATCTGTGTGATTATGTCATCATGCCTTATCTGCCCCTAAGGATGCTCATGCCAGCGCATTTCTTGGAGCATAACGTTGCAACCATACAGCAAAAGCAACGAGCACTTCCCAGAAACCAGCAGGGACCCAAAAATCAAAGCTTTCCTATACAGAACTAAATTTTTATAGCCTTTTAATGGATTGAAAGAGACCATCAGACAATGGATAATCTATGGCTAAAACATGCAGTCATGTCTTATTTCGAGAACACATCAAGATCTCCCAGTTACAAGTGAATGTTTTTTTTAAAAAAAGATGGAATAGTGTATGTGCAGAAATACAAACAAGATAGCACTGCATGCACACATAGGCACTTACATACAGAAATGTAGTATCAAATATTCTGATGTGCAAAGCATGCCTCATGCAAGGTTAGCACTTTATAATCCCACAAATACTTGCAGACACACACACACACACACACACACACATATATATATATATATATATGTTTTCGTAGATTTTCACGGGTGTAGGTATGCTGGCATAGCTGGCTTCGGGGATTTTCCCGTGTATAAGGCATAGAAATGTTATTGCAACGTTTCGACAAGATCTCACTTGTCATCATCAGGCACGCTTCTGTGACAGAAGCCTGCCTGATGATGACAAGTGAGATCTTGTCGAAACGTTGCAATAACATTTCTATGCCTTATACACGGGAAAATCCCCGGAGTTTTGGGCTTTTTAGTCATCTTCAGCTGGCCATACTTCTACTGGGATTTGAACCGGCACTTTCTAGCATATCAGGCAAGCCTTTCTATGCCTTGAGCTAACCGGCTTCCCTGATTACATCAGCCTTTTACAGGACTCTATTGATGAGAATAATATTCTCTCATATATATATATATATATATATATATATATATATATATATATATATATATATATATATGCTGGCATTGCTTGCTTCGGGTATTTTTCCGTGTATAAGGCATGGAAATGTTATTGCAACGTTTCAACAAGATCTCACTTGTCATCGTCAGGCTTTGGTCTGTTGCAATACGTTGCAATAACATTTCCATGCCTTATACACGGGAAAATACCCGAAGCAAGCAATGCCAGCATACTTACACCCGTGAAAATCTACGAAAGCAAATATATATATATATATGTGTGAGTGAGTACACAACCACCGAAAATCATGGTGTGTGTGTTTTTTTTAATGCGAAAGTGCAGTCTATCACACAAGCAGCCTAAGTACCCTTCCATGCCCCTTAGGGTGGCAGGCCTCCCCACCCACCGAGTCAGGCTACCGTTTCCCACCGCCAGTCCTGTACCTGCTTCCGTGCCTGCAGCCTCCGCCTCCTTGGGCAGCAGGGACAGGAGAGACAGAGTGAGCAGACATGTTACAAGCAAAGGGAGCAGCAAAAGCCATTGGGGAGAGCCAGAGGCAAAAGCTGGGCCAGAACAGCGCAGAGTAGTCACACTAGGCAAAGGGCAAGAAAGCAAGACTAGGAGCTGGGCAGGAGGGGAGCAGCTGAGGGCAGCAGCCGGTACCTCCAAGAAGGCCTGTAGGTCACCCTCGAAGAGCTGGTGATGACAGCGCGAGGGAGGGCGGGACCGCCGGATGCGCTGGGACTGTGGCCTGGAACCAACATTTTTGTGGTGTGGGGAGGAAGGCAGATGTCAGAGTGTCCCCCACCCAAACTGGAACGGTGTCCTCCCCAGAGTTCTGCTTGGATTCTCCACTGCAGAGTAGGCCTGAGGAATTCTTACAAGGGAACCACCACCACCAACTGAATCTGCAATTTTCATTAATCCCAGGATTCCTTTTTTACCTGGCTAATTCTCTATCCACCGCAGCACCTGGGAAAGCAAGAAGAAAGAACAGAAGGAGACGAAGAAGTTAAATTTGGAGTCTTGGTGGCTTTGTTCATGCCTCTGATTTAGAGTAAAACAGAGAGCTTGTTGGTTGTTCAAGATCAGCTTGTTGCTTCTATAGTTAAGAATCTCATTGGAATGAACTCGCTGATACAGACTGCTTTCTCACTGGGCTTAGCCAAGCTTAGCAAGAATCTGGCTCTGGTCAGAAACCAGAGTTGCACAAATTGACAGCAACTGTGAAACTTCTTTCCCTGCTTTTCAAGAAGAAGGGACAATTGGCAAGCACTTGTCCTTTATTTATTTATTTTTATTGCTTTTAAAATAATGCCAAAAAAGGAGGGGAGAGTACATAGATGCTTTTTGAGAAAATGTAAAAAATACAACAAAGGGAAAAAGAAAAAAAAATAGTATATCATTTTAATAGTGAATTCTATATATACTTAATTTAATGCAGGTATTAATATATATTTCAAATACATTTGTATAATTTTCCGCTCTTATTCTATTCACCAAACCAATTTCATCTCTCACAATATATATATAAGGTTTTTAAAATAATGGTTTCAATAAAGCACAGAACTTATATCTGATCAAGTATATATGACAAATTATAACTTTATTTGCATCTCTGTCCACTTTGTAGTATGAATGTATAACTGAAATATCGATTTTGTGCATGAAGACTCAGATGGAGTCAATGACTTCGACGAGAAAGTTCTCAAAATGTCTTTTCACACCTTACCCTTACCTTATGTATGTAAAATTTATAAAACCCAATAAAACTTTTTTCATATAAAAGTATATATGACAAAGGAAAGCCACACAGGAGAGAATCACAGATTTTGTCACTCAAAGAGCTATCAGCATTCAGGATTCAAAACATACACCGTGTGTCTGTGTATATGAGAGTCTGTCTGTTTGTCTGTCTGTCTGTCTGTGTAATACAGAAGGGAATGCAACTCCCCAATGGACTGCTGTTTCTTCCCTTAAGTGAAAACAATTAAACAATTCTCACCATAGAGAACCTTGGGATCAGAAATTCTATGAACCAAGGCAAACTTTTTCAGCAACCTGTAATTTTGAGGGTATTCTGGGAGAAAGCATGAGGAAGTGATTTATTCTTATAGATATTATCAGGTGTTTCTCAAGTCCTTAGAAGCTGGATGGACAGATGGGTCGAGTTTGAGTGAGTTGGTGGATGGATGGGCAAATATTATAAATACCAATAATAGGCTCCTAATCAAAGAGTACAGATATTGTCCATTTCTTCACACCTCACCTTTCTCTATTGCTTCCTTCATCTGGTCATGCTTTGCTTGCAGTTTTGTTTGAATGCTTCGTCCAGAGAGATATTCTTTGAATTTCTGTGCAAGAGATAGCATGAAATCTGTTATCAAAGATAGCAGGAGGAGATTGGGCTGAGTGGGACACGTTTCTCTATATACTGATCAAATCCAAGACGTCTTTCTGAAGCTTTCAACAAACTGGAACCACACCAGGAAGACTGAATGGGACAGAACTTATCTTTCATCCTTCACAAATATTTAGAGTCTTGTTGCATCTAGCCAGCTATTTAGAATGTAAGAAAGAAGCCTGGACACTTTTCTAGATTACTTTGATAATTGGAAAGAGCTAAATCATCAATTTCAAAAGTAGAAGGCATTCCACAATTGAATAAAAGAGTCAGGTTTTCTCTCAAATCAATCTTCTATCACTTTATTTTTAAACTCCGGGTCTCTGTAGTATCTAATCAGGTCAGAGGTCCTCATTCTACAGCAGATTCATATTTTGTGTTGCTCCACTTTGGGAGACAAAATCCAAATCCACTGTCAGATCCCTAAAAGTGATACTGCCGTTCAACTGGGAGGCGGTGGACCTTGGAGTCGATTTATTAGCAGTGCCTGTGACAATTGAGATTTTACAACTGGTTTGGTTTCCTGGCACTGAAGCGCCTTGAGATCCTCTCACCTTTTGGGGAATGTCTATGATGGCCATGTGGGATGGTTCACTTTAATGCCTAACAGAAGATGCTGATGGACTCTTCTAGTGGAGAGTCCTATGAGTCTGTCCTGGAGGAGAAGGGAGACCTTGAGGTCTGGTTGGCCACCAGGAGGCGCCTGGGTCATGGAGCAGTGGGGAGGATCAGGGGCAGTTTGTCCCTGATGCTAGATTACGCAGGGCTGAGAAAAGGAGGCAACAGTTACGTAAGAGGCAATCTTGGAGGCCCTGAATTGGATCCAGCTGGTTGATGAGTGGCCCCTCCCAAGAGAGCTTATAGGGAAGGCTTTGGGTGGGGCCTTTTGCAGGAAACAACAGGTACAACTCCTCATTGGAAATTCTGGTCGTTCGAGTCTGCAATTCTCTGTCTGTCTTTATTACGTGAGTTAGGGCTCACAGCCAAGGAGATAGTGGCAAGCAGCCAAGCTTGTGTGTGTCCGTCTGTGGGGCAGAACAGGAATGTATGCTTATCCAGTTCTCAGGGCAGCTGGTGAAGGAACCACCTTCACACCTGTATTGGCTAAAATCTACATTCTGACTAATGGAAGGGATCTCTACTGCTTTAATTCTAGTTGCCTTGCCTAAGGGGATTCAGAACGTTGCTTTGAACTGATTGTTTTCACTTCTACTTAGTAAAAGCTTCCTTTTGAAATACTTCATTTCAAGAGTCTTCACTCTCTTAAGCTAGAACAGTGTTTCTCAACTTGAAGATATCTGGACTTCAACTCCCAGAATTCCCCAGCCAGCATTCGCTGGCTGGGGAATTCTGGGAGTTGAAGTCCAGACATCTTCAAGTTGACACGGTTGAGAAACACTGAGCTGGAAGGAGAGGCAATCCTTACAGCCACCTTCCTTTTGCCTAGGTTTCTAAAATGGGGCTGAAGGGAGGGTCTCTGGCAATAGGTCCTGCTCAAAATAATGCTTGAAGCAGGGTAACCTTCTATCAGTGATTTCATAGATTAATCGCCGTAAAGAAGAGACCTACCAACATCAAAAGTTACCTCATGCTGTCTTATATAAATAGGAGGCGGGTGAGTTCTAGAGAACTCTAGATTAAGTAAAATAAAAATAACTATCTAAATGTATTAGGTTATGGCATCCTCATCTTCTATGACCGCATATTAAGGGCGCATCAAGTTTAATTCTTCTAGATATCTAGCATCCTACCATGATATAGAAGCTTTCCGTATCCTGCTGGTTAGCCCGGCGTTTTGCCAATGCCTGCTTCCCACCAGCATCAGATCCTGTGGACTTGAGTGACTCTGTAGACTGACAGCCTTGAAAGGCATCAAGGGCTTCAGGCTCTTCTGCTGTCAGAAGATCTATCAGACTTTGCAGGGTGGCCTTCAGAGTCTTGTTGACCTGTGAAAGAAAATAGAAATTTCTATACCAAGAGACCTTCTACAGCAGAAAGGTCTTCCTCAGAGCCCAGCTGCATTCTGATGAATCCCAGGAATTCCACTCTAGCGCTCAGGGAATGGGGGAGGCATCTGCAGGACAGTCAGTGGCAGGAAGAGGTGCCAGAATTTCCCCCACCCCCCGGGCACTTCTCCTTTGCAGTTCCCAAAATTAACGAAAATGATTTTTGAAATTGAAATTAATTCCTGCCCACCCACCCCTCTCAATTGCACCTCACTCTCTATTACAGTGTTTCTCAACTTTGGCCACTTGAAGATGTCCAGACTTCAACTTCCAGAATTCCCCAGCCAGCGAATGCCCAAACATCTTCAAGTGGCCAAGGCTGAGAAACACTGCTCTATTAGTACCTACTTCATCTGTCTCCAGGGTGATGGAATTGAGGCGGGACTGGATGTGCTGGAAACGGGAAACTAGTTCATTTCTCAGTGGACCCTCAGCCCGGACTTCAGATACCTGAAGACAGAAAAATGACAGAAAAGAAATAATAAAGGCCAGCCTGAGCAGAGAGCAAAAAACGTAGAACAAGAAGCCAGGAATCCTCTTACCTCATCCCCTTCATGAGCCTGGTAGTCAAAAGACAGAGGAGGGCAATAAGCTGCAGGGTTGGCCTCCATCATCCTGGACTTATCTCCCAATGGATCCAAAGCATCAACCGCCCCTTCAATGGTGCACAAGCCCTGTTGCCAAGATGCTTGGGCCCGTGACTCTGCAGCTAGGTAAGTCCTCAGTACTTTGCCCAGTGACAGGTGGAAGCCAAGGTCAAAACACTGGAATCATATGATAAAGGTATCGTTAGTAATCAGATGAGGCTGATGGGTCATTAGGTTCCACGTCTGACCGATCCCCATTATCTTTTCCAATAGTTGCACAACAAGCACAACTTTTGTTGGTGGTGCATTTTTTCTATGACATGCAAATGACCATCTGCTATAAATGCAGGTCAAATTATGAAATTGATAATAGTGTAGAAATAAAGCCACGATAAAGTGTGCAGTAGATTCTGCAAGAAAGGAAGTAAATTCTGCAGGATTTAGAATTTTGTGATTGTAAGATTAGAAATTTATAACGTTTCATGGTTTAGGAACACAGGAAAAAAGACAGCCAAGTAGAATGCCCTTGAAGCTTCGTATCAGAAATTTACATTTTAATTAGGACAATTATATTCTTGTGCAGCAAAGAGCTATGCAAAACGCCAAGTTTTTGTTCACCTAATAGTCATCTAAAATTTTATAACCAAGCTATGGTAACCCTATTTCAGTTGGTTAGCAGAAATTACTCCAGTATCTTTTTCAGGCTTTCCATTGTCATCGAACCGCAGCCCAGGGATTGGGGATTTTAAAAGGTACCCATGTCCCACAGTCTTGATCCAGTTTTAATACTGATTCATACTCTCTCCTTTTCCAAATAATTTATGGCAGGGGTCTCCAACCTTTGCAACTTTAAGTCTGAAGGACTTCAGCTCCCAGAATTCTCCAGCCAGCAAAGCTGGCTGGAGACGTCTGGGAGCTGAAGTCCTTCAGACTTAAAGTTGCAAAGGTTGGAGACCCCTGATTTATGGAACTATAGTTCTGTGAAGAGAGTGCATGAAACCTATGAGGAATTTCAACATTCCCACCATACAGAAGGTCGCAGCATACTTTAGACAAGCCATGAAGTTGCACTGGAAGACCAATATACATTTGATATATACACGGGCTCATGCCCTTACATAAACAGTGACAAAAGGAATCCATATAGGCAACCATAGCCTTGGCAGTTGACATTTTAGTGCTAACCCCTATGTTGCTGATGGGCATGGAGAGAATTGACTCACATCTAGCAGGTCGGCAACATCGCGTACATAGTAGTTACTCATGGCAGAGTTAGCAGTATGTAGATTTAACAAGTAATCATTCCGAGCCTTTGCACATTTCAGCTTGCTTTCCAGGAATTTAGACTGTCTCTGTGAAGATCAAGAAATCATTAGGTTAAAATTCCAGACTCCTTCTTTCTTCCCTCCACTGAGTACTTTTGCAAACATTTTTCCCCCCTGAGAAATAATGGCAACAATGGCTCATCAAGGGAACAACCTCCTTCCTAGCCTGATTCCAGCAGACGTTGTGTGATAAATCACTGAGCAAGATGGAAGAAGAGGATCATCTCTGATATCATTGAAGAAAATCACCAAAGGAGAAGCTGTGCAGCAATTTTGTTCGATAGGCAGCTGGGGAGTGACAGCTAACTATTTCTTCCTTCCCATTAATCCCCTTGAGGATACTTTTTTCTCCTGGCATTCTACTTTCCCATAACTTTTGCATAACAAGAAAAAATCTGCTGGGTTCAGAATAAAGTTCTATTGCAGGGGATCTTCTCTGACCACTTTTTAGACTGACGGATATATTTGAAATATTGAGGATACACCGGAGGCACCAGAGTTGTCATTTAGTAAGGAGATTGCATAAAATGATTGAAAAAATGTGGGCAGAGAGGTATTCATAAGTATCATGCTGAGGTTCCAGATCTGCTATTATATAGTTCAAACAGTTTGATTTACAACCACCACAATGGAGCCCAAAATTTTGACTGCAAGGCATTGCGATCGTAAGTCAAGGACCTACATAACTGGACTCGATTTTATGATTGTTTTATAACCGTTAGAGAGACACAGCAACCGTTAAGCAAATCTAACATATCCAATGAGTGTTTGTCTGCCATTTTCTGCTGGTTTCACACGACTGCAGCATGCCGCAGCCAGTTGTAAATGCAAGGCGGATGCCAAATGCCTGAAATAGCACTTAGCAATAGAAATAGCAGTTAGATTTACATACCGTCCTCTCTAAGCGGTTTACAGAATCAACATATTGCCAACCCCAACAATCTGGGTCCTCATTTTACCCACTTAGGAAGGATGAGTCAACCTTGAGTCAACTGGTGAGATTCAAATCTGCCAAACTGCTGGCAGCCGGTGATCAGCAGAAGTAGCCTGCAGTACTGCACTCTGACCACTGTGCCACCACGGCTCTTGCAGTTCCATGACCACAGAAAGGAGCGTGTGGCAGTCGTAACTTCAAGGACAGTTCATAGGTAGCTTTTTTTGAAAACTATCATAACTTCAAATGGTTGTTAAGCAACGGGTTGCAAGTTGAGGAATACCTGTCCTATTTCCTGCAATACAGGACTCCTCTGTGAGTAGGAACAGTGCAAGCACCCTGTCTGCCTTGCACTACTCCAACAATGTCATTGTTTCCATTGTTAAAAGGGAAAGTTTTGAGACATAAAAAGAAAACCAGACCAAGATAAATCACTTCAGAATTTTTTCTAATACAACATTTAAGCTGTACAATTCAATTTAAAAACAAACTGAAACATTTTAGGGGGGAAATAACAATAAAAACATACAATAGGAACTAAAGGCAGTAAGTGCTATCTGAATGGATTCAAGGAATATAATCTAGGCCAGTGGTTCTCAACCTTCCCAACTTCAATACAGTTCCTTATGTTGGGGTGACCCTCCCAGCCATAAAATTGATGTCTCGGTTCCTAAGATCATCAAAAATATGTGTTTTCCGATGATCTTCGGCGACTCCTGTGAAAGGGTCGTTTGACCCCCAAAGGGGTAGCGACCCACAGGTTGAGAACCGCTGATCTAGGCCAATCTGTAATCGGCTCAAGAAGGAAAGCTCCAAAGATGCAATGTGAACTTCATTTAGATGCAAGACGTTAAGACGTATATATTCTCCATGACTACAAGGAAGACGAACGTTTAGGACTTTCTTCCAGATTTCTAAGGGACATAAAGGGAATTCTGGCAAACTCAATAGGCTGGTATTTGTGTGAGCTCAGTTTGCACTGACAGTCTAAAATGATTAATGGGTTTACGTGAATGTTGGAACAACAGTGTGTTTATTAGGGGAGACTTGTAACCTATGCTAGGGTTCCTTAAGGACAATTGCTATCGGTTTTATTGTTTAGAAACAGCCTTGTCAGATGGAACCAACCTGCCTCCACCATGGTCACAAAAGTTTCATATCAGCCCACCAGCAGCAGAAAAAAGAACCAAAAGAAAAGGAAGTGGCTTGTGGTCTGAACTTACTGGCTCAAATCATTGCAAGGTAATAAATGGTCATAGATTTTGGTTGGCCTCAACTGCCAGCCAATCTGTATTCTCTCAAAACCTTCCCCCTTCTGTGGGGAGATTCTCTGGCGCACCTTCGAAAAGGAGCCTCTGGTCATCTCTTGCTCCCTACTCCTGCTGCAAATCTGAAGCTGGAATGAAACGCTCCATGAGCTGCCTCTTCCGAAGGGCAATACACTGAAGGCCGCTCTTCCCCAAACCTCTCCAGCTCAAAATGGGAAGGGGAGATTAGGATTTATGGGCTGCACTCATATTTCCACATTTCTCATCCAATACATTGAGCCACAAAGAAGCCAAATGTGTTCATAAAACACACAAACACACAAAAAACCCCTAAGAGTTAATACACACGTTTCTGTTATGCAAATGGCTTTTGTCCTGACCCAATGAAGCATGCTGTGTGAACAGGATGATAGCCCTACAGCTTTAAACCAAATGGATTTACTCCAATATAAGTCCTAGTACAGTGATGGCGAACCTTTTTTGGCTCGCGTGCCAAAAGCGGAGGGCGTGCAGGGGGGTCGTGCATGGGTGTACCACACCCATAATGTTATGTGCATGACCACAGAACGAATGCACGCATGACCAGTGCTCCCCCCCCCCCGGCCATTTTTGGCGTTATAGGAGCCTGGGAAGTGCACAAAAAGTGACTTCCGGTTTGCTCGTAGGGTCGCTTTTTGCCCTCCGTAGACTTCAGGTAAGTTTCCTGGGTACTCCTGAACGCTCTGGAGGGCTAAAACTGGCCATACGAGCAAACTGGAAGTCCATTCCTGAACTTCCGGTTTGCCCGTGAGGCCATTTTCTCACGCTCCAGAGGCTTCCGGGAAGCTCCTGAAGCCTCCGGAGGGTGAAAAATGGCCTCAAAAGAAGGCCGAAGTCAGCTGGCCAGTGCAGCACATGTGCGCTGGCCAGCTGACAGGGCAAGCCTCGCGTGCCCTGACAAATGGTTCCGCGTGCCACCTGTGGCACGCGTGCCATAGGTTCGCCATCACGGTCCTAGTACATTCAGTGAACAGTACTAGCATCTTTACCAAAAAGACCCAGTCACATTTTGATCTATGATCAAGATTTCCCACAGTCCCACCCCCATCTTCTAGCTACCTTTTCCAGGAGGCGCTCCACCTTCCGAAGTGAAGTGCGACGAGGGGTTTTGTCAAGTCCAGCCCCACCCGGGGATCCACTAGGATCTGAATGCTTTCCGCCGCTGCGCTTCTCCTCTTGCCGTTCAGCCTCACGCAGCTTCGCCTCGGCATTCAGGCAATCAATGCGGTACGTCTGGTATGACTTCATAGCCTAACAAATAGACAAAATCTGATCAGCTCAAAGTTGCCAAACCTTATTAAGAAAGAAGGACAAATCTTTATCATTAGAGCAGGGGTCTCCAACCTTTGCAACTTTAAGTCTGAAGGACTTCAGCTCCCAGACTTCTCCAGCCAGCTTCTGGGAGCTGAAGTCCTTCAGACTTAAAGTTGCAAAGGTTGGAGACCCCTGTATTAGAGGATTAAATAAGCAGAATTTTAGCCAACAATAAAATGTGGCTGCAAAAAAGGCAAAGGTAGTTTTAGACGACCTCTTCAGAGGTATACTTTTCAAATCATGAGAAGAAATTATTCATCTTTACTGAATTCTGCTTTCGTCTGAACCCCTTTTAAGTACTGTATCTATTTTGGAGCACCATAAATAAAGAGGATTCATACAAATTGAAAGTGGTTCAAAGAAAGGCAATCAAGGTGATTGGGGACTAGAAACTAAGCATTGGGAAGAAAGATTTAAGGAGGTTCGGCCTTTTAGTCTCCAGAAAATACAAGGGAGGGTGGATATAACAGCATTCTTTAAATGTATAGAATCATCATCATCATCATCATCATCATCATCATCATCATCATCATCATCATCATCATCTTTACTGTCATTGTAATAATACTGTAATAAAATTACGATGAAATTGGCTTGAGCGCCGTGCCAACACTTGCACCAGGTGGGATACAGACAGCAGTGACAGCCACAACAGGAATCTCTCCAGGCAAACGAAAAGGCCGACAAATGACTGTTGAAACAAAATGGCTGACAAATGACAGTTGAAAAGGATCAACTGCACCCTGTCTTCTGTTATCCATTTCTTCAAATCTGTTTGGCATCCCAGGAGTTGGTGGAAGAGGAAAATGCACGTCTCTTTTTCTTTTTTCTTTTACAGTAGGTTCAGAGCGAGTTTTGATGGAAAAGTCTGCTGTGACACCAGGAGCTCAAAGCCGCTGCGCCTAAGCGCGCCGCCATCTTGGATGCATATATGAAAGGATGCCGCAAAGAAGTTGGCCAGGCTTTTCTTTCTCATTCCAGAAAACAGAATATGAAATGATGGGTTTACATTTCAGGAAAACTGATTTTCCAACTTAATTATCAGAAAATCCTTCCTGAGCACTTGGACAGCAACATCAGTTGCCTAGAGAGAGGGTGCTGTTCAAGCCAACACTACACAGCCATCTGTCGGGAATACTTTTGAGTATTTCTGCTCCGGGCAAAAGGTTGGACTTGATGGCCCCTTCCATCCTAAATGCATAATCTGGGAAAAGGGGCATCTCAGTCTTAAAATAAACAAAGACTCTTCTATGTCTATTGCGGCAAAATGACTGACTCATTATATTATTGCCATTTGCCCTGTCCTGTTAGAGCAGGCGTGTCAAACTCGATTTCATTGAGGGCCACATCAGGGTTGTGTTTGACCTCAGTGGGATCGAGGGGGCGTGGCCAGAGTGGGCGTGGCCAGCTCGACACCACTCATGTCAGGAGCGCCTGTGGAGGCCCGAGTACTCTGCCAGCGAAAATGGGCTCACAAGCTCCGTTTCTGGCTGCGATGGCCTCCTGCAATCATCTGGCACTGAAAACAACGATCTATTTTCACTAGCAGAGGCACCACGAGCTGGTCCTTTGCTGTTTCCAGGGTGGCCCAGTGGGCCAGATCTAAGAACCCCGCGGGCCGGATCTGGCCCCCGGGCCTTGAGTTTGACACTCCTGTGTTAGAGACGAAATGAGATGACAAAATGCAGGATACGGACTCTTTCTTCCCCACTTACCATCTGCAATTCTGAAATTGCCTTCAGGAGCTCATCCTGCATCTGCTGTTCCATCTCTTTGCTCTGACCAAGGAGGAAAAAGGAGGAAAGATTAAGATAGGGAATTCTGGGCTGCACATAGTCTACTCAACTATAGGGGAAAGCAGAGACATTGTTATTGCAGCAGGCTGAGAATCTCAGCTTTGATTTTTAAGAAAACAAGTATTTAATCCTTATTGTTACGGAAATATAGTTGCAATCCAGCAAGCAACGCTTGAGAATAATCATAAACAAGGCAGTGATTAATAAGGATTTCCAGTGACCAAAGGATAGGGCTTCAAATGCTCAGGCAGTTCTTGGCTTCCCTCCAATGACACAAAGGATTTGCAAAAGCAGCCTACACATGCTTAAAAAAAAAACATAAAGGCCAATTCAGACTCTCACTGCATAAAACTACACGCTATCCTAGCAAGAAATGGTTGAATACAAGTGAATTCAGATGTAATAGGAAAACATTATTTCCTGTTTTGTGATGGGGCATGTCTAACATCAAAGAAGTAAGGTGTTAAAAAACACCATATTTTTCAGACTATAAGATGCAATTTACAGGAGGAAAACAAGAAAAAACAGTATTTGGCCTCTGTGCATCACGTTTTCGGCCTCCCTGGCCTCCAGAAGCCCCTCTGCACTGCTCCGCACGCCCTATTTTCGCCAAAAATGTGCAGAGGGCTTGGAAGCCCAAAAATGGATCCATTTTTGGGCTCCCAAACCCTCCCTGCATCTTGTTTTTGCCCTCCCAGGCCCCCCGAAGCCCTCTGCAGTGCTCCACATGGCCTATTGTTACCAAAAACGAGCCCGTTTTTGTCCTGCAGAGTGTTCCTGGGGGCCGGGGAGGGTGAAAACGCAAAACATGGAGTGCTTGGGAGCCCAAAAACGGTCCCATTTTTATTTTTTTTGCAGAAATGGGGTGTGCTGAGCACTGCAGAGGGCTTCTGAGGGCCGAGGAATGTGAAAATGCAACGCACCATAAAAGCCTGTATTTGTTCTATAAGATGCACCTAAATTTTAACCCCCTTTCGGGGGGGGGGGGGAAGGTGCGTCTAATACTCTGAAAAATACGGTAACGTATCACAAAAAACCCCACCAACCCTTTGCTTTGCATGCTTCCTATGGTCAACTGTAAATTGTTGACAATGGAAGGTAAAAAGTCCAATGTCCCTCTTACAGTTCTTCGAGTCAATTTTTAACTCCTGGTGACTGCCTGCACAAGTCCCTGCAGTTTATTTGGCAAGATTTTGGAAGTGGTTTGCCATTGCCTACTTCTGTCAGAGAGTAACTGGCCCAAAGTCACTCAGCTGGCTTTGAATCTCAGATAGGAGTAGAACACTCAATCCCGATTTCTAAGCTAATGCCTTAACCACTACATCAAACTGGTTCTCAGTTTCCACAGCACCTGTATCTATAAAATAGAATTCTAGTATCTCTTGTATAAAGCATTTGTAACCTCCGGAATAAATTGTTGAATATAATGTAGGGTCACGGAAATCGGTTTCCTGGCCTGATTTACCTAGCAGAGCTAATGCCTTCTTAACAATCCCACTGGATCAATCTAGGATTGCAGATAGACACAACTGAATCATGTCAGAGGGCAGTGTTCTTGAGTGTTCTTAATTATAACGTTCTCATATAGGGAGGCAAATGTTTGGCTTAAGGCAGCGAGTACTGAACCACCTTATACTTTTTAAATGGCAAATGTTCATATACTGTCCTTCTCAGCTCCTTTGCCTGAAGGTAAGACTTAAGTAATCAAAAATCGTGAGACATTGACAAAGGGAAGGCTTGCAAACTGATGAATTTGTGAGCACATTGCTTTCAGATCAGGATCATTCTAGAAGGTAATTTAGTGTAATAGCTCCAAATAAAAACTTGGAAATTATTGTGCATGACTTTGAACCTTTGGTGAGCAAGGTGCAAAGCTCAGAGGAAATGACAAGTAGAATGGGGCTGCACACAGAGATCACAAGGAGATACTAAATAGAAATAGCACATTGGGCTCAGAGTATATATTTGAGCCTCTCATACACAACACCCATCAGGTTTGGTGCTGGTACTTTACAACCATATTCCAGGTCTCCAAGCACTCCTCTGCCAGGTAAGAACTGGATCTGAGAAAACATTTCCCATGATTACTTAACAGTCACAGAAACATTAGCCAACTTCTGAACTGATCAGGAGAAGACTAGGGAAAATATTCTCAGACAGGTGCTAGAGAGCCATAAAAACTCTTCTTTTTGTCCATTTTCCCTTTTCAATGGACTGGCTTCCTGTGGTCTTTCGGGTGCGCTTCAAGGTTTTGATGACCATCTTCAAAGCGCTCCATGGCACAGGACCTAGTTATATGCGAGACCGTCTCCTGCCCCATACATCCCTTCGTCCGATCCGCTCCCACAGAGAGGGCCTTCTCAGGGTGCCGTCGGCCGGGCAATGCCAACTGGCGACACCTAGGGGAAGGGCCTTCTCTGTGGCGGACCCCGCCCTTTGGAACGACCTACCCCCTGAACTTCGCACCATCTCGGACCTCCGCCTCTTCTGCCAGTGTCTAAAGACACATCTCTTTCACCAAATTTGGGGATTTTAATTTGGTTTTAGCACAGGATCCATTGAATTAATTTTTTAAATTTTTATATGATGTTTTGTATGTATTTTTAATTTTCCTGTGCGCCGCCCTGAGTCCGTTTGGAGAAGGGCGGGGTATAAATTGAAAAAAAAACAAAAAAACAAAAAACAAAAAACAAGCCGGCCTAGCGTAACCTTCCGCTGGGACTATTTTAGACAGTTTTAATTTGGGGATTTTAATTGAATTTTAGCATAGGATGGGAATTTAATATGTCTTTTAAATTTTGTATTCTGTCATTTTGTATGTTTTTTAAATTCTGTGCGCCTTCCTGGGTCCTCTCCGGAGAAGGGCGGGGTATAAATTTAATTAAAATAAATAAAAATCAGGAATAATCACTGGCTGATGGCAAAGGGTGATTCCAGCACGGCAAAAGGACAGACAGTATAGGCTACACAGAAGAGGCCTTTGTTCAAGTCCTGTACAAAGTCTAACTTGGATAGACATATCAAGGTGACGTGAGGATGGAATCCACCTTGATCTCACTCCAAAGCACTTACTTTCCGGGCCAGTCGCCCTACATCCTCGCTGATGTGCACCAACCGAAGCACCAAATGCCCTGTGTAGATTTCACTCAGTGCTCCATGATCCCGGCTTGCCTGCCGTGTCTGATTGAGGATTGTATACCAGCAGTTCAAAGGTGAAGGGAGATTCTGGTCCTTCCTGCACGTAAAGAGGAAAGCCCTTTAATCTTTGACTGCAGGAACAACATATTTAGTGTCTACATGCTTAGCTTTTATCATCTTTTATCACTCTTCCTTATTTGCGATATATTGGTTTTATTGTTCTGCACCTTTTACTCCAAGGAAGTAATGAGTACCTGAAACTGGTCTTGGCCAAGTCTGGTAATGTGCTTGTGAAGGCCAACTGTCTAAAATTAACTATCACCACCCACAAGGTGGAAAAAATGCAGGAAGCAACTGAGCTCTGGAATTGTGATTAGCCTGTTCTAGATCAGTTTGTACTATCTCTGAATGAGGAGGTCTGCCAAGTGGGGGAGACCCAAAACTGCCTCTCCATGGTTGTAACAGTGTCAAGGAGTTTGTTTGCACAACCACATTTAGTGTGCCAACTGTGACCATTCCTAAGCCATTTGGACCTAGTTCACAACATGGTTATAGCCTAATGTAACTGCTATGTTGTATTCCACCCATTTACACCACCGATACCTTAAGATGAAAGTACTGCATACACACAAAAAATCAAACACAGCTGATAATTGTTACTACACTTAGTAACAAAATTTAGGCATTTCTCACTTTTCCTGCTGCTCAACTTCTATGTTCAAATCAATTATCAGAACTCTGCATCTAAATGTTTTTTTCCTCACAAGGAGAGCTGCTGTTTGTGTCCTGACATTGCACTGGTACATCAAACCAAGTATTGCTGGTGAGGTAACCAGCAATTAGTCCAGTGATAGCTAACCTTTTTTGGCTTGTGTGCCAAAAGCGGGGAGAGCGCAGGGGGGTCGTGCATGGGCGTGCAACACCCATAGTTCTGCAATGCCAGGTCCGTGGTCAACAAAGCCCCCCTCATCCATGACCTTGTGTCAGAGGGGGAGCCGGACCTGGTAGGAATTGCGGAGACCTGGTTGGGCCACGAGGGAGGACTCCCCCTCGTTGAAATGTGCCCACCAGGTTACCGCGCTTTTCATCAGCCTCGGGCCCTAGGCAGGGGTGGTGGGGTAGCGGTTATTATTAGGGAAGGTCTAGAGCCGAGAGAGACCATTGTGCCACAGACTACCGGTTGTGAGTCCCTCTGCATGAAGTGGGGCCTAGGGAGGCAGTTGGGCTTGCTAGTTGTATACCTGGCCCCCCGCTATGTAACAGCAGCCCTGCCCGAGCTCCTCGAGGTGATCGCTACGATGGCTGTTGAGACCCCCAGACTTTTAGTCATGGGGGACTTTAATCTGCCATCGGCGGGCGAATCATCCGGGGTAGCTCGGGAGTTCATGGCTTCCATGACGGCCATGGACCTGACCCAACTAATTCAAGGTCCCACTCACGAGGGTGGACATACACCGGATCTCATCTTTGTCTCAGGCCAATGGAAGAGTGATCTGGGTATAGGGGATATAGGGGATATAGGCGACGGTGAGAGGGCCGCCATGAAGACCAGCGGAGACCAGTGGCACGTCAGAGGTGGAGATGGCTGTGAGAGAGCCAAAACGGAGGTTGGTGCCCTGGGGATGGTTGCTCAATTGAAAGCAACCACTAAGATCTTCCGACCATGGACATCTTTCTAAGATCTTTAACCCTCCCAAGGGAAAGAAGACTCTGAACGCTTTAGCTGAACTGAACTCCTACCGATGCACTTTAACCTATTAATGGAACTGATATTTTAACATCTATTTATCATTTTTAACATCATTTCATCATCTAAATGCGGCTAACGATGCACTTTTAAAACCTTCATGACCCATGCTTTTATGCTTTATGCTTTATGTATTTGAACTGCTCTTTATGTCATGTATGATAGGCTAGACTTGTTACGACTGCGGGAGTCCCCGCTCTCGCAGGTTTGGCCCTCCGTTCTAACGAGGGCCCACCTTGATGAAGGATTCATTAATCTGGAGAGGTGGAAAAAGCGTAGGCTTAGGGGGTTTTTAATTTTTAAATTAATGACTATTTTAGGGGGTACCAGGGAGGAGGGAGGGTGTAGTCAGGTTGAGGCGGGTGAGGGAAGAGAGGGCCAGGCCAGCGGGCGACGGAGGGTAGCGGAAGGTTCCGTTAGGAGGGGGGAGATTCAAGTCGTTCCGACAGAGGGCATTTCCATCCAGAAGGTCGTGGGGAGAGGCAGGTCCGAGGGGAGACAAGTGTCATCCTCCCGGTTGGGGACACGAGGCCGTTGGCTACAGACGGTCAAGTGCCTCAACCCCTGCAGGCTAGGTGGCCAGGGTGTACAGAGCCAGGGCCTGCGGCTGATGTTCTGCAACGCCAGGTCTGTTGCCAACAAAGCCCCCCTCATTCACGACTTCGTGTCGGAGGGGGAGCCGGACCTGGTGGGAATTGCAGAGACCTGGTTGGGCCACGAGGGTGGACTCCCCCTCGTTGAAATGTGCCCGCCAGGTTACCACGCTTTTCATCAGCCTCGGGCCCTGGGTAGGGGTGGTGGGATAGCGGTCATTGTAAAGGAAGGTCTTGAGCCGAGAGAGACCATTGTGCCACAGACTACCGGTTGTGAGTCCCTTTGTGTGAAGTGGGGCCTAGGGAGGCAGTTGGGCTTGCTGGTTGTATACCTGGCTCCCCGCTATGTAGCAGCAGCCCTGCCCGAGCTCCTCGAGGTGATCGCTACGGTGGCAGTGGAGACCCCCAGACTTTTAGTCATGGGGGACTTTAATCTGCCATCGTTGGGCGAATCATCCGAGGTAGCTCGGGAGTTCATGGCTTCCATGACGGCCATGGACCTGACCCAACTAATTCAAGGCCCCACTCACGAGGGTGGACATACACCGGATCTCATCTTTGTCTCAGGCCAATGGACGAGTGATCTGGGTATAGGGGACATAGTCATCACACCCTTGTCATGGACAGACCACTCACTTCTCCGGCTCGACTTTCCGACCGCTGCTCCCCTCCGCGGGGAGGCGGGACCTGAATTACCAATCTGGTTCCGCCCCAGGCGCCTGATGGACCCGGATGGGTTCCAAACGGCGCTTGGGCCAGTTCCTGTACCCCTGACCCGCGCCCCGATGGAGGACCTCGTGGCCGCATGGAATAGTGCGACCACGGGAGCCTTGGATCGGGTCGCGCCCTTGCGGCCTCTCTTGCGGCGGCGGAACACCCTGGCTCCTTGGTTTACCGAGGAGCTGGGGGTGATGAAACGCCGCAAGAGATGCCTAGAGAGTAGATGGAGGTCTTCTCGTTCTGAATCTGACCGGACACAGGTAAGAGCCCATTTACGGACTTACATTGTGGCGCTGAGAGTAGCCAAACGTCATCATTGCGCTACTCTCATAGCATCCGCAGAAAACCGCCCTGCCGCCCTGTTTGGGGTGACCCGTTCCCTCCTTCAACAGAGGGTGCGGGAAGCCCCGCTACAGGGTAGAGCAGAGGAATTTGTGACTTTTCTGCAGGAGAAAATCGCTCAGATACAGAACGAGTTAGCCCCCATTCATGGCCCAGTGGGATGCCACGAGAGAGATCTTGTTTGGGAGGAGTTTGACTCCGTTACTTCCGAGGATATGGACAGGTTACGTGGGCGACTGCGAGCCACCACATGTTTATTGGACCCGTGTCCCTCCTGGCTTGTACTGGCATCCTGGGAGGTGACACGAGGCTGGCTCCAGGAGGTGGTCAACGCTTCCTTGAGTGAGGGTGTCTTGCCTGCTTCCCTTAAAGAAGCGATGGTGAGGCCCCTCCTTAAGAAGCCCTCCTTGGATCCAGCTTCTTTGAACAACTACCGTCCCGTCTCCAACCTTCCCTTTTTGGCGAAGGTTGTCGAGAGTGTGGTGGCACAACAGTTTCCCCGTCACCTGGAGGAAGTAGACTATCTAGATCCGCGCCAGTCCGGCTTCCGGCCCGGGCATAGCACCGAGACGGCATTGGTCGCGTTGGTTGATAATCTCTGGAGGGCCAGAGATGGGGGTTGTTCCTCCATCCTGGTCCTATTAGACCTCTCGGCGGCTTTCGATACCATCGACCATGGTATCCTATTGCATCGGCTGGGGGGGTTGGGGGTGGGAGGCACCGTTTTACGGTGGTTCTCCTCCTACCTCTCTGGCCGATCGCAATTTGTGTTGACAGGGGGGCAGAGGTCGACCGCGAGACCCCTCACATGTGGGGTGCCTCAGGGGTCGGTCCTCTCGCCCCTCCTGTTCAACACATACATGAAGCCGCTGGGTGAGATCATCCGTGGTTTTGGGGTAGAATACCATCTGTACGCTGATGACACCCAGCTGTACATTTCTACCCCAAACCACCCCAACGATGCCGTAGCGGTGATGTGCCAGTGCCTGGAAGCTGTACGGATCTGGATGGGAAGTAACGGACTCAGGCTCAACCCGACCAAGACCGAGTGGCTGTGGTTTCCGGCTGCCCGATTCAACCAGCTTATTCCATCGCTGGCCATAGGGGGCGAACATCTTGCCCCTGTGGATGGGGCGCGCAATTTGGGTGTCCTCCTGGATGCCCGGCTGTCCATGGAAGATCAGGTGACAGCCGTGGCCAGGAGGGCGTTTTACCAGGTTCGCCTGGTTCGCCAATTGCGCCCCCTATTGGATCGGGACGCCCTTCGCACAGTCACTCATGCTCTCGTGACATCCCGACTGGACTATTGCAACTCTCTCTACATGGGGCTGCCCCTGAGGTGCACCCGGAGGCTTCAGCTAGTCCAGAATGCAGCCGCGCGGGCAATTATGGGGACCGCAAGGTCTACCCATGTAACACCGCTCCTGCGCGAGCTGCACTGGCTGCCTGTCGTCTTCCGGGTGCGCTTCAAGGTGCTAGTCATCATCTTCAAAGCGCTCCATGGCTCGGGACCTAGCTATCTGCAGGATCGGATCCTGCCTCATACGTCCTCACGGCCGATTCGCTCCCACAGAGAGGGGCTTCTCCGGGTGCCGTCCACTAGACTGTGTCAGCGGGCGACACCCAGGGGAAGGGCGCTCTCTGTGGCGGGCCCGGCCCTCTGGAACGACCTTCCCCCCGACATTAGGACAACTACGGACCTCCGCTCCTTCCGTCTTAAATTGAAAACTTACTTTTTCCGTCTGGCCGGCCTGGGATAGCCTCCTTGCCTTGGGATTTTATAGAATAGGTTTTAGTTTAATCGGGATTTTAGCACAGGGTTTATTTAATTGGTTTTTAAATTTTGTTATTTATTTATTGTTGTTGTTATTTATTGTTTTTATGCTACCTGTGCACCGCCCCGAGTCCCCGTGGGGAGAGGGGGCGGTATAGAAATAATAAATTATTATTATTATTATTATATAGTCATCACGCCCTTGTCATGGACAGACCACTCACTTCTCCGGCTCGACTTTCCAACCGCTGCCCCTCACCGCGGGGAGGCGGAACCTGAGTCACCTATTTGGTTCCGCCCCAGGCGTCTGATGGACCCTGATGGGTTCCAGACGGCGCTTGGGCCACTTCCTGTACCTCTGACCCGCGCCCCGATGGAGGACCTCGTGGCCGCATGGAATATTGCGACCACGGGAGCCTTGGATCGGGTCGCGCCCTTGCGGCCTTTCTTGTGGCGCCGAAACACCCTGGCTCCTTGGTTTACCGAGGAGCTGGGGGTGATGAAACGCCACAAGAGATGCCTAGAGAGAAGATGGAGGGCTACCCGTTCTGAATCTGACTGGACACAGGTAAGAGCCCATTTACGGACTTACATCGTGGCGCTGAGAGTGGCCAAACGTCATCATTGTGCCACTCTCATAGCATCCGCAGAAAACCGCCCTGCCGCCCTGTTTAGGGTGACCCGTTCCCTCCTTCAACAGAGGGTGCGGGAAGCCCCGCTGCAGGGTAGAGCAGAGGAATTTGTGATTTTTCTGCAGGAGAAAATCGCTCAGATACAGAATGAGTTAGCCTCCATTGATGGCCCAGTGGGATGCCACGAAACAGATCTTGTTTGGGAGGAGTTTGACTCCGTTACTTCCGAGGATATGGACAGGTTACGTGGGCGACTGCGAGCCACCACATGTTTATTGGACCCGTGTCCCTCCTGGCTTGTACTGGCATCCTGGGAGGTGACACGAGGCTGGCTCCAAGAGGTTGTCAACGCATCCTTAAGTGAGGGTGCCTTACCTGCTTCCCTAAAAGAGGCCATGGTGAGGCCCCTCCTTAAGAAGCCCTCTTTGGATCCAGCTTTATTAACCAACTATCGTCCAGTCTCCAACCTTCCCTTTTTGGCGAAGGTTGTTGAGAGTGTGGTGGCACAACAGTTTCCCCGTCACCTGGAGGAAGTTGATTATCTAGACCCGCGCCAGTCCGGCTTTCGGCCCGGGCATAGCACCGAGACGGCATTGGTCGCGTTGGTCGATGATCTCTGGAGGGCCAGAGATGGGGGTTGCTCCTCCATCCTGGTCCTATTAGACCTCTCGGCGGCTTTCGATACCATCGACCATGGTATCCTATTGCATCGGCTGGAGGGGTTGGGGGTGGGAGGCACCGTTTTACGGTGGTTCTCCTCCTACCTCTCTGGCCGATCGCAATTTGTGTTGGCAGGAGAGCAGAGGTCGACCTCGAGACCCCTCACATGTGGGGTCCCTCAGGGGTCGGTCCTCTCGCCTCTCCTGTTCAACACATATATGAAGCCGCTGGGTGAGATCATCCGTGGCTTTGGGGTAGAGTACCATCTCTACGCTGATGATACTCAGCTGTATATATCTACCCCAAGCCACCCCAACGATGCCGTAGCGGTGATGTGCCAGTGCCTGGAAGCCGTACGGATCTGGATGGGAAGTAACGGACTCAGACTCAACCCGACCAAGACCGAGTGGCTGTGGTTTCCGGCTGCCCGATTCAACCAGCTGACTCCATCGCTGGCCATAGGGGGCGAACATCTTGCCCCTGTGGATGGGGTGCGCAACTTGGGTGTCCTCCTGGATGCCCGGCTGTCCATGGAAGATCAAGTGACAGCCGTGGCCAGGAGGGCGTTTTACCAGGTTCGCCTGGTTCGCCAGTTGCGCCCCCTATTGGATCGGGACGCCCTTCGCACAGTCACTCATGCTCTCGTGACATCCCGACTGGACTATTGTAACTCTCTCTACATGGGGCTCCCCTTGAGGTGCACCCGAAGACTTCAGCTGGTCCAGAATGCAGCCGCGCGAGCAATAATGGGTACCGCAAGGTATACCCATGTAACACCGTTCTTGCGCGAGCTGCACTGGCTACCTGTCGTCTTTCGGGTGCGCTTCAAGGTGTTAGTTCTCATCTTTAAAGCGCTCCATGGCTCGGGACCTAGCTATCTGCAGGATCGGATTCTGCCTCATACATCTTCCCGGCCCATTCGCTCCCACAGAGAGGGACTTCTCCGGGTGCCGTCCACTAGACTTTGTCAGCGGGCGACGCCCAGGGGAAGGGCCTTCTCTGTGGCGGGCCCAGCCCTCTGGAACGACCTTCCCCCCGACATTAGAACAACTACGGACCTCCGCTCCTTCCGTCAAAAATTAAAAACTCACTTTTTCTGCTTGGCCGGCCTAGGTTAGTCTCTACCTCAGGGGTTAGGGAATGTTAATTTTAAAATGGGGATTTTAGTACAGGGACAGTTGATTTAATTTGTTTTTATTGTATTTATTTATGTATATATTTTATTGCTGTTTTAATTTTCCCTGTGCATCGCTCCGAGTCCCCCTGGGGAGAGGACGCGGTATAGAAAAATAAAATCTATCTAATCTATCTATCTATCTATCTATAATGCTATGTGCGTGACCCCCTGCTTTTGGCACGCTTTTTTCGCCCTCCAGAGGCTTCAGGAGCTTCCCTGAAGCCTCCAGAGGGTGAAAAACGGCCTCAAAAGAAGGCCTAAATCAGCTGGCCAGCGCACACATGCGCACTAGTGCTGATAGGGCAACGCCTCGCATGCCCTAAGAAATGGTTCCACGTGCCACCTGTGGCCCCTGTGCCATAGGTTCGCCATCACTGCCCTAGTCCTTTTCCCCCTTCTATTCAATTGTGTCTGATTCGTGGAGACTTCCTGGATCAGTCCCTGCAGTTTTCTTAGCAAGGTTTTTCTGAAGTGGTTTGTCATTGCCTGCTTCCTAGAGATGGGAGAAAGTGACTGGCCCAAGGTTACCCAGGTGGTTTTTATACTTAAGGCAGGAATAGAACTCAAGATCTCTCTGTTTCTATCCTGGTACCTTAACACTAGACCAAACTGCCTTTCAACCTAGTCATAACATAAAGCATTTATATCCTCCAGGATAAATTGTTGAATATAATATAGAGTCAGTGTCACACAAATTTAGTTGCAGATGATGTCATCAACCATCCTGATATATTCAGACTTAATCCCCAGCATCAGACTTTCCATCAGCAACCCACCTTTCCTTCATCTGCCATCTCATCAGTTGTTTTCTCCACCGCTGGCTACCACCAGAAATATATATATATTTTTAAATAAAGTGTCACTCACCTGGCTTTCTTGCCTAAGATAGGCAAATGGATAGAGATTAATATTATATACTGTGGACCTTTCCATTTGGAAATCCTTCTTATATATTGTGATATTCCAATCAATTATACCATAATTATGTTAAAGTATTAATCAATGTTTTATTCGGTATTTGTACTGCACTTAGTTACAAGCGCATGGCTCACTCATGTCAAGCTTCAAACTGTTCTCCTTACTATTACCCTTCAAATACCCAGAGATGCTTTTTGTAGGGTTTTTAAAATAAATCTTTGCTTTCTTATGCTGTTACATAAAATGTATGTTGATGTTGTTGTACTTTCAATTTTCTTTATGAAGGGTCCACAATACCTGATAGAAAAAAAGTCAACCCCGGGAGTTTTATATCAGTAGTATGACACACTGAAACTGAACTGCAGTATTGACTGAAAAATGGGTAAAAGGTCAAAGGGATTATGTGCAACCCATATCTCTAGCTCTCCCAAGAGATTGGAAGGCTGGGAAAGATTAATCAGTTTTCTAACAAAAAGGAGAAGGGGTGGGGTTGAGGCATGATAGCGTGAACCTGCCAGGGATGTCCAAACTTTAAACTTGGGAACTTTAAGACTTGTGGACTTCAACTTCCAGAATTCCCCAGCCAGCTATGGGGAATTCTGGGAGTTGAAGTCCACAAGTCTTAAAGTTCCCAAGTTTGGACATCCCTGACCTAAGCACACTGAGAAGAAACTGGGCTAATAAGGAACATTCTAACAATGGTTGCCTCCAAGTGCAGGATTACTGGTTACCAACTCATGAACTTTCTACTTCTTCCTGTATTGTTACTTGCTGTAATGTCTCTTAGATATAATAAGATTCAAGGTGTTGGTTACTATCTTTAAAGCGCTTCATGACTTAGGACCGGGGTACCTACGAGATCACCTTCTGCCACCGAGAGCCTCCCACCGGCCAGTACGCTCCCATAGAGAGGGTCTCCTCATGGTGCTGTCGGCTAAACAATGTTGACTGGCGACACCCAGGGGGAGAGCCTTCTCCATGGGAGCACCTGTACTCTGGAACAAATGGCCCCCGGAATTAAGAACTATCCCTGACTTATGCACCTTCCGCAGTGGTCCCAAAACCTTTTTCTTCCAACAAGCCGGGCTGGCATAAAACACGATTTTTAAACTCAAATTTTTATTAATTTCTATCAGGGTTAGTTTGGTTGTTCCTCACATTTCGGCCAAGGTTTAATATGTTTTTTAAAAGCTTTTTTAACTTTTGTATATTTGCTTTTATTCTGGCTGTACACCACCCTGAGTCCTTCGGGAGTAGGGCGGTATAAAAAACCAATAAACTAAACTAAACTAAACTAAACATATATATATATATATAATCACCACTGCACTGACTTACACACAAAATGGACGCCAGTAAAGACCTTGCCAGGAAAGCTCCCAGGGTCAAACTCTTGACACTGACTGTTCAATAATGTCTCTACCGCAATCGCCACCATCAAGTTATCTCTGTGGAAGTTCCTTCTCAACATCTGTTCACCCCTCCCATTTGAAGAATCCAAAGACTCTAACCTGAAATTCTGATGCTCCTTGGAGCCACGTATCTTTGCCGAGAAACGTTCGGACAATTTCTCCAGTCCTCTGGAATATTCTTGTTCCACTTCAGCCTTCCGGCGCAGGAAGTCAGCCACATCTTGGAGCAACTGTTGTCGACTCTCTGCCTGGGAGTCAAGACCTCGGACTTGCTCCCCCATCTGCCAGCGCATTTCTGAGAGAGAAGCACAGATTATAGCAGAGAGGAAGGTTTGGAGAAAAAAACCACCTCCGCCCAAACTGGTGGTAGAAAAATTGGCAACCCGTCACTGCCGGGGGAGGCAATTTTCGCCCTCCCAGAGGCTCGAGGAAAGCCTGGGGAAGGCGAAAATCGTGCCCCCCCCCCCGCGTGGTGCAAGTGGCCACGCGCACCACAGCAACCAGGCACCCAACAACCGGCAGAGAACCTGTTGCTGAAATTTTTGAAGCCCACCCCTGCCTCAGGCAATGCCTAGCTAGAAGAAAATCTTTCCTCCTGACTCAGACACACATAGAAGGCCTGTTAAAGATTTCTCCTTCAAGAGATATAACTGAGAAAGCAGACCTTCTCTTTCACAGCCTCAATTCTTTGGAACCTTCTTGCCTTGGCGTTATGTGGTTCTTGCAATTTTTGCATTTCACAGAGAGATGATGAATATTTCCGCAAGCCATTACTCCAAACTGATTGTTAGACCAGAATTATGTGATTATGACTCAATCATTTTATTAGATGATTGTATTATGGCTGGTTGCACAATCAGTTAGATATTGAGACTGGGATTCTGCCTATTTTATTCACCTATTGATTTATTATTTACTATAATAGCTGCAATTATTTTCCTTGCTTTGTTTTATTATATTCACAAGGTTTTTGTCACCCAGCGTCCACTAAGATGAAGGTTGGATATAAGCACTGCTGAACAAATAATGCTTTTAGGAAAAGCTGAAAAGCGGACCATCGCAACATGGTGTCCCATTCAGTTAGCTTGTCTATCAAAGAAGTTATTTGTCTAGTTTCAAAAGCAAAGGATGCATTTATAATCTTGCTTTTAGACTGAGAGTAATCGTCTTTTGTGGTCATACTAAGTACCGTAGATATTGAACTACCATAGTAAATGAACCACTCAATATTTTTAATGGTGTGAACTTAAAATGTAAAGGATTTGTTCATCAATTTTACTACTTAAAAAGGAACGACAATATAAATATAAATAGGAGGGTGAGTTTGTAGCACAGAGCGAACGCGCCATTCAGTATTATTTTCATTCAGCTTCTGTTATGAATTGATATCAGTTTTCACAGCTCAAACTTACTTATGGCAAGAATAAATACAGGTAGTCCTCAGTTCACAATGGTCCATTTAATGACCATTCAAAATACAGTGACACTAAAAAAAATGACTTATGACTGTTTATGACACACTAGGGGGCATTCCATGAAACTTTTGATAGCTAGACCTCAAAACAAATAAAGAGGTACTTTTTCACCCAGAGGATCCCTGGTCTATGGAATTCCCTGCCAGAAGAAGTGGTGACAGCTGTCAGCCTCAACACCTTTAAGAAAGGATTAGACGAGTTCATGGAGAACAAGGGTATCAACGGCTATCATGATGGATGCCTAAGGACACCCTCCGGGTTGGAGAGATAGGCAGGATATCTCTCAATGCCATTTGCAGGGAATCATAAGCAGGTGAAGACCTCTGCTTGGGAAAACCCTGAAGCAAATGGGGAGCCACTGTGGGAGACAGAAGCCTGGACTGGATGGGCTGTGGCCTCTTCCAGCAAGGCTGTTCTTATGTTCTTCACACGACCATTGCGGCTCCATAGTCACATGACAAAAATTTGGACTCTTGGCTACTGGTTCCTATTTACAATGGTTGCAATATTTGCCGCCCCGAGTCCCTTTGTGGTGAGATGGGTGCGGGTTATAAATGTGAAAAATAAATAAATAAATAAATAAATAAATTTCAGGGTCACGTGATCAGCTTTTTTGACTTTCTGATAAGGAAAGTGAATGGGAAGCTAGGTTCACTTAGCAAGCATGTCACTAACTTAGCAACTGCAGTGATTCAATTAACAACTGTGACAAGAAAGAATAAAATGGAGAAAAATTCACTTAACAAATGTCTCACTTAGCAACATAAATTTCGAGCTCAATTGTGGTCATAAGTTTAGGACTACCTGCACATCTGAAAAAACTACTGCGTGCTTCTGCAATAATTCAATTTCCCTCAACATGACATCTAGGTAATATCTATTTGGCCAAAAAACAAGAATATATTCATAGTTTTTTCAGCCGTCTTATTCACTGGAAAGTTAAATAATGAAACACCCCTGCTGGAAATACTTCCAAGTCTGTTAACAAATATAAACTAAATATAAATCAAACATTTTCACTTTACATCAGTATGCAAACCCAGTTATCTCCTGACAAGCACTCTATAATTAAGATCTTCAAAAAAATGATGTAAGTGTCTTAAGACTTTTTAGAGTATATTTTTAGAGGCAATATTGAGAGATTTTTTTTTTTAATGCTGTCAGTTTCACAACTCCCTTCAAGAAGAGAATTCACAAGGAAGCCACAGATTACAGCTGGGAAGAAAAAGAGTCAGTGAATAATTGCAAACTCTTTGATTTGGGGATCCTGATTTCCCAATTGTAGTTTATACCAAGGGATTTATATAAGAGGGAGATTGGGATATATTTCTTAGTAGCATGAAAAATGTTCTCTGGATATACTTATGGATTCTCTACTATTATTCTCTACTATTATTTTCTTGTATACAAGAGATAAGTCCTGACATATATTATTTCCAGAAGGAGGGTAAAGAAATATAATAAACATTTGATCCATTACAGAAATAAGCCTGCATTTCCTATCTGCAAACTGAAGAGGTTAAGAAAACAGCAGACACCTTACAGAGGAATGGCAGATGCTCTTCTGGCATCCATAAATCCCACAGAGTTTAGCAGTTAGGTAAGAGGAGTCTCTGCCCGCATGTTGTGCATCATCAGAGCTCATAAACAGAAAGTCTGATAATGAGAGAGAGAGAAATTACACATAACGAGAGTGCGTCTTCGCAGACAGCTATCTTAAAAACTCATAAGAAACTACAAGCACAGTAAATAGCCACTGTACCTAACAATACCTTGAGATTTACAGGCATAGGTGTCCAAGACCAAATTCTGTCTACCTTCAGGAGTCAAGAGGTATCTCGACACAGCAAACACACAAATAAGGAGAAGGGAAGAACACATTCAATACAATACAATACAATACAATACAATAGCAGAGTTGGAAGGGACCTTGTAGGTCTTCTAGTCCAACCCCCTGCATGGGCAGGAACCTTATACCATTTCAGACAAATGGCTGTCTAACATCTTTTTAAAGACTTCCAGGGTTGGGGCATTCACAACTGCTGGAGGCAAGCTGTTCCAGAGGTTAATTGTTCTTACTGTTAGGAAATTTCTCCTTAGTTCTAAGTTGCTTCTCTCCTTGGTTAGTTTCCACCCATTGCTCCTTGTCCTGCCCCCAGGTGCCTTGGAGAAAAGTTTGACTCCCTCTTCTTTGTGGCACCCTCTGAGATATCGGAACACTGCTATCGTGTCTCCCCTGGTCCTTCTCTTCATCAAACTAGACATACCCAGCTCCTGCAGCCGTTCTTCATATGTCTTCATATGTCTTCAGAAATTAGCAAAATTGATCCCTAAGGTAAACTTCTATTGGTATCTTCCAAGGCTTGACGACCATCTTCAAAGCGCTCCATGGCTCGGGACCTAGTTATATGCGAGACCGTCTTCTGCCCCATACATCCCTTAGACCGATACGCTCCCACAGAGAGGGCCTTCTCCGGGTGCCATCGGCCGGACAATGCCAGCTGGCGACACCCAGGGGAAGGGCCTTCTCTGTGGCGGGCCCTACCGTGTGGAACGACCTACCCCCTGAACTCCGCACCATCACCGACCTCCGCCTCTTCCGCCAGTGTTTAAAAGCACACTTATCAAGCCGGCCTAACATAGCCTCCGCTGTGACTAATTTTAGATAGTTTTAAATGGGAGATTTTAATTGGTCTTAGCACAGGTTTTTGCTATTTAATAGATTTTTTAAATTTATATGTTTTGTACTATTTTTGTATGTTGTTTTTAAATTTCTGTGCGCCGCCCTGGGTCCTTTTGGAGAAGGGCGGGATATAAATTGAATAAAATAAAATACAAAAATAAAAAATGGGGCTTTCAAAGCCAAGCTGAGCCAATAAAGTACTATAGGCACAATTCCTGCCAGGGAAAAACAGGCTGTAGAAATGCTGCCAAGGTTCCTCTGGATGGATGAACTAGACCAGTGATGGTGAACTTTTTTTGCCTCGGGTGCTAAAAGCATGCGCTTGCGCACCATTGCACGCACTCGGGCGTCCACCCCCATAATTTAATCCCCCCATACCATGCCCCCTGTGCATGCATGTGTGACACCCCACCCTGCTGCCCCGCGCATGCATACACAACTTTCTTGGAGCCTGGGGAGGGCGAAAACACCCCCCTCCCAGAGGCCCTCCGGAGGCCGGAAACCAGCCCATTTCCCAACTTCCGGTGGGCCCATTAAGTCCGTTTTTCACTCTCTGGAGGCCTCAGGAGGCTTTCCTGAAGCTTCCAGAGCACCAAAAAACTGCTGAAAATCAAGGCCGAAAATCAGCTGGCCAGCATGTGCATGCGTGCTGGAGCTGACAGGGCAACACCTCACGTGCCCTCAGAAATGGCTCCGCGTGCCACCTGTGGCACACGTGCCATAGGTTCGCCATCACGGAACTATACTGTGTTCTGCCAGACCACATAGAGCAGGTAGATAAGCTAGCTTCTGGTAAAGACCAGACAATGTCCAGGAGCCCTTTCACCATAGCACCCACACCCCAGTTAAGTCAGTCTCCTCTACTTCCAGTGAATGGTGAGGCTGAGACATGAGGCTTTTCAGGTCATATCATTTCCTCTTTTCTTTGCAAACTTTTCTCAATATTCAGGGCCAAATTCTGATGCTGGTTGCAGAAACTCATAGCTGCATCTCCACCGGCAAGGAATCCATCTCACACCTTTTTCGTCACTAAAACAATAACCACCAGAACACTCCTAGATTATTCATGGTCTAGGGAGCCTCCTCTCCAGAGGTGGTAGCCAGCAGGCTCTGACCAGTTCTGGAGAACCGGTAGCAGAAATTTTGAGTAATTCGGAGAATCGGGAAATACCACCTCTGACTGGCCCCGCCCTCATCTATTCTCTGCCTCCCGAGTCCCAGCTGATGGGGAGGAAATGGGTATTTTGCAGCAACCTTCCTCTGGAATAGGGAGGGAATGGAGATTTTACAGTATCCTTCCCCTGCCACGCCCACCACGCCACTCCCACAGAACCGATAGTAAAAAAAATTGAATCCTACCACTGCTCCTCTCCCCTTACATGCTACGAGATAAGCAATACTCCATTCAAAATACCACACTGTGCTTTCCATGGAGATTGTCCCTTTGTTGCTTCATGAGGGAGACAAACTGAAATCTTGACTCATACAGTGCTATATATGATCTCCCTTCAGTTGCCTCAGGAATGGGATTTTGAGTAGGAGAAGAATTAGGATGAAAGTAGAGCATCCCTCTATTCTCAGCTTACGTGATGGTATGAAAGTGGTATAAACACCACTATCAAGTCCATGTGAAGGTGTAAATGAGGTGGGGAGCAGTTGAGAGCCAGGCTTTTTAGGGCTTTTTAGGGCAAGGGTTGAAATTAAGTCAGCTGCCAAGAACTGCCCAGCTTTTAAGATCAAGCAGCACATGGCAAAGGGTCTATTAAATTGTAGGGCAGGATGAGGACTATTTCACCATGCAAAAATCCAGGATATTAATTTATGCTACATGGGGGAGAATCCTCTCTCCAACTTTCCTAGTGTGGGGCATTATGCTGGACCGGTAACTTGTCCACTATTCTTGGTCTTTTGCCTGGCCATGCTGAGTCAGTTTCCTATCTCCTGTTGTATAGAGTTGTTAAGCTACTTATGCAAAACTGAGTGAGGGTGTTCTTTACTTCCCACTAGTTAGACTTAATCTTCCATTTCTAACCCCTTTGTCCCAACTGGTACAGTATTTTAAATGTCTTTACAAATGCAGGGTTGCTGGAGGGCAGTACTGCATCAAGGTCATATGGTACTTAGTCTATGTCAGGGGTCTGCAAAGTTGGCTCTTTGAAGACCGGTGGACTTCAATTCCCAGAATTCCCCAGCCAGCTATGCTGGCTGGGGAATTCTGGGAGTTGAAGTCCACCGGTCTTCAAAGAGCCAACTTTGCAGACCCCTGGTCTATGTTGATAGCACCACTTCCCACCAATGGGAAGTTCTGTATGTTTAGAATGATTCGGTAAGCAGGCTGGCATTGGTGCCCCCTAAGCTTTGGTGTCTTAGGTCAGTGTCTGCTTATCCTTATATTCATCTTTATTCTTTAGGCAACCTTCTCTGGAGGGAGTTTTGTGCCATCACTCGTGGTACGAGTGTGACAATGCAAGAAGTGAGTCCTACAAAGACTTTGTCTTTGAGAGTGATTTTATATTCAGTACTGGTTCTAACTTATTTCTAAAATATATATATAACAATCTCATACAGCATAGACAAACCTCTTAAATGAAACATGTAAATGACTTCGTGACATTATGTGCTAAAATTATTCTAAACATAAACGTTAACATGATGAATCTTTTTTCTTGTAGATGATGAGCAATTTATTTGCAAAAAAACAGCCCTCAATTTCCTGCAATCAACCAAGCTGAAATGACAGACTTAATTGGTTGCCTTCCCTTTTCTCATCACAGCAACAAATAAAGCTTTCAAAATAAATGCCTTTTGTCCTTCATTTACTGCAACCCACATCTAGAAATCTTTCCTTGAAGTCAAAATCCACGACATTTTAAGATCATTTCATTTGCTTCCAAAATGAAGAAACGAACTAATGTTATATCAGTTCAAAGAATGCATCCTATTGTAAAGCAGCAATACTACTACCAATGCAACTACTACTTAATAAATCAGTAGTGTCTTTAGTTTTATGCAACTAACACTATCTCTTCACAAATTAGCCACATGATCTATGATCAATTCCATCCAGGTCAACAGATAATTAATTTTTAATTAATTTTTCCAACACAAAATTCTCTTATTTACAAAACAGTTCCACTTTAAACATGGAATTGCTGTTGGAAGTCACCTAATACAGTTTATTCATGTCATTTGCCAAGAAGCGTTTGAACACTGGTTTTGGAGGGGCATGTATGTTTCTGTGTGTGTGTTTAAGGAAATAAAAATATAATTTGGGGGCATCTCTATCAATCATAATATTGATATTACAATTCAAAACATTTAGCCATTCTAGCTGTAAATCTAGGGATATATAGAATGATACACCTAGAGCAGGGATGTCCAAACTTTGGAACTTTAAGACTTGTGGACTTCAACTCCCAGAATTCCCCAGCCAGCTATGCTGGCTGGGGAATTCTGGGAGTTGAAGTCCACAAGTCTTAAAGTTCCCAAGTTTGGACATCCCTGACCTAGAGTAATGGCCCCCAACCTTCTGGGGCATTGGGGACCATTTCCATGGGTAAGGTTTTCCCGTGGACCAGAGGGGGCGTGGATTGGTGTGCTGCCTGCATCTGGTGAATGGGGCTTCACTTGTTTGCACAGCCCAGTTTCTGGCATGCTGTGAACTGGTGCTGGTCCATAGACCAAGGGTTTGGGACCCGTGATGTAGTGTTGTCAAACCTGCATTGGCACGACATCGCCGTATGACGTATAGCAACTTTTCCCCCCTTCAGATATGGGTGTGGCCCACAGGCCACAAGTTTGACAGCCCTGATCTAGACGTGCAGTGGATATAAAACATCTACACACCACTGTTAAAATGCCACGTTTTTGAGATGCTAAAATAAATTGTCCCAAAATAGATCGCTTCTGAATTTTTCCCACCTTTATTGGAAAGTATTGAACACAAACTAGTATCTTTTTAGGGGGGAAATAACAGTAAAAAACATACAATAAATGGTATGCAACACCCTTAAAATAATACTTTGCTGAAGCACCTTTTGATTTTATGACAACATTCAGTCTTTTGGGGTAGGAGCCTATTAGCATGGCACAAAGATTGTCTTGGGAATTTTTGCCTACTCTTCCTTGCAAAAAGTCCTCCAATTCTGTCAGATTGCAAGGGCAACTCCCGTGCACAGCCTTCTTCAGGTAACCCCACACGTTTTCTATTGGATCCAGGTCCAGGCTCTGGGTAGGCCATTCTAAAACTTTGATATTCTTCTGTGAAGCCATTCTTTTGTTGATTACGACAGGGGTCTCCAACCTTTACAACTTTTAAGTCTGAAGGACTTCAGCTCCCAGAAGCTGGCTGGAGAAGACTGGGAGCTGAAGTCCTTCAGACTTAAAGTTGCAAAGGTTGGGAGACCCCTGGATTAGGAGGCATGCCTTGGGTTGTTGTCTGCTAAAAAGTGAAATTTCTCTTCATTTTCAGCATTTTAGCCGAAAGTTTTCTGCCAAAATTGACTGATATGCGGAATAAGTTCATACCTTGACTAAAATACCTTCCGGGTGCGCTTCAAGGTGTTAGTCACCATCTTCAAAGCACTCCATGGCATGGGTCCTGGTTACTTGAGAGACCGCCTCCTACCACATACCTCCCTTCGACCTGTCCGCTCCCACAGAGTGGGCCTCCTCAGGGTGCCGTCAGCCGGTCAATGCCGGCTGGTGACTCCCAGGGGAAGAGCCTTCTCTGTGGCGGGTCCGGCACTCTGGAACGACCTGCCCCCCGATATCCGTACCATCACGGACCTACGACTCTTCCGTCAGATGTTAAAAGCACATTTCTTTCATCTAGCCGGCCTGACATAGACTAGGGAATAATGTTAAACTTTGATATTTATTGGTTTTAAATTTATTTATCCAAATTTTAGCACAGATTTAATAATTTAATTGTCTTTTATATTTTGTATGTATTGTTGGGTTTTTATCTTTCTGTGCACCGCCCTGAGTCCCTTTTAGGTGAAATAGGGCGGTATATAAATCGAATAAAATGAAAATGAAATGAAATGAAAACCCCAGTTCCAGCTAAAGAAAAGAAGCCCCATAATGCTACCACAACCATATTGCTGTAGGCCTCTTGGACCAGTTTTCTTTTTTTTCTTTTTATCAATTTTGAAGGAATATCCAGTTCTTGGTAATGTCACTATTGTGCTTTATTTTCTCCACCTGTTGATGACTGTCTTCACCGTGTTCCATGGTTTATCCAATGCAGTGGTAGGTTACAACCAGTATGTCTCAGTACAGGCGTACCGGTGCCTGCCGGAAGCATCAGGTACCGTTCCGTTCGAATGCTCCAGAGCCTTCCCACGCTCTTAACAGCTTTGCTGGCTGGAGAATTCTGGGAGCTGAAGTCCTTCAGACTTAAAGTTGCAAAGGTTGGAGACCCCTGCTGAACAGTATTCTAAAAATCAAGGCTAGTAATTTACTTAATAACATCTATAAAAACAAAACAGAGGTAAAATAAAAGCAGAATCAGGCTGGATTTGATACAGAGAGGCACAACTTGCATTAAGAGCTCACTACTGCAATCAAAACCATCCAAAAGCTTGGAGCAAAATTGCATATATAGTTATTAAATTACACAAACACTGCTGACTGCTGAATACTGCTTCTCAGTGATTCTAGCAAGCATGACTGTATAATTAAGTACCATGACAAGAGGCCTAGATCTACATAAAGAGAAACTGTTGCTTCAAAACCTATGCAAAAAGAAATCCCGTTCTTACTGAACAATCATTCCTATGAATTGGAAAAGGAAAAAAATGTCTATGCCCTTTTCATATCATGCTTATAGTTTGTCACTGGCATGGGCATATTAATGTAAAAATTAGTATTCTGTGTTCAGATATCCTGCATATACTCAACTATCATATATAAGAAAATGTACTTTAACCATTTCAAAAATCTTCCATACAAAGAAATGCAGAGAGAGGCATGAAGAGTCCCATAGCCTGCCACGATCTCTTTGACAACTCTACTGGCTGTTGAATACAAGAGAACATACTCCAAGTTGCATGCAATGGCACAGTGCTAAATGGAGCTCACACTGATTTCATGTATCTTTACATTGAAATTGGCTTGTAAAAAATTCATCTGGAGAGCTAGCGTAACAATTAACAACAGGGAGCACGAGGTAGGTAGGCAGGCAGATAGGGATGGAGGGAGAGAGATTAGAAAGAAGATGATAGAGAGATAATAGATGATAGATAGGCAGATAGAGATATAAATAGTGTGCGCGCACGTGTGTGTGTGTGTGTAATACACCCACACTTCCTTTTTTCACTTGCAAAATATGAGTTATACAATATATAGTGAATTCAGAAAGTATCCAGATCCCCTTCACTTTTGTCAATTTTGTTGCGCTGCAGCCTGATTCTACAGTTGTTGAAATTCATGATCCTCTCATTAACCTAGTACCCCACTATGACCAAGTGACAAAAGAATTTTAGAAATATCTGTAAATTTATTAAAAAGAAAAAAAAAACTGAAATATCACATTGGCATTAAGTATCCAGACCCTTCACTCAGTACTTTGTGGAAGCGGCAGCAATTACAGCTTCGAGTCTTTTTGGGGTATGACACGGCACACTTTGCACACTCGATTGGGGGATTTTATGCCATTCTTCCTTGCAAATCCTCTCAAGCGCAGTCAGGTTGGATGGCAACTGTCAGTGCACCGCCATTTTCAGGTCCCTCCAGAGATGTTCAGCAGGGTTCCAGTCAGGGGTCTAGGCCAGGGGTCTGCAAAGTCGGCTCTTTTAAGACTGGTGGACTTCAACTCCCAGAATTCCCCAGCCAGCTATGCTGGCTGGGGAACTCTGGGAGTTGAAGTCCACCAGTCTTAAAAGAGCCGACTTTGCAGACCCCTGCCATAAGAGGAAAGCATTTTGTTGATTTTGGCAGTACTGTAGTGGTGAAAGGTTTTTAATATTTTAAAAATAAACCCTTCCTTTTTTGCCTTTGCAGGTTGTTTCCATGTTCCTCGTGCTCTCTATATGTGTGAAGAAATTCTGAAATCCTTGCTGGAAACAAAATCCGCCATTCAGAAATGAAATCTTCTTTTGACTTTTGTAAAAGGCTGTATTTTCTACATTTTCTGCCCTCAGGGGAGTCTAATTATAAAAATGATCTTTTCTGATCACTTTGAAACTCACCCCTCAAAGCCACCCATATCTCATTTTAGAAGCCAAACATTTATTTTTACTTGTGATTTTTTGCTTTTAGATACTTTAGAAAAAGGAAGTCCCTATCATTTCTCACTTCAGATTCAAACTGGTTTGTTTTTTTTTAATCTGTGATCTGACTAAATTTGGCAACACCATTATGAATAAATCTGCGGACTGCTACAGAGCCACATTTATACACTGCTTAAAAGAGCAGATAGATGGTTAAAGGTAACAATTATTTGCATTTTCTATTGGGGTGGGAAAATATTTTTTTAATCTCTGCTTTCTCTCCCTGATCATGATTTACTTACTGGTCATTGCCAAACATTTCATTTAGATTTGTGCAATAAAAAGACACAAAATGTTCTGAAAAATAAATATCCCACTTTTATTTTAGTGTGCTTAGTGTGACATAAATACCTCCACTTACAATTGGATTAGAAGGTTCATCACTAAGCATCATGCTTAAGTGAGATATGCCTGATTTGGTATGTCTCTTTTTTGCCGTGGTCATTAATGAAATCATGTCATTAAGCAAAGTCAGCTTCTTCTATTGACTTTTCTTTTTCGAAGCTTCCTGGGAAACTTCCTGGTCTAGGATATTCAGCGTTCTCCCTAAGCCACTCCTGTGTAATCTTGGCTGTGTACTTAGGATCATTGCCATGTTGGAATGTGAACCTTCGGCGAAGTCTGAAGTCCCGAGCACCGTGGAACAGATTTTCATTGTGGATATCCCCTGTATTTACTCCATTCAGCTTTCCCTCCCTTTTTGCATTGAGGAGAGGCTCCTGTCTAGTCACCCCGCCACAAAGCCCAGATCGGTGGAGGGCTGCAGTGATGGTTGTTCTTCTGGAACTCTGTCCCATCTTCACAGAGGATCTCTGGAGCTCCGTCAGAGTGACCATCGGGTTCTTGGTCATTTCTCTTACTAAGATTCAGATTCAGATTTATTGAATTTGTATACCGCCCTTCTCCCTTTCGGGACTCAGGGCGGTGCACAGCCAACGGTAAAAGTAGGTAATACAAAAACTAAAAACAAATGTTAAGATATATTAAATAGATTGGCCTGCCAATTTTCTTCCACTTGAGACTTATGGAAGCTTCAGTGTAGTAGAAATTTTATTGTAGCCTTCCCCAGATCTGTGCATTGCAATAATCCTACCTCTGAGCTTTGCAAGCAGTTTCTTTGACCTCGTGGCTTTTTCTCTGCTACAGTAAGCAGTCAGTGTGAGGCCTTCTAGAGAGAAGGTGTGTGCCTTTCCAAATCATGTCCAATCAATTTAATTGACCACAGATCGACTCCAATGCAGGTATATAAATATGTCAGCAAAAATCAAGAGAAATGGGGGGCTCTGGAGCTAAATTTCAAGTGTACTTATGTCAATGTAATATTTCAGTTTTTTTTTCTTTTTAATACATTTACAGCCATTTCTAGAATTCTGTTTTCACTGTGCCATTATGGGGTACACTGTAGATTAATAAGAAAAAATGAATTTCAACAACTATAGAATCAGTCTGCAGAATAACTAATTTTACAAAAGTGAATACTTTCTGAATGCACTGTACATACGGAAGCATCAGCAGGCAGAGTGGGGGATTTCCCTACAAGAGACATGGTCATATGCTGTAAATATTCCAGAAAAGTGTGGGAACAATGCAAGCAGTGGTATTGGGTGCAAAATTCAGCTTCTAGTCCTTTGGACGTGTGAGATTTCACTTGAAAATGTGGGAGAATCCAATGCCTGCTGAAACTGAAGGTCAGCTTAGACGCTAGATATTATCAAACGATATGGGAATTGCGTTTCTGAGCAATGTATTTTGCATCTACCCTTGATATCGCAAGGTATGCGTGCACATATTGGTTGATTGATTGAATAAATTTATGCCACCCGTCTCACCCAAATTATGAAATTTGGAAGGTTGCTGGGGTGATATACAGCATTAAAAATACTAGTATCCGAAATCATGGGAAGAGAATAATATATGTCCAGGAAGAAATGTTTCCTGATTCAGCACGAACAGATTTTGTGTTAAGACAACAGGTTTCATGTTAACAAAAGAAGTAAGAATGAACTTTAAAAAATAAATAAATTAAAATTAAAAATTTCTATTAAAATTAAAAATGAATTACTTCCACCAACACCCGGTCTAGAATTCAAAAGGCCATGATCCATGTCAGACCCCAGGGTGCTGGAAGTCCATTGCTTAATGGGATGGGGGGTATTAAGAAAGGAGCCAGCAAATAAGGAGGAGGGGGGAAAACACATCTGCTTTATCTACCAGCTTTATCAACAGAAACAAGAGGGAAGAGTAAAGAGACACAGAAATGGATAAAGCCCCTCCCCCACCCCTCCGCACAAAAGCCTCTGAAAAATCAGAACTGACAACTCGGAAGCTATACTCAATGGGGAGAGAAAACTCAGCTGGAACACGGGAGAAGGAGGAATTAGTTGACAAAGGAAAAGGAAGGCAGTGATATCAGGCCATTCCCCACCCCCTAGACCCATGCAAGGCCTGGATTCAGCAACAGGATAAGAGCAGAAAGCCGAAAGAGGGACAAAATAAGAAAGCCTTTAGAGCAGGGGTCCCCAACATTTGCATCTTTAAGTCTGAAGGACTTCAGCTCCCAGACTTCTCCAGCCAGCTTTGCAGGGGTCTCCAACCTTTGCAACTTTAAGTCTGAAGGACTTCAGCTCCCAGAAGCTGGCTGGAGAAGTCTGGGAGCTGAAGTCCTTCAGACTTAAAGTTGCAAAGGTTGGGGACCCCTTGCTTTAGAGGAAGTATTTGCTTCGATCCAGTGGGCCGTAGAGAAGACAATGAAAATAATCTATATCGCGCTAACAAATACTGGAGTTAGGCATTCAAGAGCCTACAAATAATCTGATTTATAACATGGCTCAAATCTTCGCCGAACACAGCTAGAGGAAGTCCTCAGCATACGATTGCAAGCGGGGCTGTAATTTCCATTGTAAGTCATTACGATTGTAAGTCAAGTCAGATACAATTTTATGACAATTTTTAGTGCCGTTGTTGTTAAGTGAATTCACTTTCCCCGAGGGGTGTCTTTTGCCAGAGATCAGCAGAAAAGGTAAAGAGCTACGATCATGGGACTGAAGGAGGTTGCAGCTGGTAGCAAATGCCAGCCAATTGCCAAGCAACCAAAATGCAATCGTGTGACCCCGGGGATCTTGGGACAGTTACAAGTCACTTTTTCTGAAGTCCTCTAACTTTGAACTGTCATTAAATGAACAGTCATAAGTCAAGGACTACTTATATTCTTCTCATGCAAACTGTCTTGTTCTTTAGAAAGTAGTTTGCTTAAAAAAGAATTTCCTTAGTGATGCAATTGCAAAGATCTTATTTATTAAGATATACCTGCCTTCAAATTTTTATGGTGGTTCAAACAGATGCTACCCTATTGACTCTCCAGCTAATCTGGTATTCAAAACTCATGTTCCTCAGAGCAAATTCTCGTTCACTAATGTTCTCCTTCCACTACCTAGCCTCGTGCCTTCTAGATGTGTTGCACTACATCTTCCATAATTCTCAGTCAATATGGCCAAACATTGTCCTATTTAGGAACTGTTGGAGATATAATCTAGTACAGGGTTCTCCAACCTTTGCAACTTTAAGTCTGAAGGACTTCAGCTCCCAGACTTCTCCAGCCAGCAAAGCTTAAAGTTGCAAAGGTTGGAGACCCCTGCAAAGCTGGCTGGAGAAGTCTGGGAGCTGAAGTCCTTCAGACTTAAAGTTGCAAAGGTTGGAGAACCCTGATCTAGTACACTCAAGGGGCAGTATGCCCTACCATTGCAGCTTAGCTAGCTTCATCTTATACCTTGAGTTAACTTGCTTTGGTCCCAACTAATTTACAGTACTGGCAGAGGCAGAAGAGCAAATATGGCCTCTATCCTTAATGAAAGCAAAGAGCCCCCAGAGGTGAAGTTATTAAAGCAGATCATTCCACAAGTGCTTCTCCCTCTGGTAGTAAAAGTACCTTTGTAATAATAAATTAAATAACCCTTCGGTTTCCTTCCATTGAATGAATGGCCTGAAACAACAACCTCATTCTATCTCATGGGAAAACCAAGCATATCCTACATTTGGATCTGACATCTGGTCTAAAGCTAAACTACTTGGGTTCAAAGGGTCTGTATTCACTGCGCCACTGGATGAATTTGTATTGCTGTGGCCACTTTTCTAAAAGGACTAAAAAGGAGATTCACAACCAGACCGAAAACAGCACATCTAGAATGGAAAAAGTCAGCTTGTATTCAGCCACTTCCTCTAGTTTCCAAGTATGTAAACTAATAAAGCCCCCTTCTACCTCCGCAGCTTCTCTTTTAAAAGAAAAAAAAAAAAAGAGCAGCAAAATTGCCACATTTTCAAATAAAGCAATGGACAGCAAACATCTACTTCTTTACTTGCCATTCTTGGAGATAAAGATGATATGAGAGGATTTTGCTTTGTCACTACCATCTCCCACGCAGAATGTCAAGTGAGGTAGTAAGCCTGGAGATGGAGATGCTCTTTGGCATGTTGGAAGCCATGGCTACCACACCGGCTATTCCTACCCCAGGGGCATGCCGTCTGTAACACCAAAGTCAACCTATCAGCAAATTCCACTGAACTAAGGCCCATGATGAAAGCATCCCCAAAACCTCCTCAGGGGCTATTTTCCACACTCAAAAGCTCCTACATAGATCTTCAGAAGCGCTTCTGAAATAGAGGAATCACCTTTTGCTCCAGGGAAGAATAATAGATCAGAATAAGAGAGTTGGAAGGGACATTGGAGGTCATCTAGTCAACGCCCCTGCTCAAGAAGGAGACCCTATACCTGTGATGGCGAACCTATGGCACGGGTGCCACAGGTGGCACGCGTAACCATTTCTTACGGCACGCAAGGCGTTGCCCTGTCAGCTCCAGCGCACATGCATGCATTGGCCAATTGATTTAAGTCTTCTTTTGAGGCCATTTTTTGCCCTCTGGAGCAGCTGCCTCCCCATCTCCAGAGGCTTCAGGAGCCTCCCTGAAGCCTCTGGAGATGGGGAGGCGGCTGCTTTCGCCTGGGGAGGGCGAAAAAAGCATGCCAAAAGCAGAGGGCCATGCACATAGCATTATGGGTGTGGCACACCCGCGCACATCCTCCCTGCGCTCCCCTAGCTTTTGGCACGCGAGTCAAAAAAGGTTAGCCATCACTGCCCTATACCTTTTCAGACAAATAGCTGTCCAGTCTTTTTAAAAGCCTCCGGTGATGGAGCATCTACAACTTCTGAAGGCAAGCTGTTCCACTGGTTGTTCTCATTGTTAGGAAATTTCTCCTAAGTTCTAGGTTGCTTTTCTTAGTCTTTGGAAAATAGGTTGACTCTCCCTTCTTTGTGGCAGCCCCTCAAATATTGAAACATTGCTATCATGTCATTCAGTCTTTCTCTTCACTAGAGTAGACGTACCCAATTTCTTCAACTGCTCTTTATATTTCAGCCTCCAGTCACCTAATCATCTTTGTTGCTTTTCTCTGCATTCTTTCCAAAATCTCAACATCTTATTTATATTTTGGTGGCCTAAACTGGATGCAGTATTCCAAGTGTGGTCTTACTAAGGCTTTATAAAGTGATACCAATACTTCACATAATCTTCATTCTATCTGTTAATGCTGCCTAGGTTTGTGTTGGCTTTTTTTGGCAGCTGCAGCACATATTTAAATGATTGCCCACTAGGACTCCAAGATCCTTCTCAAAGTTACTGCCATTGCCTTCTTTTAGCGGGAACCCAGGAAAAGGAAAGAAAGCATAAATTCATTTGGGTCTAAATATAATTGTTTTCTATTTCTCCTTTGCGTGTAGTAGCGTGTATCCAGTCTTGTATGGTTTAGGAGGAGTATTGTAGTGAGCAAGGTAGTAGGACTTCTGGGAGAGAAAATTAAGCTTAGCAATGGGCAGAGATACCCCAACAATAAAGCAGACCTGTGTGTTTTCAGGTGCCAAGTAATCGAAGATATACATAGGAAGGTAGCTTAATGGATGTGCAGTTTTAGAGCCTGTTCCCATGATGTGTAATATATGTTACTTAATCAAATCAAACTATGATAAATCCGCCCTGTTGCATTTAGAGCAGGGGTCCCCAACCTTTGCAACTTTAAGTCTGAAGGACTTCAGCTCCCAGAATTCTCCAGCTAGCTTTGCTAGCTGGAGAATTCTGAGAGCTGAAGTCCTTCAGACTTAAAGTTGCAAAGGTTGGAGACCCCTGATTTAGAGGATTTCCTGCTGGAACCCCCTGTTCAGTGGCACCCCAGGTGTCTGCCACAAAGCCCTGCCTCAATGCCATCAATGGTGCTCTGCCACTGATAAGAGAGAGAGGTCTGCTTCACAACTTAATATCCATTGAGTAATATCCTATGCAAATTGCATTAAAATGGAGCACTATCCTCTCGTACAGCTGCTCCTTACTGAAACTGAGCTTATACTCCCATGCACACACCCTGTTGTCTCAATGATGGTGATCCCCAAGTGGGGCCACTCTTCTTTCTGCCTCGCACATCAAAACGCCTTAGAAATTTTGCGTGTCGATTGGTTAAATTATAGTAAAGGCTGTGAACCCAGACTGCTGGACCAAAGCCTTCTGGTATTCGGTGGAAGCTTCTGTTATACACAACAAGCCAAGGCATGTTCAGAAGATGCCATGTGCTGGGGGGGGGGGGGGGGGGTTGAAAAGGGAGAGGAGCTGCAGATGAATGGGGCAGAGGCAGAATTATTGCTGGTTGATCAGTCACAACAGAGAGGAAGTTGAACAACCGGAACCTTGAAGAGGGGATGTTGCATTATAATCAACAGCTTTGCTGTACAAGGGTGTCTTCAGATGGGAAGTGGAAATGAATATTTTACAGAGAAGAGAGAGAGGTTGCTGGGAATCAAGACTGTTCTCCTGTCAATCTGGTGTATTTCTTTTTTCTTTTTCCACTAAAGAGCCTCACATTATGCCCTGAAGCCACATATCTTTTATCTGTGCAGAGCATGTTCATGCCTATGCTCCTGGAACATCCCAAAAAAAAATACCCCACCACCCCAGTATTGTAGCTTTTGCTTCCTTTTTTTACCACCTCTAGCAATAATATTATCTGGGTTGAAAAATCTGGGTCACATTTTCCTAGGTTTCAGGGGCGGGGAGGGGTGGCGGGACAACGCATTTGTCTGCCAGCAATCAAAACGCAGCCGCAATGGATCCCCGCAAGGAGGATGATCCTTGACAAGGCAGGCATCCCAGCGGGAATGGGGGCTCCAGCAGACGGCGCCTTGAATCCCCCAGGCCTACATGCTCACAGGCAATTGGGGGGGGGGGGGAGAGAGTGGGAGGGCCACCACGCCGTTGTCACTGCGGTTCCCACCTGCAGAAGCAGGGAGACGTCCAGCTCCGGAGGGCCGCTTCCGCCGCCCCCTCCCCCGCTCCCCACTCCCTGGCTACGATAGCGCAGTGGCGCTCCCCAAGCACGCCCTCCTCCCCCCCAGTACCCATCCACACGGTGCACCCCTATCCCCTCGTACGCAGCCCCGCCCCACCCGCCCGCTCGCTGCAGCGCCCCGACTTCGCCCTCCGGTCCCCGCGCTCTTGACTCTCCACCTCGTGCAGCCCCACCCACTCCAGCAGCCGCCCCACTGGACGCCCCCCCGGGCTCACCTTTCACCTGGGTCTCGTATTCGGCCAGGCTGCCTCGCTCGCGGCGCGCTTTCCCCGGCGCGTTCATCTCGACGGGCTGGGGCAGGGCGCAGCTAGGGCCGCCGCCGCTCGCCTGCAAGATGCGCCCGGGAGATGCGGCGCGGTGTGTGCCGCGCTCCTGGGCGAGGCACCGCCCCCTTCCCTTCTGGTTGCCTTCCCCACCGGAGAAGCTGGGGCTGGAGCGGCGGGATTAACCCGCTGCCTCCCGGCTTCCCCTCGTCTCCTCTCCGTGCCAGCCGCTATCAGCCCCCCCCGGTGCCAGGCGCTCGAGTGGAGGGTTGGAGGAGCCAAAGGCTTTGTGCCACTCGCTCCTCCGGCGCTCGGACTGCACGGGAATCAGCAGCAGCCGAAGAAACGCCGAGGGCGACTGTTGCACCACCAGATTGCAGCCTCCTCTGCGAATTGCGTTGGAGTAACTACAGTGCACCCCCCTCCTCCTCCTCCTCCTCCTGCGTCGCCCATTTCCAAGCAAATAGGATGGCCATCGTGAGTTGCCGCTGAGAAATTACACCTTCCCCTTCATCGCTTATTCTTCCAAGAAATAACAGCAGTACGTTAGTCATATGGAGTTGGCCCCGAGGGCTGTAACTTGGGATAAAGCATGTTCAGTGGAAGACCTTGGGTGCTTCATGTTGCAAGGATTGTCCCTGCAAGAGTGAGCAAAACCGTTGTGCTTGTATCAGTGCACTGACCAAACAGGAGGAGTCACAGGAAAAGCGTGAGAAACCTATCTAGGAAAACTACTTCTGCCCTTAAATATAATTAACTGTACTATTAGAGCATCATGCCAAGACCAGGTATTTGATTGCTGGCTTAGCATGGTGGAAGAACTATCTGTTGTGGCTCTGTACTATTTGTGAGCCAGGCCACCATGGCTTGCTCCATAAATCATAGTGTATAAATCTTAGCTTTTGATGAAACTAAGGCTCAAAGTTATTGCATTCTGTAAAATTTTGCCTTCCCGGGGAAGGGGAAATAAACCACTTTAAAACCACTGTCAAAATAGAATAAGATTCCTTTTTCACCCACACTTTTCTCTCAAGTCTCCTTCCTTTGATTCAAGCTGCATAAATGATGAAGTATCTCCAGAAATCCCTTCAAGGAAGGCCTTTGTGCAAATAGATCAGAGGTGAATGGGGCTGGAGCTGGAAATTGGGCTTCTTTATGTCTGCCCTCCTTTAAATAAACCCATTTCATTGTATTGGAGGGTACTGTTTTCTCTCCTGGAAGATAATTTATCTCCTGGAAAATAAAAGGAATGGGAAGCACATGATGTGTTTTGCCTCAGGCAATGAAATTTCTCCAGCCAACTGAAAGCAGAAGAATTTAACTGAAGTAGATTATCATTAGGCCAGAGACGGGCATCCTGGTGCTCTTGGCCAACATGTGCCTGTAGATACTATCTTGGCATCCATCCAGCAATCTCACTCACCTAATTTTTGATAGGCTCCTTGAATCATAAATAAATGAAATGGAAGAATGCCAGACTTCAAATTCATTTTCATTTCTAAGAACATCTCTGGGACCCACATGGGCCTCAAAGGCAATTGGCTAAAATGAGTCATGGCTACAGACTTTTTTTTTAATTTGCAAATATGTACAAGGCAGTGGTGGGTTTCAAATTTTTTAGAACCTACTCTGTAGGTGTGGCCTATTTTGTGGGCGTGGCTTGGCAGTCATGTGACAGGGTGGAAGTGGCCACCTTTTAAAATGTGGTGAAACTCATTTAACAACGCTCTTGCTTAGCAACCAAAATTTTGGACTCAATTGTGATGATAAAGTCTTTCTTTCTTTCCTTCCTTCCTTCCTTCCTTCCTTCCTTCCTTCCTTCCCTTTCCTTTCCTTTCCTTTCCGTTGGGTCACTGGCAGCGGCGGGCCAGGTTTACTTCCAGGTACGCCGGTGGAACCCCCTCTCACCGGTTCTCTAAATTTCACCAACCGGCTCTCGCGAGTAGGTGCGAACCTGCAGAAACCCACCACTGGTACAAGGGTGACAGAAGGCACCTAGGAGCCAGGAAGCTCGTTTGGGGTACATCAGTCTTCTGTGACTGGTCATGTGGACCGCATCAGAAAAAAGGACATTTTCCCTCAGCATTTTCTGAAAATAGTCGCGAGAGGGCCTCTTAATTCCAACTGTGGCCCCAAGATTTGCTGTCCTTCATTTAATATGCATATTTTGTGTTACTCCAATGGAAGATGGGACAGGCAAAAAAAAGGTCAGGGGATTAATTCCTCTTTACAACACCATAAGGTTCATCACTGTTATTTAGAAATATTTCTGTGTTCTGATCAAAATAGAAAATAGAAGCAATAAACTAAATACAGTAAAGAGAAGCACTGCTATATTTAATATATAGCCGCAAAACCAGTAACTATCTTTAAATAGTTAATAGCTAGCCTAGACCAAAACAGGCAGCTTCTCTCTTTCAAAAGCTATTCTGCCTCAATGGAATAAGCAAGATCAGACCAGCCAGAAAAAAACAAAAAAACAGGGCATAAAACAAAGTATAAGTGATGTGGTGTCAACACTCAGGAGGGCTTGCATTCACAGGCCACTGCTAATTACATATGGAGTTTGGTGCTTGAAGCCTTCTTGCACTATTTTAACTCACACAAGAGTCAAATGTGCTTAGCTCAGTCACTAAATAATATTTGAAAGGTCAAATATGTAAGGCAAATTATAGTAAAAACATCACTTGTCTTGGCCATTTAAAAGCAGAGTCCTTTTTTTTCATTCAAAAGTATTTTTTTTTTAAAAATTAAAGAACAAGAAGTACACAGCTTTGTCTGAATCAGATTCAAATCAAGCATGTAAAGGAAAATTAAAATGAGCTGTGCCAGTAAAATGTTCCACATTTCCTGTCTTGTCTTCTATGATACCCCCACCCCACCCCCCTTGATCCCTTTTGCTAGGATCATCTATATAGCTAGCAAGAATAAGATTGAAGCTGGTGCCTCCGGTGCAAAAATGGGATTTCCCAGCACAGAAAGCTGCTTTGCTTTAAATTCTACACCCTGTGCTGGTCCACTTGCAAACACCCCCGCCCACTTGAAGGAAGCTGAACAGGCACTTTCAAAGCTGGGATTATGTGGCCTCTGCTTGCAAAACCACATGCCTAAATAACATGGGGGGGGGGGAGGACAGGAGGGGGGGGAGTCCTTGATATATAAAGATGGACAGAAGGACCATTCAGAGCGCCCTATTTTCACACTCCTCAACGGGCCAGAGGAGGAGAGGAGAAAAAAATATGCTGCATCTGAACTGCGACATCAGGCCTTGGGTTCAGGAACTCGGTCGGAGGCATTGCAAACCGACCACAGCCAACGCTTGAGAAAAAATGAGGAAGTTGAAAAGAGAACACAAGTCAAGCTTTGCAAGGAGTTTCACTTTTTAGGCTAAAAAGGGCTTCCTTTCCCTCTTCCCTGGCCTCCGGCACAAGCCCCTCAAGGGAGGTTGCTTAAGAAACGTCAGTGCAAGGGGCAAGCAAACTGAACAGGCCCAAGTAGATATTTTATTGGTGAACACCTGTGTTACAAAAATCTCACCTGACTGACTGCCTTCTCTTGGAAAGCAGCAGATTTTACCTCAGACTCCAAACTGGAATACCTCTTTATTCCCCCTAGAGCAGGGGTCTCCAACCTTTGCAACTTTATGTCTGAAGGACTTCAGCTCCCAGACTTCTCCAGCCAGCTTTGCAGGGGTCTCCAACCTTTGCAACTTTAAGTCTGAAGGACTTCAGCTCCCAGACTTCTCCAGCCAGCTTTGCAGGGATCTCCAACCTTTGCAACTTTAAGTCTGAAGGACTTCAGCTCCCAGACTTCTCCAGCCAGCAAAGCTGGCTGGAGAAGTCTGGGAGCTGAAGTCCTTCAGACTTAAAGTTGCAAAGGTTGGAGACCCCTGCCCTAGAGCAGTGTTTCTCAGCCTTGGTGACTTTAAGTCCTGTGGACTTCAACTCCCAGAATCCCCCAGCCATCTATGCTGGCTGGGGAATTCTGGGAGTCGAAGTCCACAGGACTTAAAGTCACCAAGGTTGAGAAACACTGCCCTAGAAGGCCCTTTTTCTTCTTCAGCCAATGATTCCACCATAGCTGGGGAATTGTTTTTATAATCATGACATATAAATGCAGACTTTTTTTTTTTTTAAGTAGGATGGGTTGAAACTTTTTTTTGAACCTTGACCACAAAGAACGAAAGCACAGCTACTGCAGTGTACCAGAGGAACCCATGGCAAGGTTTCTCAACCTTGACAACTTTAAGATGAAGGGACTTACATTCCCAGAATTCTCCAGCCTGCATGGGAATAAAACACTGCTCAACATCGCTGAATACCCAGGAGGGTCACAGGTACCTTCCCTGACTCATTTCCAGATTTCTTGCCACCATATTTAATCCAGCAGTGCGAAATACAATATTTATTATAAAATACCCAGGTTTATTTTGTCCAGGGCCAATCAAGTTTTCTCCCCCCCCCCCCATGGAAATGTGGGAGAACTACAGAGAAAGGTGGTTGGAAACAACATTCCTTACTTTTCGCATCACTGTTCATATTGCAATTGTGATTAATGAATGCGTATTTTGGGATACAATACATGCATTAATCTGGATAAGGGAGATGCAGCAGTGGTGGGCGTGGCAGGGGAAGGATACTGCAAAATCTCCATTCCCTCCCCACTCCAGGGGAAAGTTACTGCAAAATCCCCATTCCCTCCTGATCAGCTGGGACTCGGGAGGCAGAGAATAGATGGAAACGGGGCCAGTCAGAAGGGACATTTCCCAGTTCTCCAAACTACTCAAAATTTCCGCTACCGGTTCTCCAGAACCAGTCAGAACCTGCTGAATACCACCTCTGAGATGCAGGATCAAATCCTTACTTAATCGAAAAGCTGTCATTTCACAGTTAACTTAGTTTACAAGATTGCAGTAGGTCGGGTCTGCAAAGTCGGCTCTTTTAAGACTGGTGGACTTCAACTCCCAGAGTTGAAGAGTTGAATTCTGGGAGTTGAAGTCCACCAGTCTTAAAAGAGCCGACTTTGCAGACCCCTGCAGTAGGTTAATAGTGGAGGGGAAGGGGGGGAGGATTTTAGCTGTAAGCATCCAAAGGAAATTTACATTATAAATACTAAGGTAGCTACATTATTATTAACATCCTTTTGCCTAATATTCCTTCTTTTTTAATTTTGTTGTTTCATATTTTTATTGTTTTTAATAATTATGGCTGATTATGAAATTTGATAAATATCAAAGCAAACATGGAATTCTTCAAATACTAGACATTTATTTCTGGGGTTTTTAGAACACACAAGACTACCAGTGAAATCCAGCAGCATTTGCACATACTAGTTCTTGCAACACAAGTTGCATTAAACATTTTGAAAGTGAAATGCAGTCACTGAACAAAACACCAGGGACATGCACTGAAACCCATCATTAGCTGATGGTTCCACCTGCCCACCTACCCCCTCCAGCAGGAAAGAAGAATAAAAACTAGTATAACCAGGGCAAAAAGAACCCATTGAATTGAAAAATGAGTTTTCGTTACTGATGTCTTTCAGTAATACTGCAGCCAGGACCGTTAAGTTGTTCATTTTCAACAATACCAGAGTTTTGTTGCTGGAGATGCTGTGGATCCAAAATCAAAGCATGCAAGCAGCAACTCTATATTCAGCATAAATTATCCACTTAGGCATCTGGTAAAATTTTGCCTAGTGGCTATCTCAAATGGAAGACAGATGTAAATTAACATTCAAAGGACGATATCCCAAGGCTTAGCTTTATTACATAGTATTTTGCTAGTCCACAAAATGTCTAGGAATTATGTGTTTATTATAATATACTTATATATTTGTTCTCATTTATTCCAATCTCATATTTTAATAAATATTATAAAACAACATGATGAAATAAGGTATCAATTACAAATACCAATCTTTGGGAAGAAGTCGCTCAGAAACACAATGTAAGAAGAAATATTCTTTAAAAGGATTCATTTTTTAAAAAAGAATGATGAAATAAGTTTAAAGTGAGGCTTTTAGATTCCAGAAATCCAAGCCTGATGAGATCTAAGCTGGAGATGAAAAAAAAGGGGGATTTTGGCATCATAGTGGGCTGCCATCCTAATTTGTAGTTGCTACAATGGCTAATTCTATGCCTGCAATAATCAGTATTAATTAGAACTACCAATATAACAATTCTATCATGTGGCTCTAAGGTGAAACTGTATTTGGGAATAATGTAGATATCCCCACTTTAAAAATGACATTACAATGGTTATGATTAGAAGGCTAGAGCAGTTCCTCTTCAAGGAAAACTTAAGATTTTTAGCTTGGAATGAAGGTTAAGCAGACGTGGCAGAAAATCATGCATAATATGCATAATATGGGGAGGAAGTAGGGCCCCCTTCCTTCTCTGACAATGTCAGGCCATCCACTGAAACTAGATGCAGACAGGTTGAAGACTGGCTGAGGGTTTATTGCACAGTGAAACCAGTGAATTCACTACTAGTAGTTATGGTAATGGCAGTCAGTTTGGATGGTTCAAAAGCGGGACAGGTTTATGGAGAACCAATAACTACTAAGATTGCAGGTTGTTTACCAGATCCTAAATCACAGCCACTATCCATCAATACTGGTTGTCGGAATCAAAAATGGAAGGTACTTTCATTCTCCAGTCCAGGTTTGTGACCCTCTCAAGTGCATCCAGCCAGCCACCATGTAACATAGAATCAGAGGTGGTATTCAGAAGTTTCTGACCAGTTCCGGAGAACTGGTAGTGGAAATTTTGAGTAGTTCAGAGAACCGGGAAATGCCACCTCTGACTAGCCCCGCCCCCGTTTATTCTCTGCCTCCTGAGTCCCAGCTGATCGGGAGGGAATGGAGATTTTGCAAAAACCTTCCCCTGGAGTAGGGAGGGAATGGAGATTTTACAGTATCCTTCCCCTGCCACGCCCACCAAACCAAGCCACGCCCACCAAGCCATGCCCACAGAACCGGGAGTAAAAAAAATTGAATACCACCTCTGGTTGCACAGAATGCAACATTAGATAGGTTAATGGCATGATGTACTGTGACATGATTGTACAGGACAGAAGCCCTTGTAGAAAAGAGCCAATTCATTGTCACTGGAGGTGTAGCCTGCATGCTGCAACAGAAAAATCCAGATTCATCATTAAGATCATGTGTCTTCAAGGCTGGGATAACTAAAGATTTATTCATTCATTTGATTTATACATCTGCCCGTCACACGTCCATGTACATGATTCTTTAGGCTGCAAAGAGAATGCGACATTTTGAAGCTGTCCAGCCTTTAAAAAAGAAAAATCTTGTATAAATTGTAAAGAAGTCACAGCGACTATGCAATATTAGACTAACAAGCAGTATCATTAATTCTGTTTCATTTACTCTTTCCACTCATCATAGCAGATAAAGGTGCTGGCCTCTGAACAGCAGAATATCTTTTCTCATATACTCCCATCCTGGTTTGAAGATTTCTCCAAATGCACACATAGGTAACTGCATCACACTGTTCCCTGTTGAGGTTCAGTAATAATATGCAAAGCAAAGAACTAAGAAATGGTAAGCAAAAGAAATTAAAAGCATGAGTTAAGAGGAGACAGTTATATCCGATGTTTGCTAACACCATTCACTATTCCTCATCATAAATAATTATCATTATCTCAACCATCTTCATACTCTGCTTCATACAATGACTTTTGTTCTTTTAAGATTTAGCCATTTTGAATTGTATTTATTTGACTTTTAGCCCATCTTTTAGTCTGGATTTTGGTGACATTAACAGCATTTTCTACTCCGTCCATCTTGTGAAGTAAGTCAACCATCCGTCCCAACCATCTTGTGAAGTAAGTCAAGCTGGGAGAAAGTGGCTGGCCCCAAACCACCAGTGGCTGAAGGTGGACCAGAAACTGGTTATCTCTGCTCCTAGTCCAATACCATAACCACCACAGCACCTCAGTTCTCAAGCCCAGTTTTACCCCCAAGCATCTCATACCTTTCTGCGTGAAGTAGGATTTCTAGTCTAAAGACTACTTCAAAAGCCAAGATGCAGCTGTCCACGTTCCACTGATTAGATGGTACATGCAGGATATAAACATCACTTCCATTTCCCAGGTTCCTTTGCCACTCTGGTCCTTAATGGAACGCTGAGCTCAGCAGAGTCACCAAATCTCCACACACACCCCACTCGTTCACACCTAGGCCTTGAGAGCTGTACAGTTATCACTGTTTCCAAGCAATAAATTGCATTCCTAATCTGAATATAGATAGTTTACAGCCATTCATTTAGTAACCATTCAAAGTATCAATGACAATGAAAAAAGTGCTTTACGAAAGTTTTTCCACTTATACAATATACAATATACAATAGCAGAGTTGGAAGGCACCTTGTAGGTCTTCTAGTCCAACCCCCTGCGTGGGCAGGAGCCCTATACCATTTCAGACAAATGGCTATCTAACATCTTTTTAAAGACTTCCAGGGTTGGGGCATTCACAACTTCTGGAGGCAAGCTGTTCCAGAGGTTAATTGTTCTAACTGTCAGGAAATTTCTCCTTAGTTCTAAGTTGCTTCTCTCCTTGATGAGTTTCCACCCATTGCTTCTTGTCCTGCCCCCAGGTGCCTTGGAGAATAGTTTGACTCCCTCTTCTTTGTGGCACCCTCTGAGATATCGGAACACTGCTATCATGTCTCCCCTGGTCCTTCTCTTCATCAAACTAGACACACCCAGCTCCTGCAACCGTTCTTCATATGTTTTAGTCTCCAGTTCCCTAATCATCTTGGTTGCTCTTCTCTGCACTCTTTCCAGAGTCTCCACGTCTTTTCTACATCGTGGCGACCAATGATCAATGCAACATCCCTGTAGTCACGTGATCAAAATTAGGACATTCAACTGGCATGTGTTTATGACGTTTGCAGTGTCCCAACGTCATGTGATCACCTTTTGCGACCTTCTGACAGGTAAAGCCAGATTTACTTAACAACCATATTAGTAACTTAACAACTGAAATGATTCACTTAACCACAGCAAGAAAGGATGCAAAACAGGGCAAGATTCACTTAACTGTTTTGCTTGCCAATGGAAATTTTAGGTTCAATAGTGGTTGTAATTCAAGGACTATCGGTATAAAAATATAAACAGTACAATGATTTGGATGGCGGCACATTTCTGCTTTTCCTAATTTCCACATCTATGTCAGTATATCCTCAGAATTGGAAAAAAGAAGGGGAATGAAACAGAAAACCTGTTTCCAGTGATGACTTGCCATTTCCTTAGGAGCTAATAAAAATGTATGAGTCAAGAGTCACACAAAAGTGTCACAACCATTCTTTAAGCACTGATAAAAAATAAAGGAAATCTATCAATGAAGTAATGATCCATCAACAGATATGTGCAGTTGGCTTTTACAGAGAAAGTAAATGCAACTTCCATAAAGTTCAGAATGCTCTCAGTAACAAAATACATTTAGAGTAAATGTTGGAAAACAGAAGATGAGCTAGGTCAACTTTGCAAGGCTGGTTTTTTGATTGGGAGAACTCTTGATGCCTACAAGCAGGATGTAGGAAGGCGGATCACAAACCTGTTCTGTGAAGATAGATAGATAGATAGATAGATTTTATTTTTCTATACCGCATCCTCTCCCCAGGGGGACTCGGAGCGGTGCACAGGGAAAATTAAAACAACATAAAATATATACATAAATAAATACAATAAGAATAATCAAAATAGCTTCAGTCTTTCAGTTACCTAACTCTGGGTGAGAGAGACACAATCAGTATATTTTAAATACGTAACAACCTGATCATTGGACTCCACATTCAGACTCCCAAACCTTGCACCAAGCTATTCAGCAACAATGTCCGGGTAGAAGATTTGAGCGAGGACCATATCTTCCTTGCAGCTGCCTGTTCCTAAAGTCCAAAATTCTTTCAGGATTACATCCCAAAGGCTATCAGAGTGAACAGGCAGCAGCCAAAGTCAACGAGGCTCAATGTCACTTCTGAGCGATCTTGACAGCCTTTTGAAGTTGTTCAGCTGGCATGAGTTGGAGAGTGTCCAAGGCATGAATGAGCTGCTCCTGGGCATTGCCAATAAAAGTATTGCTGAGGAACATTGGGAGGCCCCCAACACCATCACGTAGAATATAGAGGGGAACGCGGATGAGACCCATCACCTGAACCATTAGAGGGTAGAAAAATCAGATTAAAATAGACCCTTGGAAAAGCTTGTCCGCATTCTGCTCTCTCCACCACCACCACCTCACTCAAGACACCCAACTTCACAATGTGTGGGTTTACCACAAAGCTACAAAGCTTTGAAAATGCTCAGTGTCTAATACTGGTGTTCAATTTCCACTTCATTTGTTTTTGTTCTAAATGTTTTAGCTCGGGGGTCCCCAACCTTTGCAACTTTAAGTCTGAAGGACTTCAGCTCTCAGAATTCTCCAGCCAGCAAAGCTGGCTGGAGAAGTCTGAGAGCTGAAGTCCTTCAGACTTAAAGTTGCAAAGGTTGGAGACCCCTGTTTTAGCTGATACAACTACCAAAATATGTTCATAGGCATTTGAACAAGACTTGATAAAATCCTAGCATTTTCATTTTTTTTCCATTTTATTACATTTATATCCCGCCCTTCTCCACAGAGGACCCAGGGCGGCGCACAGGAAATTTAAAAAACATACACAATAGAAGATAGACAAATAATTTAAAATATATATTAAATAATCCCCAATCCTGTGCTAAAAACCAATTATTAAAAACCCAATTTAAAACTTTTCTAAAAGTCCCCATGGGAGGTTAGGCTAGGCCGGCTTGATGGAAAAAATATGTCTTTAAACATTTGCGGAAGAGGCGGAGGTCGGTGATGGTCCGGAGTTCAGGGGGGAGGTCCTTCCAAAGGGCAGGGCCCGCCACAGAGAAGGCTCTTCCCCTGGGTGTCGCCAGTCGGCATTGTCCGGCCGACGGCACCCTGAGAAGGCCCTCTCTGTGGGAGCGGATCGGTCTAAGGGATGTATGGGGCAGGAGACGGTCTCGCATATAACTAGGCCCCGAGCCAGCAAAGGTCACGATGTTCAGAGTGGGCTTACAAAATACTATTCAGCTTTCCATTTATACACACACCCGATTAGTATCACCAGAATATTGTGTAAAGAATAGCTTTAAAAATGGGTGTGGATTATTATTTAAAATAAGACAATTTGTCAACTTTGCCCAGAGAGCAACTGTCTGGGAGCAATTGTTTTTATACTGGCTCCCAACAACTCTCTTAATTTCCCGCTTCCCTGGCCTTGCCCCTTACGCACCTCAAGTCCATGGTCTTTTGCCTGAATAGCCCCTTCCTCTACCATTCGGAACTCTTCCAAGCTAAGCTGCTTGGCATAGAAATGCATCACCACTTTCTGTGGCTGCTCAGAAGCATGGGAGCTCAAGTAGTCCTTCTCAGTCAGGTGGAGGGAGGCAGCCCCAGGGCCCAACTCTTCACGCAGTTCTCGATTTAGTCCTTCTTCCAAGGAAATATCCCGGGGATCCACAAACCCGCCTGGAAATCCCAGCCGACCATCAAACCTCATCTGCATCTGGAAGAGAAAAGAAGAGATTCAGATTGAGAGTGCCATGCAATCTACAGATGTAGGGTTCCCTTTGGTTTGGCTCTAGTCTACCCTTCTCATTGTATCCTTTCTATCAGGCGTGGGACCCTACCGGTTTAACAACCAGTTTGCTGAGCACGCACTTCTGTCCCACCTTTCAAAAGCCCCTCCTTCCGTTTCCCCCGCCAAAAGATATGGCGCTGGAAGAAGCAGCCTGCATTGCCTTGCTTTGATTGGCAGTTTCACCACTCACTCAATCAATACAAACCCTCCTTATTTGTGGGTGGGGAGGCCTCCAAATAAGCACTATCACACATATTTGTTCATGTCTTCTCTATCCAGGAACAACTTCTGCATCATTTTCCTGGGTAAAAACCAAGAGTGAAATCCACTTTGCTACCGATTCAGTAGCAATGCGAGCGTGTGCCACCTCCACACATGCGCAGGACCTTCCATGCATGCACAGAGCGTCAAAATGACGTCTGGGCGGGTGGGTGGAGCTGGCAAGCGAGTAAGCGAACAGCAACAGCGAGGTAAGCGAACAGTGAGGAGCGCCACACAATTTAGATTTCTAGCTAATATAAATCATGTGGCACAGCTGATCGTCTGAAAAAACGGTTCGCCCGAACCAATAGCATTTTTTTTACTACCAGTTCGGGTGAACAGCTGGCATCTTAGCTACTCGTTTGGGTGAACCGGTCCGAACCGGTAGCATTTCACCACTGGTAAAAACATGAACGTTGCATTCCCACTACAGTCACATTTTCAGGATTTAGATGTAACCAAATTTAGCCAAATACCTACATCAAAAATACAGTCCTTGGCATTAGATATAATTTAAAACTGCATATACACATACTGTATATTTATATACTGTTTATGCGCACACACACACAGTTTCTGAAGCTGAATTAGAATATCTAACTCCAAAATATTTCTAAGGATTTTGGAACTATTGTACTGACTGTAAAAAGCGATAAATAATAATAATAATAATAATAATAATAATAATAATCTTTATTGTCATTGTAAAAATTACAATGAAATTGGTTTGAGGTGTCTTCCCATAATATTCCATACACTTATTGCGAGCTCTTTACAAAAGATAGTATTCAACGAACATGGCCAAGAGGTCTAGAGACTCACTAAGTCCATACTTCAGAAGTGTTATCCCTTTTTAAAATAAAATGTCTTAACCTGAAAAGCTACCAGACTTCTGAGTTTTGGCTACCATGGACTGATATGGTTCTTCTCTTTCCATAACCTCAAGCTGTTAAATTGCACTGCTCTTGTTAGGAGTATAATCTTAATGTTGGGTAGGCAATATATATATAAGCAATGATAACAAATGGTCTTTGTTACTTTAAATGTTTGAATGTAATTAGCAGCTGTAATTAACTCAGCAATAAGAGGAAGCCAGGAGAGCACGCTCTCTCTCTGCTCGCTGACTGACTGACTGACTGACAAAGGAAGAATCGTGGATTGCAACTGCTTTTGAGTTAAGGACTGTATTTGATTCAATATCTCCTATCACTGCTTGTGAAGCAGTAGTTTAGTTTTACATCACAAGTAAAGCTACTTGTTTTTACTATCTGTGTCTGAGACTCTATTCGTGTGTCTACTAGCAACGTTTCTGTTGCTGCAAATTCTGCTGCAAAACTTTCTGTCTCCTAAAGGAGAGATCCCCAACAGCTCTTCCTGAACTAAAAATTAAGGTGAGTATGAAATAGGCTATGCCAGAAATTTACACTGCAACACCACTTTTTCCAAGAACTTCCTCAGTTAGGAGTATGCAACTTTTTTCTGGTCAAGTAGATGTTTGATTATTGAAAAGGACACTGTACTCTTAAGAACTGGGAAAAATTAAGAACACCAAACTGAGCTTAACTTTAATGAAAAGTCACAAATTACAGAATGTATGATAACATACACTCCCTATATTTGACAGTGTTCATTTTCAATCGCATTAGTGTATAGCTAATTTGAAAACCTCTGGGGCTCTGGGGCTTTGCACCTCTGCCTAATTTCAGCATTCAGGGTTATCCCTACCTTATTCTTGATAATTACAGCCAAACAATGTCCGTGAAACAATTGTTCTAAACTTTGGAAAAGGCAACATAAATGCTAATTAATATATCTGAAAAGTTTTTGATCGGTATGTGCTACCTGCTCTAACATATGCCGGTGAAACATGGACACTAACCTCACAATCGATAGAAAAGCTACGAATGGTGCAAAGAGCTATGGAAAGATACATGCTGGGCATTACAAGATAAGATAGAAAGACATGAATTAGAGAAGAAACGAAAGTATATAATATCACCAAGAGTGTAAAACAGGGGTGTCCAAACTTGGGAACTTTAAGACTTGTGGACTTCAACTCCCAGAATTCCCCAGCCAGCATTCGCTGGCTGGGGAATTCTGGGAGTTGAAGTCCACAAGTCTTAAAGTTCCCAAGTTTGGACACCCCTGGTGTAAAAGAATAGAAATAGAAATGGGCTGATCACATAGCAAGAAGAATTGATGGCAGGTGGACGAAGAATGGTTCCCCCTTGATAAAAAGCATCCATAAGAGAGACCTAAAACAAGATGGATTGACAACATCAGCAAGTTTTGCAGGCCCAATTGGCAAAAGAAAGTTCAGGATTGGAAATATGCAGAAGATGCGAAGATGCCTTCATCCTGCAGTGGATAGACAATGGCTAAAATGATGATGAAGAAGAATATGATGATACCTAAATAGATCAGACAGGGCTGGACGTGGTAAGATATAGGCCCAGAGTTTGTAAAGTTGTCACACCACCTAGCTTCTTCTCACTACAGGTAGTCTTCGACTTACAACAGTTCATTTAGTGACTGTTCAAAGTTACAATGGCACTGAAAAAAAGTGACTCAGGACTGTTTTTCACACTTACAACCATTGCAGCACACACACCCCATTGTCACATGATCAAAATTCAGACGCTTGACAACTGGTTCATATTTACGATCGTTGCAGTGTTCCAGGGTCATGGAACCTTCTTTTGCAACCTTCTGACAAACAAAATCAATGGGAAAGCCAGATTCACTTAACAACCGTGTTACTAATTTAATTTAATTAATTTAATATTTAAATTTCTATACCGCCCTTCTCCCTTCCGGGACTCAGGGCGGTGTACAGGCAGCAGTAAAATCACGAATAAAACATAGAAAAGAATTAAAAACCTATTAATATCTGCAGCGATTCACTTAACAACGGTGGGAAGAAAAGTCGTAAAATGGGGCAAAACTCACTTAAACGACTCACTTAGCAACAGAAATTTTGCCTTCAGTTGTGGTCGTTAGTCCAGGACTACTTGTACTACAGTTACAAAAATCAAAGCAAGCATTAGATGGAAACAAACAAATGTAGAAAATCTCGACTGGTTGCTGCCATCTCCTAATTCTTTGGATTCCTGCACCCCAGATCTGTTAGCAACACAACAGTCAATGCCAAGTGTATGACACACACTAGTAAAAAATGTCCATCCCATTCCAGATTTTCTATATTTTCTCACAACTTATTCAGATCAAGTATCCGTCTTCAGAGCATTCACATACCTGGAACAGATTTTATCACCAGTTTACCAAGTACTGGTAACAAATACTGGAACAAGTCATCCATTAGAGCAGCGCTTCTCAACCTTGGCCACTTTAAGTCCTGTGGACTTCAACTCCCAGAATCCCCCAGCCAGCTATGATTCAGAGCAGCGCTTCTCAACCTTGGCCACTTTATGTCCTGTGGACTTCAACTCCCAGAATCCCCCAGCCAGCTATGATTCAGAGCAGCGTTTCTCCACCTTGGCCACTTTATGTCCTGTGGACTTCAATTCCCAGAATCCCCCAGCCAGTTATGATTCAGAGCAGCGTTTCTCCACCTTGGCCACTTTATGTCCTGTGGACTTCAACTCCCAGAATCCCCCAGCCAGCTATGATTCAGAGCAGCGCTTCTCAACCTTGGCCACTTTATGTCCTGTGGACTTCAACTCCCAGAATCCCCCAGCCAGCTATGATTCAGAGCAGCGTTTCTCCACCTTGGCCACTTTATGTCCTGTGGACTTCAACTCCCAGAATCCCCCAGCCAGCTATGATTCAGAGCAGCGTTTCTCCACCTTGGCCACTTTATGTCCTGTGGACTTCAACTCCCAGAATTCCCCCAGCCAGTTATGATTCAGAGCAGCGTTTCTCCACCTTGGCCACTTTATGTCCTGTGGACTTCAACTCCCAGAATCCCCCAGGCAGCTATGATTCAGAGCAGCGTTTCTCAACCTTGGGGACTTTAGGTCCTGTGGACTTCAACTCCCAGAATTCCCCCAGCCAGCTATGATTCAGAGCAGCGCTTCTCAACCTTGGCCACTTTATGTCCTGTGGACTTCAACTCCCAGAATCCCCCAGCCAGCTATGATTCAGAGCAGCGTTTCTCCACTTTGGCCACTTTATGTCCTGTGGACTTCAACTCCCAGAATCCCCCAGCCAGCTATGATTCAGAGCAGCGTTTCTCCACCTTGGCCACTTTATGTCCTGTGGACTTCAACTCCCAGAATTCCCCCAGCCAGCTATGATTCAGAGCAGCGTTTCTCCACTTTGGCCACTTTATGTCCTGTGGACTTCAACTCCCAGAATCCCCCAGCCAGCTATGATTCAGAGCAGCGTTTCTCCACCTTGGCCACTTTATGTCCTGTGGACTTCAACTCCCAGAATTCCCCCAGCCAGTTATGATTCAGAGCAGCGTTTCTCCACCTTGGCCACTTTATGTCCTGTGGACTTCAACTCCCAGAATCCCCCAGGCAGCTATGATTCAGAGCAGCGTTTCTCAACCTTGGGGACTTTAGGTCCTGTGGACTTCAACTCCCAGAATTCCCCCAGCCAGCTATGATTCAGAGCAGCGTTTCTCAACCTTGGCCACTTTATGGCCTGTGGACTTCAACTCCCAGAATTCCCCCAGCCAGCTATGATTCAGAGCAGCGTTTCTCCACCTTGGCCACTTTATGGCCTGTGGACTTCAACTCCCAGAATCCTCCAGCCAGCTATGATTCAGAGCAGCGTTTCTCCACCTTAGCCACTTTATGTCCTGTGCACTTCAACTCCCAGAATGCTATGATATGCTGGCTGGGGAATTCTGGGAGTTGAAGTCCACAGGACTTAAAGTCGCCAAGGTTGAGAAGCACTGCATTAGAGGTAAGCATCAATCCTTAACGTTTTAAACCTAATAGGCTCTCCCCCATTTTTCTTTCCCTACTCAGGAGATTCCCCCCACCCCCACCGTTGGCTAAAAGCAATCCTCACCAACACTGCGAAACGCAACGGGATCTTGCCAAAAAGCCGGCCGGGGTTGGGCGCGTATAAAAGGGCATGGCAAGCGTGCTTCCAGTCGGGTGGACCGAGGCTCTGCGCTTCGGCCTTAGGTAGAGCCCGAAGTTCACTCATCTCTCCCGGCTGCAGCGCCCTGGGGCCGTAAACCTTGGAGCCGCAGCCACCGGCGCCAGAGGGTGGGTGGGAATCCCGAGCGAACCTGCTGCCGATAGACCTTAAGGCAGAGTTTCTCAGCCTTGGCGACTTTTAAGTCCTGTGGACTTCAACTCCCAGAATTCTCCAGCCAGTTATGCTGGCTAGGGAATTCTGGGAGTTGAAGTCCACAGGACCAAGGTTGAGAAACACTGCCTTAAGAAGCGAATTCCCCCTGCAGCCAATCAGATATTGAGAAGAAAGAACCCTTTCCGGCCGTTTCACATTGTTGGCCGAAAGGGGGCGCGTCAAGCCAACCTTTGATATGGCCACACTGGAAGGAGAATCTCTCCGTTTAATTCCCCCCTCTCCCCGCCTCTTCTCGGTTATCTCTGATCCGCCATTTTGCCTGGAAGGCGCGAAACCGAAGCGCGCCCTGGATATCCGAGTCAGAGGCGTAACTAAGCAACGTTGGATTGTTTATGGCAGTGTTTCTCAACCGCGGCCATTTTAAAAATATCTGGACTTCAACTCCCAGAATTCTCCAGCCAGTTATGCTGGCTAGGGAATTCTGGGAGTTGAAGTCCACACTTCTTAAAATGGTCGAGGTTGAGAAACACGGGTTTATGGGTTATGTTTTTTGCTTAACATCAGAAGGGACATTTCTTTTTTCAATTCCAGGCCTATTTCGACCTCATTCTGAAGAATCTCCATGCTCAGCAAAAGGTGCTTGCATGCAAGATCCGGGACTGTTTTGTGCTCCTGAGTTTTTCACTGTTAGGAATATAGAATAAATTGGTTTCTTGAACTGGAAGTTAGGCAGTGATTATTACTAGATTTCCAGTTGTGAAGTGTTCCAAGGCAACCCCATTCCAGATGAAATCACACTAGTTTCACCTGTAAACATCCACCTGTTTTATAAGAAAACCTGGAATTATTTATACAATAGTTGAATAGCAAATGTACCCTTACATTTCATGTGGAAATGTATCACTGAAAAAAATAATATTTGCAAATTAGCATTTTTAAAGAATAATCAGGATAAGATTCTGTGGGAAGAGTGAGTTGAAATACAGGGGAATAAGTACCACTGAATTCTGTAGGTAACTAAGAAAGACTTCCCTGTGTAAAGGATTTTCACACATTATCAAAAAGAATTTGTTCAGATCTCCAGAAAAGATTGTACCAGCTATCAATCAACTTTTCTTCACAGGCCATCTTTGTTCCTCTACAAGTAGCTTAAGGCAGCATACAGTGCCCAGCTTTCCTTTTTTTAAATTTCATTTCATAGAATTGAGGGCATCCAGTAGGCAGAATCTGTTTCATACCTTTCCTGAAGCCTCTGGGCTCCCATGACCTATACATTATTTGGAGTTGTGAGGCGGTACAAATGTTTTAGGCGCTGCCTTGCCTCTTATCTATTGCAATGATTGAAGTGAGTTTTGAATGGATTCAATTTCAGCTGGTTTCTTTTCCTTATTCTCATGACATCACTGCTTTTCCAAATTACTGTAAATGCTTAGCATTGTTCCTTTTTCCAAGTCTTGGTATCTCTTTTCCAAAGACGAGGCTAATCTCCAAGGTCCTTCTCAAGCATGTATTCCAGGGGTGTCCAAACTTGGGAACTTTAAGACTTGTGGACTTCAACTCCCAGAATCCCCCAGTCAGCGAATGCTGGCTGGAGAATTCTGGGAGTTGAAGTCCACAAGTCTTAAAGTTCCCAAGTTTGGACACCCCTGTTTTACACTCTTGGTGATATTATATACTTTCGTTTCTTCTCTAATTCATGTCTTTCTATCTTATCTTGTAATGCCCAGCATGTTTCTGGGAGTTGAAGTCCACAAGTCTTAAAAGTTCCCAAGTTTGGACACCCCTGATGTATTCCTATCCAGACAGATTTTGAATAGTTATGTAGAAAACCTGTCTAGCCCCCTCTGCTTTGGGGGGTGTGGGGGTCTTTTTCCTTCTTTTTGTTGGTGGTTCCTTTGTCAGTCGTGACTTCTGGAGACTGCCTGGACAAATCCTAGAGCAAGGTGCCTAACCACCTCTGGGCCTTGACCTGTTCAGAACCAGGTCCCAGAAGTCATGGGCAACCATGCTTGCATACCCATTTGCGTGAACAGTGAGCAACTGTGGGTGCTCCATTTGCTCGAGCGGCAGGCAGGCAGGCTCAAATGAAGCTGTGCGCACATTCACAACCATCCCCCCCCTCCCTCCCGCTGCTCCACGAAGCCCAAAAGGTTGGGAAACTCTGCCCTACAGTTCACTTGCGAAATGTCAGAGGTGGTTTGCCATTGCCTACTTCCTAGGGCAGGGGTCTGCAAAGTCGGCTCTTTTAAGACTGGTGGACTTCAACTCCCAGAATTCCCCAGCCAGCTATGCTGGCTGGGGAACTCTGGGAGTTGAAGTCCACCAGTCTTAAAAGAGCCGACTTTGCAGACCCGTCCTAGGATAATGAGAGTGACTGGCTCAAGGTCACCCAGCTGGTTTTGTGTCTTAACAGAACTAGAACTCATGGTCTCCTGGTTTCTAGTCCGATGTTTGAGCAATTTAATGATGTAATATTTATATTTTCTTTCTTCCTGTTTTATATATTCCAAATCCGTTGTAACAAAGGATTGAGCAGTTAAGGAACGACAATAGCAAGAGTCATTACGCTTATTTGGATTGGTAACAGTGGGGACACTGCTATGTAATGAGAATGCAACTCAACCCTCATGAACCCTCATCATGTGCTAAATAGTATGTGACTGGCCCAACTCCATCTCCAGGTTGGTTGGTAGCAGTAAAGTTTGCTGTAGTTTTTATTTAGAAAAAATGGCACATTTGTATTCTGTGGTTCTAAGTTCTTTTCTTTTAAACTGAATGAATGCATGTTTTGGTGACTGATGAATGGGGAAGTCACCTTGACTTCATCTCCCAAAATTAATGCAGACAGAACATTTCAGGTGAGCACTTCTCTATTTTGTGTGCCCAAGTATATCCTTGGCTCAATTTAAACAAAAGCTCTCTTTTGTGTCAAGAAACACATTTAAGTTTACAAATGTTCTATTTCATGTATTGCTTATACAGGTAGTCGACTTACATTTCATTTAGTGACAATTCAAAGTTACAACAGCACTGAAAACAGTGGCTTACGACCACTTTTCACCCTTATGACCATTGCAGCATCCCCAAGATCATGTAATCGAAATGTAGATGTTTGGTAACTGACGCATATTTATGATGGCTGCAGTGTCGTAGGGTGATGTGATCCCCTTTTGCAACCTTCTGATAAGCAAATTCAATGGGGAAGCCAGATTCATTTAACAGATACGTTACTAACTTAACAACTGCAAGAATTTACTTAGCAACTGGGGCAAGGAAGGTCATAAAATGGAGTAAAGTTCACTTTAAAATATTTCACTTAGCGACAGAAATTTGGGGTTCAATTGTGGTCGTAAATTGAGGATTACCTGCAGTAAGTTTTAAAGTGAACAAGTTTTAGAGATTTATCTTTTGACCCAGCTACACTACTTCCGAATCCCATCTGTAGGAAGTATACAAAGCTGATCTCCCACTCACCTTACAGTAAAAGCACTGACCCATCCTTTAGATTTCTAGTTGCATTATGGGATTAAGCAGACACAGTACTTTCCATCCCGTTTCTTGCAATGTTTTTTGCCCACTGCCCAACATGCTGCTGAAAGCTTTTCCACTGGCGAAAGGGGCGCACACTAAGATGGCAGAAGAATTTGCACAAGTCCTTTTTCACTCACTTCTGCAAGAGTTTCCAAATTTATGACATTTGTTTGCTACCCTCCCACCATGAAGAGACTCTGGGGATAAATGGCAATAACTTCTATGGAAGGTGGCAACCGTTGACTGGAAGCATCAATTAACTAGAAGGGGCTAGGGAATGAGCCGAGAGAGACACATATACACACCCGCAGCTTTCAAGGCGACTTCTTCTCCACAAGCCACAACACAGACACCTGGTTCCAAAAGTTTTATTTCCAATCCATCTGTAGCGGTCCAAGCCCTGGCCAAGGACGACCCAAGTCCAATCGCTGGGAAGTGAAGAGCACCGCCAGAGCTTGCTAGGAGGCAGAGTCGGAGGCCTCTGAGCTGTCCTTGACATCTGTGCTCTCTGTAGCCTCACTGACCTCACTGACGTCCTTGCTGTCCCCACTGTCTTCAGCTCCAGGTCCGGTGCCCACAAGGGTCCCTGGGCATCTGTCATCCCGGCAACAGTCACCCACATGGTTAGTCTTGTGATCACTGCCCTTGTTCTCAATGGAGCCCAGCACAGAATGCTTTCCCTTCTCTTTCAATTCCACCTGCCTCCGCAGCTGTGAGGAAGAGAGGCCTGCTTTGAGTAGAGTATCCTATCCAAGGATGGCATTAGAGAGGTGTGATTATACAATTCTTAAGACACATGGAATCAGCAACACAAAATACACCCACATAGTTAATCTCATGCTGCCTCCAAGGGTAATCCTGTTATGGTATACTTCAGGATAAACAGAATGCCAAAATCTAAGCAGCCAAGGGGTCCGATTTCAATGCTATGTCTCCCTGTTCACAATTCTATAGCCAGTCTTTTCACAGAAAAGCATGATAAAAGGATTCTAAAGGATTGGATGATGAATGCACAGATGTGCTGGTCTGAAGTCAACTGTTTGGCCTTAGCCAAATTAAGAGAGGCAAAAGAAAACAGGGCTCCTCCCCTCCCCCCAATTCTAACAGCACAGAATCAAAAACTAAGATGAAACTCTGTGTATGATTCTGCTTGTTTAATTAGGGTACTGTAGACCAGGGGTCTCCAACCTTTGCAACTTTAAGTCTGAAGGACTTCAGCTCCCAGAATTCTCCAGCCAGCAAAGCTGGCTGGAGAATTCTGGGGGCTGAAGTCCTTCAGACTTAAAGTTGCAAAGGCTGGAGACCCCTGCTGTAGACCACTTTATGCCACAGTACTTTTGTTAGCCTTCAAGGTGCTACATGTCTCTTTGTTCTTTTAGGTTCAAAGTCAAGACCGACTTTGCCTGGTAGTAAGAAAAGAAAAGCAAGTTGGGTCTTGGTTAGGACATGTTTAAGAAATCCTAAGGCTTTCTAAGCTATACAGCAAAGTTGGGGGGAAAATCCACTACAAAGTAGTTCACAACTTACAGCTATTTGTTTAGTGATCGTTCAAACTTACAACGGCATTGAAAAAAATGACTCATGACTGTTTTCACATTTATGACCACTGCAGCATCCCTATGGTCATGTGACCAAAATTCAGATGCTTGACTCATGACAGAGGCAGGGACCTGGCATGATGTGATCACCTTTTGCAACCTTCTGACAAGCAAAGTGAATGAGGAAGCCAGATTTACTTAGCAACTGTGTCAATGTTACTAACTTAACAACTGTAGTGATTCACTGAACAACTCTGGCAAAAAAAAGTCATAAAATGGGGCAAAACTCATTTAGCAACTGTCTTGTTTAACAACATAAATTTTGGACTCAATTGAGGTCATACGTCTGGGACTACCTGTACTATTATCAGCAAATAACCTACATGAATTTCCCCCCTCTAGTCAACAGGAATCAAAATCAACTTGAGGGAGAGTCTTTAACCATGTTTATAAACCAACAAGGCATTTCCTGAATATATTAAATAATGCCTCTGTTGTTAAGTGAATCACTGCACATGGTTGTTAAGTGAATCTGGCTTCCCCATTGACTTCGTTTGTCAGAAGGTTGCAAAAGGTGATCACATGACCATGGGACATAGCAACGGTCATAAACATGAACCAGTTGCCAAGCATCGGAATTTTGATCACATGATTATGGGGATGCTGCAAAGGTCGTAAGTATGAAAAACAGTCATAAGTCATTTTTTTCAGTGCCGTTGTAACTTTGAACAGTCACTAAACGAACTGTTGTAAGTTGAGGACTGCCTGTACTTGGCCTGTCATAAAGGCAAATGTAGTTAAGCGTTTGTTTAGATTTTTTAATGAAGCTTCTGTTCCTGCCAGAAGGCAGGCAGGCTGGCTACCCATCCGTTTCTGCACAAGTGGTGATTCTGAACTGCGTGGGGGGCCCACAGTAGCCGGCAACAGCAGTTTCAGACTTAAGCTAACAAGGCCATGCTCTCCCACATGTGTCCACCAACAGAATCTCTGCTCACCTCATCTGCCATCTGTGTTAAATCACGCTTCATAGCATATGCATCCTCTCCATCAGCATAATATTTAGGCTCCACTTCACTGATCCTGTGGGAAAGAACAAGCATGTTTCCTCTTTTGAAAAAATAACAGCAGGTCTTCACAGTCTCCTCTACTCTGCTCACAGCCGGAACAACAGAATACAGAAAAATATAAGCTGCAAAGCCCCAGGTTTATATCCATGTACTTAAATGCAATGAGATATTCTTACAAGATTACTCCTCCCAGTAATACAAAATTCTGGGCTACACTACAGGGGTGTTTAAGTATCACTGAGAGAAAGCATTTATAAGCTTGGAATATTCAAAACATAAATTATTAGACAATAATCTGAGATTTACAGATGTTCAGAAGGTAAGTATTTTCAGGCAATGAGAAAAAAAATACCTGGCAGGATTTAGGATGATGCTGATTTAAAAAGTTGTTCCTTGTTTGTGTAATGTTTTCTTAGTACTAAAAAAACCCCTAGGTTTTACAAATCCAGGTATCTTAATCCATACAATTCTAGTTAATACAGTAGTACAAAACAAACAAAGCTGTGGGCTGAGACATACATAGAGGAGATCAGTTGCTAGCATATTGCCCAAATAAAACCTTCAGCTAGGCAAGCTGAAGGTTTTATTTGGGCAATATGCTAGCAACTGATCTCCTCTATGTATGTCTCAGCCCACAGCTTTGTTTGTTTTGTACTACTGTATTAACTAGAATTGTATGGACCTTTGCATGGGATCAACCATGTTAAAAACACAGAATATCTCCTATCTGAATATGTTCAGATACATCTCCTTACATCTCCTGTAATTCCTATCCCATCTACTCCCACATACTCTCATTCATTCCAGGGAAAGCAACAAGGAGCTCACAAGCCTGCAAAGCAGGGGTCTCCAACCTTTGCAACTTTAAGTGTGAAGGACTTCAGTTCCCAGACTTCTCCAGCCAGCTGAAGTCCTTCAGACTTAAAGTTGCAAAGGTTGGAGACCCCTGCTGCAAAGTAGTTAGTCTGAGGGACTCTCACCCCTTCAGAGCCACTCATGTCTTTTGCAATCCAGTTAAAAAACCAAAAACTCAATTTCCAACAATGTTCTAACACAGTGGTCGGCAAACCGCGGCTCGCGAGCCGCATGCAGCTCTTTGGTCCCTTGCATGTGGCTCTTCAGTCCCTCTCTGATTCCCTCCCTTCCTCCCTCTGTCTCTGGGGCAGTGTAGCTGGGAAGGAGATGGACGCGCGGCCCCAGAACGTGTGCTGTGGTGCCTGCCGGAGGGAGCTGCGACTGGCTTCTCTGCCGGACGCCCCTGCCGGGCGACAGCCTCGGCGGTGCTTAAGATGACGGTAACCTTGGGTGCTCGCCCCGCCTGCTCACTTGCCCGCTGCGAGAGGAGGCGTCGCCGGGCAGGTCGCCCGGCAGGGGCGTCGGGCAGGGAACCGGGCGCATCTCCACCAGCTCCCTCCGACAGCCACCACGGCACACGTTCTGGGGCTGCGTGGCTGGGACGGAGGTGGACGCGCGGCCCCAGAACGTCTGCCGTGGTGCCTGCCGGAGGGAGCTGCGACTGGCTTCTCTGCCCGACGCCCCTGCCGGGCGACAGCCTCGGCGGTGCTTAAGATGACGGTAACCTTGGGTGCTCGCCCCGCCTGCTCACTTGCCCGCTGCGGGAGGAGGCGTCGCCGGGCAGGTCGCCCAGCAGGGGCGTCGGGCAGGGAACCGGGCGCATCTCCACCAGCTCCCTCCGACAGCCACCACGGCACACGTTCTGGGGCTGCGTGGCTGGGAGGGAGGTGGACGCGCGGCCCCAGAACGTGTGCCGTGGTGCCCGCCGGAGGGAGCCGCGATGGAGCCGCGACCGGCTTCCCTGTCTGACGCTCCTGCCGGGCGACCGCCTCGGTGGTGCTTAAGATGACGGTAGCCTTGGGTGCTCGCCCCGCCTGCTCCCTCGCCCACTGCGGGAGGAGGCGTCCGTAACCTCCGGCACGCCGGCCCTTCTGCTGCTTCCCAGGGTGGGGAGGGGGGGGAGGAGAGGGGAGAGAGGGAGTGACTGACAGACACAGAGAGAGACAGAGGGGGAGGGAGGGAAAGACAGAGAGACAGACAGAGACTGAAAGAGAGGGAGGGAGAGACGGAGAGAGACACAGATAGAGAATGACACAGGGAGGGGTTGAATCGGAAACAGACAGAGGGAAAGAGGGAGAGACAGACATACAGAGAGAGGGAGGGAGGGAGAGACAGATAGAGACTGATTAAGTGAGTGAGACAGACAGACAGACACATACACAGAGTGACAGAGATGGGCGGACGAAGGAGAGAGAGACAGAGATAGAGAAAGAAAGAAAGAAAGAAAGAAAGAAAGAAAGAAAGAAAGAAAGAAAGAAAGAAAGAGAGAGAGAAAGAAAGAGAGACAGAAGGAAAGAGAAAAAGAGAAAGGAAGAGAAAGAGAAAGAATGAGAGAAAGAAAGAAAAAGAGAAAGAGGGAAAGAGTGAAAGAAAGAGAGAGAGAAAGAGAGAGAGAGAAAGAGAGACAGAAAGAAAGAAAAAGAGAGAGAGAGAAAGAAAGAGAGAAATGGAGGGAGAGGGAGGAAGAGAGAGAGAGAGAGAGAGAGAAAGAAAGAAAGAAAGAAAGAAAGAAAGAAAGAAAGAAAGAAAGAAAGAAAGAAAGAAAGAACGAACTTATGACCACAATTGAGCCTAAAAGTTTGGTTGCTAACCAAGACCATCGTTAAGTGAGTTTCACATTTTCCAAGTTGGCCACGCCCACCCAGTCACATGACCGCTGAGCCACTCCCACAAAACAGGCCACACCTTCCGGCTCTCAAAAGAAATTTCAATCATGGTATTGTTGATATTTGGCTCTGTTGACTAATGAGTTCGCCCACCACTGTTCTAACATCAAACAACTCTTTCATCATGCCCCCTTCCATCCTTCTGGTACTCACTGAAAATTGAGCGTGTTGGAATAGAGGTGTAATGCAGCTCGGTTACTGAAAGATGGAAGAGAGAAAATGCAAGTTATGTAAATCAAGAGAAATGACAAAATTGGACTGATCCCAGTTTTTGGATTGGGACCATCATGAACCTGAAATCATCCACAGAAACTAAAAGCAAGGACATGCAAGACTCATAAAATGGGTCCTATCCATTATTTCTTTTTACTGGTGTTATTAAAATTGGAAATTGCTGCTTTCAGATGAGACAATAGTAAAAATGCAGATGGTTTTAAAAGAGAACTAACATTTACACAGAATTGGTCCATTAATAGCTACTAGTCATGAAGCTTACTATTTCCTCAATCACAGAAAACATACCTTAAATGTAAGCTGTTTAGAAGCTAACTGGTGTCTTCCTATCCCTGCTATTAAGCTTCCCAGCTTCACCTGCATACACTGTGTAACCCAAAATGCTGGACTGGATGGGTTCTGGCATAAGCCAGCAAAGTTTTACTTATGTAATAGAAGCATAATTTTCCACATGTCTATCCACCAGTTCCCAACACTTTTTCCTCTTTTATGGCCACACCTAAGGAGAACAGAGCTCTTTCAATGCATATCAACTTTTTGGTGGCCATTACATTTATATCCAACTTAAGTATCAAGAGCCACAATTGGAAATTCATTGTGAAGCCAGTCAGAGCATGCCAAGAACAAGGACTGGATCCAAGTAATTCAAATTCTCACTGAAAATAGAAACTGCACTGAGTTGAAAACAACATAGTGGTAAAAGACAGCTGGTCCCCTGAAGACCATGGATGAGAGAGTGCAGACAATGTTACTTACAAAGGTATGCACATCGGTTTGTCCAGACATGTCTCTCCATAAATATTGAATTTGTGTAGATAGCCTTTTCTCACATTATCCAATTTGACAATGTGCAAATGAACAGAGTATATGGATTTTGTGTGAATCATTCATTGTAAAACCTTCAGATGTTGGGAGAGGTGATGACATTTCTGAACATAACCAAGCTTACAATTATATGGTAACAATGGTAAGTTTAGGCTTGCCTTTTTAAAGAAGGATATTGCAAATAAATCTGACATGGGATGGGAAAACTCACCTTTTGCGAACATGCAGTGAGACATACTTAGCATTGAAGTTCTCAATCATGGCTCGGGAAGCCTGGTCCATCAGCTTTTGAGCCAGCCCTAAGCGACGATGGGACCGCTTCACTGCCTACCAAAGAGGGACAGCAATGAATAGTATTATTTAATTAAAAAAAGAGAGAGCCAATGGAAGATTTTACAGGTCATAGTGATCTGACTCCAAACATCTTAGCAAAGGTATAAATGGCTTCCCCTATTCTCCATTATCTGCCAGTGGTCCAAATGGGTACTAACTTGATTGTCAGCAATTAAACATCTTCTTTCTGTGCAATGGTACTCTCAGAATCGCAGATAAAAATGAGCCTCAATCATTACTCAACGGTTAGTACCTCAAGTACCAGCTCTCAGGACTATCTCTGTAACTTTTCATAATTTCTTTTGAAGGATCCACCTCCCAACTTGAGTTTGATCCAAACAGATGACAATGCAATGCTTTCTATTTAATTTAAATACCTGACCTGTCTTAGGGTTAAAACACGGAGGGGAGGGGGGGGAGGCAAAGAAACATTACCAGAGATGTGATGTGTCCATGGGGGACATCATCGGGGTCTTCCTCCCTAGAAATAATAGTAAAAATTAGCTGTTTCAACCACACACAAATCGCAGACATAACTATGTGTATGTTTGTGCGCATTTTTAAAACATGTATTTCCCAATGTGGTAGTCTTTTTATTTGTAAAACAGTAACGCCCCCTCATTATGATGGAAAGTGTAGCATTACACAACTGAAAAACTCCAATTTGGCAAGGCTGCTTTAGACTGTATATTAAACCAAAGATCAAATAAACCCCCATATGACTGCTCAGAGACAGGCCCTTCAGAACGTAAAAGCAGCAATATCGAAGACTCATTTATTTCAGCATTCATTTTCCACTGTGGCCAAACCACCATCAATAGGAATCTGTCAAGCAGGCAATGAGGCCACCAGCACCCTTTCATTTGTGGTCCCCAGCAACTGGTACTGAAATATATCTTGCCTCTGATGCTAGGGATCTTATACAGCCAGGTTTACTAGTAAGCCTTGAAAATCTTATCCTCCATGAATCAAACCTCATACCATATCCTGAAGGGTTCATTGTCTGATATACCATCTTGTCCTCTTTTTGTACTCATCTTTATCTTTCAGCTCAAAGCACACATAGAAAGAGTCACACACACAAAGATTTTATCAAAGCACAGGTTCAGATGAAGCCAACAGCAAATCCTAGAAGCCTGATATAAGAACATCTAGGTAAAACAAAGCTGTGTCTAAATTAGAAGCTGGGATCTTACTCTGCACTTTTTTCTGCCTCAGGAGTTTCACATTACAAGAGCAATTATAAGATTTCAGCTATTTCATCTAAAAGGGAGCTCTTAGGATTTTTTTTAACAACTAAAGAGCAGTTTCTTTGATTCTTTCATCTCCCAAATTATAGCAAAGTTATACTTTTAATTATATCCTATGACAATTCGCTTGTGAAACGAGGATATAGTTCCCTGTAGCTTCTTCCAGTCCTTTGTCAATATATTATAATAGAAGATCCAGCATGTCAATCCAAATCTTTATGCTTAAAAGTTATTTAGTGTATTATATTCTGAAATAACAACAACAAAAATTACTTGCTTCTGCCACTTGCAATGCCTAACAGTTATAATACTAGAAATTGTTCTATTGGTCCTTGAAGTTCTAAATTAGCTCAGGCTAAGGAATGTCGTCTCCCAGCAGGATAACCAATGATGTGGGATGCCTTGAGCTGTAACTCTCTACCAAGTCCACCAATTCCTCATCCTTTAGTTAACTAATGGAAAGCAAGTTTACAATTAAATGAATATATTTCTCATCACAAAAAATCAACATTTGTCTGTTCTTTGTTCTCCTCTACTTCAGCCATCTCTTGCTTTCATTAACTTCTTCCTATGTTATTTTCAGCAGCACAACTCCTTCAGAAAAGTGTCTATCCTGACCACTTTCCATATCAATAGTCCTTAACTTACAACTGGTCACTTAGCAACCCTTTGAAGTTACAACAGACCTCTCGAGGACCATTTACAACCTGGATTTGAAGTTCCGAAAGCTAAGTGGAAACCCATAGTCGCATAAATGCATTCTTGGCACTTGGCAACTGGCCCACATCAATGGTTGTTTGCAGCATCTCACGATCAGATGATCATGATTTGCACATTTTTGCTGCAATCCATATATTTCCAGTCTCCAACAAAAAATGTTCACTGCAAATGACGACATTACAACCGTGGCATTCACTTAATGACCACCACAAAAAAAAGCTTGCAAAATCAGCTGTGGACACATGATGACTCATTTAACAACTGGCATAATTTACAACCGCAATACTGAGCTTAACTACAGTTGTAAATCAAGGATTACCTGTACATAAGCAAACAATAAGGTGGAAGGAGGAAATAGCGCCTACACATTGTTTTTTATAATTCCATAAGTGAAAATGCCAGAGACTAATAAGAGATCTGAGATGAAAGATTGAAATATCTCTAAACAAAGAAGCCAAATATTCCAATACACTCAATCCACTGATTGTATTATTTAAAAAAAACAATCCACAAAATGCAACAAAAAGCTAGAAATTGCATTTGCTTGTATTGTCCCAACAATCCTACACACTGATACTATCTAGCCCGGTAAAGAAACAGCTGCAGGAAAACACCAAGCCCAAATAATATAAAACCCTAATACAAAAAAGAAAAAAAATATGTTCAAATATAAAAGGAAAAAAAGTCCTCAAAAAGTAAGATAGTAAAAAAAACTTCCCCCTTTATTCCTAGCAAGTATATTCAACATTTAACAATTTATCAGTGCCTCCTAGAATACAGTCATATACATTTTCATTCCACACCTCACTCCATTTTCTATAAACTCTATAATTCTTCTCTAAATCTTCAGCTCTCCTTATTAATCAACAAAGATCTAGTAAAACTGTAATGAGTGTCATAGAAGATGGTTAAAAAACTGTTTTGTGATCCTCCTGTAATCTACCCTTGCAATACTGAAATATTTCATTCATTCTTAAAATCCCTTCTATCTTCAAGATCGTGGCTAATCACCAGTAAGAAGAAAATGAGGCTATGCAGCTTTAGAATTTAAATGTGCAAACACAAATATACACAATGTATGATAAAATCATAGCTTGAAACCTTTCACTGCATAAAAGATTGCAAACATGTTTATCTGTAGTGCGCATTGATTAAAATCATCCAATCAGGGCACATACTCACATTTTAGCTAGCACATAGCCCACAATCTTGCCATTCTCATCTTCAGCAATGTAGGAGAGCTGGAGAGAGCAATGAGGAGATTAGACACACAAGGCCTTGGAAAAGAATTCAGAAACCAAAGAGATACATCCAAATTACTGCTTTTTCATAGAGAAGTCAAACTAGTCAGCTTAAAATTTGACTTTTGGAACTACTAGTTAACCTGATATACTTGCTAAATAATCATAATATATTTTACGCATGTATATTATTACATTTGTAGTCTTTCATAAAATTAGTTCACTTGAAATTCCTTTGTCAACTGTTCCCATATAACTAAAGATACAGCTAGCTAAATAAAAGAATAATTTCCAAGGTAAAAAAATACGAAGTACTTGTGTTTATGATCAAAGAGCCAAGAGGGATTCTAAGGATTCAGAATGAAGTGTTACTATCAATAAAATACGATACACAGCTTACTGAAAACAATGGCCATCTGAAAGTTGGAACAGACATGGCAGATTGAGGCTGAGGGAGGACACATATATACCTAGAAAACTGGATCAGACTGGTTTTCTGAAGAGGCATCTCTTTGCTACAGGTAGTCCTCAAAATTTATGTTGCTAAGTGAAGCAGTTAAGTGAATTTTGCCCCATTTTACAACATTTCTTGCCACAATTCTTAAGCGAATCACTGCAGTTGTTAAGTGAATCTGATTTCCCAACTTTGCTGGTCAGAAGATCACAAGTGATCACATGCCTCCAAGATACTGCAACAATCATAAATTTGAGTGAATTACCAAGCATGGGAATGTTGAACACATGATCATGGGGATGCTACAAATGTCATTGTGTGAAAAACAATGATATATCACTTTTTTCAGTGCCATTGTAACTTTGGTCACTAAACAATCTGTTGTAAGTCAAGGACTATCTGTACTGTATCAGTTCCCAATGCCAGGTCAAAAAAGGCAAGATAAAGGAAAATACGGTGTAGAAGAAACTTGCAACAGATCAGGCTCAACCCTTGAGATCAGGCTCAACCCTTGAGATCAGGCTCAACCCTTAGCTTTCAATATTGTTCCCAAATGAGTAGGGATATAAATGTAAAAGGAATCACCTGTGGCCACGAGAGTCCATGATAAAAATAGTATTTCATCTGATAATTCTCTGGCAAGCAAAGAAGATTGCAATGTTGCATGTTCATCAGGTCCTCGGGCTGAGAGTGAAAAAAGGAAAAAAATATTGAGACGGGAAAAAAAAGGCAGCAATTCATTCCCACAAGAGGCGCCTGCTCATGCTGAAATAAAGGACTGGGTTTTCTGCAATCAAAGGCAACGTAGGACCGTGCCAAAAAGTGGGCCATTCAGCAAGGTGTGCCTGTCTATTTCAGGCCTTGTTTTTCTAAGCACACCACAGTGCTGACTTTAGGAACAGAAACTTGCCCATTGATTAAGATCATCTTTTTGGATCAAACTGACTGTAATAATGGCTGTGGAACTGTAATAACAGCTGTGAACTGTTAACAGCCAAATAATAATAATAAAGATATGTGCATACTATATACCAAACACTGCCTATTTTATCCAGCTTTTAATTTTGGTCAGGGGATATCCAGGTGCCAGATAACACACCTGAGTTGCAGGCAAGTCCTAAATCGTGAAGATAGACTGCTCCTAACAAGGAAGGTTCTACCACTCGGATCCTCACAGCTATCACCTCCTCCTGCGGGGCTCCTTTTAGGCTCCTCTCCTGAGACCAGATTGTTGGCCCACCACCAAGGCAGAACCTGGGTAGGCCTACCAAGCAGAAGAACCAATTTTAAAAACGTTCAATTAATATCCCGCAACAATCTGGCACTGACCGACCGCAAGAAAGGCGCAGCGACCATTAGGAGGAACAAAAGAGCTCCCCGTCTCTCCTCTTCCTTCACTAGGGAGGGGGAAGGATTAAACAATGGCCTTCTCTACGTAGCCTTTACCTCAAAAGAAAAAGCCTGACGCCTTTCGCCCCAGAGCACACCACACTCCCACACGCCCGCCCCCCCTTCTGCCAGCCCCAGACTCGAACCCGCGCATTCCGGATATTCATAGTGACAGCAGCGACCCTTCCTCGGCTCACGCGCTACGATCATCAAGGTACGTTGCCCCGGGAAAAAGACGTGAGTAGGTGGGGGGGGGAGGGAAGAGAACGCGCTCATCTCCGCTACGCAGCCAATACCGGATCAGAGACGGAAAGGCAACTAGCCAATCCCGACAAATAATTCTGATAATTGTACCGCCTTCTTCTCCAATTAAGAAAAACCTGCCTAAGAAAGGTTTCTTCAGTATCCAATCAGAGCTTGCCTAGAACTGGTCATGCTGACCAATGAGTACTCGGCTTACTCTTCTCTCTGTCTCTGTCTCTGTCTCGTGGATTCTTTTTTTTAATATTCATCTATGCTTCTATTCGATTGGTTCTTCGCTCATGACCAGGTTAAGAAAGTCTTGCATTGTCCCCGCCCCTTAGGACTCAAGAAAACAAATGGGGGGGGGGGGGAGATTAATTCGTCTCAGAAGTGCTTTCATTGATTATCAGTTCGACCAATCCTTGGCAACCAGAAATTGAAATATGTGTGTGTGTGTGTGTGTGTTTACCTTTGTGCTGATAAATAAATAAACAAAACCTAACACATATAAAAAAAGTACACAACGGAACTCATAGCTTTCTGTCTAGATGGTCTCTGGTGATGAGCCGAAAGGCAGAAAAGGAAAGCAGTATGCTTCCTCCCGTAATTGGGGCTTAACAGGGTGTTGTGACACAACCATATACTTATCCTCCTGTCTCAGCTGATCAGGAAGAGAACCTGGTGGCTTAAGTGGCTAAGGCTTTGCCTAACATGTAATACAGCCCCGGTTCAAATCCCAGTAAGGGTATGACTAGCTGACGAGAGTTAAAAAGCTCAAGATAGATCTATCCTAGTCTCCCTGACTTATTTATTGATCAGCTCAAAAACGTAACACACACACACACACATATATATTTGTCTCATATATATATATGTATGTCTTGTTGTATTCGGGTGTTTTCCCATGTAAGAATTCTTACACGGGAAAACACCCGAATTCCAACAAGACCAGCATACTTACACCCGTGAAAATCTACGAATACATATACGTATATGTGTGTTACGTTTTTGAGCTGATCAATAAAGGAATCAATAAAGGAAAAGCAGTGTGCTTCCTCCCTTAATTGGGGCCTTAACAGGGTGTTGTGGAAAAAATTATATATACATATATATATGTATATATAATTGTTCGAATCCCAGTAAAGGTTCGAATTCCAGTAAAGGTTCGAATCCCAGTAAGGGTATGGCCAGCTGATGAGAGCTAATAAGCTCGAAATAGATCTATCCTGGTCTCTCTGATTTATTTATTGATCAGCTCATAAAACTAACACACACACACACACACATATATATAGTGAAAATGTGAGGCTATGCATTTGTGAGTGGTTACATTCGGAAATGAATTTAGAGACGCACTCAATGAACGAAAGGAGCGCAATTGAAGTAAATGACAAATCTTTGCCGCTTTTTAAAAATAACATACTTGAAATTATGTCAAGAAGCTCCTTGGTGACTCTGGACAGACATTACCTTTTCTCAGCCCAAGCTGTCTCACGGGGTTGTAGGGGGTGGGGGGGAATTGGAGGGGAAAGTAGTGTATACACACCAGTTGTGCTCTTGAATGAAAACAGGATAGAAGTTGAAATAACTTCACAATTCGTATTCTCTAAAGGTCTCAATCTTGAGCCTCAAATCCATTTGCAAAAAGGATATACGGTGATGAGTCTCTCTAGCGCAGCCTCCGAGTCTGGCATCTTGTCGATATATTTGCTTGAGCTGCATGGGGTGCTGGTTTGCTTCTGGGTCCAATTCAAGGTTTCATTATGAGCTTTGAAACCCTATGTGCAAAGGGCCAGGTTACCTGCAGGTTACCTGCAGAGCCTCCTTCACTCTATTGCATTGGCCCATCTCAGCTGGTCAGACATCATGAGGACCCCAGCAATTAAACAATTTCAGCTGAGAGTCCAGGAAGAGAGTCTTCTCTGTCATTGCCCCAATCATTTGGAGCAATTTCTACCTTCTCCGTGGATCACATTTTGTCAAGAGCTCTCTGCTATGACCTGTTCGTCTTGGGTGGCCCTGCACAGCATAGCTCATATCTTCATTGAGCTATGCAAGGCAAATCTAGACAGCATACTAAAAAGCAGAGATATCACCCTGCCAACAAAAGTGTGTATAGTCAAGGCTATGGTTTTCCCAGTTGCAGTGGATGGCTGTGAAAGTTGGACCATAAGAAAGGCTGAGTGCCAAAGGATTGAGGCCTTTGAACTATGGTGATGGATCCCACTCCTGCGACTCCCTTGGACTGCAAGGTGATCAAACCGGTTAGTCCCAGAGGAGATCAACCCTGACTGCTCTTTAGAAGGCCAGATCCTGAAGATGAAACTCAAAGACTTTGGCCACCTAATGAGAAGGAAGGACTCCCTGGAGAAGAGCCTCATGCTGGGAAAGATTGAGGGCAAAAGAAGGGGATGGCAGAGAATGAGGTGGCTGGATGGAGTCACTGAAGCAATAGGCGTGAGCTTAAAATAAATGAATGCCAGAGGATGGTAGAGGACAGGAAGGCCTGGAGGAATGTTGTCCATGGGGTTGTGATGGGTCGGACATGACTTTGCAACTTTGTGAAGCAGATGGGCAGTTTCTAAATGTGAGGGAGGGGGGAGAGAGAGATGCAACTTTCTTCATTTAGATGATAGCATTTAGCTGTATCTCCCATTCTTTCTGCATAACTAAACATCTGTAAAATACAAAAATGATTTCATTTTCTCTGGGCAGTTTCAGTATTTAATTTTGGAACTGGCAAGGAGGAGGTTATCTGAAAGGCTTAAATAGTTACACGACATTCTCATATGCTAAAGTACATTAGATAATTCCATCTGACAACTTGGTTGAAGCAATTGTCCTATTTAGCAAAGTGTTAACATGGCAAATTAAGGCTTCTATGCTACAAATGGAGGCTTCTAGCATTGACAACCATCACAAGACATGTAAGTATACTGCCAACCAATTTTTGTAGCAGAAAGATTAAAAAGTTCATTCAGGGAAGACTGTGGGATCTTTGGAATGATAACTTTAAACGTTAATGATTTATAAGCAGTTACAGTGTGAAAACTCTAGGAGTTACAAGGAGAGGATGGGTTTTATTCTCAACTCTGAGTGGGGCAGGATTATTACCGTATATAATAGAGCAGGGGTCTCCAACCTTTGCAACTTTAAGTCTGAAGGACTTCAGCTCCCAGACTTCTCTAGCCAGCAAAGAATTCTGGGAGCTGAAGTCCTTCAGACCTTAAAGTTGCAAAGGTTGGAGACCCCTGTAATAGAAGCTTCATCTGGAAGCTTTGCTGCTATCGAACAGCTGTCTGTTTTCTTTAGGTTTGAAAAGAACAATTTCTTTTAAAAATGCAAGATGCTCCTAGGGAGTTAGCACAGTACAGATTTTATAGGCCTGTTTAGAAACGCTTGTTGAATAAGAGCGTAAATTTGATCAACAGCAATAGTTCCTTCTGTTTCCAGAAGATGGCAATCACGTGGAGCCTGTTCTATTAGAGTGAATAGCAGCTATTTTACCACAGCAGCAGGACGCACTGCAGTTAGATTACTTGCCGAGTTCTGAACTTGGGGCAGAGTATGGTAGAGACTATAAATGAACCTTCCTCGATGGTGTGACATCCGAATGGACCCTTTATGTGCCGGGTTGCGATTCAGTTTAACCAAATCATCATATTTGTGTGCACTGAAAATACCTGCAAAATATCAGTCATCCAAATTCAAAGGCAAGCAGAATGGATGTCCCTTGTACATATCAAGATGTGTGTAGACAAGTTTCTTACAAACAAACGGTTTAATTTGTATGCTCCCCTCCCTGGTTTCCAAGAAGGAAGATTCCTTGAATGTTTAAAATTTATTTAATATGCAGTTCCTTTATTTTGGGAAGCAGTAGGTAATAGAGCAACTACCAGACCTTGTTTTTCAAAATTTAATTTTTATTATTAGAAATAAATCACAGTGCAATGTGATAGTTTTTTCCCCAAAGGAATAAATTGCTGTTTAATGAAACTAAAGCCCTAAATTTAAAGATTACATATTAGGAAGTTAAAATAGAAGACAATTTCCCAATTATAGATATCCTACCACTGCCGTACATTTAGACTATGATTTCAGCAAGTCACCCTGAGGCTTAGAACTTTTTCTTTCTTCTCAGATCAAACTGTTGTGAAGACTGCAGCAAAATATGTCTGAAGTACTCTGAAAACTTGAATGTGCCAAATAAATGAGAAATTATCTTGCTTGTAAATACATTAAACAAGCATAGTTCATTAAGGAGCACCCTACGCCGATTTTAGATATAAAAGAAAAGCTGCTGAAGTTTCTCTAACCATTTTGTCAGTAAAACCTGTCTAGGGAAAATTCAAGCAAGAAGATTGTGACCCTCTACGTCAGGGGTCTCCAACCTTTGCAACTTTAAGTCTGAAGGACTTCAGCTCCCAGAATTCTCCAGCCAGCTTTGCAAAGGTTGGAGAATTCTGGGAGCTGAAGTTCTTCAGACTTAAAGTTGCAAAGGTTGGAGACCCCTGTTTTAGAATACCATTCTAAATTACCTCAGAATGAAATTTGGAAGCAAGTCAATCAAAATGTTGTTTTATTTCATTTTTTAATGTTATTTCTTATTTAAAAGGTGCAGTGGTTAAGGTGCTGGGCTAGAATTGGGAGATGGTGAATTCTGATCTTCCTTTAGCTACTGTAACTGGCAAATCCTCTCATCCAAATCCACCTAGTAGTATGGTTAAGGAAGAAGCACTATGTATAGCTAATCCTCAATTTACAACCACTCATTTAACAACTGCTCAAAATTATGACAGTGCTGAAAAAAAAGTGACTTACAACCACTCCTTACACTTATGACTAATGTAGCATCATGTGATCAAACCAGCATTCCAGAATCACATGATTGCATTTGCAACTTTCCCAGGAAGCTTCGAAAAAGAAAAGTCAATAGAAGAAGCTGACTTTGCTTAATGACATGATTTCATTAATGACCACGGCAAAAAAGAGACATACCAAATCAGGCATATCTCACTTAAGCATGATGCTTAGTGATGAACCTTCTAGTCCAGGGATGTCCAAACTTGGGAACTTTAAAACTTGTGGACTTCAACTCCCAGAATTCCCCAGCCAGCATAGCTGGCTGGGGAATTCTGGGAGTTGAAGTCCACAAGTCTTAAAGTTCCCAAGTTTGGACATCCCTGTTGTAGTCCAATTGTAAGTGGAGGTATTTATGCTACACTAAGCACACTAAAATAAAAGTAGGATATTTATTTTTCAGAACATTTTGTGTCTTTTTATTGCACAGATCTAAATGAAATGGCACATGTTTGGCAATGACCAGTAAGTAAATCATGATCAGGGAGAGAAAGCAGAGATTAAAAAAATATTTTCCCACCCCAATAGAAAATGTAAATAATTGTTACCTTTAACCATCTATCTGCTCTTTTAAGCAGTGTATAAATGTGGCTCTGTAGCAGTCCGCAGATTTATTCATAATGGTGTTGCCAAATTTAGTCAGATCACAGATTAAAAAAAAACAAACCACTTTGAATCTGAAGTGAGAAATGATAGGGACTTCCTTTTTCTAAAGTATCTAAAAGCAAAAAATCACAAGTAAAAATAAATGGCTTCTAAAATGAGATATGGGTGGCTTTGAGGGGTGAGCTTCAAAATGATCAGAAAAGATCATTTTTATAATTAGACTCTCCTGAGGGCAGAAAATGTAGAAAATACAGCCTTTTACAAAAGTCAAAAGAAGATTTCATTTCTGAATGGCGGATTTTGTTTCCAGCAAGGATTTCAGAATTTCTTCACACATATAGAGAGCACGAGGAACATGGAAACAGCCTGCAAAGGCAAAAAAGGGTTTATTTTTAAAATATTAAAAACCTGGCCCCGTCTGGTTTTTGTATATTCTCCACAGCCTCTTTCACCACTACACTACTGCCAAAATCAACAAAATGCTTTCCTCTAATGGCAGGGGTCTGCAAAGTCGGCTCTTTTAAGACTGGTGGACTTCAACTCCCAGAATTCCCCAGCCAGCATGGCTGGGGAACTCTGGCAGTTGAAGTCCACCAGTCTTAAAAGAGCCGACTTTGCAGACCCCTGTCTTATGGGAACCATAAGATCAATAAAACTATAAACCTGTCAGAACAAAAAAGGCAGACCAGGCCAAGAAAAAATGCCATATAACGGTCGTATTGTAACAACCATAGTAACAGAATCTTGCAACTATCCTGAAACTATTTTGCTCCAATGTCCTGTTTAAAGATGAAATGTGGAAAGCAAAATGGTACCTTCCCATTCAAGACCAAGTGATGGTTCTTTAATTAACTGCCCTTGGTGTAATATTCACCAGGGAGAACAAAAGTACCAGGGAGGGAGGGAAGGGTGAATGGAATCCCAGGAAGAGATTTGCCAGGATTAGATTTTGTCTTGTTGATGGACAACCTACAACAGGACACTTCCATGAAGGAAGCGCAAGCAGAGATAAGGAAATCAATTATGACTGAAGATAATATCTGTACCTCAGAGATGAAGTGTGGGATTCTTGGTGTTCTGAAGCATGGCTATTTGCTTAAAACACTACGTTATTCTACTAGGTAAGAGTACAAGTCTCAGCCCTCCTCCATCAACCTGTATGCATTTGGATTATGTCTTACGTATATTGCAGGGGAATGTGAACTACTCTTAATTACTTACACAAACACATACACACAACCACCGTATTACCCCCAACCTACCTACCTACTTTATTTCTCCCTCTACCTATCTACCTACCGTATTTCTCCCTCTCCATCTATATCCCTCTAGCTACCTACCTACTGCATTTCTCCCTCCCTCTCTCTCTCTCTATGGACAGAGTATTTTATGTCATAAAGGATGACATAATACCTGTGTCCCACTGCTCTCTCTGTATCCATCTACCTACCTTTTTTACTATTTTTTACATTTCCGTTGCATGTACCTGGCACAGGTGTGACATCTACACAATCTATATATATATATCATTGGTGCCATACTTGAAAGGAACGTTGTGTGAAAATTTGGAAGCGATTGGTGCAGTACTTTTGGAGATTAGCGGTTTTGAACAAAATCTTGTTACATTTTTATTTATGTAGATTTATTTATTTATTTTACCTTTGAATGGCCCTCCTTTGATTGTGAGAGCCACCTTGCCTTCCTGGCTCAGATACCCAAACCATTCTCCCGCTATCTCCGGATCCCGGAACTAAGGAATAAATGAACACAATAGCAATTATGCTACGTAACATGGAACAACCAAAGAGTGGGACAGAAGTGAAGAACAGGATGCTGGACTAGGATAAAGGAGAACTAAGTTCAGTGGCCACTAATGCAAGTAACCCTTGACTTGAAACCACTTTTTAATGAGCCTTTGAAGTTACAATTGCACTGAAAAAAAGTGACTATTTTTCACACTTGCAACTGTTCCCGCATTCCCACGGTCACATGATCAAAATCGGGATGCTTGGCAATTTATTTATGATGCTTTCAATGTCCTAGGATCATGTGCCTTTTGTGATCTTCTGACAAGCAAAGTCAATGGGAAAGCCAGATTCACTCAACAACCATAGTACTAACTTAACAACTGCAGGATTCAATTAACAACTGCAGCAAGGAAGGTTATAAAAAGGGTAGGGGGGGTGAAATTCATTTAACAACCGTCTTGCATAGTAAAAGAAATTTTGGACTGAAGTCATAAGCCAACGACTACCAGTATATTATCAATGAACACTGTGAAGATAACATACAATTATTTCATATAGGTTGTCAATTCTGGATATATTACAAGGACACACAAATAGGAGCCACACTTTCAAAAATGATTGTTCCCCAACTCCTGCACTCTATATCATAATGATTATTCAGCTTGTCCAGAATGCAGCCGCGCGGGCAATTATGGGAACCTCTAGGTTTTCCCATGTAACACCGCTCCTGCGCGAGCTGCATTGGCTGCCTGTCATCTTTCGGGTGCGCTTCAAGGTGTTGGTTATCATCTTCAAAGCGCTCCATGGCACGGGACCTAGTTATCTGCGGGATCGCATCCTGCCCCATACATCCCTTCGGCCGATTCGCTCCACAGAGAGGGACTTCTCCGGGTACCGTCCACTAGGCTGTGCCAGCGGGCGACGCCCAGGGGAAGGGCCTTCTCTGTGGCGGGCCCGACCCTCTGGAACGAACTTCCCCCCGATATTAGAACAACTACGGACCTCTGCTCCTTCTGTCAAAAATTAAAAACAAATTTCTTTTGCTTGGCCGGCTTGGGATGACTTAACTGTTTTAGGGGTTTGTTTTAGCTTTGGGATTTAACACAGGGTTTCGTTTAATGCTTTTTAACATTGTATTGTCTGTAATTTTATATGCATTTTTAATTTCCCTGTGCCCCGCCTCAAGTCCCTTCGGGGAGAGAGAGACGGTCATAAATTAAATTATTTATTTATTTTATTTATTTATTTATTATTATTTTGCATGTAGAAATGTTTGTCATCTTTGCTTAACGGTGCAAGTCTAATGAGGAGAGTAATAAAACAAACATGCACATCCAGTAGATAGTAGACATCTAAGTTGTATCTTATTATTTAGGATGAATGTATTTTATGATGATTATGATCATGGTTTACTTGTTGCTTGTATGTACACTGAGAGTTTGTGCACTGGAGACAAATTCCTTCTGTGTCCAATCACACTTGGCCAATGAAGAATTCTACTCTACTCCATTTGCGATCAAGTAATAATATTGCTGTGTTGTGAAAAGATTTGTTCTGTTACAAACAGCAACAGGATAAGGAACCAGCATCCTGTTGTTGTCCCCATTTAGGAATCCTTCCAGAATTTATCAATACTAACCCTTCATGGTTCTTTGTGCTATGAGCGGGAAAGATGTGAGAAAGCATGAAGCAGCATTGTCTATATCTGAAGGCTAAAGGTAATAGAAGAAATTATGATAGGAATTGTCTAGCACAGTTGGCACGCAGAGCCATTTGCCAGGGTTTGCCCTGTCAGCTGGCCAGCGCGCATGTGCACTCTGGGCAGCTGCCTTCAGCCTATTTTTGAGGCCATTTTTCGCCCTCCGGAGGCTTCAGGAGCTTCCCTGAAGCCTCTGGAGCACAAAAAACCAGCCCTACGGGCAAACCGGAGGTTCAGAAACAGACTTCCGTTTTGCTTGTAGGGCCAGCTTTAGCCCTCCGGAGCATTCAGGAGCCCTCAGGAGGCTTTCTTGAAGATTCCGGAGGGCAGAAAACGAGCCTTGGGAGGGTGAAAAAATCACGCCAAAAATGGAGGGAAGCGCTGGTCATGCGTGCGTGCATGCTGTGGTCCCCCTGCGCTCCCACGCTTTTATTTTATTTATTTTATCAAATTTATACCCCGCCCTTCTCCTTGTTAGGACCCAGGGCGGCGCACAGGCATCATTAAAAACCATTACAAAAACAATACAAACTCTTAAAAGCATATTAAATTAACCTAAAACCCGTGCTAAAACCCTTTAAAACCCTAAAAATTTAAAATTTATAAATATAGTCAGAAACGGGGGGCTACGCTAGGCCGGCTTGTTGGAATAAGTACGTCTTCAAGCGTTGGCGGAAGAGGCGGAGGTCCGAGATGGTACGGAGGTCAGGGGGTAGGTCGTTCCAGAGGGCCGGGCCCGCCACAGAGAAGGCGACACCCTGGGTGTCGCCAACCGGCATTGCCCGGCCGACGGCACCCTGAGAAGACCCTCTCTGTGGGAGCGGATCGGACGAAGGGATGTATGGGGCAGAAGGCGGTCTCGTATATAGCTAGGCCCCGAGCCATGGAGCGATTTGAAGATGGTCGTCAACACCTTGAAGCGCACTCGAAAGGCCACAGGCAGCCAGTGCAGCTCGCGCAGGAGAGGTGTTATGTGGGCATGCCTTGGGGCACCCATAATCACCCGCGTGGCTGCGTTCTGGACTAGCTGTAGCTTTCGAGTGCACCTCAAGGGGAGCCCCATGTAGAGAGCGTTACAGTAATCCAGCCGAGAAGTCACAAGCGCAAGTCACAAGCACGCGAGCCAAAAAAGGTTCGCCATCACTGACTCTAGCACAATCTGGAGGATTCCTAATAACTTCAAGGGCTATACAAAACACATTTGAGGCTTCTAGTAGCAAAAAGAATGGTGGTGAAAAACAAGCTACATTTGTAGAAAAAGAAAGCACACAATTTCTATTCTGATTATGAAGCTGTGATGGTGAAAATAGTGCTAGACTAGCACAGGGGTTCAAATCCTCACTAGTGATAGAACCCCACAGATTAATAATGGGCCATCTACTCTCTTTCAGCTCAGTCATCCTGAAAGAGGATGTAGGGAAAAATGAGAGAAGAAAGTGCTTTGTTTGTTGTCAAAAAGCTGTAAAGGAAAAACAGTCTGTCTATACAGCTAAAAGAAATAATGTCTATACAGTTAAAGAAATAACATCTCATTTTTATCAAATACATTAGAGTGGTGATGTTTTTCCAGATACTAAGCAAACAATCTATGCTCATACAAAACCATATTCAGTCGCTCAAGGCTAACATTGCTTATGAAACATTAATAGCAATTTCCCAAGGATTCATGAAGCGTTTTCATGACGTGAAATCGCAGAGCATTTTCTACCTCTATCGCTTACTTCCCCATCTCTTTTCTAACTAACTCAAATACATCTGTTTCCCGAGGCTAAACAGATTCCATGATTCCCAGCTTTCAGTCCTCAAAGGTACCTTAGCAAAGGTATAATCGGCCACCTGGTGAAATAGCTCCAGAAGCTCTTGGTCTTGAGTTTCAGCAAAACCCATCAGGAATGCAATCATGGCCTCTGTGTGTGGCCACCAAAGTTTCATTCTCCACTCTAGCTGCAGAAAAGGGTGAAAGAAAAATAGAAAAAAATAGAGTCCCTAATGTTTGAGGGAGGGGTGGGATTTTCAACTTCGTGGTGAAAGTAAGACTTTATGGTCCATACCTGAGTGGGGCAGAAACCATCAACATCTTGGAAGGCAAAGAGTCCCCCATGTTCAGGATCCCAGCCTGAACGGAATGGCTGTTTCATGAATTTGTCCACTGCTTGAGACCGGAGGCCTGAGTTAAGCTGGCGCGTGGCACAACGGAGCAAGAACCAGCCTGCTTCAATTGCATGACCTCAAGGTGAAAATGAACAGGAAGGAAAGAACCAAATCATTCAGAACATCTAGCTCCTAATTACAGTCAATTCATAAATTAGTACTAGACAACCTGTGCCCCACTCGGTCATTCGTTTCAGAGGTATTTCCTTACCAAAATGGAAAAAACAGAAAGACCTAAGAGTGGACAAAAAAACCCAGCAGTGGTAGTAGGAGAGGCTTCCAACTTCCTGCCAGCTTCCCCATTAGGTTTTTTGGGGGGAATCTGATCGAAAATTTCCTTCCCTTCCTCCTTTCCCTTCCCAGCAGGGAGATAAGTGGTGCAGGGGTTGGATAGGGGAGGATTGCGAGATTGCCTAGGAAATCTTCAAGGAAAGTTGAAAATGAAGACCACATGACAGCAGCAGTCAGTAGCACTGAAGAAGCCACAACTTTTCCAAATTTTGTTCCCTTGAAAGACATTGATCCTGAATTTTGGATACATTCTGTAATTTAGCCCATTTGAGGTACCTTGGTTCAAAATGTCCTATGATGCATCATTTTGCCCGTTTCAAGTTAAAGGTCAGGGCAAGAGTTTTAACAATACTGCATTTTTATGGACAGATTGCTCCGATGTTAGAACAATTAGTGGAACAGCTTACCTCCAGAAGTTGTGAATGCCCCAACACTGGAAGTCTTTAAGAGGATGTTGGATAGCCATTTGTCTAAAATGGTATAGGGCTTCCTGCCTAGGCGGGGAGTTGGACTAGAAGACCTCCAAGGTCCCTTCCAACTCTGCTATTGTATTGTATAAGATCTATTGGAGGCAGCCCCTCAGCTTAGGAGTTACAGCCTAATCAGTGGTGGGTTTCAAATTTTTTTAGAACCTACTCTCTAGGTTTGGCCTATTTTGTGGGCGTGGCTTGGCAGTCATGTGACAGGGTGGGAGTGGCCAACTTGTAAAATGTGGTGAAACTCATTTAACAACGCTCTTGCTTAGCAACTAAAATTTTGGGCTCAATTGTGATGATAAATTCTTCCTTCCTTCCTTCCTTCCTTCCTTCCTTCCTTCCTTCCTTCCTTCCTTCCTTCCTTCCTTCCTTCCTTCCTTCCTTCCCTTTCTTACTTTCTGCCTTCCTTTCCTTTCCTTCCCATTGGGTTACCGGCAGCGGCAGGCCAGACATACTTCTGCGTCCGCTGGTGGAACCTCCTCTCACCGGCTCTCTAAATTTCACCATCCGGCTCTTGCGAGTAGGTGCGAACCTGCAGAAACCCACTACTGAGCCTAATGTACTCTTACCCAGTGGTGGGATTCAAATTTTTTTACTAACGTTCTGTGGCATGGTTTGGTGGGTGTGGCAAGGGAAGGATACTGTAAAATCTCCATTCCCACCCCACTCCAGGAGAAGGTTACTGCAAAATCCCCACTTCCTCCCAATCAGCTGGGACTCGGGAGGCAGAGAATAGATGGGAGTAAGGCAAGCCAGAGGTGGTATTTACCGGTTCTCCAAACTACTCAAAATTTCTGCTACCAGTTCTCCAGAACTGGTCTGAACCTGCTGAATACCATCTCTGCTCCTATCACAGCTGGGACCACTGTGGCTTTTATTTTCCACATCTTCTCTGATTCTTCCTTCAGACTTGGTACTTCTCCAGCTTCTTATACTTCTTCCTGATGATGTTGTCACTTAGTAACATCTATCACTACTGCTATCTTCTGACCCTTCTCTACTATATGCAATATTTCTGTATATAGTAGTTCAACATTAATGCAATATCGGGTTTTCAATTCAATTGTATCGAATGTGAAAGATCTGCTTGTTTTATTTTTATAGTTATAATGTACACTGAAGATGGCATTTAATTTCGTTGTACAAGCTGCAATGACAATAAAGGAAACTACTATAAGAATGTGAGTGTGTTTTATAAAATCATATATACATTCTATATATTTCAAATTAGAGAATGCAAAAGCATCCTGGCCTCTGAGTCACTTTTTACCAGGATTCTGCTGTCTTCCCAAACACCCTGGCAATTCCTTGCCATCTTCAGAAACATTCTCCAAAACTGCAGCACCATTTCTCTACAAGAAAATAAGATGGCTGGTAATGCATCAGAGGTGAGGCAAACATGTTTATGGAGAGGAAAGCTGACCACAGCCATTTCTTTACCTGGAGGTGACTCAGAATTCTTTGAGCAGACCAGTTGTCCAAGTCCTTGAAGCGGTTTGCAACCTCCACGTCTCCTTCTGACAGCTGATCCACCAAGTTGAGGAGCATCATGGGGACGGCCATAGAGTCATGTGGGACAGCGCCTGCCAGCTGTGGACGACCCAACTCAGAGGAATCCTCTCTCACCCAGTGCATGATGGCTTCCATCATTGAAAGGGCCTCCGTCTGCCAACGGGAATACCATTATAACCACAGTTTTATCTTTTAAGTATAGATTTTCTATTCCTGAGTTCCCTTCTAACCCCAGAGTAAACAAGAGCTTAATTCTACAGGCATGGGATCGGACCTCACAGCATAGAGGTTGCTGAGCAATATGTGGTTTGAATCTGTCTGGGCTCAGAAGAGCATACATAGGCTTACCACATTTTATTCGCTTCAGGAGCTGTTTGTTTATATTGGGATGGAGTGGGACAACATTGGCATCTGCCCAGCTATTCATCTATGGGAGAAATTAAATCCTGTAGCTCTTCTTACAAACCACTACTTGTAAAACCAAGGAATTCATTATTCCTCCTGCAAGACGTCATTTCAGTCTTCTGAAGGCAGGCTATTTCTCCTAGAGATCGTTGTAGATATTCTTTCCCAGATTCTATCAGTAGAACCCTCGTATCCATAGAGACAGGAAGACCCTCGCTAACTGCAGCATCATGAGGTAAAGCTAAACAATTTATACCACTTTTAACTATTTGCACTAGAAGTTGTGCCTGGTTTCAGGAAAGGGCGCTAATCAGAGCGACGTAGAATAAACAGGTTTGAAGGCCCTGTTGTTCTCCAGCAGCCTTTCCCAAGCTGCCTCCTTCCAGATATATTAGATCAGTGGTAGTCAACCTGGTCCCTACCGCCCCCTAGTGGGTGTTCCAGCTTTCATGGTGGGGGGGTAAGGGGTTTTGTCCGATACTGAAGCACTTTCCTTTTTAAAATTTAATTGACTTCCCTACTTTATAAATCACCGTTCCTGTGGAACCGGTGGGCGGTTAGCAAATTTTACTACTAACAGAGATACAAAAGTGGGCGGTAGGTATAAAAAGGTTGACTAGTATTAGATTACAATGGAGGCAATTTTCACCAGCCCTGACCAGAGACCTGACCACTAAAAGTAGGGCACTGGAGGGTGCCAAATGGGAAACGGTTTTAAGAAAGTAACAGCTCTCACCGTCTAACCTGATAATGAGATTCCCCTGTTGCTCGACCAAGTTCATCCAACCCAAGAACATAAAAACACTCGCTAAAAATGGTACGCTGGATTTTCACAGGCCGGCCATCACGGGTCAGGACAAAGGCACATTTCTGGGAAGGTGGAGCCACTCGTGCATGTCTCAGCAGGAATTCCCCTCCTTGAGAAAAGAAATGGAACTGGATAGTGGTATCTCACTCCTATTTCTTTTAGCTTGTGCCCAGAAGAAGAGCTCAACCCATCCCTTCACCTTTATATAAACGCATTTCTTACGAAACTCTTGACAGAAAGCTAGCATGGCAGGAAGGCCAAGTGAGTGAGCCGGAATCCAGAAATTCCCTGTTTCCCCGAAAATAAGACCTCCCCAGATAATTTTTTTTTTAAAATTAAATTTATACCCCGCCCTTCTCCAAACGGACCCAGGGCGGCTCACAGGGATGTTAAAACACATATAAAACATATAAAATTTTAAAAAACCTATTCTAATAGACCCTGCGCTAAAAACCGAATTTAAAAAACCCAAATTTAAAACTATCTAAGAGTCAGTAATGGGGGTTACGCTAGGCCGGCTAGATGGAATAGGTGTGTCTTCAGACACTTGCGGAAGAGGCGGAGGTCGGAGATGGTGCGGAGTTCAGGGGGTAGGTCGTTCCAAAGGGCAGGGCTCTTCCCCTGGGTGTCGCCAGTCGGCATTGTCCGGTAATAAGTCCAATTGGGCTTTTGAGTGCATGCACTTTAAAATAAGCCCTCCCCCAAAATATTGCAACCCAGCAGCAGCCATGAGGTGACCACACTCGCTGCCTCCTGCACCTCAAAAATAATAAGACCACCCCAAAAATAAAGCCAAGCGCTTATTTTGGAGGTTAAAAGAAAATGAGATAATGTCTTATTTTCGGGAAAACACGCTAGCTTAACAATGAAAAACATCAGGCTTAACAAAAGTCTCCAGTACTATATTACAACTTCTCAAGTACTTTGTTCAGTTATTTTTATACCACTTTTACAAACAGCTCAAGGCTGCAAACACACCTCTCTCCTAGTTTCCCCACAAGAGCAGCCTTGTGGAGGTGGGTTAGACTGAGATAGAGTGACTGGCCCAAAGTCACCCAGCTGGCTTTCATGGCTAAGATGAGACTTGAGTTCAGGGTCTCTTGCTTTTTAGTCTGGTGCCTTATCCACTAGACCAGGGTCAGCAAACCGCAGCTCTAGAGCCGCATGTGTGTCTTTCATCCATGTGTTGCTGCTCTCTATCACTGGTCGGAACCACAATTTTGAGAGGAGCTTCTGGTTAAGGAGGGGGGAAAGCATGGTGTGCCAAGAGGAGACTCTATGGCAAGGGACAGGTTTTCCATTTGGCTCCACAATTGATAGAGCTTCCGGTTAGTACAGGTAGAGGGAAAAGGACGCTGGGCTCGGAGGAGGCTCTATGGTGGGGGAACTGGACTTCCGGTTGGCTTCAGAATTGAACAGGGGGTTTCCAGTTAGGACCTTTGTGGCTCTTTGAGTGTTTAAGGTTGCCGACCCCTGCACTAGAACAAACTGGGCCTACAGTTTGTCTCCTCAAAACAGTTCAACTATAAAGGTTTACCTTCAGGGTTGTTCCTTGGATTACTTAATAAATGTAAACACCAAATGTTATCACTATCCAGTTTATGATATTTCACAGAATCCCAGAATGTAGAGTTGAAAAACAGCACATGGATCATCTATTTCAGCCTTCTGCAACGTGCAGGAAAACCAAGCACACCATCCTCAAGAGGTGGCTGTCCTACCTCTTCCTTAAAACCCTCAAAGATGATGAACCCACAACCTCCTGTCGAGAACTCATTTAAATGAAATCTACATTTAAACTTACATGCAATATTTCTGGTCCTAGTGTCTCTGCCAATGGAAAATAATTCTTGATGTGCCTGTAATATCTTCCCTCATTTGTCTTTTCTACAGACTAAACATCCCTAGGTCCCTTAGGCTGTCCTTATATGGCATGATCCTCAAATCCATGTATCATTTTTGTTCTTCTCCTCTGAATCTTTTCTAACTTGTGAATACCTAACTGGAAATACAGATACCCAAAATCATATACAGCACTCCAGATCAGGTTTCACCACTGCCAAGAAAAATGAATAATGACTTCATTGCATTATTGATGCACTCTCTTAATGCAGCCCAGAAATGCATTTGTCTTTCTAGCAGATTTGTATTTCTAGCAGCTATCTTACACAACTGAGCAATGTGCAGATTACCGGTGATGACCATTGTTCAAAGTCTTCTTCAGATAAAGTGTTTCCAATCCACAAATCCCCCATTTTGTATATCTGTCCTTGACATCAGGGGTCTCCAACCTTTGCAGCTAAGCTGGCTGGAGAATTCTGGGAGCTGAAGTCCTTCAGACTTAAAGTTGCAAAGGTTGGAGACCCCTGCTTTACATCCATTGCTATTCCAAAGCATTAGATCTTTCAAGGTTATCTCCTCCTTCCTAACTTACCTAGCCATTCAACCCCTGACAATTTTGGAAAACTTACCCTGAACATCAAGGCTTCTCAATTTGTTTAAGATAAGTGACAACATCTTTAATTTTCAAAGCACTTTCTCAAAATAAATGTCACAGTCAGCTTTAGAATATCTATTTATCAAAAAGCAAATGAGGAATTTTCTCATGTCACCATATCCCCTTAAAACCTTTGGGATAGGCTGAACCATCTAAGTCAGGAGTGTCATGAACTCGTGTTGTCATGGCGTTGTCACATGACATATCACTATTTTTTCCCACTTCGCTAAACTGGGCATGGGCATGGCCATCGTGTGACGCATACAGCCCATGGGCTGTGGATTTGACACCCCTAATTTAAATACTCCTGTTTTCCTGGTTTGTAAACTCACTTCTAAACAAACTCACTTCTAAACAAAGAACACAGTTGCAATCTCCACATTTTTTTATTTTTAAAAAAATGCTTTATGGTAATCCATAAGCATTATTATCAATAAGAGTTAAACTTGAGGGTGGCACTTGCTTTGGGAAATGTTACCTTTTTACTTTATTTTCATTAACATATACTAAAATTGGTGGGTTCAAAGGAAGTTGCCTGTGTGTCAGTGCTGGGTTTCAAATCCCGTTCCAACCAGTACAGCTGGAACTGGACTCGCGGCATCCTCATGCGTCTTAGTGCCTCCATGACACTCCAGCTGCTCTGCGGAGCAGCGCGCAGGCGCTGTCCGCACCATGCGCGTGAGTGGCAGCAAAGACGCTTCAAAACACAGGTAAGGAGCGAGGGAGGGAGGGCCCTCTGGAGCACCATACCGTACATACCAATACGTCCGTACCAGGGCATACCGCCTGCAACCCACCACTGTTGTGTGTTACTTGAAGCCTTAGAGCAGTGATGGCGAACCTATGGCACGCGTGCTACAGGTGGCACGCAGAGCCATTTGGCAGGGCACACAAGGGGTTGCCCTGTCAGCTGGCCAGTGACTTCCGGTTTGCATGTGGGGCCTTTTTTAGTCCTCCGGATGCTTCAGGGACCTTCAGGAGGCTTCCCTGAAGGCTCCAGAGGACTAAAACAGCTCCAGAGGCTTGTATAAAGCCTCTGGAGCTTGGGGAGGGCGAAAAAAAGCATTATGGGTGTGGCACGCCGGCGCACGACTCCCCTGCGCTCCCCCCCTTATGGCACGCGAGCCTAAAAAGGTTCGCCATCACTGCCCTGGAGTCTTATACTGATAACATAAACACAAGCACACAGCAAGGAAAGTTACCTGCTTTTGCTGCCTGTAGGAGTTCTGGACGCTGGAATCTTGGCACTTTTCGATACAACCGACTATACAGCCATACCTTGGAGGAAAAAGATTGCAAAAATCCAGCTGAGTTTTCTGGTATGGGTCATGACCCACCATGTAACCAAATGTGGTAAATCTTTTTCTTGCCAAGAGCCCATCCTTTGGATGAACAGAAGGAAACAGCTTGCAGCCCAACATGAACAAAGTTTACAGGATTGCTCTCTACTCTCATCTACCCTGTGACATTTTTCCCCTTTCAGGGTTAATGCCTGCCACCTGCTTAGTGCTAAGAATGATGCCAGGATGTGCTTCTTCATAATTATTGACTAACCTGCCCTGCATTTAACTTCCAAAGTACATATGGGGTACCTGTGACCCTCTAGACACTGCTAATTACAATTTCTTATTGACAGGGTTTGTACTTTCCCCCTATTCTAAACAAATATGTGAAAGCTCAAGACAGAAATGCTACATTAAATATTTTCCCGAGTATCAGTATTCGAATTCGAATTTCGAATATTTATTTGTATAACCGCGTCCTCTCCCCTAGGGGACTCGGAGCGGTGTACAGGGAAGAATAAAACAGCATAAAATATATACATGAACAATAAATACAATAAAAATAGATTAAATTTGACTATCCCTGCACTAAAATTCCCATTTAAAATTAACAATCCCTAATCCCTGGGCAGAGACTAACCTAGGCCGGCCAAGCAGAAAAAGTGAGTTTTTAATTGTATTGTATTTACCACACTGCTAAATATCTTACCCTGCTTTGTGTGTTTAATTTGTTTAATCAAAATCTTAGGTTTACCCATGCCACCCAAAAGCCCACAACAGTCATTAACCTAGGTTTATACCAGGGGTTCCCAAACTTGGCAACTTGAAGACTTGTGGACTTTAACTCCCAGCTCTGCTGGCTGGAGAATTCTGGGAGTTGAAGTCCACAAGTCTTCAAGTTGCCAAGTTTGGGAACCCCTGGTTTATACAAATCAAAATGTGTAATTTACAATAAGCCTTTAAAATCAAAATTATGGCTGCTCCAGATTGAAAGAATGTGGTATATCTATAACTTTGGCGTAAGAGTGAAATATATCTAGAAGAATTAGCGAATGCTCCTACTTTTTGGCTTAATCTATTTTTCGTATGTACTTGAATCTTTTATCTTTTTTATTCGATCCCTTCCAAATGAATCATGAAGCCAGGATTCAAAAATTCCCAAGGCTCACATTTTCTTGACTTATACTAAGAAATCTTGTCTGACAGATCAGTTGCTCCAGTTTACTTTTCCAACTTTCAATGGGGATAAAAACAGAAAATCTGAAAGTTACCTGTCGACCTTGCAACCATACATATTTCAGATCATCATAAACTTTTCCAGTCTGGTCAAGACATGTAAAGAATCCTCTGGAAAAATAAAAGAGGCAGCAGCATTTAGAAACGGAAAGAGTCTGAAGGTTTCCAGAAGTATTGTACTACAACTCCCAGAATTCCTAGCTAGTAATTTAAATATCTCTGAGAAAGAAAGAACTAAACAGCAATTAACAGGGCAATTAGCAATGATTTTCCAAACAAAGGCGCCTGCAGCTGGCTTCTTCAAGTAGCAACAGAAATACATTATCTTAGCAAATTCTGGATACTATTGAGGAGGAGAAAGAGCTGAGCCACATATTATGTTACTCCATGTTTTGCTGAAGAAACCATCTTTAGTGGTGTTCATAAAAAAAACCCACTACTCACAAGGAAAATCTAAATTAAGCTTAGCATGATATATGAATCCAACCACAGCCAGATGTTATATATGTTACACCACGAATCCAGAGTATGCTGGATATTAATGCCTATTATTCCCAAGTAATAATCGGGAATTGCTAAGAACTAAGAGATACAAGCCTACAGTGGTTGGACTATATAGGAACTGCTCGCCTTAAAAAAGGTCTTTTTTTGCATCCCCCCCATTTAACAGGGTTTGCTTAAAAACAGCAACAGTAGCAAGCATACAGTTCCTATTCCTTTCAAACATGCGTTTTTAATAATTTAATAGTAGGTTATGTTCGCATCATTCCTGATCATCTGGACTACCATTTGCTCAACTCGTCTGCGAATTCAAACAACCATACCCTGTGTTATATAAACCAGGGGTCTCCAACCTTTGCAACTTTAAGTCTGAAGGACTTCAGCTCCCAGAATTCTCCAGCCAGCTTTGCTCCAGCCAGCAAAGCTTTGCTGGCTGGAGAATTCTGGAAGCTGAAGTCCTTCAGACTTAAAGTTGCAAAGGCTGGAGACCCCTGTTATAAACCAACCGCATCGCCTTGGCATGCACCGCACACAAAACCGAAGGGCTGCCTCTTAAAGATCGAAACTCACCCATATTCCGTATCGTGGGAATGCCGTAGCCAAAAATCCACCACCGAGTCCAGTTCTTGAGAGATCCGTTCCTGCCAGCTGTGCAGGGTTTTCTGCCAATCCATTTCTGCTGCTTGCTCTAATTTAGCGCTGACAAATCCAGAGATCGAATTGGTGTTTCCCGCTGGTGAAGCAAATCGAGGTATCAGCACATTCTTCTATGCGACCCAAGTGATTTTTTTTTAAATCTAGCAAAAGTTTCGCAACCAATTAGTGAGTCGCTGATCATATGATTGCTTGAGTCACCTGATCCTGGCCCAAAGGAGTGGGGGGGAAGAGTTGATTTGGTGTTTCTTTTTTCCTAGACTCATTTTTAACCCTAAAGTGGCTGTAAATTGCTCCCCAGCTGGGCAGAATAATAACAAAAAGCAAGACAACAGCTATCTTGCACTTTTAATTCCCGGGCCCGCTGATGTATGTAAAACTTCCCCTTCTAAAATCTGCAGGGCTGTTAGTCGATTCTTTGCGCGTAGCATTTCAAAGCCCTTCGGGAATCCGCACACAGCAACTGATCCTCTAACTCTGGGCATAGAGACTAATCAGAGGAGCAGCCATGTAGTTAAACCAGGGGTCTGCAAAGTTGGCTCTTTGAAGACCGGTGGACTTCAACTCCCAGAATTCCCCAGCCAGCATAGCTGGCTGGGGAATTCTGGGAGTTGAAGTCCACCGGTCTTCAAAGAGCCAACTTTGCAGACCCCTGAGTTAAACCAAGGGCGGGCATTGAAGATTTATGCCACTGATTCGCCGCCGCGATTCCTTGTGTGCAAATCAACAAAGCGTTTTCCACTTCGAATTATTGATGGTGACAACCGGCAGTGATTTTTTCCCCCCAGTCTAAAATTAAGCTGGTGAAAACAGCAAAGATGGTCGACAAACAGGAGCAGATTTGTGGAGAGTATCTCGCAGAGATCTCCCTTTGCCTTCCTGAACCTTTCCTCGGCTGCCTTCCGCTGTGGGCTTGTATCGTATTCCATCTGGGGTGGGGTGGGGATCAGTGGTGGGTTTCAAATTGTTTTAGAACCTACTCTGTAGGTGTGGCCCATTTTGTGGGCGTGGCTTGGCAGTCATGTGACAGGGTGGGAGTGGCCACCTTTTAAAATGTGGTGAAACTCATTTAACAACGCTCTTGCTTAGCAACCAAAATTTTGGACTCAATTGTGATGATAAATTTTCTTTCTTTCTTTCTTTCTTTCTTTCTTTCTTTCTTTCTTTCTTTCTTTCTTTCTTTCTTTCTTTCTTTCTTTCTCTTTCTTCCTTCCTTCCTTCCTTTCCTTTCTATTGGGTCACTGGCAGTGGCGGGCCAGATTTACTTCCAGGTACACCGGTGGAACCCCCTCTCACCGGTTCTCTAAATTTCACCAACCGGCTCTCGCGAGTAGGTGCGAGCCTGCAGAAACCCACCACTGGTGGGGATCCTAGATTTAAAGTGAGCCTACCACTCCCAAGTAAATAGATGGCGGAATCATCCCTGACTTAGCCAATAGTGTCTGGGCAGGCAGAATTCCTCCTCACATTAAAAATGCAAAACAAACCCCAGTATTTTCCTTTGCATGTAGGCACACTAAAGCAAAAACTAAAAAACCCTCCCAACACAGAAAGAACTTCTGCACCGGAAGTTAAATATAGTTTGCACCTGCATGATAGATGCATTTATGGGTTGAATCTTGCAATGCTTTTGTGGTATGGCGAGCCAGAGCATCTCATATTCTTTCTTCTTGAAAGACACACATCCATTTCTGACTCGGGATGGAAAATAAATTTCCTGTGCCTAGTTTTTACAAGGCGCTTTACAATTCAAGCCACCTCCCTTTTAATACACAACATTTAAATGGCACTTTAATTTATAAAACCTATGGAAATCAAGGGAAGTAAAATGACCTCTTATCTAAATGTAATCAAAGTTCTTTGGGGCAGAGTTGGATCCCTTATTCATTCTTACATTGCCCAGTTGCAATGTACTATAATGTCAGAGGAGAGTTTATATTCTTTCAGAAAAGTCCAAGATGTTTCAAATGGATGCTTGGGCATTTCTGTAGTAGAAAGAAAAGACTTCAGCTTTAGCATTCTAAATTGTTTAAAAGCTTTTACAAGCACGATCCTGTTACAATGCTTACAACAATCCTGTAGGGTAAACTATTATTATTACTAAGATCAAGGGGGTGGGGCAGATTGGGAAGGGGCAGGCAAGCTATGAGCTGTGAAGGGAATCTGTTAAAGGCATCTCATATTGAAGCTTTCCTTTGGAACAGCCTTTCCAGCAGCATACCAAGAACCCTAGTTCAGAAAAAAAAAGGCTGCTAAGGAAGAATTGCATACAGCAGGGATGTCCAAACTTGGGAACTTTTAAGACTTGTGGACTTCAATTCTGGCTGGGGAATTCTGGGAGTTGAAGTCCACAAGTCTTAAAGTTTCCAAGTTTGGGCATCCCTGGCATACAGGTAGTCCTCAACTATAATTAAGCCCAAAATTCTGTTAAGCAAGACAGTTGTTAAATAAATGTTGCCCCATTTTACAACTTATCTTGCAACAGTTGTTAAGTGAATCACTGCAGTTGTTAAGTTAGTAATACAGTTGTTTCCATTGACTGCTTGTCAGGAGGTTGCAAAAGGGGACAATATCACCCCAGGACAATTGTTATAAATATGAGTCATTTGCTAAGCATCTGAATTTTGATCACACAACCATGGGGATGCTACAATAAGTCACTAAAATGCTTGTAAGTCACTTTTTTTGCAGGTTTGAATGGTTGTAAATTGTAAATGAACTGCTGTAAGTTGATGACTACCTGTACTAAATATCCATCTCCCTATCCTTACCCCATTCCTGGAAATTAATATGCACCGGTAAACTCAAACATGGTTCATTACTTTTTCTTGATAATCCGAATGAGTGGCCCAAGACAACTTCCTCCATTAGCCCAAGGGGGAGCCAAGGCAACCCAAGGTTTTGCTGCCCTTGGCTTTATGCATAGTAGGAGACAGCATGGACCTTCCTTCAGATCAAACAGCTTCTTACCATCCTTCGCTGCACCTCAGTTGAGCACTACACTCCTAAATCGGGGTGCAGCGAAGGATGGTAAGAAGCTGTTTGATCTGAAGGAAGGTCCACAGTGCTATCCAAGGAAGGAACTTTCAAACAAGTGACCAGGAGGCCATCATTCCTGGCCCTGAAAATCTGCTTTATGTCTCAGTTGGCTCAATGGCACACTATTTGGAACACAGGTTTGTTTGTTTGTTTGTTTGTTTGTTTGTTTGTTTATTTATTATTTATTTATTTATTTTTATTTATTTATTTGGATTTATTGACCGCCCCCTCTCTCCGAAGAGACTCGGGGTGGTGTACAAGAATTTAAGAGCATATACATATATAACAATTATAAATAATAAAACTAAATTAAATGTTTTACCCTGTGTTAAAATATCTCGTTTAAATTTATAACGTAAAAACCCGAACTAGGTTGGTTCGGCCAAGAGACAAAAGGGAAATACAGGTGGTCCTTGACTTACAACCCCAACTGAGCCCAACATTTCTGTTGCTAAATGAGAAATTGATTTGAGTTTTGCCCCATTTTACGACTTTTCTAAGGGACATGGTGGCTCAGTGAATAAGACACTGAGCTTGTCGATCAGAAAGTTCGGCAGTTTGAATCCCTAGCGCCACATAATGGAGTGTCCCAGCTTCTGCCAACCTAGCAATTCAAAAGCACGTAAAAAATGCAAGTAGAAAAATAGGAACGCCTTTGATGGGAAGGTGACAGCTTTTGGCATTTAGTCATGCTGGCCACATGACCACAGAGAGGTCTTCAGACAGTGCTGGCTCTTCGGCTTTGAAACGGAGATGAGCACCGCCCCTTAGAGTCAGGAACGACTAGCACATATGTGCAAGGGGAACCTTTATCTTTACCTATGCCTTTTCTAGTTTGTTAAGGGAATCCCTGCCATTGCTAAGTTAGCAACACCGTTGTTAAGCAAATCCGACTTTCCCATCGACTCTGCTTGCCAGATGGTCACAAAAGAGGATCGCACGACACTGCAACCGTCATAAATATGAACCAGTTGTCATGCATCTAAATCACACGGCCATGGGGGATGGTCTGTGCAATGGTTAAAAGTGTGAAAAATAACCCTAAGCCTCTTTTTTTTTGTTCAGTGCCGTTGTAACTTCAAACGGTCACTAGTGCACTGTTGTAAGTCGAGGACTAACTGTCGTCTGCACATGCTCAGGAGCTATTTAAACGTTCTTTCCCCCTTTCAGAGCTCCAGGAGTAAGTCCTGATACTGAAGCCTGGAAGTAGGTTTTGAGCAGCCTTGAATTCAAGCGGATTCCCCCTTCGGCCCATTGCTCCTTGCGGGGTCGCGGCTGCTGGGAGGAACGGGTGTGTGTGTGTGTGTGTGTGTGTGTGTATGTATGCCCCCCCCCCCCCCAGGACAAACCCCGGGAATTCCGTCAAGGAGCCGCTGCTCAGCCCGGAGTCCCAGCAGCCGCAGGCGTGGCTGGTTGGTTGCGCGCGCTCGCAAGCACCTTCTCTTGCTCCTGCGAGGAACCTGTGAGGAACCTGTGAGGAGCGACCTCCTTTGGCGGTCCCTTCCTTCCTTCCCTCCCTCGGAGATTTCAGCAAGGAAAAGGGGGGCTCTCGGAGTAAGAGAACCGCCAAGGGAGGGAGGGAGGGAAGCTGAACTCAACTGGGCTTTCAAAGTGAAGTTTCCCTCCAGGCTCCCGGCTTCTCGTTGCCGTCGGAAGGCGGGCGAGCGGAGGCCAGGGGAAGCCCCCCCTTCCCGGACCAGGTGAGACGGCAACGCCTGAGCGCCCCACTTCTCTCTTTTCCAGGTTCTGGCGGAGACGCCCCATGTTCAGACGGTCGCACCTCAAAATCCTCCTGATTGGGAATTCAGGGTAAGGCACCGACCGCACGGAGCGCTTTTGGGGGGGGGGGGCAGGGCCACCTTAACAACAACATGGGCCCCCGGGCAAAGCAGTTTACTGGGGCCCCTATGACAACTACTCCCAGGAATACAAATGTAAATGGTTGATAAAATTAAACATATATTTGCATGTTAGTATTAATTTAAAAATGCAGTAAAATGTAATAAATATGTTGCTGTATTTGTATGATACAAGGTGCATTGAAGGGTTAACAGACACAGATTACTAGGGGGGGTGGCTCTGTTCGTGGGGCCCATGGGCAAGTGCCCACCAGGCCCATGCATTAAGACAGCCCTGGGGAGGGGCGCACGGACATCAACCCCCCCTTTGGAAAGACAGAAGTCCGGAGAGCCGGCAGGAACCGGACGCCCAGGCGGTGTTTGCTGAGTGGGGGTGTCGGCCGAAGGAAAGGCACCTGAGCCTCTCAGGTGAAGCCGCAGCTCTGGAAGCTGGCGAAGGAAGGAGGGGGGGAGGAGGCTGGGTCAAGTGAAGTGGAGCTGAAGACCGAGGGCTCCCCCTCCCTCTACGCCAGGGGTCTCCAACCTTTGCAACTTTAAGTCTGAAGGACTTCAGCTCCCAGAATTCTCCCGCCAGCTTTGCTGGCTGGAGAGCTGAAGTCCTTCAGACTTAAAGTTGCAAAGGTTGGAGACCCCTGCTCTACGCCAGCCACGGCCAACCTTTTGAGGCTCCCGGGCCGGTAAGAGGGGGACTTACCGGCCCGGTAAGTCTGAAGGACTTCAGCTCCCAGCTTTGCCGGCTGGAGAAGTCTGGGAACTGAAGTCCTTCAGACTTAAAGTTGCAAAAGTTGGAGACCCCTGCCCTAGCTGTTTCAGGCTCAGAGCTTTACTGGCTGGAGAAGTCTGGGAACTGAAGTCCTTCAGACTTAAAGTTGCAAAGGTTGGAGACCCCTGGGTTGGGAGTTCCAGTAGGTTCAAGTGATGTTAGGAGACAAAGCCAAAAGAAGATGCTCACCAGATATGGAGGCAGCCCAGGCAGGCAAAGAGCTGGCTGGAGAACTCTGAGAGCCGAAGCCCTTCAGACTTAAAATTGCAAAGTTTGCCCACCCCTGCTCCAGAAGCTTTATAGGAGCCTGGGGAGGGCGAAAACAGCCCCCCTGCAGGCCCTCCGGAGGCTTCAGGAGCTTCCCTAAAGCCTCCGGAGGGCTGTTTTCGCCCTCCCCAGGCTCCTATAAAGCCTGGGGCGGGTGAAAAATGGCTTTTAAAATGGCTGAATCAGCTGGCCAGCACATACATGCACGCTGGCCAGCTGATAGGGCAATGCCTGGCGTACCCTGCAAGGATATAAAAAAGGAGTCCTTTTTTTAAACTCTACTGGTTGTTGCCAACTATAAGGGGCGAGGCTCCTGTCCGTTTCACAAGGCTGTTAAGCCAGCGCTGTCCGAAGGCATTTCTCTGGCCATTGGGCCAACATGACATCATAGGGCGCCGCTGAGCCTATCTGGCCGACTTTGTCTTTTACAGGTAGTCCTTGACTTACAACCAGTGGTGGGATTCAAATAATTGAACAACCGGTTCTCTGCCCTAATGCTTTCTTCCAACAACCACTTCACCAAACTGCTCAGAAAGTTAACAACCGGTTCTCCCGAAGGGGTGCAAACTGGGCTGAATCCCACCACTGCTTACAACAGTACCTTCCGTGACCGTTCAAAGTTACAACAGCCCTGGAAAAAAAGTAACTTATGACTGTTTTTCACACTTACAACCATGGCGGCATCCCCATGGTCACGTGAGCAAAATTCAGACACTTTTGGCAACTGACTAGGACAGTTGCAGTGTCCTAGGTTCGTGGGTTCACCTTTTGTGACCTTCTTATAAGGAAAGCCAACGGGAAGCCAGATTTATTTAACAACCTTGTTACTAACCTAATAAGTGCAGTGATTCACTTAACGGTGGCATGTAAAGCCGTAAAACAGGGCAACATTCACTGAACAAATGTTTCCACTTGGCAACAAAAATGTGGGGCTCCATTGTCATAAGTCAAGGGCTACCTGTGTATGTTCATAACATTGTCTTCCTCTCATGCCCAATCCTAGCTGAGGCAGATTAAAATAGACTTTCATCAGATTGTGCAAAACAGGGATGCACCTGTCTGTCCATGGATTAGGTTGGTGCACAGCCCCCAAACTCAAACCTGCTCCAGAAAGAAGCATTTTGAGTAGACACAGGAAGAAAACGTCAAGAGCCACAGAAGTAGAACAAACATAATGGTAGATTGGGTGGCAGATGAAGTACAGTTGGGTTGCTGATGGAAGAGCTGATGGCAGGGGTTAAGACTGACCCTTTTGGGTGGTTGATGACATCATCTACAACTAAATTTCTGTGATCCCACGTTGTATTCAACCATTCATCCCAGAGGATACAAATGCTTCATGTTATGACTAAGTTGAGGGCCAGTTTGGTCTAGTGCAGGGGTGTCAAACTCGCGGGCTGGATGCATCACACGTTGGCCACACCCACACTCGGTTTAGCGAAGGGCAAAAAAAGCCGCAATATGTCACGTGACGACACTGTAACAATGCGAGTTTGACAACCCTGGTCTAGTGGTTAAGGTGCCAAGCTAAAAACTTGGGGACCGTTTTAGTCCTGCTTTGGGCATGAAAGCTAGCTGGGTGACTTCAGACTAGTCATTCTCTCGTGGCCAAACCTTCCTCGTAGGTTTGTTGTGGGGGAAAATAGGAGTACTTAGGTGTGTTTGTCCCCTGGAGTTATCTATAAAAAAATAAAATAGAGGGAAATAAATGAGCAAAAAAAGAGGGATGATAGGAAAATTGATGGGCACCTGGGCAGGCACCATGCGGAGTGGGGTGGGGGGAAGGGAGCAAGGCAACCCAACCTGCCATTATTTGCCCTTTGAGTCCTTTCTGGAATAGAAGAGGAACCACTAAAACGACCTCATCTGCTCAGTGCTCATGAGGATTCATCCTTTCTAAGTAGCACATTTTATTAAAAGGCATACACCCTTGTGAGCTACAGCTCACTTCATCAGATCATAGAACGGGGTAGACTGCTGTAGGATTTAAAGTGGAATGAGGAAGTGGGAAGTTGCATTATGCAGACACAAAGTGAGACAAATTGTAAGTATCTCATCAATTAACAGCTGTATTGGGTTAAAAGTGAGCATTTGTTGAAACTTTGGGAAATAGCCCCTAAACTTTTGATGTGAGCTTAGCAATCTCTTGCTCAATTGTGCTGTTCAAAATTTCTTTTTCTTAGAACGCTTGTAGTGAGATTTCTAATGAGTGTCCTGGGAGGCTGGTACTTTGTTCATCAACAGAATTAATGAACACAGCATGACACCAGGACTCAAAAGTTGTATTCATTAATTCTTTTACACAGAGTTTGCCCTGTGTGCTATTGGAGATGTGGAATTGTACCCCAATTGTCTAAATGGAGGGAGGAATCCCATGAGTTGAAAATATTATATACTTGGTAGTTCTTATCAGCCCGATATGACATGGCAACCCACCAGAAACAATGAGAATATAGTTAAGAGCATATAGAGCAGTGATGGCGAACCTTTTTGGCACCGAGTGGATTGTGTGCATGCTGGAGTGCCGGAAAGCTGTAGACCAGCTGGCCAGTGTGCATGGGTACGCCAGCTGCTTGGTCTTTGGGTTTCTGGCATGGACATGCATGCTGGCCAGCTGGTCTTTGTGTGCACCAGAGTGCCAGAAACCCAAAGATCAGGTTTTATGGAACTCAGTAGCCACAAAATGCATAGAATTATAATATTCAGAAGTTCCAGAAAGTTATTGGAATAGTAGCCCAATATACTGTATTTGAAAGGTACCAGGTTAGGGAGAGCCAAGTTCAAGAAAGGTTAGGTTAGCTTCTTAGCTGGTCTTGGGGTTTCCAGCGCTCCGGTGCATGCAAAGACCAACTGGTCAGTACAGCTGGCAACAGCACACATGCCTACTGAGAGGACTCTGCGTGCCACCTCTGGCATGCGTGCCATAGGTTTGCCCTCGTGAATATAGAGGGTATTCTATTGGTGAAAGCAGAGAGGTTTCAGTTTTTCATAACAAATATGACAGTGGAAGGGAAGAATTTTCAGGAATGCTAGTCTACAGCTCTGCAGCAATGCCAAATGTTTTAATGTTTTAATCTCCTCTCGTTACAAAATTAGGCAAAAAATTGTTTGTCTTGCAATTCTACAGGCCTATGAATTTTGCTGTATCATTTTTAGTCCCATGCTCCTTTTTATCTTCTCCCATTTAGAATTTGAAAGGCCACTTCCTTCTCTTATATCATTTATCAAACATGTTTCAAAGAACTTTTTGGTTTATTCCTTAGGAATTAGATTGGCATTCTTCCTTGAATCTTTCAGCTCAGCTTATGTAGGTACACACTGCTCTTTGTACAAATTAAGCTCCCTAGTGTTTGGAAGATTTTATTTTGGGAGGATTGAGTTAAATTACGTGCTTGTTTCTAGCAGTTGCAGAAAGTTGTTTTGAAGAATGCCAATAATCTAAAGATTAGCTCAAATAGCTGTGGTGATGCTTTGGAGAGTTATGGTATCCCAGTTGAAGAGATGGGAATATGCAAAATTCATCATTACAATAAAAACCCTCAAATTTGGTGTATGTATGTGTGGTGGGACTATAATCTGAATTATCAACAGTCCGTGCTGGAAATCCTACCACTGTTTGAGAAAGCTAAAGTGGAACATGCTTATACATAATTATGTCCCTCTACTATTGAACTAGAGCAGTGATGGCTAACCTTTTTTGACTCACGTGCCAAAAACGAGGGGAGCGCAGGGGGCATGTGCGCGGGTGTGCCACACCCATAATATTATAAACGAGGGTTTTAAAAACGGTTACAACACAGGCATCTAATATCTATGTATTGTATTTTGTATTTATTGATTTAATTCTATGTTCGCCGCCCCGAGTCCCTTGTTGTGAGATGGGAGCGGGTTATAAATATGAAATAAATAAATAAATAATGCTATGTGCATGGCCCTCTGCTTTTGGCACGCTTTTTTCGCCCTCCCCAGGCTCCTGAGGCTTTCTAGGAACCTGGGGAGGGCGAAAGCAGCCGCTTCCCCATGTCCAGAGGCTTCAGGAGCCTGAAAAGAAGGTGAAAAATGGCCTCAAAAGAAGACTTAAATCAATTGGCCAATGCACTCATGTGCCCTGGAGCTGACAGGGCAACGCCTTGCGTGCCGTAAGAAATGGTTCCGCGTGCCACCTGTGGCACCCGTGCCATAGGTTCGCCATCACAGGACTAGAGCATAATAGTATACAGAAAATGCAAGACTGTAACTCTTTATTTGTGACTAAGAGACTAATTTTAATTAAACTTACTTCAAAGAAGAATTAAGTTTAAAATTTTACTAATCATAGAGACAAATAACTGTCTTGGATGCTAAAATTCCTTGAACTCCTAATCGGTCTTCCTTATAAGTGGTTAAAATGATATTTAAAAATGAGTTGATTTCTGGAAAAAAAACTATCTCCAAGAGCATTTCTTGCACTAAGATGCAATTGCTACTTCTATTGAAATAAATAGGGCTCCAGAAAATCTGAATTTGCTATCCCTTTTTTAGCAGAAAGTTTACAATATTGTTCAAAGAGGTATTGGTATGTATTTGGTACTGTTCATCATGAAGGTATCAATGTAACAAGAGAACATAGATCTTTTTGTTTTGGTGGGACAGGAGGAAACATAGTTAAAATTATGTTTAATGCTTCATCCTCAAAAAAGCAGTAGTAATTTTTTTTAATAGATTTTTTTTCCAAGTGTACATTTCAAGTTATTCGTAATTTCACAAAACCTGTTTTTCAACTAAGCTTTCTGAATAGAATTGGTTTTCTTCTTCAGCATCTGATTTTGCTATTGTAATGTGCCTGTTGCAATATTACATACCGTACAGCTTTCTTAATAAACTAAAAAAAAAATCTTTTTTTCACATAATCTTTTGAGAAGCGGGTACCAATCCTGTAGAGCAGGGGTCTCCAACCTTTGCAACTTTAAGTCTGAAGGACTTCAGCTCCCAGAATTCTCCAGCCAGCAAAGCTGGCTGGAGAATTCTGGGAGCTGAAGTCGTTCAGACTTAAAGTTGCAAAGCTTGGGGATCCCTGCTGTAGAGAAAGGTTTTTCCATGGACCGGAGGAGGCAAGATTGTGTGTGTTGCCTGCATCCCGTGGATGGAGTTTTGATTGCACAGCCCGGTTGCCAGCATGCCACAGAGTGGTCCCGCTGCCTGGACCGGGGGTTGGGGACCCCTGATCTAAAACTTTGTAAAGAAATGTTATTTTTGACAACCCGATTTAATATATTCTTCCCTACGTTTTATCAGACATTTCCTCTGCAAGTTCTTCCCCAAATAATAGCTTCAAATCTTTGGAATTATGAAGTCATGCTAGCTGGGGTTATGAGAAATCGTGAGAAGTAGCTTGGGGAGGCTCAAGTTTGTATATCTTTACTATGTATTTATATTTACTCATTGCACTTGGAACCAAAGAAGTACCATATTTTTCAGAGTATAAGACGCACCTTTTTTCATTTCATTTCATTTATTCGACTTATTAACCGCCCCCTCTCCCCGAAGGGACTCGGGGCGGTGCACAGGAAATATAAAAACACAATACATCACAATAAATACATAAATATTTAAAAATACTTTTTCCTTTAAAAAGAGGCTGAAAATCTGGGTGCATCTTATATATCAAATACAGCATTTTTTGCCTCCTGAAACCCCATCCCCTTCACCAAAATGGCCTCGTGCATACCCTTATGGAGGCTTCCAGAGAGCTCCTGGGGGCTGGGGAGGGCAGAAATGAGCAAAAAACAAGGCGTTTTTGCCCTCCCAGCCCCCAGCAGCTATAAGACTCCATAAGGCTATAAGACTCCATAAGGCTATGCATGCAATTTTTTTGACCAAAAAACGACCCCTTTTCACAAAAAAATGGGCCTTTCCCCCCTCATTTTGCCTCCCCCACCCCCCAGGAGCACCCTGCAACCCCCCCAAGGCTATTCATGCCTTTTATTTGAAAACAAATGGGCCCATTTTCACAAAAAACAGGCCGTTTGGGGGAGGTTTGTAAAGTGCAAAAAGGTTCCCCCCCCCCTTTTGGAAAGCTGTTTAGTTAGAGTGATTGATGAGAATTACGTTGGTCAAGTATTGTGCCTGCAGAAACAAAGATTTGTTCCAAAGGTGGTCAGTGATTTCCTTCTCCAGCACATGGGTAAATACACCTGGAAACATCTACCTACCTACCTTCTCTCTCTCTCCCTATCTACTGTATTTCTCTCTCTCTCTCTGTTTCTCTCTTTCCCTCCCTCTCCCTATCTATACTATCTCTCTCCCTATCTACTGTATTTCTCTCCCCCCTCTATATACCTACCTACCCTCTCTCCCTATCTACTGTATTTCTCTCTCTCCCTACTTACCTCTCTACACACTCTCCCTCCCTACCTACCGTATTTCTCTATTTCCCCCCCTACCTACCTACCTATCTACACACTCTCTCTCCCTACCTACTGTATTTCTCTCTCTTTCTCTCCCTCTACCTACCTACTTTTTTAAAAAAAATTGCCTCTTCAAAACCTGGGTGCGTCTTATACTTTGGTGCGTCTTATACTCTGAAAAATACGGTATCTCTCAATTTTATCCCAACAGTTTTCTGAGGAAGGTTGGTTGAGAACAATTGGCTTAATGTTGCTCATTGGTTAACTGGGGATGTTAGTAAGTTCAGTAGGATATTCAGCCTTTCTCCCCACGGGGCCTAACTTAACAGGCCACAATTGCTGTGATCGTAGCGTTGTAGAATCTCCATGCAACACAGCTTGGGAATGTGGGAAATAATGTTCTTCCTTGATACCAACCAGTCATCTGTTGATTAATGGGAAGATGGGTAATTGGTCTGCTTTCAGGATCTGACGCCAGTGTTGCCTTCTCCACAGGGTGGGCAAGTCTGCCCTGATGAACCAGTATGTTAACAACCGCTTCAGTAGCCGCTTCAGAGCCACCATTGGAGCGGACTTCCTCAGCAAAGAAGTACACATTGATGGCCGCACCCTGATAGTGCAGGTAGGCCTCATACAAGGCAGACTACTGACTACCCTTTGACACGCCTTGATCAATGTTAATGTTCCCTTCCCATCACTGAATAAGCCAACTTTGGTGTTACCAAGGCTATCTTTTGAATGAAACACTTAGGTCAAAAGAGAATATTGTATATAACCCCGCACACACACACAAAATGGTATCAGCAAGCCAGAGTAAATATCAAAAAATGAAAACAGTAAGAAAAAATGCAAGTAAAAAACTCACATAGTTTTGGGAGAGGGGGAAGGAACCCACAAAAGTCCAGTAATTAATCTGGTATTCAGTGTGCTCACAATAGTCACTGTTGAACTGTAGATGGCAGGATATTTAAAAGTTAACGCTCAACTTTTTTGTTGCTTTGTGAGCTGGGAAGCTCCATGTTAAATATTTTTGTGGAAAGATTCCACTTGTCTTAACTTGTAGGACAAAAAGAAAATGTGCTGTACATATGTATGTTATCAGAAGAGACATCCATATTTTATCAGATACCTCTAATATAGGGGTCTCCAACCTTTGCAACTTTAAGTCTGAAGGACTTCAGCTCTCAGACTTCTCCAGCCAGCAAAGCTGGCTGGAGAAATCTGGGAGCTGAAGTCCTTCAGACTTAAAGTTGCAAAGGTTGGAGACCCCTGCCTAATATACAAAATGGTCCTCCCTATAGCATTGTTTTGCCATTAGAAATATTCTTCAGCTGCTAGATGTAGTGTAGATATAGAAATAATAGTAAACCTACTTGCTTCCTGCTGCCTTCATTTTCTTATTTTTACAGCTATACAGTATGGCAATCTCAAATAAGCAACGACCCAATTCTTGGAAACCAGCTTTAGTATCTAAAACAGCTTAGCTGGCTATGCCAGCTGTGGCACATGGAAGTTATGATATCCCACCTTGGAAGATGGGTCTACTTAAAAGTGCTTATAGTTTGCACCAAGGGCTTTACAACTGTCAAATCAAAGGAAGCAGAGCTTTCATTACCTGTGTTGTAACCATTATCTGAGCCAACATTCACAATTGCCACAGGCCAGATTTTATCACTAAATATCAAAACTTGGAACCACAAGCTAACATTTCACTGAGCTAGAGCACTCAGAAAGGGTGTAACATCCCTAAACTAAATATACCATCAGCTAATTGTTTTGAGGTTTAGCTTAAGGGTGTCAAACTCATGTTGTCACATGGTGTATCGCAACGTCCCTCCCCCTTCACGAAACCAGGTGTAGTCATGGTCAGAGCAATGCATCCAGCTTGGGGGCCACGAGTTTGATAGCCCTGGTCTAGCTTGACCAGTCTAAGTGTATGGGGCCTTTCAAAAAAGTTTTTCATTCTGCACTAAAATGTTCATGGCAAAGAAAATTTAGCTCATCCTGTAATGATGCACTTTCTCATCTTGCCCATGCAAATTCCTCAGCTCTTGAGCAATTAGATCTCTCTCTCTCTCTCTCTTTCTCCCTGCCTCAAGATCTGGGATACAGCTGGCACCGAGAGGTTCCATGCTCTGGGGACAGCCCTCTATCGGGGATCCGACTGCTGCCTGCTCGTCTTTGATGTCACATCTGTCTATTCTTTTCAAGCCCTCGAGAAGTGGCACAAGCAGCTCTTGCTGCAGATTGAGCCAGAGGAAGAACCCACTTTTCCTATTGCCATCATTGGAAACAAGACTGACCTGGAGAACCGTGAGGTACACATCACATCGAGAGGATAGGTTGCAGCAAGAGCTCAGGTAGCACCCAACTGAAGAATGAAGGGGTATTTTAAAGCAGGGGTCTCCAACCTTTGCAACTTTAAGTCTGAAGGACTTCAGCTCCCAGAATTCTCCAGCCAGCAAAGCTTATTATGTATATACCCTCATAGCAAAGCTGGCTGGAGAAGTCTGGGAGCTGAAGTCCTTCAGACTTAAAGTTGCAAAGGTTGGAGACCCCTGCTTTAAAGATTAGGAACAGAGCCTTGAAGAATCTGGAGAGGTTTTGAGGGCAGAGGATGCAGATACAGAATCTACAGGAGAGCTTTTTACATTTGTAGGTTGTTTTTAGTTTAGGGTTGCAGAAAGGACTGGGAAGAGGGCAAAGTATGAAGGTGTCCTGTCTTTAAGCAGGTTTCTTCAGAGGAAGCCGAAATGTGGAGCAGGCTTCATGATGCTACCTACTTTGAAGCCAGTGCCAAGACAGCTGCCAACGTGCAGGAAGTGTTCGAGTGGGCCATACGGGCGGTACTGAAGAACGTAAGGAACGCATTCCCTCCATTTCCAATTTTAAAAGCTTTAAATCACGGCTATGGCTTTTTATAACTCCTGGGATAACCCAACCGTGTGCCATCAAAATATGCTAGCAAAATTAATGTGAAACAGCTACATGCAATAAGAATCCCTCTTTAGGCTGGGGGGGGAAATACTATTAAATAATATGTTGCTTCCAGCCACAACAGGTATTACCTACGCTCTTTAAGATTACATTCCTTATGACAGGAAACAATTCCTACATCTAGGCCAGGGGTGGGCAAACTTTGCAACTTTAAGTCTGAAGGACTTCAGCTCCCAGAATTCTCCAGCCAGCAAACCTGATCTAGGCAGCGCTTCCTATCAGACCTCTTTTCTCACTTGTGCTCATCCCCTTCTGTTTCGTTTCAGCGCAGGGTACCTGAAGAGCCACAGCTCAACTCTGTCCACCTGGAGACCAGGCCGCCAGAAGGAACACACCGGGAAAGGTGTGGCTGCTGATGAGCCCAAATGCAGATGGGAAGATTTATTTTTCACTGCAGATCTTTTGACATGATGCACCGCACAAAAACAGGAAGTTACCCCATAGTGCAGCAACAAGTCTGCCAACCCTGCAACCGGCCACTTTGGTAGCTGGATTCCATGATGAGATTTGTGGCCTTCTGGAAGAGAGCGTCTTATAATTGAAGGACCTAGATTGGATGTTGGATAGTCTTCGTCCAAACATATGGAAATAAATCTCAAACCTGATACTTTCCGGTGACAAAAAACGGGCATTATCTAGTTCTTTCATAAAGAGAAAAGGCTATAGATAACTTGACCACAAACACTTTGAAGGGAGAAGGGAGGGAAAGAGCTCTTTTTCCAAACAGCCAGTCTTGTTTCCAAAAAAAAGTCTTTAATTGTTCAAAATAGCACAAAAAACGACAGATACGCAGCACTAGGAGGGTTGGGGGGGGAAGGGGAGGTCGGGGGGGGGGGGATAGCCAGGGTAAACTCCTATGAGGGCTGTTCCTGTCTCAGTGGAAAATAAATCGGGTCAAATATAGGAAGGACAGAAGGAATCTTAAGGGCTGAACAGGAAAGTGGGACACAGCGAAATATACTATAATACAAAAGACCAGGGCACAGAGCAAGGGAGGGGTTTGCTCAGTGGGGCATTTTCTGAGGGCTAGTTTGTCTACCAATCTCAACACAGCAAACAGTGCGCGTGGGGGGAGGCATTTCTTCTGTATCCCATAGAGCTCCCCCAACTCTACAGAGTAAGCCCTGCTGCGTTCCCCACCCTCCCCCTGTGTGGAATGTCCTGAGACAACCAGTGGGGGGAAGAGGGGAGGGGGCATATATTTCTCTAGAGAGAGAAACCGAAACTCCTACCCATCCATACAGTGTTGGAGAGTTGTATGTCAACCATCAAGGATATCGCCCTCCAGCCTTGCTCTGACCCAAAAGCCTCTGGTGGATCAGCTACATTCTCCCTCTCAAATCATTTTTTTTTTCCTAAAAAAAGTTTTATACAAAACGATGGAGAGGAATGGCAAGACATCCGCCCAGAGCATTGCCACCTTGTGGCCCCGGAGGCAGGAAGAGCAGAGAGAGAAAAGAAACCCGGCTTGTGCTGCTAAGGAGGGGCTGTTCCATGTACAGGGGAGAAAAAGGAGGTGGATTCAAGCCACAAACACCCTGCGCTGAGCATTAGAACAGCTGCTGTAGCACGAGCCCCCCCCCCCCTCCAATGTTCAAAGTAGCTGCATCTGTGGCCAACCATGTCACGTCTTCTCAGCCCCCACTAGCAGGGACTTCTCTCCGTTACCAAACGCAGACACTAAAAACTAAACTGAGGAAGAGGGTCTGTACAGAGGCAAGAACTGGAGGCAGGGAGACCGAGTCTCCTACCCCCAACACACAGGATTCAGGGGAATACAAAAGAACTTCATTCCTGTAACTGCAACTTGTAAAAAAACCCAACAGCCCCCTCCCCCCCCCCCATAACAAGTTTCCCCTCAAGCCCACCCCAAACATCAATGTCCATGTTATTGGGGCAGTAAGCAGAGGGCGAGGGAGGAATTCCATTCCTTCTTCCCCCTTCCTAGGTGGGGTATGGCACAGTGATGGCCCTGCTGGGGGCTCCCTCACGTGAGCCTCAGCGTCTCTTCTCCCTACCCCCCCACCCCACCCCAACAGTTCAGCCCCTGGTGTATGAAATGTGCTTTCGGCAGTTCCATCTTCCTCCGTACACGGGGTGACTGGCTGGCTGGGGGAGTTCAGGCAGAGGCCGTGGAGCAGGCAGGAAGAGGGGACGGCTGGTGACTCCCTTCACTGCCCATCTGCTTTGGGCTTCTTTGGAGCACTTTTCCTGGAAGACGAAAAAGAGCAGTTAAGGTCCAACTTCCTGCTCGGCCATGAATGCGATGCTCTTCTTGTCCAGAATAATGACAACATTCAAATTTGCATTCCCTGGAATTGTCCACTCCCATCAGTACTAGCAAGCAACCAACGTCTTCATCTTCATCCCACCTTTTTTATATACAACTCAAAAGTGGCTAATATACTTAATGCTCCTTCCTCCTATTTTACTCACAATAACCACCTCGTGAGATGGTCTGGGCTGGGTGACTAGCTAGCCCAGTGCTTCTCAAATAGTGGGGCGGGCCCCCCCGGGGGGGCGCGAGGCTCCGTAAAGGGGGGCGCGTTTGACCTCGGCAGAGGTGTACTTATAACAATTTTATAGACAAATGATACTATTTACAGTCGCGCGGGGGGCGCGAAATGTTTTCTTCTTCCTAGGGGGGGCATGACAGAAAATAATTGAGAAGCACTGAGCTAGCCCAAAGTCATCCAGCCAGCTTTCATGCATAAAGGTGACCCAGAACTCAGCCTTCTGGTTTCTAAGCTTTTACACCTTAAATAAATATTACACCAAACTGCTTCTTGGCTTCAAATAGCTGAGCTACACAGTTGAAACTAGCAATATTCCTGTAGAGAATTTGCTGCAGCATCCTTGATTTGCTAGGCTGCTTATAGGAGAAATTCTATTCTGGCTGGAGGGCCCCCTTCCACTCTGCATAAACAGTTAGTAACTTGGCCCTTTATTCAATCTAGGGCTGACCCAAGATATTCTGATGAACACAAAAGCAAATTTATGAGACATTTTTTCTTCCAAAATGACTGGGCATATATATAGATTTCCTTCCATAACCCACAACAACTCTACAAAGGAAACACAAAGGCTGAAATAACTGCTTGATGCACCAATCAATACTCACAAATCAGAAGATGAAAGCGGCCGCTTGTTGGTTGGTTTTGTCATAGATCCATCTTTACTGGATTCTGTAAAGACAAAAGTGCATTACTCACACTGAAGGCAAAGATAAAAACATGGCCTGAATCATTATAGGAATGTGAACTTATTTATAAATCACGATATCTAATAGGGATAAAACTAGGAATAAAATACAATTGAATGCTGACGTATGAAAAAAATGGGTAATTTTATTCTGATATTCAATTCTTTAGTCATGCTATTAGAATTTGGCTTGCTGAGTATGTCTCTACCACTGAACTCAGTAAACCTGTCCTCCCCCAAGCAATTCATACTGCAGCTGGAGCTAAAAATACATTTTCACTCGAGATGGTGAGATTCACGTATTAGAAAATCCAAACAGGATACATCCCCGAATAGGAATTAGCAGAAATATCTGACAAATTCATCAATTCTTATTGAATATAATCAATAAATTAATAATTATAACTGATGATGAAATAATGTTCTAGAACTCTGAATGAGACCTTCCTATTTACTTATAAACACCCCCCCCCCACCTCCTACTAACAGAAATATCAACATAAAGATCCAGCCTGCATCTAAGAGGCAACATGGCAGATTTTCTTCCTTGGCAAACCAAGGCTCAAGATGGGAAAGTGAACAGTGTGCAGATATTTACAAGAGTCTTGAGACCTGGTAGCAATTCCTCATCTTGTTGACAGGTTTAATTTAAAGGACCCGTCTTCCCACTCATACGTGGCCTGAAGCTACATTCCTCCCTCCAATGTCCCATCACAGCCACCGCTCACCTTGAAGCCACCGAACCTGAGTGGCAGGACCATAGCCCTTCTCGTTGCGGGCAGCAATGCGGAAAATAATGGCAGGCTTTGTGGTGTAGTCTATATGGGCATTGGAGAGACTAGCTGATTGGACCAGGCACGAAGGACTAGGCCCACAGTAAACCCGCATGAAGGCCAGTTGGGCAGGTGCTGCACTCTTAGGTTCACCCGCCTGAGGACTCTGGATGGCCAGGTACACCGAGTATTCTGTGATTTTTCCAGAGGTGACCGAAGGTGGTTCCCAAGTCAAGTGGGCCCCGTCCGGACTCTGTTAGAAACACGCAAATGCAACAAACATTATTCTGTTACCCTCACCCAAACAGGGAGATGGAATAAGAGGACTTTTAAAAACAAGAAAATCTCTCACTTTACTGATTTTAATGGCACACGGTGCTCCAGGAAAACCAGGCAGACAGGTCTTGAATGCTGAAATTTCACTGAACGGGCCTCGTCCGCAGGCATTAATTCCTGCCACCCGGAACTTATAAGCAGTCCCAGGCTGCAGCTCCTGCTTCTTGAATTGAGAATAATCAGGAGTCGTTCCTGAATCATCCTGCAGAGGACAGAAGAGAGTGGGAATAAGACACCACAATTATCTTGATATTACGGGAATGGATAGGAAGATATGGGGAAGCAAAAAATTGGACCTTTAAGGTGAAGTTAAGGTGATTATAGTACATTCTTGCCACTCACATCTGTAGCAGGTGAATCATCAGGCGGCAGGAAGTAGTGTGTCACCACCATGTTGGTTGCCTTGACAATACCCACATCAAACCATTGATTTTCCTTCTTCACAACCACTTTTGGAGGCTGTGTGGGAGGCTCTGGTTTCTAGCAAAGAATGGACAATTCAAGGTGAACTTTGGAAAACTTGCAAACTCATCCCTCAAATTCCTACCAATATTTTTTTTCCCTTACCACTGGAGCTGGTTCAATCCCATTAGCAACTTCTGTCAGGGCAGCTGCTGCCTGCAATTTTGCTGGGCTGGCTACTACCACAGGCTGTGGGGCCACAAAGGTATTTGAAGGAGCAAGACCTGGATGAGGGAAAGGATTTCAGTAACTTCCATGAGATCCCTAATCCCCAAAGGTGTTGATCCACGTTTAAAAGGGGAAAGGAAATACAGGTAACAGAACCTAGTCCTGATTTAACTAAAAGGCCCACCTTAAGACAGAATAGGTGCCTTGAAAGGACTGGAATAGAAAATTATCCCATGATCAAATAATTTTGCTTATCCACCAGGAACACCCTCTACCTCAGGGGTGTCAAACTCATGTCACGGCAATGTCACATGACATATCAGGACTCCCCCCCCCCCTTCACTGGGCATGGCCAGTGCGAGACGCATCCAGCCCATGAGCCGGAAATTTGACAGCCCTACAATACAGCTTTGCTCAGACACTCGTCTCAAGCAAAGGAGCAAGGGACCCTCCCTTTCCCCATTGGCTGAAAAGTACCAAGGAACCGCCTTATCACTGAGCTGCGGCCCCTCTGCTTACGAGTGGAAACAAGCTTTTAAGGGCCGCTGCCCAATAAAATGGCAGTCATCTCTGCCCCACTTACTCTCTGTGGGAGTGGGAGGTAAGAGCCCAACCGTGCTGGTCACTGCACTAGCCAACTCATTGAGGCCATTGCTCTCACTGGCAGGATCATTGAGGCTATCCGCAGGAGCCAGGGCTTCCGTAGGCAAGTGGGCAGGCAGTTGATGTTGTTGTTGCTGTTGTTGCTGTTGCTGCTGCTGTTGCTGCAGCTGTTGTTGTTGCAGCTGTTGTTGTTGCTGCTGCTGCTGCTGCTGAAGGGCAGCTGCTGCCGCCGCCGCCGCTGCCTGAGCCTCCTGAAGCTGCTGCTGTTGTTGCTGCACCAGGGCTGCCAAGTCTTGCTGAGTAAGCACGATGGGGATGGCGGTGGCCTGTCCTTCAGGGCCCTCTGAACTCAGGTGGCCTAGTTCAGCCTGTGTGGCTGCTGCCTCCGAGGTATCCATGGCTTCTCCCGGACCTGTTCATGAAAGAAAAGAGCTAAACCAGGAATGTTCAATCCACAGCCTGTATGCAGCCCTGGACAGCTAATAATGAGGCTCTATAGGAAAATAAACACACACACAGAGTAAATAAATAAAAAACATTAAAAAAGAAAAAAACATTTAAAAAGATGATTATTTATATATACAATCTATATTATATATTTTATATGTGGCCCAAGATCATTTATCCTCACTCCCAGGCAAGCCAAAAGACTCTTATGGGCCACCGTATTTTTCGGAGTATAAGACGCACCTTTTTCCCCTCAAAAAAGAAATCTGGGTGCGTCTTATACACTGAATACAGCATTTTGAGCCTCCCAAAACCCCGTCCCTTCACCAAAATGGCCATGCAGAACATGTAGGAAGCTTTTAGAGAGCTCCTGGGGGTTGGGGAGGGCAGAAATGACAAAAAACGGCCCATTGTTTGCTCACTTTTACCCCCTCCCCCAGCCCCCAGGAGCACTCTATAAGCTTCCTAAAGGCTATCCATGCCCCCCCCGCTTTTTTTTTTTTTTTTTTTTTTTTTTACGAAAAACGGGCGCTTTTTGGGAGGTTTGCAGAGTGCAAAACCTTTTTTAAAAATTTCCCTCTTCAAAACCTTGCTGCGTCTTATACTACGAAAGATACAGTAAATGTTTACTGAAGACCCAAGAAAGTTAGCAAGATCTTTCACCAAGGACAGACCTGGGCGGCTCAGGTGGTGGTGAGTGGAGAAGATTCCAGAGAGGAAAATGGAGGGTTACAAGCACTCACCCATTACAGCCTGCTGGGCTGCTTTCAAAACCGCCTGGATGGCCAGGGCTTGTGCCTCTTCAGTGGCAGCGGCTTGGGCAGCAGCCTCTGCAGCAGCCGTTACGGCTAGTTCCTCAGGAGTCAACCCTGTCACCATCAGAGTGGTGGTGCCCGCCTGGCTCTCCGCCATCAGTTCCTGAGGCAACGCTAACTGCTCCACCTCCGAGGACGGTGGAACGGCAGGAGTGGCCTGGGGCAGCACCACCATAGCCACAGACTCCTGGGTGGGGGCTGCTGGTGTGGGTGGCGTCTGTTCAGTAGGAGGGGCAAGTTCTGGATGGGGAGCTGTTTCACCCAGAGGACCTTTGGTTGGCGGCGTGCCAGTTGAGGCAACCTGTGCTTGCCCCTGAGGCTCAGGGGTTGCAACTGCTGCCTGCATCTCTATGGAGGGCTGCAATGGTTCAGAGGGTGCCGGAAGGGAATCTGTGCTGGTGGCATCAGGAGTCACAACAGGGGGAACGGTCTCGTCTGCAGGGACATCAGTGAGCGAGGAGAGGTTCTGCAATAGGAAGTAGGGATAGAAAGGTGTAATGTGTGAATTCTGGACCAGGCAGCATTGAGTCTACCACAAACACTTCTTATACAAACACTAGGACCTAGGAGCATCTCCACTGGATCCGGCTGAAGGCCCAGTTAAACCAGCCGTCTCCACTGAGAAGCTACGAAGTATCACTCCTCCTTAAATCATTTCACTGTTGTGGTTAATACCTCTTCTACTGCTTTCTGCTCTTTCTCTTTGCCGTTATCCTTCCCCCCAAAGGAATGCTATTTCTTCTTTGAGGATTGTAAAAGATATATTTTTTGGTAAGAGTTATTACAATAAACCAAGTTAAACTGAATTTGGGAGAGGTTTATGTGCACACATATTTATGGAAACAGCAATATTTATATCCAGTATTGTATCTACATAACATATTTGGACTAAAATAAATGAGCCAAAAATTAGGAACTAGAAGACTTGACACTGCTCATCAAGCACGTAGACAAATCCAAGATTTGAAAAAATGGATTGGGGGCGTAAAGGACAAATGAAATTTGGAGCAGAAATATTAGCTGATTAATGGGATAGTTCTGCATCTGCTGAATGAGTAGCAAACTGCCAACATTTTGTTTTCCATCCCCTCAAAGCACACAATTGAATCATCTAGGGCAGGGGTCGGGAACCTTTTTGGCTGAGAGAGCCAGGAACGCCACACTTTAAAATGTAATTCCGTGAGAGCCATACAATATGTTTAAAACTAAATACAAGTAAACGTTTGCATTTTATGTAAGACCAACACTTTTAAAGTACTCTTAATTCTTTTTCTTTCTTTTTCTCTCTATTTTTCTGTGTGTGTCTCTCCTCCCTTCCTCTGTCACTCTGTGTGTGTGTGTCTGTCTGTCTTTGTCTCTCACTCACTTAATCACTCTGTGTGTGTGTGTGTGTGTGTGTCTGTCTCTCACTCATTCACTCAATCTCTGTGTGTGTGTGTCTCCCACTCTCTCTCTGTGCCTGTCTTGTCTTCTGGCCGCAGCCCCACTCTGTGGAAAACATAGCCGCGCGCACGCCACACAATTACAGCCCGGAGCAGGACCACAGCCCCTTTCTCAACTGGTCCTTTCTTGCTTGGAGGGCTTTGGAGGGAAGCTTCTGCAGAAGCCCAGGCGAGTGAGAACAACTTCCCACCGTTACGAACTCTCCGAGGCTGTAATTGTATGGGTTGTGCGCGCACCTATGTTTTCCACAGCATGGAGCACCAGCCATGGAAAACATAGGTGCGCACGCACAGCCCATACAATTATAGCCTCGGAGACTTCGTAACGGCGGGACGTTGTTCTCACTCGCCTGGGCTTCTGCAGACGCTTCCCTCCGAGCAAAGAAGGACCAGTTGGGAGAGGGGTTGTGGTCCTGCTCCGGGCTGTAATTGTGTGGCGCGCGCGGGGCTATATTATTTATATAGATTTGTCTGCGAGCCAGATGCAGCCATCAAAAGGGGTTTTATAGGGTATTTTAGAGCAGGCTTAGTGTTTGATCTATTTTTAGTATATTTATTGTATTGGATGTTTTACTCTTGTTTTTATTACTGCCTGTTCACCGCCCTGAGTCCCGAAAGGGAGAAAGGGCGGTATACAAATTTGAATAAACTCAAACTCAAACGAGCCATATCTGGCTTGCGAGCCATAGGTTCCCGACCCCTGCTCTAGGGAATCTCAATTCTTGTCTGGAATGAAGCAAAGAAAACAGGACACGAGATCCAGTTCCTCCTCTGATTCTCACCGGTACAGAAGGCCCTGGTACTGGCGTGGACTGGGTGACCATAGTGACAGCTCTGATTTGAGTGGAGGAAACTGTGGTCACAGCAGCAGCACTGGGGCTGCTGGCAGCTGGACTCTCAGTCACAGGTATCTCAGCTTCCCCTTGTTGCCCATTGGTAGCAGGTGGCTGGTCTGCAGAAAGAAAACAGGTTACACACTGAAGACGAAGACACAAGAGGAGGTCTTTGGTTGTGAGAATCCACTAGATTTTCAGCATTTGGAACATCAGTTGTTTCAAAAGGTCAACACTTAAAACAAAATGCTGCATATTTTGGAATCCATCCCCAACTTTGCTGCTTCATTCCATGACGAGTGCTTCAGTACATAGGAAAAGGGACTTGAAGCTCAACTTCCTTATTGTAACTCATCCTAGAGTTACAAAATAAGAGAGTAGTAGATCAATTTGAGAATTATCTACCGCCAGACTGAAAAAATCTGATTAAGTGGATATCTTTAAAAAAAATCTTAGTTCTTTAGCAAACTTAAAAAAATATTAGGTAAGCACAAATAACCTGTCTGCACAATGTTTAAACCAGGGGTAGTCAACCTTTTTATACCTACTGCCCACTTTTGTATCTCTGTTAGTAGTAACATTTTCTAACCGCCCACTGGTTCCACAGTAACGGTGATTTATAAAGTAGGGAAGTCAATGAAATTTAAAAAAGGAAAGTGCTTCAGTATCGGACAAACCCCCTACCGCCCACCATGAAAGCTGGAATGCCCACTAGGGGGCGGTAGGGACCAGGTTGACTACCACTGCTTTAAACCAGTCAGACTGTTTTAAACTTAAAATAAAATACCCTATTTTTCGCTCCATAAGACAAACTCCCCCACCCCAAAAGTGGGTGGAAATGTCTGTGCATCTTATGGAACGAATATCGCAGCCGGGCTGCAGGGTCCTTTTACAGTGCTGAACCCCGCCAGAGTGCAGGAGTCAGTTGACAGAGCTGGCACATGAGAGGACGCCTATCTGTGGTCCTCTCAGGCTCCGCCTCCTGCCCTCATTACACTGCTGCTTCATATTTGGCGCTCCATACGCACAGTGAGACGGCACTCCAGATTCATATTTTTTTTCTGCGTTTCCTCCTTGAAACCTAGGTGTGTCTCATGGAGCGAAAAATATGATATTTCTTTGTTTTGTGAAGAATTTTGTGGCATATTCTTACTGTTTGCCCATCATTCTCAGGTAGCAAGTTGCTCATCAGGACAAAATCTTTCTAGGGCCGAATCTCACACTTAAAATTGGGGGGGAAATGCCTTGCACAAACGTTTCAGTGAGGAACATACATGCTATAGAACTGTGATGGCGAACCTATGGCATGTGTGCTACAGGTGGCACGCAGAGCCATATTTGCCAGCACGACAGCTCTCAGCCCTGGCGTGCATGTCCCGGTTGGCCAGCTGATTTTCTGCATTCCAGAGGGCCTGGGGAAGCCGTTTTCACCCTCCCCAGGCTTCAGGAAAGCCTCCGGAGACTAGAGAGGGCGAAAAACAGGCCTAACGGAACTTCGGAAACTATCCGTTTCTGCCTTCTGGAGGGCCTGCAGGAGAGGCTGTTTTTGCCCTCCCCAGGCTTCAGGAAAGCCTCCGGAGCCTGGGGAGGCAAATATTCCCCCTACCCCGTGCACAGAGAGGGGGGTTGTGTGCACATGCGCAGGTGGGTGGGGCGTGTGATAGTGCACACACACAAAATTTTGGCACGCCTTTAGAAAAAGGTTAGCCATCACTGCTAGAGAAGATTCTGGGCTATAGCTTGAATAGGCACTGAGAGAAGTAAAGAATGCTATCCCGATAAACCCATTTTTCAGCAATTTGTACTTTGTATGGGATGATTGACAGCAGCAAGGACAATATTTTTTCAAAGACACTAGATTAGGTTTATCTATCCCTCCAAAGAATTATGTCAAAGCAGCTATTATAGAGCTACAAAACTTCCAAATACATTCACTGCTTGATTATAGTGATTCTAAAACAAGAATAAAAATTCTAAAGATTGATTAACCCTAATACAACTTTGTAAAGCTTATATATTTTTGTGATAATATAGTATGATGCTACGATGAATTTCCACTTGCACTGCTTGCGAAAGAACCAGTGTCTGAGACAAACCAAGATACGCTGCAAACGATTCTATAAAATTCTCCAATCTACATCAGGCCCATGCAAGGCACTGATCGCAAAGTAGGCCTCACAAACATTTCGTGAACCTTGTATCCTAAATTATTCCATTCATTTGTACCCTTGTTAAGGAACAGGGGTAATTCAAAGAATATTGTCCTTTACTATTAAGAGTACGAAGGAATCCCTGAGAAGTCTGAAAATCCCTATGTGAGATGTTTCTAACACCCTTCCTGTGTGTTCTTTTACCTTGGTTGGCACCCATGGAAGAAGTAACGGTGGTGGCAGTATGGGTGGTTCCTGTTTCATGGGTCTCACAAGGAGGGTTTGAGCATATTCTGGGTGTTGAGCTCTGAGGCAAAGACCCAGCAATCCCTGGTGATTCTCTCTCAGGAGTTTTTCTCAGTTCTGAGTGGCCACATTGTGCTGGTGCTGAGCTGGAAGACTGAGAGCCATCACCTCCTATGCTGGGGGTCATTGTGGTGCTGGTGGAGTTGGTTTGTTGCGTTTCACAGGGTGGAGTAACCGGGGGATGCTGGTGCTGAGCACCTTCATTTTGTCCAGCTCCCAGGTTTGATGTGGTGTTGGTGGCTGTGTTCGTAGTACCAGTCTCATGCGTCTCACAAGGTGGATTGGAGCACACTTGCTGTCCCACGGCTATGTTGGAAGTCGCTGTGGTAGCTGTGTTAGTGGTGCCCGTTTCATGAATCTCACAAGGTGGATTGGAGCACACCTGTTGTCCCACGGCTATGTTGGAAGTCGCTGTGGTAGCGGTGTTGGTGGTGCCCGTTTCATGAATCTCACAAGGTGGATTGGAGCACACCTGTTGTCCCACGGCTATGTTGGAAGTCGCTGTGGTAGCGGTGTTGGTGGTGCCCGTTTCATGAATCTCACAAGTAGCACCCACGTTTGATGTCGTTATGGTAGCTGTATTTGTGGTACCCGTTTCATGAGTTTCAGAAGGTGGATTGGAGCACGCTTGAAGATTTGTATCCTTGGTATCCGTGTTATGGGTCTTGCAAGGTGCACTTGACTGAACTGGCACATCAACTTTGACGGACATGGTGGTGCTGGTAGAGTTGGTTTGCTGTGTTTGGCACGGAGGGTTGGCGGATCCCACCCATTCGCCATCTGGCTGCCCTTTGCCCATGAGCGACCGGGCTGTGGTGGCAGTATTGGTGGTATGAGTATGATGGGATTCGCACTGGCTTTTTTTACGGGCTTGTAGTCTTTCACTGCTTTGCTCTGTGGTAGTGCCAGAAGCAACACTAGGCAAGCCAGCAGCTGGCATGAAGCTTACAATTTGAACTGCACTTGGATGCTCTGTGGGCATGTCTGTTTTTGTTGTCATGGTAGTGCTAGTGCTACCTGTCTGCTTCGTTTGGCATGGCGTGTTAGTCAATTCCTTTTGTCCCTCCTCAGGTTGCCCTTGGCCCATGTTTGAGGTGGTGGTGGTAGCAGTATTTGTAGTGCCAGTCTCGTGGGTTTCACGCGGAGGATTGGAACACACTAGCTGACCTGTACCTACAATGGGCTTTACTGTCATAGTGGTGCCAGTGGCATTGGTCTGGAAAGTATGGCATGGTGGCTCCGAGGGCGTCCTCTCTGTTTTGGAGTTGGTGGCTGTATTAGTGGTGCCAGTCTCATGAGTTTCACAAGGTGGATTGGAGCATATCTTCTGCCCAGCACTCAGAACAGTGGTTGCCGTGTTGGTGGTGCCAGTCTCATGCATCTCACAAGGAGGATTGGAGCATATCCGCACCACTCGGCCATTGGGCTGGAGGCCACCACCCTCCTGCCCATCACACACAAACTGTAACTGAGCTGGCCCGCCCAAAGTGCCCACAACTGTGGTCGTAGCTGTGTTGGTTGTGCCAGTATCATGTGTTTCACAGGGTGGATTGGAACAAACCAGTGTAACAGTGCCTGGCTGTGAATCTCCTTGCCCCGGCTCAGCGATGGTGACTGTGGCTGTGGGCTGCTCTGTGGTGGGAGAGGCCAAGATAGAAACAGGCAAATCATGCACTGGCTGGGCCTCTACGCCGCTGGGGGTTGTAATCAGGGTGACTTGAGTAGGCTGAGAAACAGGCTAGGGGGATTGAAACAAATACACGTAGGTTAGCAGAGATACCTCTAGTCAAGAGACATATCTAAAACACATGCAAGATTTACAAGCATTCTATTATGCAGGACAGCATGGCTAACTGTATTTTAGGCTGCAGGCTCAGTTACGAAATATATTTCATATGTAAAGAAAACAGTCCTTGCACTTATAAAAGCTACAGCCGTATCATGGAGAAATATGAATTGAATAACCCTCTGCAAAATATCCACACAATGCATTTATACATGCAAGAAATATACTCTGGGGAATATTTAAAAATATATCTCCCAATTACTCTATTTTTCAGATTATGAAACGCACCTAGAAAATGGGCCATGAAAAGCTGAAAAAGCCTCCAAAATGGGCCAAAAAAAGGGCTATGCAAAGGCCAAAAAATGGCCAGCGCTTCGGCAATATTCTATCTATATGATGCACAGACATTTCACCCCCTTTTGAGAGACAAAAAGATGCACCTTATAGTCCAAAAAGTACGGTACTTTCATTCTGATGCAGTCTAATGCAAAATTCTGCAATCTGATTTTTTAAAATCTACCGTATTTATTCGAGTATAACGCGCAAAATTTTCTACCAAAAAAAGAACTCAAAGTTTGGGTGCACGTTATAAACGAGGGTGCGCGTTATAAACGATTTTTATCATGGCCGCACGTGTTCAACAACGTTTGTCACTTACAATGCTTGGTCTGAGCCGAGAAAAAGTGAAACAAAATGTTATACCGATTTTAAATCGAAAATTAGGGGGTGCGCGTTATACACGTGTGCGCGTTATACTCGAATAAATACGGTATTTTTAATTCCGCCACCCATCACTTCTCATTCTTTTTCTGCACTTTGTACAATACTGCTTGCCCTGAAAGGGACTAGTGTTATGTATGTACACATGCATTTATCCAGAACAGCACTAAGTAGGGCAAAAGAAAAAAGTGGGCATCAGGAATATTACAGAACTGATTAGGTAGTAAAGGATGCGACTATCAGGGGTCCCCAAAGTTGGCTCTTTTAAGACTTCAACTCCCAGGATTCTCCAGCCAGCCTGGACTAGACCATGGAAGCAAACTTATGTACTGCAGAGAATTGTCGAGCTTCGCATCTGCCTTGAGAAGCAGAATTTTATATACTAAGATTGTAAATGTCTTCAACAAGATTAAAGATGCCGATTAAAATACATACTTTGATATGAAGTAATTGGAGATACAGATCTTGATGAGATCGTGTACAGATGATAAAGATCTTGTAAAGAAGACCATGACTCATGTTAGATAAAAAAAGTTGGGCACAGCAAGTTGTCTAATCCCAGGACAAAAGCTCTCACCTGTATCAAATGCTAGCTATTCTTACCCCATAGAGAGCTGCTCATGACATGCATGCTGCCTGTTTCAAATCATTACATGCTGATACCCAAAGCAAAAATTAGGGTTTTTCCCAACCACAATTCTCATGACATCTATGAATTACAACAGAACTGCTACTTTGTATTGGTTTTTTTTTTGAAAAAAGGGGGCAGCCAAGCCGCCTGCCTCTCTAGAATTGCAATTCCATGGTCTTTGGCCATGTTTGCTAGAGTGACGGGATTTGAAATCTGAAAGGTACCAACTGCCTATCTTTTCCCAACAGTCCACAGAATTGTCAGGATTACCAGAATTACCAGGAACATCAAATCCTGGATAACAGTTAAAAGCCAATAACAAGCCACAGAGAGGGAAACTCCAACTGCTCGGGTACACGTACACAAACTCAAAATCATGGCCGGATGCATCACGTGCTGGCCCCGTCCCTGCCCAGTTTAGTGAAGGGGGAAAAAGTCCTGCTACGTGACGCCACCGTGATGACGCGATTTTGGCACCCCTGAACTGCATCCTTTTTACAGCATGTTCCCTTCAAACAGCCCCATATCATTTGCAGACATGTAAGAATCTGATTTTCATATTTTGTTTCTAATAGCTATCAGTTTCCTTCCTCTAGCAACCTGCTAATACATCAGTGATGGCTGACCTTTTTCTCATCGCATGCCAAAATCGGGGGGAGTGCAGGTGCGTGTCCACACCCATAATTCTATGCACGCAACCCATGCCTGCATGCGTGACACCCCCGCCCCTTGTGCATGTGCCCGCAACCCTTGCCCTCCCCCCACTTTGGCACGGGATGGACCCAACTTTTCACCCTCTCCAGGCTCCAGAGGCTTTCTAGGAGCCTGGGGAAGACAACCCCCCCCCCCGAGGAGGCTTCCCTGAAGCCACCAGAGGGCAAAAAATGGCCCTACGGGCAACCCAGAAGTCATTCCCAAACTTCCAGGTTGTCTGTAGGGCCGTTTTTCACCCCCCGGAGACTTTAGGCTTCCCTGAAGCGTCCAGAGAGAAAGAAATGGCCCAACACACAAACCGGAAGTCCATTTCCATTTTCAGATGATGAAAAACGGCCGAAACTGAAGGGCATAGTCAGCTGGCCAGCACGCACATGCGCGCTGGAGCTGACAGGGCAACACCTCGCGTGCCCCATGGTGTGCCATAGGTTCACCATCGCGGCGCTCAATACTTCATCCTTTTCTCTAACTACATACAGACCCCTTCCTATTCCATGAAAAGTCTCAGCTAATAACCAATATCATTTTTTTATAAAACAGAAACATCATTCTTTGAAGCCACTTGTTGCAAGTTTATCATGGGCTATGCAGAGCACCACTGTGTCTGCGCATCGCTTTGTGGGGAAACTTGGCTTGCCGTTTTCAACCAGGCCAAAACCATACCTGCATAGTGATGGTGGGAGTGGTGAGGCCTCCTGCTGCTGTCAGGGTTGTCTGTGCTGCTGAGACGGTGATGGCAGCCGGGTTGATGACCTGGCTGGAAAGTGTAGCTATGGTCCCCAAGGTGGTAATAGGCGTGGCCAAGGAAGCATTAGTATTGTGCGCCCCAGCTCCAGCTAGGCTTGTTGAGACCGTGCCTGTTACAGTGCCTAAGGTTGTAACTCCTTAAAAGATACAAAGAAAAAAAAACATAGATGGAGAAAACGCTGTAAGAGGCATCCATGTTAATTTCAGTAACTTTAGTGCATAGAAACATGAGCTCTGAAGCTCCTACTCACGTTTCTAGGCCATATATCTATAGACTGGTACAAATACATTGTTAGCAGGCCAGTTGTGCAGCACACAGGGGATCCTGTGCAGTGGGAAGATGTCCATAGGCCCAAAAACTTATCCAACAGCCAATCTAGCAGCTGATGCACTATGGAAAGCAAATGCACTCACATAAACTCTAAATCCATTAATTCTTCCTCCAGCTTAATGGCTTTACCTGTTGTTCCTTTCACTACCAAAGTGGTAACAGTAGGCTTGACTGCAGACACAGTGACAGGGGTAACGAGTCGTACTCCACCCATAGGGACAGTCCGCAAGAATGTGCCCGGTTGTCCTGGTGCCCCCTTAAGCACTACCTGTGAAAACACAAGATTTTTCATATTAAACTGAAGTCAGAATGGGGCTTCTAGCATCTCCCAACCTGTCATCTAGCTCACCTGTGTTATGCTTTGCTGTCCATGACTTGTGGTTAATTTGGGTACTGCTGTAATGATCTTGGCGGGTGTACCAGTGCCAGAGGTCATCACTTTTGTGGTGATAATGGTGATGGGAGACTTAATCCCAGGACTACTAGTAACACCTGAAAATAAAAAATAGAATATGAATGCACACACAATTCTCCTTCCCCATCTCCAACAACCAGCCTGTGATGTCGCTGGTTGCTGTACATACACCACAATGGTCCATAGACTGAAACAGGACGATAACTGCTACGGTAAATCAAATTCCATTTCTTACCTGTGGCACCTGCTTGCGTAATAATAGCTGACATGGGGATGGTCTTGATAATAGTGGTGGTATTAGGCTTTGTTGTGTTGGGTGACACACTGCTGATGCCCAGGATGGTAGGTTTAGTACCCGTGCCACCTGCCTGAGAGCTGGTGATGATTGTGGTGGGCTTGCCATCTGCTGAAGTCACTAGTTTCAGAATAGTGCCAGCAGGGAGAGGCCCTTTGGTCTTAAGGGGGGGGAGAAAAGAAAACACCAAGAATCAGCATAATGCAGAAAGCTCAATATTCTTGCGTTCCAGAAAATATACTAGAGGGGAAAAATGGCAGGCAAAGAAGAGGTGGCATATAGGCAATTGAGGTGAGAATGGCATACACTCTGGGAACTATCCTAGGACTGGCATTGTTCCTCCATTGTATGTTCTTACCTGGATTATCTGAGTCATAGGACCAGTTGATGCTTGGCCTGTTACCGCTGATGTCTGGACTGGTTTGGTCTGCACAACAGACATCATTTTTCCCAAATTGGAAATCTGCTCCCCCCCACAAAGAAAGAGAGAAAGTCTGCTTTAAGATTCCTTCTAATATAAAGGGACATGGTCCCCCTTCCTCTAATTCACTTAGCAATTATTTGACCAGTAAAATATCCAGCAACCATGTATGAGTAGCCTGTTAAATGAAAGCATCTGCTCAGCATGACGTAAAAAAGCTGAGGACTCACTGAAAATTCTCACTTGTTTGGAGAACAAGTTGACAGGAAAAAAACCCTCCATTTCCAGCATCCTCTCTTAAACCCCTATCAAAAGAATCAGGCTTACCAATGCACTTCCTCCAGGCATGGAGATCGGGCTTTTCACCAATGTGATGGTCTTCGTTACTCCACCCACCACGGTTGTCATCACCTGGGCCTGCTGTGCTACGGTGACAGTGCCTGATTTGTGCACGGTGATGATGGGCCGGGTAGCTGTGTTAGTGGTGGATGAAGAGACTGAGGTGCCCACCTGCGCAGCTGCTGTCTTCAGCATGCGGGTGGCTGGGTTGCTCACCTGCTTGTTAAACAAGGTCAGTATTTAAAAAAAAAGAGAGCATGTTATAAGAGTCTGTGGAGGCAATAGGAATTCTCACTTTTTTTTATTGCAGATAGAACACAGTCTAACAAATGTAAATCTAGGATCCCAAGTGTTTGTCCTATCCCTTTTGTCCTGTACTAATTCCAACAAAACTGACGATCTATTCATGCTATGGGAATATGACTTGTAATATTCCAATTCCAGGTTTTGGTTATCACCTTTGAAGTGTTTCATGGTAGAGGTCAGGTTAACTGAGGAACTGCCTTGCCTCAATATGATCAGCCCACCCCACTTGATCAGGCAGAAGGGACACTGTACAATCTCCATTGGTCATTTCAGCTCACAATGTGTGGAAGAAGAGCCTTTTCGGCTGTGGTCCCTGTTCTTGGAAATAACGGGGCGAGGCCCTGCTTAAGGTGAGCCCTGTCCCCACTGTGTAGGTGCCCTGGAAGGGCTTGAAACCTGACTCTGCCAATTTAGCTTGAGGTCTTCATGGAGAAGCTCATCATTGGAGGTAGCTGGTGTATTGATTGGGAAGAGACTGCCCTCCCACCAATTTTGCCTTTCTGCCTCTTGCCTTTGTATTTTAATACCTTTGATGTTAACATTTTCTGTATTTATGATTTTGGAATCATGTCCTGAGTTGCTTTTCAGAGAGAGATGGAAGGTATATAAATTTAATAAAGCAAAGAAACATGCCATAGATACTCACCATGACTGGAGAAGCAACTTTAACTGTGGTGGGTAAGGTGGTGGTGCCTGGGGATACTGCAACAGTCTTAACTATGGTAGTACCAGCAGGCATACTTAACATAGTGGGGGCCGAGGACGGTGGAATTTTCTGAGTGGCTGCAGCAGCAGCTGCCAGAGCTGCCATGCCACTCATCTGGGAGCTGCTGCCAATCACCTAAGTTTAAGGAAAAAAGGCAGTGACTTAATACCACTAGGATTCCGTGCAAATAAAAATGGCAATATATTAATGACCCAGACCCGTGATGGTGAACCTATGGCACGGGTGCCACAGGTGGCACGCGGAGCCATATCTCCATCAGCTCCAGCGCAGGTGTGTGCGCCAGCCAGTTGATTTTCGGCATTCCAGGGGGATGGAGGAGGCCGTTTTCACTCTCCCCAGGCTTCAGGAAAGCCTCCTGAAGAGCCTGAGGAGGGCAAAAACACCTACTGGAAGTTCATTTCTGGGGCCTGAGGAGGGTGAAAATGCCTCCTTCAGCCCTCTGGAGGAAATACCAAGCTCAGCTTGGAGGCGAGCATGTGGCACGCATGAGCACACATGTGCACGTGGGGGCGCACTTTGCATTATGAGTGCTGGCACGCACACACGCTATTACGCATGCACCATCACATTCTTGGCACCCAACAACAAAAAGGTTTGCCATCACGGAATCCTAGACAGACAAAAGAGGATGAAATGTGATGAGTTCCTTCTTTCAGCACAGGTCCCCATCATTTCTGCCTTCACTTACCGTCCCTTGAGTGCTCTGGGCGGGTACCACCATGCGTACCCCAGCTGGCAAAGAAGTCACGGTCATGGGGCCTTTCCCAGCTTGTCCTGCTGACCGCATTGTTACCAGTGGTGCTCCTGTGGTAGCTTGTGGGCCAGTGACCTTCAGCACAGCTGGAACAGCTGCAGAAAGGAAAAAAAGCAGGTACAATTTTAGACTACGTGCACGTAAGGGTTGTGTGTACCAAAATGCATCAGAGGTGCTGTGGGCTTCGTGTAAACAGAGCATTTATTAATTATTCAAGTAGTCTGTCTTTGTTCCAGCCTCCAAAGTGGTAGCTGCTTTAAGAATCACATTATGACTTGACAGAACCACAAAATGGCAAAAGCAACACTTCTAAACTAATTTTGATGCATGTGCATCAAAAACATAGATTCCTACCTATTGCAGTTCTGGGTTTTCAAAAACGCTATCCTAGCAAAATGCAGTTAATTTGGAAACTATTTTTTTTTAATTGACCCACGCCCTTGGCAGGATAAAATATCAGTAGGAGTCAACAAAATGCTCCAAATTCTAAACAGCTATTCAAATAGTACCATTACAAGCATGAAACACTTCTGGAACTTCTGGAACATCCCATTTTAACTTTAAAATCTTTTCCCTTTGAAACAATTTGCACAATGCATCATGAGGAGAACTCTTCTTTTTCCTCTTACGGAAAAATGTGAAAAGCAATCAGCTGCGTGGCTTTGAATATTTGGAATGCACAAGTAGAAAAATAAAGGAATTTGCAAGAATATTTGTTAAACTATGAACCTGACAGTCCACTGTGTTCAGTGGAGTGCCACTCTAATTATTTTGTTCCCTGCTAAAAGGAAATCAATTCTCTTAAGACAGGGGTCTGCGAAGTTGGCTCTTTTAAGACTAGTGGACTTCAACTCCCAGAGTTCCCCAGCCAGCATAGCTGGCTGGGGAATTCTGGGAGTTGAAGTCCACCAGTCTTAAAAGAGCCGACTTTGCAGACCCCTGTCTTAAGATAATTCTTAAGAAAAAGAATTTCAGAAGACTGACATTAAGGGGAAAAACCGCCATGTAACAGATGTCCTAACCCCCCCCCTTCCCCAAACTTTTGGAAAACTGAAGGTGGTGCTCTTACTAAGCAGGGTTCCTGCTAAGAAGGAAACTCAGATTCAAGGGCTGTGAACAATTAACCCAGCTTTTGAAAATAGAAAAATTTTGGCTGGAAAATTAAAAAAACTTCTCCCTTACTTTGTGGACGAGGAGTAGCAACGGCAGCTGCTGGAGGAGGCCCTGGCATTGGGCTTGTAGGCACAGTAGGAAGCACCTGGATGGTTGTTGTGGTTGGTGGAGCAGGAGCGGCGGCGGCAGCAGCGGCGGTGGCAGCAGTGGCCGCAGCGACAGCTGTGGTCTGCGGCAGCAGGGTGATACCCATTTGTGCCAGAGGCTGCACGGCAGGGACAGGTGCGGCTGCAGCCGGGGCTGGGCTCTTGGGGGGATTGACAGGCACTGAGGGCACAGGATTAGCAGCTGGCGAGGAGGCAGCTGGGATGTCGTATTTCTGCAGTTGGAGCAAGTATGTATCCGCAGTTGGGACAGAACCCCAGCTCACTTCCAAGGAGTTGGTGTTGGCACGAACCAGCTGAACCCGTGAAGGGGGTGGAGGTTTCTCTGTGGGTAAAAGAGAACAAGGGTAGATGGTATTAGGAAAATTGCCCCACTGTTATCTGTCGCGAGAGTACAAACTCCCACATTCCAGATAAAACAAGTTTTCCATACCATTTTAAACACAACACTTGAAAGGCTTCTGATAAGGTTGTTTCCCCCTGAAGGTAGTGTAACACAATATTGCACCAAAACATTGCTGTTTCCTTCCCAAACATCTTTTTTTTTTTAAAAAAAACTTCTTTTGATTGGGTGATAAAGTATCATTTGAGGTTCTAACTGCCCACTACTTTGATTCCCACAAAAGGCCTTTGATTAAACATGTTTTAAAACCAGGAAAAATAACTTTTCCTTTTGCTTTCTAAGAAGTTTGAGACTGAGAAATGTATAGTTATACTGTTTGAGAGACAACTCCCCCCCCCCCCCCCAAAACCAAAAAGGGATACTTATGGAATCTTCTACAATCAATATCAAAGTATTTAACTTAAAAGTTACTTATGGAAAACATGATATAAAACTCATACAGCCTCAACAGGGTCTACTTTAGTTCTACTGTTGGATTCTGTTTTAATTTAGACGCTCTGCTTACTTTTTGTGGGATGAGGACAATCGATGTACCACTGGTATTATCCAGAGTGCATTTCATCAGTGTGAGGCTATAGATCAGGGGTCTCAAACTCAATTTATCTGGGGGCTGCTGGAGGCAGAGTCTGGGTGAGGCTGGGCCGCATAAGGGATTCCATTATATTGGATATATTTTCATATCACTAATGTTATACTTTCATATCACAGTGGGGGCCACAAGATACCGTCCTGCGGGCCGCAATTGGCCTGCGGGCCGCGAGAATGAAACCTCTGCTATAGATCCAAACATTTTAGAGTCTTGGCTTATTATAGCAACACAGTTCTCTTTAAAAGAATGCAGAAAACACATCCAGAGCAATGCACTATACTTGCTTCTCATCAGAAATTCCAATATGAAAGCAACATCCACATGTTCAAAAAAATCACTAGTACAGACCTTCCTGAAATGTGTACTTCAGGATGTAATTGGACCAGCAACACGTTTCACTGTTCTACTATAATAATAATAATAATAATAATAATAATAATAATAATAATAATAATTTAATTTTATAACCCGCTCTCTCTCCCCAAGGGGACTCGAGGCGGGGCACAGGCAATTAAAAATACAAAGAACAAAGTACAGAATACAAACTACAAAATTAAAAGTAAATTAAATTATTCCTGCGCTAAAACCCATATACTAAACTAAAAATTACCCCTAAAAACCCCTAACCTAAAAAGAGACTACCCAAGGCCGGCCAGGCAAAAAAAGTGTGTCTTTAATTTTAAGCGGAAGGAGCGGAGGTCCGTGGTTGTCCTAATATCGGGGGGAAGGTCGTTCCAGAGGGCTGGGCCCACCACAGAGAAGGCCCTTCCCCTGGGCGCCGCCCGCTGACAAAGTCTAGTGGACGGCACCCGGAGCAGTCCCTCTCTGTGGGAGCGTATCGGCCGTGAGGATGTATGAGGCAGGATCCGATCCCGCAGATAACTAGGTCCCGAGCCATGGAGCGCTTTGAAGATGATAATTAACACCTTGAAGCGCACCCGGAAGACGACAGGTAGCCAGTGCAGCTCGCGCAAGAGCGGTGTTACGTGGGCAAACCTAGAGGTGCCCATAATTGCTCGCGCGGCTGCGTTCTGGACCAACTGAAGCCTCCGGGTGCACCTCAAGGGGAGCCCCATGTAGAGAGAGTTGCAATAATCCAGTCGGGATGTCACGAGAGCATGAGTGACTGTGCGAAGGGCGTCCCGATCCAATAGGGGGCGCAACTGGCGTACCAGGCAGACCTGGTAAAACGCCCTCCTGGCCACGGCTGTCACTATATTTTAAAAATTTCCTTACACAGAGAACAGTTTGTTCAAATATTGGCACTGTTTATGTTCCCATGACAGAGGATGACTCTCAACATCTTAAATAATTTCTAAGAAATTAAGAGAAGTCGGTTTGTGTAATAATTAAGGTGCTAGCCTAGAAACCAGCAGACTGAATTCTAATCTCACTTTAGGAATGAAAGTTGGCTGGGTGACTTTGAGGCAGTCACTCTATCTTATCCTAACCTACATCAAAAGGTTGTTGTTGTTGTGGGGAAAATAGGAGGAGGAAGGTATATTAGGTATTTTCACTGCCTTGAGTTACTATAAACTAATAAAGGCAGGATAAAAAAAATGTAATAAATAAAATTCGGAGAATCCAAACAAACAGCATGAGCCTATCATGAGACTTAACAGACTACAATGCCATAGAAGCCTGAGTAACATATAAATGGGTAGATAGTATCCCCACTGCAGTACTTCTACCTAGTCTTCTTACCAGTCTCAAGATACCAGAGATCCTTGCAGCAAACCTGGTTGTTCCAGGCTTTACGGTAGCCATCACGGCCACTCCAGATGTACAAGCGGGTATTAATGGCCACAGCACAATGGCCTGCACGTGCCCGAGGAGTATTCTCTTCCAGTGTATCCATCAGAATGGGCTCCCAAGCCATGGAGTCTGCATTGGTAGATACATGCACAAAAGGTCAGGATCCTTAGCAGAATAAAGAGCAACTAAGGTTAAAAGAGGCATTGTGTCAGCCTTCGCTTTCCTGCATGCTTGGCTGCCATGGAAACGGGGAGGGTGGGGGGATGTTGTTAGTAAGTGTGCTGGAGGAAGATGGGGCTAGGTGGTGATATCGCTAGGCTTAACGGTATCACATTCCATTCTGATGACCGCTCTGGACGTGTTACCCACCTGACAACGTGGAAGATATTGTATTGGACATCGGTGTGGGGGTCATGGGTGATTGGGGTTTGGCTTATGCTTTGATATGTATGCTTCGCGCCTAAAGTAGCCACTTCTGGCTTAACCTTTGCTGCTGTCCTTTCCTTATTCAGTAAAAGTAACCTTAATCGTTTGAAATATGCTTAAGTGTGTTCTTTCTTGAATGGAGGTAGAAGCAAGCATGACACATTGCCTTTATAACCTCACATACCTAAGTTGAGACAGGCCAGAGTATTTGTGCATTTCCATTCCTTTTCATGTGTAGCCACTTTGACATCATCCATAACAAGAGGCACCCAGCCACCAAATACATACATTCTGCCAAAGAAAGAAAGAACAAAAATTAAAACTTGGGTGAGAAATTAGTCTGAAACATGTCAGGATAGGAGAGGAACTTACTTGTTCCCAATGGTTGTGGCTGAATGCAGACTTCGAGGGAGTGGAGCAACCCCTCTCAGGTTGGGCTTGTTCCATGTCAAAGAATCTAGAGGAAGAAACCACCCCAGAGGTCATTGTTTCCAAAAGGCCCAGCCTCTCAGTCTTCCAAGACACAGTACATACACAAACTGGCTAGCACTTGGATAGAACTAAAATGGTTGTGTCCTAGGACCTGCTCTATCTAAAAGCCTGTTTAAAATCTGTCCCCACTCAGCTTTGTTGCTTTTACCGATATCAAGTGTCCAGAGATCACCAAGACGACAACCACTCATGCCCCCGTAGATGACCAATTTGGATTTTTTGCTGTCTTTTTCTGTGTAGACCACAGCAGTATGGGATTCCCGTGGTGGAGGCAATACACCATAGGTGATGGGAATGTCCCAGGACCCCACACCAGATCCTGGCCGCAGCTCCAAGTTATAGAGGTCATTTAGGTACCTGTAGAAAAAGAGAGTGAGAGAACATGTGAAAGCCAGGTGAGAAATTGTAGCACTCTTTTGTTTTTTGCGGTTTGTTTTTGACACCACTTGGAATATTTTCTTAAAAACTGGAAAAAAGGTAAAACCAAAGGGAACATGACTCATTATAACATTATACAGAAAGTGTTTCTTCTGATTTAAACTGGCAAAAAAGTCAATGTACCTGGGAATGTTATTCTTAGGATCTTCACTGTCATTGGCCAATCCCCCAAAAAGGTAACATTTGTTGCCCACCAACGAGAAGCTATGGCCAAGGCGTGGACATGGTGTGGGCCCATTCTTGGGCATCTTGGCCTTGAGTCTCTTCCATTCCCAACGGCTGGCCTAGAATAATAAAGGATCAAAGTATTATTAACCTAAGCAAGCAAGGCAAATTAAGATAAAGAACTAAGTTGGCAAGCACTTACCTGCAATTCATACAGATCGTTGCTGTACTTGCCATATTCAACCATTCCACCAAATACTAGGAGACGAGTCCCATCACAAACAAAACCATATGCAGCACAACCAGGTGGAATGTCTCCACGCACAGCTGGGATGAACCACTGGTTTGTAGCTGGAAAAAAAGAAAGAAATATGAAGGACAGCTTACATTCAAGTACAATAGAGCTTCATATGACAACATTCTGGAAGCAACTCAGGGCTGGACAGTTGGGATTTCACTCTTTCTCTCTTAACTGATACTTAAATAAAGAAGTTCTACAAAAATCGGTACTATACACACTCAACTCAGAAGCTATTTTTTTGTGGTGAAAATGAGATTGCCATCATTGCAATTATATTCTTATTGGCTCTCTCAACCAACAATTCTGCTTTACACCGGATGTTTTAAAAAAATGGCAGTCTTTCAGGATAGCTATAGTCTAAATTGAGAGAGCATAAAATAAAGGAAGCAGCCTGTGATAGTAAAGGATGTCAGAGAAAAGAAAACCTTCCTTCCTGCTCTGGGACCACAGTTTGGGTTAATGCAGCAGATAGCAGTAAGAGGCATGGGCGCCTAACTGTTTACAATAAGCAGGCAAGAGGAAGCAACCTATCAGGAGATGAGAGATGAGGCAGCTGCCAATCAGGAAACTGAGACCCACCCACTTCTGTCCAGCTCTAGTTACATAGTAAGAGGACTCCGAACCATAGGATATCTAGATGCTGTGGCTGACATTAAAAGTGGAGGAGGAAGGCATACTCCCTTCTGCATGTGCTTGCCAGCCAACATACTGCTTCGTTCCACATATTTATTCTTGGACTTAACTAGTTATAGTCCCTTCTGTTTAGCCAGTATTGTACTGGCACTTACTGGGATTTTGACAGGCCTCCCCAGCACTTTTACTTCAGACTTTTTTTGGCAAGTACTTGTCTTGTTAGTAAAATATACTTTATATTGTTTGACTCAAGGGCTGTGTTTGCAGCAACATAGCAGTGGCATGAAAGCACTAAAGATACAAAGAGCATAAAGCAAAAGAATCTATACCGTATGATACTGAATTCAAGAGCGCATTTTCTAAGAGGGAAACTTTTACTTGTGCAAAAAAAGAAAATGCCAATTGCAAACAAAAATTAAAATAATACTTTTGTTAATGCAAATTTTTCTCTTTTGACTTTAAAACTTTTTGAGTTTGAATTTTTTTCCCCTAATACACAATGAGCCTAAATTTATTATGCCTTTGCTCATTTATGTCTATTTTAAAAGTTCCACAGTTTAAAAATATGATTAGGTCTCAATGACATACGAGTTCATTAACAATGTCAACTTTACACTAGCAAGACTACTTTTACCATTTCCGTTACTGACTGAATATATGTCTTAACTTACTGTGGCATGTTACCGAGACTGAAAGCTAGAATGAGATTGGTAAACCAAGTCCTATATTTACCAATCAACCCTTTCTTTAGAAAAACTGTGCTAACTCTACTGTCCAACTGTGGTCTCCTGGAATGTATCCAAAGCAGTCTAGATAAACATCATCAGACTTGAGACCATCTATTTTGTAAAGCTTCAACTTTAGAAGCCTCTAACCTTTAATTAAAAACATAAAGGCTAGGGTTGGCATATATATGTAGGGGCAGAACATAACTTTTCCAATTGGCACTGGAAATAAACCCAAGGTGCTTAATTATTTTAGGCAATTTCAAACCAGAACTGAGACTATAGGAGATGAATAACTTAGTACTCAAGATAAACTGACCCCCCTCAATTAGCTATAAGGTGAAATGTTCCAGCATTTGCCCCCTACCACAGCATTACTGTCAGCCCAGTTCAATTGCATGCTTATGCATCCAAGCCAAAGAGGAGAAAACATGCAACGAAGAGTTAAAAAGCTGTAGCGTTCGGAAGTTAAATTTTAGGCGCCAAGCCTTTGGGGAAGAAAAGCTCCTTCTAGCACTGCCCCGCCATCTCATCACATGAGTGCACTTGAGAGCCCATGAGGGAAAATAGTGTATTAACGCCGGGAGGAGAGAGAAAATTACGATGCCAAGCAAAGCTGCATGGCTACTCACAAAGCGCCAGGTTAATATGGAAGCGCAAGAACTTTGTGTCCTTAAAGCACCCTGCGCTACGTTCAAAATTGGTTCACAGGCTTCATTGATGGATAGTTCTCTAGATCCCCCCCCCCCCCCCCGCTATCAAGCTGGCAGAGATCTTTCTCTTTTTGCCAGCTATTCATTCCTCCACCTCCCACATTGTTGTGGGACTGATGATTTGAACTCCTATGGTTTTGACAAACTAATCCTGAGGTACGCTGCCCCTAGTCTGATGGGCAGTCCGCAAAAAAACATTTGCTTTTATGCCCTTTCTACAAAGATAAATCGTATCGTACACAAGCCAAGCACAAGCACGTAAATCGGAAAAAGTCTGCAAAGTGAAGGTGCCGGACTCCATCTAACGGAAGCTGCTCCAAGGCACACACGCCAGTTATCCCCTTGAACAGGCTGAAGAAAATTCAAGAGAAACAAGGCTTTACCATTGTTTCACCTTTTACAGTTCTCTCCTCTTATCACTTGTTTCCATGCACCAATCACTCTGAGAAATATGAAAGCAGTTAATTCAAATGTAAGGAGTCTTATAGAAACTTGCTAATATTCAACAGCAGTTGCAAATACTTTTTTCCCCCCTCTATAAAAGAGGTGTTGGGAGACCCCGTGTTCACGGGAGAACTCAATCACCCTGGGGCCAATTATAGACGGGCTTTGCCCAACAGACCCAAAGTGGGGTAATGCCCTGGTCCTACCAATACCCTAAATACTGTTGCCCGTTCAGGCCCCCCCTTACCTGTGTTATAGACATGCAACTCATCCACGATGCCCTCATTGCCCCCTCCGAAGACCACAATCAGCTCTTTGATTGCCACCGCTCTGTGTCCATGTCGGGGCCGAGGCACAGGGCCTGACCACCCAATCACACGTTTCCAGCGGGGCTGCAGCAGCCCTGCAGCGGCCCCACCACCTGTTGGGGAGCCCCCACTAGGGACAACAGGAGAGGCCATAGAAAGCGCCTCCTAACTCTCAGCAAGTATCCCTTCTGGCCACCGAGTCCTCTGAGACAGCAGACTTTGGAGGGGCTTTTGCCTCAATCAGTTCTGCTTCCCAAGCGGTGGCTCCCAAAAAAAAAAAAAAAAAAAAAAAAAAAGATCCCCCCAAGCCGCATGCAGTCTACCTCTCTTTCGAGGTAAGACCGTCCGTGGAAGCAAAAACCACCGGATTTCACGTTCTTCGGAGGGCTGAGAGCCACGCCAAGTCCTCCCCGGTGAGGCAAGGGCGCCCACGATTCTTCTAACTCCCGAGAACAGCCCCCCTCACCGCGGGCACCGGGTCACGGTCACCCCCCTCCCCCTTGGCTGCAGACAAACTAATTCGGAGTAGTTGTGAAAGAGAAAAGTTTTTTTTAAAAATCCTTCCCTTCCTCCTCCCCCCCCCAAAACACCCCCCCCCCAACTCTTGGCGGGACAAGTAGGTGCCCTTTTTTTATGTCGTGAGGCAGTCACGGCTTCAGAGGCATCCCCCGTTGCTGAGAAACTCCTAAGGCTCCCTTTTCCGACAAGGAGTTCCGATGACCGTATTTCTCTCCCCCACCCACCCCCCGCACGCCCGGAATTCAGAAACCTCTATGGAGCAGACACCCACCCTTGCAATACAAAATCACCCCGATTTGCCTCCTGCCTTTTTTCAAAACCAACACCAATTCCCCCTGCGAGGGAATTACCCCGCGTGGGGCAGTTACTCCTCCCCCCTCGTAACAGGGCCCCTCTGCCGCCCCCCTCCGGCCCCCGCTCAGAGCCCGGCCCTGGGAGCCGCCATCTTGTGTTGCCCGGACGGAAAATGGCGGCCGCAGAGAGGGAGAAGCCGCCTCCCCCTCGTCCCCCCCACCCGGCGCGTCTTCCCCGCTGATCCTGCCTACTCCCCAGGCCGGAGTTCTAAGCCAGGGCGCTCTCCCTGCGGCTTCCAAGCGCAACGGGCAGCTCGATCCAGCCCCGCTGTACGGCACCGATGGGCAAGGTACGGGCTCCGGGCGCCTTCACGCCGCCCTGGGAGCCGCCATCTTGCGCCTGTGAGGAGTCTCTCTTCCTCGGCAGCGCCTGAAGGCGGAGCCAAAGCGAGGCCTCTGTACGGAACCCCTCCCACTAGGGCGCCGCCATTTTCGGTGGGCAGGGCTGCTTGGGCATCGCCATGTTGGGGGACCGCCAAGTCGGGTTCTTTCTTTTGCGATGCGTACGGAGGGGAAATTCTCGGCCAGCTTCGCCGCGCTTTTTATTATTATGATTACTCGACGCTCAACGCCGATTCTCAGCGTCAGTTCCCGCCTGTAAGCCGCGTAAACTCTCCGAATGTTACGTGTGGGTTTCCATTTTGAATGCGAAGCTCCGCCCCTCTTGCATTTAAAAAAACCCTGCTCCACCAATAATCGGCCTCGCCGCCAGTACCGGCCACGAGTGCTTTGGGGAGGCGCGATAGGCCTCCACCTCTCAGCAAGTGTTTCACTGCATAGCAACGCTTATGGGCGCCGCCATCTTTGGGGATAAAAATCGACGCTGCGTTCGTTTCGTGGATGCACGTGAATAATATTTATTGGATGTTCGCGTGTCATCCAGCGGTTAAGACAGTACCCGTGACCTACTCATGCTCAGTAATGCACATGCCTCTGTTTTCCGCCAAAGCGATCTTGGTTTCTATAAATATTTCTGGTCATGAATCTTATCCCGAATTTCAAGGAACTAAATAACACGATTCGGAATTAGGCAGGTTTGTATAATATTGGGAATGATGATAAAATTCAGGTTTCATGCTTTCCTGGAAGCTGCCATTTTGGATCCGCCCCTTTGCTATTACTATCCCAATTTAAAAAAAAAAAAAGCGCACACAACTGCCCCCTTAAGTTCCCGGATGTATTTCCCTCCCTTCCGAGCATTAAAATGGCGCCTTTCTGCAATGCCCGGATGTCGCCGCCCTGTGTTATGTGAGATTCAATATGGCGATTCTTGTATTCCCGGATGGTGCGGACATATACGCATTCAAGATGGCTGCCTCCTAAATACCCGGATGGGCCGAACCCTCGGCAAAAACGGCTTCGTTACAATCAAGAAACCTCGGTGTGATGTCCCTGGTGCATTTTCCCGATTAAATCAAATTTTATTAAATCGCCGGGTAATCGAACTATACAACCGCTTGCCCTACGCGAATGGCTGTACAGCCCCCAAAATGGCGCCAGCTGAAATCTCCAGCGGATGGCGTGACCGAAAAAAGCAACCAAGATGGCGACCGCGGTACGTCTCGGGAATCAAGATGGCGCCAACGGGCTCAATTACCCGGATGTTGAAGACAGGAACTGACAATGACGCATTGGAAATAAAGAACAAGCGGGCTGTTGTGACACCGTTTTTTTCAGCATGGCCCAAGCCGTTGATCGAAGGAGCCGCAAGGATTGGTCTACTCGAGTTGGCGGTTCAGACGTTCAGTTACCCAAACACGGATCAGTAGGAAACTTATTTACATTATCGCCGGCGAATTTCTCTCGAATGGAGAAAGATGCTGTTCCTAGAGCATACAGACGTTAAAATAACGACACGAGTTTAGCAACTACTCTAGGAATATCTCTCTGGGACTCGCCGTTCTCGATGCGCAGGCGCAGAAGCCTCTCGGTGACAGGCCCTTCCCGGCTGCATGTGGGAAGACCCGGATGTGTTGAGTCTGTCCGCCCGCGATAAGAAAGCGGCCTTTCTTTGCCCGTGTCGCTGGGCTTCCTGACCCGCAAGTGCCTTCGCCTCTGCACACGTTCGCCTAACAATAAACCCCCGTGAATCCCGAAGGATTCATTCTGCAGTCTGCCTGCAGAGGGTCACGTTGCGCTGAAACCCGTTAGACTTGCCCCATAAGTATCAGCCTGGTCCTCTGCACGGTTCCTCCTCGGAAGTAAGTTCAGCGGGGCTTTCGTCTGAAATCAATTCAGAGTTGCAAGTTTTGCATATTAATAATTATATAGGGCTGTAGGATTCTGGCGTGGAGCAGTCATTTGGAGCTCCTGCTGCCTTTGTAGAATACATCGAGGAAAAATACCTGTATTTTGAACAGTCTCCTGTTTTATTTTTTACTATTGTTTCTCATCAACACTTAGGGGCTTTTCCGGATATACGAGAGAGAGTGTGTGTGTGTGTGTGTTAGTTTTATGAGCTGATCAATAACTCATGGCTTTCTGTCTAGATGTCTCTGGTGATGAGCGGAAAGGCAGAAAAGAAAACAGTATGTCTCCTCCCTTAATTGGGGCCCTAACAGGGTGTTGTGGAACAATTATAGATATATAATTTATTATATTTAAATTATTTATTGATCAGCTCATAAAACTAACATATATATATATGTAGATTTTGGTTTATTTGGGTCTTTTCCCGTGTAAAATTAAAGGTGTTTTTGCAAAAACATATATATATGTTAGTTTTTATGTTGTGTAAAAAAAATATTACACAACGTAACTAAAAAATGGTTCTCTGTCTAGATGGTCTCTGGTGATGAGCCGACAGGCAGAGAGGGAAACAGCATGTCTCCTCCCTTAATTGGGGCCCTTACAGGAAGTTATGGAAACAATTATCTATATATATATATAGCCTATACCTGTGAAAATCTACGAAAACATATATATATATTTATATATATATGTAGATTTTGGTTTATTCGGGTCTTTTCCCGTGTAAAATTAAAGGTGTTTTTGCAACGTTTCGATGGGATCACCCCCATCATCATCAGGCTTCAGCCTTGGCTTTCTTGCAAATGAGCTGTATTATATATATATATAGATAGAGAGAGAGAGAGAGAGAGAGAGAGAGAGAGATCAGCTCAAAAACCTAACATATATATATACACCTAACATATATAATCTCCCCCATTTGTTTTTCTGTTCTGTATATCGGTAATAAATCGCAGCAGACCTGTGCTTTTTTCAAGGGTAAGTTAAATTCCTGACTAGCATCCACGGGAAGGGAAGATAGTGTGAAGACTCTAAAATTAAAAATAAGTGATTTACGTACTCTAAGCAAGATGATGTATGTTTTGCTAAAAAAAATTGCTGAAACTATAGGAATCAAAGTAATATATATTTATGATCAGAAGGTACAATACCTGAAGGGTATTAGGGACCCATATCTCATGAGTTTAAAATAATTATTTTGCTTTGAAAATTGAATTCAGGAGTTTTTCTTCCATAATAATGTCTTTTTGTGTATGTTTTTCTGTTTCGTTTGCAATTTCTCCCCCCCCCCAATCCATATATCTTTCTTAGTATATACTACTAAAGCTCTCTTCTTTGATTTTTTTTAAAATTTTCATTTCAAGTTTTCAGTTATTTAATCAATGTACCTCAAATTGGCTAATTTACAGAATGCATCCAAAATCTGGGATCCCACAAGACTCATGACTTGTGGGATTGAAATTTGGCAAACTTTGGGCTGCTTCAGTGGTGCTGTGTGGCCATGCTGCAGTCACATAATTTGTCCACAATGAAAGATCAACACTAAGATTCAGAACATAACATCTGTTTTAAAAAATAAGTTTAAAAACAGAAAAAGCAAATGGGAGGTTGATTCGTTTCAGTCCCACCAGCATGGCAAAAGCTTTTTATGTTTTGGGTTGCTTTTATTGTCACATTTTGTTTTCTACTTGTGTGTCTATTTTATAAAGAGATTGTGACAGAAGGTTGCAAATTGTACCTTTGAAAAGATTAGGAAATCAAGTCAGATGGCCCATATGTTTGTTAAACATGTTTTGATTAATGCAATTTCCCTTAACCTGGTTGGGCATATTTTCTTTTTCTGCGTTATGACTGCACTAATATTTTATCATGGTTTATGCTTATGCACAGTATATACTGTCTAAATAAAATCCTAATGCCAACACAAGAATTTTTCACATAATTTGCCCTTCTTTTTTCTCTCCATACTGAAATATTTGTGTGTCCCCCCTCATACATTTTAAATATTATGCTTTTTTGGGTTTCCTCTCCAAATTTGAAAAGCACCTATCTGGAGGTATGGTTGACTGCTAAAGTATGTGACATCTAGCACAAAAAGTGCAGGGAGAAACCATTGCAGCTTGTTGTAGGCACTCATCCATTGCTGTAGGCCGAATACATTGTTGTTTTCACACCAACTTACGCTACATGTCATTACTTTAACATCAGCTGTATTGGTTACACATTTCCTATAGGAAAAATGACACAGTATATAACTGATATTTGGTTCCAGGTGCAATTCAAAGTGTTAGTCATTACCCAGAGAAAGCTTCATGGCAATCTGAGGGATTATCTCCAGTTGTTTCTGCCCACCTGGTATGCTCAGGCAGGGTAGGTGTGTGTGCCAGGTCTCTTCAATTAAATGCTGTCATCTTGTGGGATTATGAAAGTGTGCCTCCTCTGTCAGAGTCTTTGCCTTGGGAGAAAAGCTGGAGATACAGCTTCCACTCTCCAGATTTCTCTCCTAGAAAGTCACTGGGAATTGGGTGGCATATAAATGTAATCAATCAACAGTGGTCTGGAAATCCCTAAAGACCCAGGCCTGGAGTGAAGGTGATTGTATTATATATACTTGATATTTTGTAATTCTCCAGTATTTTAGATGGATGGCCTTAGTGCTCTAGCTGCCCATAAATTTTGTTGAGATTTTTCTGGGGATATGTGATACGTTTTAATGAAAACAGGGACAAATATTTTTTCTTCAGCTGAAATATGGGCTTGTCCCCTGATATATTGCAGAAGAAAATAGTTCTATTTTTTTAAAAATAGACATGCATGATGCCACTGAAAAAATACATATGTATAAATAGTTTATTAGGTATGAAGTAATTGCATTTTGCCTTGTGTTGTGCCAAATTTTATTATAGTTTTGTCACATCGCTTTCAAGTGTGTACTTTACTTGAGGATATTTTGAGATGTTTCCCTGAACAAGGCTTTATTTCCTCAACCAGAGCATTTAAAAATATATATTTATATCCCATGAACAACAAGATTTTAGAAACTGGCAACAGATCTGCTTTGCAAACACAAATCCACTGAAGATAATTTAATGTACAGTTTAGCATTACTGGGACAATAATTGTGATTGGTTTTGTTTTTTAAATACAGGAGCCAGATATTGAAATAAATGCCTGAGACTTATAGGCTAGCCAAAGCCATGGATAGAAATGGAAAGATTAAGGTTTCAGGACTGTAACGTTAGGCTCCAGCAGGTCTGAAATCGCAGGTTATATTGGTAGGGGAAAGACAAGACAAAGCACTAATTGACATTAGAAAGGTGAAGTGGAGGTTTTGGAAGAAAACACCAACTGGAAGTAATTCAGATGGAAGTAATGGTAATTCAAGGAGCCTGAAACGGCTAGGGCAGGGGTCTCCAACCTTTGCAACTTTAAGTCTGAAGGAATTCAGCTCCCAGCAAAGCTGGCTGGAGAAGTCTGAGAGCTGAAATCCTTCAGACTTAAAGTTGCAAAGGTTGGAGACCCCTGGGCTAGGGCAAATCAATTCCAGACTGCCTTGAATGAAGCTGATTTTCCAGATCCCGTTCAGACCTAGCTATGGAACAGGAACTGCCTTATTTGCCTTGTGGGGTGACCTGCACGGGGGGGGGGGGGGGGGGGGGGGAGAAAGACAGGGAGTGCAACACAGGCAAGGCACTTGGCGTTTTGAACCAGTGCTAATGGACTGAACGAAGGTCAATAAACAGACTTGGTCCAGACAAGATGCAGATGCTGTTGGTGGATGATGCATCTGTCCAGCTGAGTGGTGCCCTGCCTTTCCTGGAGGGGTCTGAATTTGCCCTAAAGAAGCAGGTTCACAATTGGTGTGTGTGTGTGTGTGTGTGGCTCCTAGCTCTATCTCGGCCACTTGAGGCCTTGGTATCCTGGAGTGCCTTGTTATCAGCTTTGGTTGATTTATCAGTTGTGACCTTATTGGACAGAAACAGCTTTGTAACAGTTATTCACAGTCTGGTAATTTCCTAGTTGGATTATTGCAATACATTGTAGAGAGGCTGCCTCTGAAAATGATCTGCAAGCTTCAGTTAGTTCAAAATAAAGCCGTTACCAGCAGAGGAGACTATTTGTAGCGAGACCGTCTCCTGCTCCATACATCCCTTCGACTGATCCGCTCCCATAGAGAGGGCCTTCTCCGGGTGCCGTCGGCCAGGCAATGCTGGTTGGCGGCACCCAGGGGAAGGGCCTTCTCTGTGGCGGGCCGTACCCTCTGGAACGACCTGCCCCCCGAATTACGCACCATCTCAGACCTCCGCCTTTTCCGCCAGCATCTCAAAACACATCTATTTCAACAAGCCGGCCTAGCATAACCTCCCGTTTCTGACTGTTATTAGCTGTAAATTTTAATTAGGGGGATTTTAAATTGTTTTTAGCACAGGGTTATAGGTTTAATAGGTTTTAATAATGCTATTTTGTATATATGTATTGTTTTTTAAATTTTCCTGTGCGTCACCCTGGGTCCTTTTTTAGGAGAAGGTGCGGGTTATAAATTCGAAGTAAATAAATAAATAAAAAGACTTGAAACGAGTAGTCCTTGATGCTCTTTGTTCACGCCCATAAAGCAGCTAGGCTGCTTAGTCCACGGGTGTCAAATTTGATTGCGTCGCGTGACATATCACAACGTGCTGTGACCCTCTTTGCCTTTGCAGAGCTGAGGTGGGCGTGGTTTGCACATGACTCATCCGGCCCACGGGCCACCAGTTTGACATCGCTGGCTTAGTGGGATTGGCTGATGTGAATTTGGTGATACCAGTTCTTTGTGATTGCCATTGACTGCCAGTCCATTTCTGATCTCAATTCAAAGGGTTGATTTTAAGGCACTAAACTGCTTAGGAATAGGTTTAGGGCAGGGGTCCCCAACCCCCGGGCTGCGGGCTGGTGCCGGTCCGTGGCTTGATAGTAACCTGGCCGGAGTGAGCGACGGAGAGAGTAGCGCAACTCTTAGGAAAGTGTAGCAAATGCTCCGCTATCCTGGCGGCTGGCCGGGGCGCTCCCTGGGGGCAGGATGGGGGCAACAGCCTGCATTGGGGGGGTTCGGGGCACCACCCGGCCCTTCGCAGGGGGAAGGGACTGCCAGGACCTCCTGCCTGGGACGCAGCCCGTCCTTCCCTGCCCCAGCTGAGGATCCTTCGCCGAGACCCCTGGCAGCTTTCCCACCCGGTTGCACACGACCGCCGAATGCGTGCGGGGCCCACGTGACTCGCTGGAGGCTCCCACCGGTCCGTGGAATTTTTTTTACATGAAACCGGTCCCTGGTGCCAAAAAGGTGGGAAACCCTGGTTTAGGGGAAGGACTGCTTTCTCCTGTATGACCTAAGATTGTCAATTGAGGGCCTTCACCAGGTCTTCTCACCAAAATAGCTGAGCCAAACCTCTGCAAAGGGCAAAGTCCTTTATGGGGTGGCATTCCATTCCGGGAATTTCCTCCTCTGTGCCTTGATTGGTGCCCACAGTAACATCATTTTGATGCCAGGTGAAGAAGACCTTTGTATCTTCCCGGCTTTTAAACTGCTTTTAATGTATCTCAATTCTCATTCATTCATTTCCTATGGCCAGCCAGTCAATGACTCTGGGTAGTTTGCAATTCAGAAAAATACAATTAAGCCACTAAAAACATCTGAAAATAGTAAGCAAACAAAAACATCTAAAATAAACATTCATAGCAGCTGAGATATTTGACCAGTTAGCAATGCAGCCGGAAAACAAGGCCCTTGATACATTCAACGGCCCAGGCTCAGGAACATAGCCAGTTTTTGGGGGCTTACAAACATCTGTCAGAGCCATTCAGAGGGAGGATGTTCCCTAAAGCAGGGGCCACTGTGGGAAAAGCCCGTCTTCTAATCCCAGCCATTCGACATTCTTTGGCTGATGGGATATCGTTTTAGTTTTTCAATAATAGCTGTCTAGTTTATGTAATGTTTATAGTTTTATTTTACATTTGTATTTAAATTGCAATTTAGTGTATTTCATTATACGTTTCTCAGAGAACTCCAGCTATTGGCTGGTTCATACATAATAAACAATGAAATGTTTTAAAAATTAAAACATGCAATCATTTTTTTTGCAAAACACTTTGGAATTCTTTTACTAATTCATTTTTAAATTTAAATTGGCTCCTCAAAGCGCTTTGATTCCCCCCTCATTTTTAATTTTCCATACAAGTGTGCAATATTCATGTAAATACCATATTTTAAATACATATTTTTGGATTGAAATTTAGAAATTGTGTAATATTCATAATTTAATCCTGGATGTTCCTATATATTATGTAGTTGTCCTTACATTGGTTTCTATAGATGCATGCAATACTGCGGTTAACGTTCTCACCCTAGTATTAAATATATTGCTTGGTCTCTCTTTTTTAGGTCCCCCTAAGGATAGAGTGATTTATTGTCACAGAGTCGATTTGCATAATACACAAGGTTATTATATATTTGCCTAGTTTATAGATCATGGTGTACATGAAACAAATTACAGTAGTGTAATTTATCTATGTTTCACTGTGGTGTACAAACCTGGGTACTTGGGTGAGTCAGTAAATCATTGTTCAGTGAATTATGAATAACTGTGTTATGCAAACACAGCCTCAGTATTATTCATTCAAATCAAGGTTGATTGTGCAAGGATAATCTTCTCTTAGAAATCCATGACTTACTCTCTTTTTCCTGTACCACCTTCTGCCAATTTTATCTTGCACTCTCCAATGGTTTGAACCTTTGTTCAATCATTCTGTAACTCTTGAGTGTTTTTTCTATCTATGCTGGGTAGGTAGCGGAAAGCAGGTTGGTTAGGAAGAGACATGCGTGTCTCTCCAAAATTACAATTGATGAAAAAGAACAGAACATCTTTACCGTGTTCACTGACCGGAATAGTATATACTTTTGTAATAGCATTTGCTGACCTCCAATGGAAATATATGAAAGCTTCTGATTAAATTAGCATAAACTAAAATTTTGGAATAAAATGCAAGTATTAAAGTGCTAAAAATTTTAACTGTTCTAATCACTAAGTCATAATATTGCTTTACCAAGATAAAGGCAAAAATAAAAACACACTGAGTTATTGCCTATTGATTTCTATCACAAAATGCCTCCTTCCTCTAAGTCAGGCGTTCCCAATTCCTGAGCCATGGACCACTACATGGCCATGCGTGTGGCGGGTGAGTGCATGAAGCTTCATTTGCACATATGCGGGATTAGGTTGAGCATGCAAACCAATCCTCTCTTTCTCTACTGACACCAGTCCATGCAGTCCAAAAGGTTGCGGACCGCTGCTCTAAGTCATTACCAGTAAGTATTTATTTTTATTTATTTTAATCATATTTATATCCCGCCCTTCTCCACAGAGGACCCAGGGCACAGGAATTTAAAAGCATACAAAAGAATAAATACATAATTTAAAAACATATTAAATTATTCTAGTCCTATGCTAAAACCAATTTTAAAATCCCCAATTTAAAACTCTCTAAAATAGCCCCAGTGGGAGGTTAGGCTAGGCCGGCTTGCTGAAAAAGATGTGTCTTTAGACACTGGCGGAAGAGGCGGAGGTCGGTAATGGTACGCAATTCAGGGGGTAGGTCGCTCCAAAGGGCAGGGCCTGCCACAGAGAAGGCTCTTCCCCTGGGTGTCGCCAGACGGCATTGCCCGGCCGACGGCACCCTGAGAAGGCCCTCTCTGTGGGAGCGGATCGGCCGAAGGGATGTATGGGGCAGGAGGCGGTCTCGCATATAACTAGGGAATATAATTAAGTTAACACCTGGATTCGCTTTCAGATAATTAATGCAGTAAAATGTAGGAATGGGGGCATTATGTAACGGTATTGAGCCACGGCATAAAAATGACAAAGCTGGATGCTGTAGTTGAACAATATTGGGACGTCCATAATTTTCAAAGACAAGAAAATTAATATGCCTGAGCCAGGAAATTCCCGGGGTGATTATGCCACCTCTTTTTGAATAAGCAGTTTGAATCAGGGGTCTCCAACCTTTGCAACTTTAAGTCTGAAGGACTTCAGCTCCCAGAATTCTCCAGCCAGCAAAGCTAGACAACGCACTGTATTTTCTGGGGGTGGGGGGGTGGGAGGTGTTGTATTCTGTAATTGGAAGCATTTTCCTGAGGCTCCACTAGGTGGCAGTATCTAGCTATCCTGGAGCGATCTGGGACAAATAGGTTTGAATGCATCTCCTATTTGGATGAAAGAATCCGGGGGCTACAGCACCTCGCTTTGTGGGTATCTCAAGCAGATAGCAGAGCTGTAAGTCATGTTGCGAGTCAAATTACAAGGCAGTGGTGAGCAAACGCCATGCAATTGCCAGGAGAACCTCAGGAGCCAAGCTTGATGTGGCTTTGTTCCTCCCCGCCAACAATCTAAATAATAAAAATGCTATTGCTAAATTAATGAACAACATTGGGTGCAATACAATACCAAAAAATCTTGGACGGCATTTAAAAAAATATGTACATTGACAAAATTTCCATCGGTCAATTGCAAAGCACTCCACTGCTTGCATCCACATATTCAGGTAGCCCTTGACTTACAATAAGAACATAAGAATAGCCTTGCTGGAACAGGCCACAGCCCATCCAGTCCAGCATTCTGTCTCACACAGTGGCTCCCCATTTGCTTCAGGGTCTTCCCAAGCAGATGTCTTCACCTGCTTATGATTCCCTGCAAATGGCATTGAGAGATATCCTGCCTATCTCTCCAACCCGGAGGGCGTCCTTAGGCATCCATCATGATAGCCATGGATACCCTTGTTCTCCATGAACTCTCATCCTTTCTTAAAGGTGTCGAGGCTGACAGCTGTCACCCCTTCTTCTGGCAGGGAGTTCCATAGACCAGGGATCCTCTGGGTGGAAAAGTACCTCCTCTTATTTGTTTGAGGTCTAGCTATCAAAAGTTTCATGGAGTGCCCCCTAGTTCTAGTGTTGTGCGATAGGGAAAACAGTTTTTCCTTTTCTACTTTGTCCACACCGTGCATGATTTTATAGACTTCAATCAGGTCACCTCTCAGGCACCGTCGTTCTAGAGTGAAGAGGCCCAGCCGTTGCAGTCTCAGATGGTAAGGAAGATGTTCCAGCCCTCTAATCATTCTGGTTGCCCTCCTCTGCCCCTTTTCCATTTCCATAATATCCTTCTGAAGGGATGGGGACCAGAACTGTACACAATACTCCAGATGGGTCCTCACCATAGATTTATAAAGAGGCAAAATGACACTTGCTGACTTATTTTCTATACCCTTCCTAAGGATCCCTAGCAATGAGTTTGCTTTTTTTAGCTCACTTAGTGACCAATTGAAGTTACAACAGCACTGAAAAAAGTGATGTATGACCATTTTTGACTCATGACCGTTGCAGCATCCCCATAGTCACATGATTTACCAGTACATTCAGATGCTTGACAACTGACTCACATTTATGATGGTAACACTGTCTGGGGTCATGTGACCATCTCTTGCCTCATTCTGATCAAGCAAAGCCAAAGGGGAGGCCAGATTCACTTAACAACCAAGTTACTAATTTAAAAACTGCATTGATTCGCTTAACAAATGTGGCAAGAAAAGTCATAAAATGGGGCAAAACTCACCTAACACATTTCTCACTTAGCAACATGAATTTTTGGGCTCGATTGTGGTCATACGTTGAGGACTACCTGTATACGACACCAATGAATTACAAGATCCTAGGTTCTTGGAAAGAACTTGATGCATATAAATGCCAACCCCAGCTCCGATTTCCCATTGCTCTTTATAATATTAATTGAACTTTCCCCCCACCTGAATCTCTTCCCAACTCTAAATTACTTCTGAAATGTCTTTTACATAATGCCACAGATTCATTTCTAAGGGGGGGCAGTAGATGGGTCTGCAAAGATGATACGTACGAACGCAACTTGTTTGCAAGAAAGGCCGGAGACCAGAAAGTTTTGTAGCTTGAGCTTCAAGGGCTCTCTAGGCTTACGATCTAGCACTTGCTGTCTCCGTGGTTACAAAACAGAAGGCCATGGGAAGGAAACAACCCTAAACCCACCCACCCCATTTCCCCCCCATAAGCAGTGATGTCACCCGTAGCCAGTACAGCTGTTTCATAACATAATGGTTTTGAGTACAGGAGCTGCCAAGAAAACATGCTGGGCCTTTGCTTGAGTCATCTCATGCTGTGGCTGTTTGAGCAGGAGAGGGCGGATGAGCGCGGTTTCAGCCATGCAAAATGTCAGCAAGCTTTCGGGGTTTCTAAGAGAAGAGTTTGAACTCAACCCACTCGCTTCCTGTGCAGCATTAGTGGGGGAAAGCCCACCCTGGGCAGTAAATTCATCTTGGGAAACTAATCAGCTGTGTCATCCGTTTCACGCTCTCTTCTTGTTTTTCGTAAGCTATTCTAGGAGGAATGGGACTTCCTACGGATGGCCAGACCGGCAAAAAAGGAGTGAATAATGAGAAACAAAGCGTTGGTAGCCGTGACGGTCGATTGGCAGCGGTGCAGGGAACAAGACTCAAGGCTTTGAAAAAGGCAGCGATGAAGTCAGAAGACAACAAGCCGTTCTTACATGTGACGGGAGGCCTGCTGCTTTGCATACTGGCGGTGGCTTCGGGAATTTTTGATGGCGCTCACACGGATACCGGCTACGAGCATTATGCCGAACCAACAGTGCCTGGAATGCCAGCCTTCCTTGCTATGCCAGCAAATTGCTTAATCAATTTGGCCTACGTACTTCTGGGTTGGTATTGGTGGCCAGCAGGTGACCAGAGTAGGCAGACCTACTTTCAAGAGGTCTTTGCCCTCATGGCGCTTTTATATGGGCCTACGCAATGGGTCCGGCTGTGGACACAGCATCCTTGGGCAGCTGTGTTAGATCAGTTGTTAACGCTACCAATTTTTGCTTGGTTCATTGTTTGGTGCCTTTTTCTTGAAAATGGGTGGGAACCGCATGTTTTCCTAGCCGTAGAAGTGACTTCACTGACTAGTTATGTCCTGGCAGTGCTTCACCCGCAGGGTTTTGAGTTGGCATTGAGTGGACATATAATTGTTGTCTTTTGGAGAGTACTGAAAGTGCAAAGGCATTTTGGCAATGCCAGTTCCATCTGGATTATAGTTCTGGGGACGATGTGTTGCTTCGGTTTTGTAAGCCTCAAAGTGTGGGATCAAGAACTGGCCCAGTGGGCACTCTTCTCCCGACTCACTGGTCATTTTTGGTCCAAGGTATGCGATGTGCTGCAGTTCCACTGTGCTTTTCTCTTCCTTACCTTAATGAGCAGATGCCGGCTAAGCTCAGTGAAATAATCTACGACCTCAATGAACAGCCTTAAGCAAAGGAGAAACTTATAACAGTACAAGAACAAACTGTAATGCGGTTTGAAAGAATAAAAACCCTGCCAAAATATGCCAGTTTCTTCAAAAAGCTATTGAAGATAGTTGGTGAAATCCACACAGTATCACTCAGTTTATTTCCTGTTGAATATAATGCTGTTTTATAAAACCACAGTTGCTGGTTTGTACAGTGGTCTTCAATTTATAATGGAGCAGATTCCCATTTTGGAAGTGCAAAATGGAATCACTTGATCCACGTGGAGAAACACGCCTGTCTCAATGGAAGAGAACTTTCATTGGAATGGACGGGATTCACAGTCATAGGACAAAGTCATCTTCCTTTTATTCTGAATCACTGCCTTTGAAAGGTCACTGTACTGCCGTTTTCTTTCTTAAGGCCTGTGCAGACAGTAATCTCCTGAGCCCGCTGTAAGTTGGCCACAGGAATATAGTAGTCCTTGACTTACGACCACGATTGGGCCCAAAATTTATGTTGCTAAGTGAGACATTTATTGAGTTTTGCCCCATTTTACAACATTTCTTGCCAGTTAAGTGAATCACTGTAGTTGATAAGTTAGTAACCTGGTTGCTAAGTGAAGCTGCCTTCCCCATTGACTTTGCTTCTCAGGTTGCAAAAAGTGATGATGATGATGATGATGATGATGATGATGATGATGATGATAATAATAATAATAATTTATTACATTTATAAACCACCCCCTCTCCCCGAAGGTCATAAGTATGAACCAGTCATAAGTATGAACCAGTTGCTCAGCATCTGAATTTTGATTACGTGATCATGGGGATGCTGGAAAAGTGGTAACTCTGAAAAAGAGCCATAAGTCAATTTTTCAGTGCCGTTGTAACTTGAACAGTCAGTAAATGAATTGTTGTAATTCGAGGACTATCTGTATACTTTTAATTTCATTTCACTGAGCTTCCATGGCCAATAATGAATTTAAACTTCATTTAATTTAAAGTGTTAACCTTTTCCTACCACAACCTGTCCCTTCAGAGTGATGCAATGTGATTCAGCATTATTAATATTTAGCATTTCAGTTTTGAATAGAAACATCTTACTGTGATGTTGAACTACATTCCTAAAACAGAATCTATCAGGGCTCCATCACAACTGCAGCATAGCCAAAAAACAAAGCAAAACAAAACCCTATGTCAATGGACAAAACTTGCCCTCCTGACATTATTGTAAATGTTTTCTATTTTTCTCTTTCCCGTTTCTCTTTATTATAATCATTGTGTCTAAATTTGGGGTTTTTGCATTTCTCCCTTTCACTGTACTTTTTTCCCCTCTTAATTTTGTTGTTTCCTTTATTAAAAAAATTAAGTAACAATAATAAAACCAACCATTTTGATAACCATCTGGTTGGAAAATCAGTAATCCACTGTGTATGGTCTTTGGGAGCTTTGCTTCCATGTAGTTTCACAGCTCACAAGTTTCTTGCAGTAGAAATAAGGGCGATGTTCTCACCTTTCTGAAAACTCTTGATAGGACAAAGATTCTGCTTTCCAAGTTTCCTCTTCCACGGGAGGCATTTTGTTTATAACTATTGCAAACATCATCTACGCCCAGCGAATAAACATATAAACTATATACCAAATGATACAACTTAAAAATATATAAAATGTTTTATTATCTATTCGGTGAAAAGGGAGCATGTAGTGAGGAACTTATAAAACCATGAAAATCCACATCATGACCACTCCCAAATCCACCAGTTTTGATTTCCATTCATAACTCCAATGACGACTTCCATTTATGGCAGATGGCTGGCCTGTAGCCAAATTCTACCAGAGACACGTGCCACACTGGTACCAACTTAGCCAGGGGTCTGCAAAGTTGGCTCTTTTAAGACTGGTGCACTTCAACACCCAGAATTCCCCAGTCGGCTGGGGAATTCTGGGAGTTGAAGTCCGCCAGTCTTAAAAGAGCCAACTTTGCAGACCCCTGAACTAAGGGAACAACAGGCTGGGTTATCCAAAGAGGATAGCATGACCTTTGTAATTTGCAAAGTGCTGTCAGCGCTATGAGAACTTTGATCCTGTGCTTGTTGAATTCATGTCACTCAAATTCATCGCTCTCTTCGGGTTCCCGAGGTGGCTCAGCAGCGCCGCCTGAAGGGGAGAAAAGAAACGAAACTCAGGTTTCAACTTCTCACAGAATAAACTTTTTCCAACTGCTCTTTTATCAGCTCGCAGTTTCTCACTCGTCCCAAAACTGGAATGCAGAAATAGCACAATAGGACCATAAATCTGTTTGCGTTGCCTTCAGTCCATCTTTCCCAAAGCCACTCCAAGCCTAGTATCCTCTAGCTGCCATTGAGAGTGAAAATCTAACACATCTGGCTGCTGCAATGTGTCAAAAGAGCTTGGATTTAGTTTCTTGGATGATTTTGTGCTATATTGGATAAAGCAGGGGTCCCCAACCCCCGGTCCGCGGCCCAGTGCCGGTCCGCGGCCTGATAGGAACCGGGCCGCAGGGCTGGAGAGGAGGAGGAGGGAGCAGCCCCCTGGGCAGAGGATGGCCGAGCGCGCCTCCAGCAGCTCCTTCCGACGGCCACCGCGGCGCACTTTGTGGGGCTTCCCGGAGGGGCCGGCATGTCAGCTGAGGAGGTAACGTGCCTCATCCCACAGCGAACGAGTGAGCGGCCGGAGGACTCGAGCCTGCGGCTACCTTAAGCACCGCCGAGGCCATCTGGGCGCCACACACCCACCTCCCTTCCAGCCCCATGTGGTACCCGGACGGTTTCGGCAGTGCTTAAGGTAGCCGCAGGCTCGAGTCCTCCGTTCGCTCGCTCGCTGTGGGATGAGGCACGTTACCTCCTCAGCTGACATGCCGGCCCCTCTGGGAAGCCCTGGAAAGTGCTCCGCGGTGGCCGTCGGAAGGAGCTGCTGGAGGCGCGCTCGGCCATCCTCTGCCCAGGGGCTGCTCCCTCCTCCTCCTCTCCAGCCGACATGCTGGCCCCTCTGCTGCTTCCCGGGGGGGGGGGGGGAGGGAGATAAAGACAGACACACAGAGAGACAGACTTAGAGAGACAGAAATAGAGAGAGGGAGGGAGAGACGGAATCAGACACACACACACACACAAAGTGACAAGAGATGGGTGGAGGGAGGAGAGAGAGACAGATACAGAGAGAGAGAAACAGAGAAAGAAAGAAAGAAAAATAGAAAAAGAAAGATGAATGGAGGGTGGGAGGGAGGGATGGAGTGAAGGAAAGAAGGGGGAGGGAGGAGGGAGGGGTGAAAGAAGGAAGGAAGGAAAGAAAGAAAAGAAAGAGATGGAGGGTAGGAGGGAGGGAGGGAAAGAAAGAAGGGAGGAATGGCGAGGGAGGCAATGGAAGGAAGGAAAGGAAAGGAAGAAATCTATTTTCCTATTTCCTTCTACCTCAAGCTACCTGTTTGGTTAACCAGGTTAAAGATCTATTTTTCTCCCAGTGATCATTTCAAAGGAATCACATCCTCTGAGTCATTTCCTGGATTCAAACCAGCATCCCAAAGAGTCATGGGCTGCCTTTATATATAACGAGTGCCCATAAATCCATTTTTACCATCTTCAGAAGACCAAAGACCAGCCAGAAATGGAGGAAAGAAAGAAAGAAAGAAAGAAAGAAAGAAAGAAAGAAAGAAAGAAAGAAAGAACTTATGACCACTATTGAGCCCAAAATTTTGGTTGCTAAGCAAGACCGTTAAGTGAGTTTCACCACATTTTCCAAGTTCGCCACGCCCATCCGGTCACATGACCGCTGAGCCACTCCCACAAAACAGGCCACACCTTTTGGCTCTCAAAAGAAATTTCAGTAGTGGTACTGTTGATATTTGGCTCTATTGACTAATAAGTTTGCCCACCACTGCCCTAGAGGGCCAAGTGAGCCGACCCCCCCCCCGCATGCGCATGCGCCGCCTGTTCCCCCTCCCTCCCTCCTCCTCTAGGCCAGCCGGTCCGCAGAATTTTCTTTAAAATGAAACCGGTCCCTGGTGCAAAAAAGGTTGGGGACCTCTGGGATAAAGGACAGACCTCCTCTGAAAATGATGATTTCCCACTTTTGTTTATTTACTTTAAACATTTTTACCGAAGGAACTCTAAACAGAAATAAAACATAACTAAACTATACAAATCCAATTTAACAGAAACTGGCTCAGAGCCCCTAAAAAGTATATTTAACATATCAAACAAACACACACACACACACTCCAATGCCAGAGCTCCATCCGTATCCCAGCTCCAGTGCCTGGATAAAGAGCCAATTCTTCCAAAAGGCCAATAGGCTATTTGTCATTCAGGGAGAAGGTGCTGTGTCTGAGAAGGTAGTTTTCCTGAGTCCCACCAGGTAATGCTTCACCGGGGAGACCTGGAGCAAACCCACTCTGCCAGATTGGTCTCGAGTACATACGGCTTTAAAGGTGACAACTTTTTGATAGCATTTTGTAAGGCCACCGAGAGCCTATACAGGGGTGTTCCATGTCTTGGCACAGGCAGTATACATTTTGAACCAACTAGACCTTCCAAGTAGCCAGCTCCACATAGACTAGATTGCAATAGTCTAATCAGAAGGTGACTAAGACATGAGTGACAGCCCAGTAATGCTTACTAATATAGAAATGGGTGTAACTGATGCACAAGATGTACCTGTGCAAAGAGTCTACTTGAACAGGATCTGCGAGTGCAGAACTCCCAGACTTCGTACAAACTGCCGGGGGGGGGGGGGGGGATGACCCAATTGAGAACTATGAATGGTGGAAAATCGCTAAGTACAAGGAACCTTAAAACCCACAGTTAATTTTTTTCAGAGGTGCTCCATTCTAATCTGCACAGCTTCCAGGCCAAGAAAGAACCTCAACACCTTCACTAAGATGGCCTGGGACAGATGTGTAACTGAATATTATCAGCATTCTGTGGCAAAATGACCTGACTCAGCAGTTCCATGCAGATGTTAACTTGGAGTCGATGTTCAGAAGCAGTATGCAACACAATGTCAGTTAATATGGGGCGATTGATGTGCCATTAATATCTCCAGCTTGGGGGCATCCCGGAGACTTCTGTTTGGCTTCTGTGTGAGACATCTTGCTAAGCAAGATTGAAGAAGCCTGGTTCATTTCAACAAAACCCATATTAGTTTAACTTAAAAATAAAAAGTCACCCCTAGATACAATCAGTTTATGTAAAATGGGCCTACATATCTAAACCTCATAGTAGCAAAGAGACTTGAAAGAAGATCAGTGTATATCTTTGCTGCAATGCACTGTTATTTGAAGAGCAATTTCGTCTATGTAAGTATTTTTTCCCATAGTTTTGCTTTTGGAGAAAAGTGTTCTAAATTTATTTATTTATTATTTTATTTATATTTATATCCCGCCCTTCTCCGCAGAGGACCCAGGGAAATTTAAAAAACATACAAAATACAAAGATAAATACATAATTTAAAATATATATTAAACTGTCCTATCCTATGCTAAAAGCCAAATTTTAAAATACCCAATTTAAAACTTTCTAAAAAAGTCCCCGTGGGAGGTTAGGCTAGGCCGGCTTGTTGGAACAGGTATGTCTTTAGACATTGGCGGAAGAAGCGGAGGTCGGTGATGGTGCGTAATTCAGGGGGTAGGTCATTCCAAATGTCAGCCAACAATAAGAAGGAAAAATGTTAGCAAATATGATTACTATACTTCAACATTTTCTGATGGAAATCTTGTTAGACATCAGAAAACTCCACAGGGTAAGCTGGGTAACAAAAACTTTTTGAGTGGCATCCTTGTTTATGCTAAGGAGGTAAGGAAATACAGCAATACATAATACACCACATAAACCAGGTAGTTGAGCTCAGAGTAAAATGGCAGGGCCCTTGCTTTTCCCTTCTCATGGAATGCCTCACCTCTGCACTGCTTACGAGGCCTTTATTTCAGGGATCAGCAATAGCAGAAGTGAAGGAAATGGTTTAACCTGGGCATCTGTTGATGAATTTATTTTTTGCTCCCCGGTTCATTTGGGACTAGGGAAAATTAAATCTGGAAAAAAAGTGAGTCACCAAACTACTCTGATCACGGCTATTAGGGCGGCACTGTGGCCCTTCCTATTTACAGCTTGACTGGAAATAGGAAAAAAGCAGCAGAAGAAGTCTGCAAAGTCAAGAAGAATTGACTTTGTGACATACTTTGTACAAACAGGAGATCAGGTGGTAAATCACCTGTACTGTACCACTTTGGACTATATGGTCAGAATGCACATGATTAAACATACCTTCATATTTACCACCATGACCACTCCCAGGATATATACATTTTACTGCCTCTTTGTGTTCAGGAAAAAGCAAGGGACAATTAACTTCCATCCCAATTTTTTAGGTGAAGAGATTTTTGGGGGGGGGGGGGGGGGGACGACACTAAAGCATTTTGAGGGACACGGTGGCTCAGTGGCTAAGACACTGAGCTTGTCGATCAGAAAGGTCGGCAGTTCGAATCCCTAGTGCCGCGTAATGGAGTGAGCTCCTGTTACTTGTCCCAGCTTTGCCAACCTAGCAGTTCGAAAGCACGCAAAAATGCAAATAGAAAAATAGGGACCACTTTGGTGGGAAGGTAACAGCGTTCCGTGCGCCTTCGACGTTTAGTCATGCTGGCCACATGACCACGGAGACGACTTCAGGCAGTGCTGGCTCTTTGGCTTTAAAACAGATGAGTACCGCCCCCTAGAGTCAGGAATCACTAGCACATATGTGCAAGGAGAACCTTTACCTTAAAGCATTCTGTCATGTAGAGAGAAGGTAAAGGTTTGTTACATTGCGTGTTTTTACCAAAACTAGGAAGAATCCCACCTGGACAGCAGAGGGAATGGGCCTACAAATGCTGTGGTAAAATCTGAGGAGCCCAAACTTCATACTTCACAGCATAGGATCAGAAGCTGTCTAACAATAGTCTGGGAAGAACTATGGATGGCCATGAAGTTAGTATATCTGTTCTAATAGGATTCTGAACCATCTCTGATGGCAAAAAGAGACCAGATAGCTTCTGAGTAAATTGGTTTTATAGGAAGGTTGTTTTTACTTTCTTCTCTAGGACCATTTTCAAACTTTATCTTAACATCGTAATAATTTTCAAATGCCCAGCCATTCAAGATCTCTCCTACAAAGCCTGAGAATCTTCTTTCATCTAACTCCTGTCCTACCCCAAAGGCCTCATTTTTGACCCATCGTGGCCTGCTTAAATAGCCTTGACATTCTGCTGTATAAGTAAAAAACAGATTTTACAAATTAGGTAAGAAAATAAATTTGACTTCATATGCATTTTCTGGCTGTTTGAATCTTTTGAGAAACTTGAGGTTTGAGTTCAGAAATTTCTGACAAGGCATCATCAGGGCAACACTTAACTATTGCAGGCAAAACAAGCTGGTCCTGAACTTTGAGAAATCAAAAATTCTAGTTTTTGCTAAAAGACCTAGCCAATACCCCTGGAAAATAGAAGGACATAGTCTGGAACAGGTTAGAACATTTAGGTACCTGGGGGTGGTTTTCCATGCACAAGGGACGTGGAAGGCACACCTGGATAACATTTTTCAAGTAGCCACTAGGTCTTCAAACGCAATTAAACATTTCTTTTACACAGGTGGCAGCCAGTTAGTACCCGCTGCCCTAAAACTTTTTGAGGTCAAAACATTGGTACAAATACTATATGGGGCACAAACAGGAATCCTCATAAAGAAAGACTTGATAGAAACCATACAATCCAAATTCCTGAGAGCCATCTTGGCTGCACCCAATGGAACTCCAAATGCCCAGTTAAGAATTGAGGCAGGAATGCCTCAAATTCAGGTAAGAGCCTGGAAGATGATGATGATCCATTGGCTTAAAATGCAATTCTTTCCAGAGGGGCTCTCCCCACTAGTGTTGATTGACAACTTCCCCTCCCCCTGGAATCAGGCAATTGAGCACAAGCTGGGCACTTATAGGCTCTCACCGGTACTTTTAATGTCCCTGGACTTTGATCAAGCGAAGCAAGTAGTAATTAATAGAATGAAGGACATGGAGTTCCAAGAAGAACTAAATAGATTCCCTTTCCACAATAGGAACAGAATCAAACAGGGTGTGTGGGAATCGGCAAGATATTTAAATGACCTCATCTTCCCAAAACAAAGAATAGCTTTCTTCAGAGGCAGATTTAACATTCTACCTTCAGCACTTCTCCAGGGCAGGTATAAGAAAACACCTATAGCAGAACGGGTTTGTATATGTGGTAAAAGAGAAGTGGAAGATATCTCACACGTTCTACTACACTGTGAGCTATACAGAGCTTGCAGGTCTGCATATATTCTCCCCTTATTAGAGAGATTACCAGGGAGGGGAGACAAATTTTATCTGGACCTCCTCCTCCAGGACACGAATTCGGCTACTACGCATGCAGTGGCAAAATTCTGTGCTTCCGCAATGTCCATAAGAAAAAAATTGGTTATAGAAGGATAGTTGTGATCTTGTACCAATCATTTGGACAGATCTCTAACAATTTCTGGACCATGGTTTTTACATACATACTTAGCGCTTTTGCACCTAGGTAAACCAGCAAATGACCTGAACAAAGTGAGAACATGTATGCTACTTTCCACTTATAATGCTGACATTTTTAAAATTATATCTTAAAGTTAGTACTTTTTAATATATGGTTAAATGTAAAGTGTATTGCTGGTCTTTGACCGTAATAAAGATTTATTCTATTCTATTCTATTCTATTCTATTCTGACAAGGCATAATACACTAGGAGGCAGAGATTCAGAGGGATATCAGAGAGGAGCAACTGAGAACAAACAAAATGAATAGATCCTAACTATTAAACAAGGCCTTAAACTCTCCATTCTCATGGGCTATCAATTTGCACTGCTTAATGGATCCTCAGGAATTCGTTTCCAGATATATATTCGACATGAAAATTCAGATGTCAGAGCAGAAATTAAAATGGAGAAAGAAGGTGCGATAGCAAAGAGGCTCAGATCTCAAAAATAATTAATTTTGAATTATTGTAATTCTTGAAACGGATGTGAATGTAAAACCAAAGATTGAATGTATGAACTTTAAAAATGTTATATCTATATCTATATCTATATATAGATATAGATAGATAGATATATAGATAGATAGATAGATATGTTTTCGTAGATTTTCACGGGTATAGGTATGCTGGCATAGCTGGCTTCGGGGATTTTCCCGTGTATAAGGCATAGAAATGTTATTGCAACGTTTCGACAAGATCTCACTTGTCATCATCAGGCATCACACACATATATATATATATCTTAACACTATTTATCCAATAGGATACTGCATGAAGACCCGAATGCAACCACCATTTCTGATATGGAAGCTCTAAAATGTATATCATAAACCCTATTTACCCTTTTCCCATATTATAAATTGGGAAACCAATAAAAAATTCTTTTAAAAAAAATGGAGCCATTGTTTCCACAGAGGCTTTATATATTTGAAGTAAACATCTTATGCAGAGCAAGTCAGGAATGCCACACCTGCTGTTCCTATTGTATGGCTTTCCTACATGAAAAAAGGCTATTTGTCCAAACCTATCTGCAATGTATGAGGTCACAGCATTTTAAGCACATAAACCATCATGACATGCTCTATTCAGATGTGTTTGTGCAAGCTTCAGACAAAAGTAATCTTGCTCTAGTTATCAAATATTTTCTTCCATTGATCTTAAAGCCTACTTAATCCTTTTTTGATTCTGACATGAAAATAAAGAGAGAATAGTTTTTGATACTTCTCTACTGAGCACGCTGATTGACAAAGTGAAACTGAAGAATGACGATTAGAACTGAACTGCCCTTCTTGCAATGTCACTCCCTAATTTAACAGAACCAGTTTGGAGACTGAATAGTGCCGCCTCCAGCTGCACAGCATGACAGAGGTGGGGGCTGTTACCTTCTCCTGAAGGTGTAGAGGCAAGCACCCCTAGGCTGTCCAGCTCCCCCTCATGATACAGTGCCAGCCGTTCCATCATGCGCCTCCGTGCCGAATTGATGACAATCTGAGGAGCAGAGTTACCTGCGGAAAGAAAAGGGACCATCGCTAAGTCACAGCCTACCTGGATCACGAAACGGAGGCCCTTAACAGCAGAGCTGGATTAGTGTCTATCTCCTGGAGCAGGGGTCTGCAAAGTCGGCTCTTTTAAGACTGGTGGACTTCAACTCCCAGAGTTCCCCAGCCAGCATAGCTGGCTGGGGAACTCTGGGAGTTGAAGTCCACCAGTCTTAAAAGAGCCGACTTTGCAGACCCCTGTCCTGGAGTAAGCCAGATAAGAATCACAACGAGATGAGCTAATTCTTCTTCACTGTAAAACTATATTGACAGAATCTTGCAAGTATGAAAGTGCAGTCTTCTCCACACCCCCACCTCCTTTACAGGCCGAGAAACAAGGCAGGGTATCTTCTGAGCCTTTTGCCCCATCCAACTATCCAAATGCAGGCTGTGCTGTCTCTTATCTGGCAGTTCCCTTGGCAGCATCTCTTTGCCCAGTGTCTCAAGGCCTTTCCCACATTAGCATTCCGATTCGCAATATTGTCATTTTAGCTGTTCTCCAGGCGCCACCCTGGGTATTTTCGGTGCCAGATGAAGCAACCTTTATATTTTGAGCTTCTTAAAAGGCACCTTGACTGCAGCACTGCTTTTCAGTTGTACCTTTTAAGTAGCTTCACTCCAACGCATTTGTATTGCTATCCTATTAAAGCTGTTAAGTCTTACTGAGTACATACATTGAAATAAAATAAAAATAGTGAAAGATATAAAATGTTACAATAAGGGTACCTGAAAGTTACCAGATAGAGGGCTGGGTGGAGATGGCACAGAACAAGCAAGGAGGAAATGCATTTTTAAGAAACTGCAGCCCAGCAGAACAACCAATGATTAAAAACAAAATTGACATCAGAGGGGCAGGTCAAGTAATTAACACGGATGTGGAACAGTATTTAAAGCCATGTTAGGCCCTCCAACTTGCTCCATATTGCACCAGAAGGCCACAACTTGCTCCATATTGCATCAGAAGGCCAATTTGAGGTAGGCATTTTCTTACCCAGCTGGAGACTCTAGAACAGTGATGGCTAACCTTTTTCGAAAGGTGGCCCTAAATCATGTGTGCACATGCGTGCCCCCCACCTGCGCATGCACGCACGACCTCCCTCCTTGGGCACCAGAGGCTTTCCTGAAGGAAGTTCGGGAACAAACTTCCAGTTTGCTCGTTGGGCCTGTTTTTCACCCTCCCCAGGCTTCAGGAAAGCCTCTGGAGCTGGAGAGGGCAAAAAATGGCCCAAACGGAAGTTCGGGAACAAACTTCCAGTTGGTCCATTGGGCCTGTTTTTCACCCTGCCCAGGCTCCAGAGGCTTTCCTGAAGCCTGGGGAGGGTGAAAAATGACCTCCCCCGGTCTTCTGGAAGTCTGAAAATCAGCATGACGGCGTGCACATACGCCCTGGAGCTGAAGGCATTACTCATGAAAATATGGTTCCATGTGCCACCTGTGGCACGCGTGTCATAGGTTCGCCATCATGGCCTAGAACAGGGGTTCCCAAACTTGGCAACTTGAAGACTTGTGGGCCAGTGCTCTGCTCTGCTGGCTGGAGAATTCTGGGAGTTGAAGTCCACAAGTCTTCAAGTTGCCAAGTTTGGGAACCCCTGGCCTAGAAGCTAAAACTGGGAGCTTAATAAATAAGCTTTTGTGTCATATTGTATCTTTTATTTTATTTTTTATTTTTTTATTTTATCCAATTTATATCCCGCCCTTCTCCAAAAGGACCCAGGGCGGCGCACAGGAATTTAAAAACAGCATACAAAGATAATACAAAACATATAAATTTAAAAATCTATTAAATGGTAACCTGCGCTAAAACCAATTAAAATCCTCCAATTAAAACTAAAATTCGTCACAGTAGAGGCTATCCTAGGCCGGCTTGGTGAAATAAGTGTGTTTTTAAACACTGGCGGAAGAGGCGGAGGTCGGTGATGGTGCGGAGTTCAGGGGGTAGGTCGTTCCACAGGGTAGGACCTGCCGCAGAGAAGGCCCTTCCCCTGGGTGTCGCCAGCCGGCACTGTCCGGCCGACGGCATCCTGAGAAGGCCCTCTCTGTGGGAGCGTATCGGTCTAAGGGATGTATGGGGCAGAAGACGGTCTCGCATATAACTAGGTCCCGAGCCATGGAGCGCTTTGAAGATGGTCGTCAAAACCTTGAAGCGCACCCGAAAGACCACAGGAAGCCAGTGCAGCTCGCGCAGGATTGGTGTTATGTGGGAGCATCTAGGAGCTCCCGTAATCACCCGCGCGGCTGCGTTCTGCACTAACTGTAGCTTTCGAGTGCACCTCAAGGGAAGCCCCATGTAGAGAGCATTGCAGTAGTCCAGTCGGGATGTCACGAGGGCCTGAGTGACTGTGCGAAGGGCAGCCCGGTCCAGTAAGGGGCGCAATTGGCGCATCAGGCGTACCTGATGAAACGCCCCCCTGGCCACGGCCGCCACATGGTCCTCCATGGACAGCCGGGAATCCAGGAGGACACCCAAATTGCGCGCCCTCTCCACGGGGGCCGGTGTTTCGCCCCCAATGGCCAGAGTTGGAGTAATCTGGCTGAACCGGGGTGCCGGAAACCACAGCCACTCAGTCTTGGACGGGTTGAGCTTGAGTTTGTTACTACCCATCCAGATCCGTACGGCTTCCAAACACCGGGACATCACCTCGACGGCATCGTTGGGGTGGTCTGGGGTGGAGATGTACAACTGAGTATCATCAGCGTACAGATGATATCCCACCCCAAAACCACGGATGATCTCACCCAGCGGCTTCATATATGTGTTGAACAGTAGGGGCGAGAGGACCGACCCTGAGGGACCCCACATACGAGGGGCCTCGAGGCCGACCTCTGCCCCCCTGCCAGCACATATTGCGACCGACCAGAGAGGTAGGACGAGAACCACCGCAAAACGGTGCCTCCCAGCCCCAACCCCCCCAGTCGGTGCAATAGGATACCATGGTCGATGGTATCAAAAGCCACTGAGAGGTCTAACAGGACTAGGATAGAGGAATGTCCTCTATCCCGCGCCCTCCAGAGATCATCCACCAACGCGACCAATGCCGTCTCGGTGCTGTGACCGGGTCGGAAGCCGGACTGGCGCGGGTCTAGATAATCAACTTCCTCCAGGTGTCGCGGAAACTGTTGGGCCACCACACTCTCGACAACCTTCGCTAGAAAGTGAAGGTTGGAGACGGGACGAAAGTTCTCTAATAATGCTGGGTCCAGGGACGGCTTCTTGAGGAGGGGCCTTACCACCGCCTCTTTCAAGACGGCAGGCAGGGACCCCTCACTCAAAGATGCGTTGACAATGCCCTGGAGCCAGCCTCGTGTCGTCTCCCAGGATGCCAGTACAAGCCAGGAGGGACACGGGTCCAATAAACACGTGGTGGCCTTAAGTCTCTTTGACAACCTGTTCATTCCAAAATGCATTCCACAAATAACGTATTTAATGTTAGTGAAGGCCTACCTTCTTAATTGCATCGTTCCTTCCATCTGACAGCGAAGAAGCACAGGAGGGAGAATATTTCAGTCTATTACATTTACATGAACACGCTTCATAGCCAAGTGCCCACAGCCCACAGTTGTTATTTTCTATTAAGAATAAACATTTGGAATGTCTGTCTACATTGCACATCTGTACTTGTTGGAACAAGGACATATTAAAGTATTCCAAACAAGTGCCTTAATTATTGAAGTCAGTCGATCCAATAAATGTGGCTGTTTCTCAACCATTTTTCTAAGTAGCAAATATTTCATTATGCTTAATAAATACTTTAAATTTCCAACCTTAGTAACTTCCAGCTCTTTGGTGTTCAGCTCACTGGATTTCCCAAGCAGTGCAGCCATTGCTGAAAATTCTGAGCTGAAGTCTATACATCTGGTAGTTGATAAAACACTGCTTTAAATATATGGCTGTTATTTGCCGCAACATTTGCCGGACGATACACAATGTTGTTTGCTTATATTTGGCTTGTCATCTTGTATGAACCCCACCCTCATAGCTTTCTGTTATCTGTTTAGCCGGCTGATCATTCTGTCTGGCAAAGCCTCTGAATGGAGCGGGAGAAAGAGATGTCTGCAGAATATCGTACCTAACTGACCAATAGACACACTTTCTCTGGTCACTCTGCTGTGGCTCAACAGTTTGGAGTTGGCCTCTAGGCTTTCATCACTTTCCTCAGGTTCATTAAGAGGCATGGATGAATAGTAGTCTTCTTGGGGTGTGTGAGGTTGCTGAGGAGGCAGTAGTAAAGAGGCAGAAGATTTCCCACGTAGGAGTAACTGTAGCCCCTCTAGCTCCTGATACACCTGCAGGATAGGAAGAATAGTTACCCACTATTGCTTCTTAGGAACGCCATCTAGCAAATAAAATAACTCACTCGTTCTTCCATTTCCAAGGCAAAGCCACTGTGGCCATATAAGCCAGGTCCTTTGAACAGGAAGCTCCATGCCCTCCCAAGCTCACTTAATGTCTGACAGGCAGCCTTACGATATCCCTGAAACGCTGCAAACAATATAGTGAATATTCTAAGCAGAGATTCCTTCCTTTGTATTTATGGAAAGCGGGGCACAAATAGCCATCAACAGACACCGCGGAGCAAAGTAGGAAGCAACAGAAACAAGAGAGACCAGCCTATTGCGCGATAAACAAGAATCGGTATTCTATATGTGCTGGGATTGCTGGTATGCTTTTGCTACAAAGGAGCTCAAAGAAAAGGAATTAGCAAGGCTGGCAGACTCTCTATATCAGGGGTCTCCAACCTTTGCAACTTTAAGTCTGAAGGACTTCAGCTCCCAGAATTCTCCAGCTGGCTGGAGAATTCTGGGAGCTGAAGTCCTTCAGACTTAAAGTTGCAAAGATTGGAGACCCCTGGTTTATATGCTTCGATAGCACCTCTTCGCTTTGTTATGTTTCCTTTCATTTTTTTGCTTTTTGTATTGGAGATATGCACTATACAGTTGCAAGAAAAAGTATGTGAACCCCTTGGGATTATGTGGAGTTTTGCATGAATTGGCCATAAAATGTGCTCTGAACTTCATCTAAGTCATAACAATAAACAAACACAGTCTGCTTAAAATAATACTACACAAACATTAGATGTTGCCATGGTTTAATTGAACATAACATGTAAACATTCACAGTGCAGGGAGGAAAAAGTATGTGAGCCCCTAGCCTAATGACGTCTCCAAGAGCTAATTGGAACCAGGAGTGAGCCAACCTTGACTCCAATCAGTGTGATGATATTGGATGTGTTGCTGACAGCTGTCCTGCCCTTTAAAAACACACACCTGTTTTGGATTTACTGGTTTCAAGAAGCACTGTCTGATGTGAACCATGCCTCGCAGAAAAGAGCTCTCAGAAGACCTACGATCAAGAATTGTTGACTTGCATGAAGCTGGAAAGGGTTACAAAAGTATCTCCAAAAGCCTTGATGTTCATATATCCACGGTAAGACAGACTGTCTACAAATGGAGAAAGTTTAGCACTGTTGCTACTCTCCCTAGGCGTGGTCGTCCTGTATAAATGACTGCAAGAGCACAGCGCAGAATGCTTCATGAGGTAAAGAAGAAGCCTAGAGTGTCAGCTAAAGACCTACAGAAGTCCCTGGCACATGCTGACACTTTTGTTGACACATCTACAATAAGGAAAACATTAAACAAGAATGGAGTACATGGGAGGACACCACGGAGGAAGCCATTGCTGTCCAAAACAAATATTGCAGCACGTTTGAAGTTTGCAAAAGAGCATCTGGATGTTCCACAGCACTACTGGCAAAATATACTGTGGACAAATGAAACCAAAATTGAGTTGTTTGGGAAGAATACACATTATGTGTGGAGAAAAAAAGGCACAGCACACCAACAGCAAAACCTCATCCCCACTGTAAAACATGGCAGAGGGAGCATCATGGTTTGGGGCTGCTTTGCTGCCTCAGGGCCTGGACGGATTGTTGTCATTGATGGGACAATGAATTCCAGAGTTTATCAAGACATCTGTCCGCCAACTGAAGCTCCGCAGAGGATGGGTGATGCAACAGGACAATAACCCAAAGCATAGAAGTAATTCAACAAAAATATGGCTTCAACAGCACAGAATACGCCTTCTGGAGTCCCGATTGAAATGCTGTGGCATGACCTTAAGAGAGCAATTCACACCAGACATCCCAGGAATATTGCTACACTGAAACAGGAGTGGTCCAAAATTACTCTAGATCATTGTGCAGGTCTGATCTGCAACTACAGGAAACGTTTGGTTGAGGTTATTGCTGCCAAAGGAGGGACAACCAGGTATTAAGTCCACAGGTTCACATACTTTTTCCTCCCTGCACTGTGAATGTTTACATGTTATGTTCAATTAAACCATGGCAACACCTAATGTTTGTGTAGTATTATTTTAAGCAGACTGTGTTTGTTTATTGTTGTGACTTAGATGAAGTTCAGAGCACATTTTATGGCCAATTCATGCAAAACTCCACGTAATCCCAAGGGGTTCACATACGTTTTCTTGCAACTGTATATAAATAAGTGGTAAACTCTAGCTATATTGTACTACTCTCTGCAATCACTTTGTATCATTTAATGCTTCGTTTTGTATACTTTTGTTTTTAATGATTCAATAAAAAAGAAAAGAAAAAAGAAACAAGAGAGACTCAATTTAACTGGGCATGTATTCATTGTCGCTCTTCCTCATTTGCCATCACTAACTCTTTCTTTTTAGGGTTCACGCATTGGCCAGTTCCAGAGAAGTGATAAGGGCAGCTGCAAATGAAAACAGCACTCCATTGCGACAGTAGCATTATCCACAGGAAGAAGAGTAATGCTGGACTGGAATTTGGATGTGGCTTCGTTTTAACCCAACACCCTTAATCAATGGTCATGTTAGCTGAGAATGAAACTTAGCAACATCTGGACCAATTCCCCCTTCCCGGATCCTTCTAGTTGCTGGTCCTAGGGCAGGGGTCTGCAAAGTCGGCTCTTTTAAGACTGGTGGACTTCAACTCCCAGAGTTCCCCAGCCAGCATAGCTGGCTGGAGAATTCTGGGAGTTGAAGTCCACCAGTCTTAAAAGAGCCGACTTTGCAGACCCCTGTCCTAGGGAATGAGTATAGAGAGCTGACAAGATAAACTTTACAAAAACAATGGAGGGAAGGATAAGCAGTGGGTGGTGTGTGTGTATGTGTGTGTGTGTGTGTGTGTGTGTGTGTGTGTGTGTGTGTCCTTTCTCTCCATGCTGAATATGCCATCCCTCTTTTATTTATATTATATGGCCATCTGAGAAACATCAGCCAATAAAAGAGACAGATGTTTCTATTCATATATAATGAAATCAAATCGGTTGGAAAATATCTGAAAAACGACAGGTTTTTTTTTATCATCTCTGTTCTTAGTTCTCCTGCTGAGGATAAATAGAAGCATTTTTATGTTTCTAGACATCAATAATTATTTCTCAGTGACTCATTCACAAGTCAGGGCCAACTTGGGATAATGTTTTACAGTGCTTGCAATGATCTGGGTGAGTCAAATGAATTCTAATCCCCTCCTTAGATCTTAAGACAAGTAAGGGTTTGGACTTGCATGCAAAAATCAGATAAATTTCGGGGGGGGGGGGCTAGAACCAGATTTTTCTGATGCCAACCAACTGATATGAACTTCCGGGTATAAGCTTTGTCTGGAATATTTCTAAAATTTCCACTTTCTAACTACACAGAAGGCCACAGCAATAGACAGGGCTAAGGAGATGTTCACAGAAAGGGATTTAAAAGAGAAGCGGGTAGGAAACACTACAGTGAATGTATGTATTTATACGCACACACACTTTCGTTATGAAGCTGATGTGAAACAACAGCATAAAGTTAAGTCAGTATAGGTCAGGGATGTCCAAACTTGAGAACTTTAAGACTTGTGGACTTCAACTCCCAGAATTCTGGGAGTTGAAGTCCACAAGTCTTAAAGTTCCCAAGTTTGGACATCCCTGGTATAGGTGAAAAGAGAACAGATTCAGAAGTTAACATACACAAAGCATGCATGATTGTGCCAAATATTCATGGATGAACAAAACTCTTCCTGACTCTACGAAACAAAGGCTTAAAGTTAAAAGCTTTGTTACAGCAAAGCAAATTCCAAACTTCCTCACAGAGGAAGAAATCAAATGTTTGTTCTCTTACTTCAGCCATTGAAGGGCGGCGCTTGGCTCGCGGATGGAGACAGCAACAAGCCAACTTCCCTAGCGTTTTGCCCAGTTGCTCTGGACAGGCGCCAGACCGAAGGTCTACGTGCTTTTGGTAGAGATGACTGCCAAGCTGAGCTGCTTTGGTATGACTGGAAGAAGTTGTGTCCGTTGACCGATGGGCTTCTTGCTCCTCTTCATCACTTACCAGGTCTTTCTGAAAGCACAAACGTGGACAAGCAATCAAGCTGCATGTTACATAATTAATTAGCATAAGACAGTGATGGCGAACCTTTTTTGGCTCGCGTGCCAAAAGTGGGGGGAGCGCAGGCGGGTTGTGCATGGGCATGCCACACCCATAATGCTAAGCGCACGACCACAGCATGCATGTGCGTATGATCAGCGCTCCCCGCCCCCATTTTTGGCGTGATTTTATCGTCCTCCCCAGGCTCATTTTTTGCCCTCCAGATTCTCCAGGAAAGCCTCCTGAGGGCTCCTGAATGCTCCGGAGGGCTAAAGCCAGCCCTACAAGCAAACCGGAAGTCTGTTTCTGAAGTTCCGGTTTGCCCGTAGGGCCGTTTTTTTGTGCTCCGGAGGCTTCAGGGAAGCTCCTGAAGCCTCTGGAGGGCGAAAAATGGCCTCAAAAATAGGCTGAAGTCAGCTGCCCAGAGTGCACATGCGCGCTGGCCAGCTGACAGGGCAAGCCTCACGTGTCCTGACAAATGGCTCTGCGTGCTACCTGTGGCACCCCTGCCATAGGTTCGCCATCACGGACATAAGATAAGAATTGCTCACCAAGTACTTGCTGTGACCACGAGAATCTACTTCCATGGGCCGTCTTCCAGTCAAGAGTTCTAGAAGAACCTGTCAGGGATGAAGAAAGATTATTTTGAACTATGAGAGAAGCAGATAAAATACTACTAAAATGGGCACTATGTTCTTTCCTCATATTTCAGTACAGGCAGCCAAGCGACCAGAACACAGAATTTCATTATAGGAATAGGTCATCCTAGGATAAAGCTGATCAGATTTATTACAAAGGACCTTTTTGTGTCAAGTTTTTCAACCAGACCTTTTTTGTAATAACTCCGGGATTAACTGAATTATTTCCAGCTAACCATTGATTCAACTGCTCTGAAAGCCAGATTTCATTTTCCCCAGAACTAAAAGCAAACAATATTATGTTCTGGCAGGATTTTCCCTCCTGCCTCTCAATAGAATATAGCTTTATTGCGTACAGTTTGAAGCCTTTGAAGGCTCTGAATCCTAATAGCAATGCAAACTTTATAATGTTTATTAACTAGTAGCGTTAAAAATCAACATTAAAACATCATAATTATAAATGAATAGCAGGGTTCCTTGCAATCCATCTGGTCAAATCAAATGCAATTTATGTTGCTATTACTATTATTATATAAATACCAAGTCTGAATCCCTTAATGGTATATAAAATCACTGATTTAGTCGAAATCTAAATCAATTATAAAATGTAATTAAGTAAGTATTCTGGCCATGACAAACCATGTACCACATACCGTATTTTTCGGAGTATAAGACGCACCTTTTTTCCTCTAAAACAGGGGTCTCCAACCTTTGCAACTTTAAGTCTGAAGGACTTCAGCTCCCAGACTTCTCCAGCCAGCAAAGCTGGGAGCTGAAGTCCTTCAGACTTAAAGTTGCAAAGGTTGGAGACCCCTGCTCTAAAAAGAGGCTGAAAATCTGGGTGCGTCTTATACATCGAATACAGCATTTTTTGCCTCCCGAAACCCCACCTTCTTCACCAAAATGGCTGTGCCTAGCCTTACAGAGAGCTCCTGGGGGTTGGAGAGGGCAGAAATGAGCCTAAAACGGGCTGTTTTTTGCCCCGCCAGCCTCCAGCAGCACTCTATAAGCCTCCATAAGGGTATGCATGCAATTTTTTTGACATTAAAAATGGCCCGTTTCCCATTTTTTTGCTCATTTCTGCCCCCCCCCAGGAGCACTCTGCAAGCCCCCCCAAGGCTATTCATGCCTTTTATTTGAAAAAAAACGGGCCAATTTCCGCGAAAAACGGGCCATTTTGGGGAGGTTTACAGAGTGCAAAAAGGATTCCCCCCCCCTTCGGAAGGCTGTTTAGTTACTTGGCAACTTTAAGACTTTGGACTTCAACTCCCAGAATTCTCCAGCCAGCATAGTTGTGGACATAGCTGGCTGGAGAATTCTGGGAATTGAAGTCCACAAGTCTTAAAGTTGCCAAGTTTGGGAACCCCTGACTTAGAGGGATTGATGAGAATTACATTGATCAAGTGCTGTGCCTGCAGAAACAAAGTTTTCGGTGCCACAGCGATTTCCTTCTCCAGCACATGGATAAATACACCTGGAAACATCTACCTACCTACCTACTGTATTTCTCTCTCTCTTCCCACCCCATCTATCTACCTATATACCTACCTACCTACCTTCTCTCTCTCTCCCCCCACTACCTATCTACTGTATTTCTCTCTCTATTTTTCTCTCTCTATCCCTCTCCCTACTTACCTACAAATTGCACATTGGTGATTGTGATGCATATTTTGAGCAACAGGGAGCCACAGCAGAGGGATGAAAGAGACACAGGTTGCTGACCCCTGGTTTAAAGAGACTATCCCCTTAGAAGGAGAAGCTGTACTCAGCATGTTCCCTGGAATCATCAATTGTTTAACATATTACCTGGGCAACTACACATTCTAAGCAGAAGCAGAATACACCTGATGGATGTTATAGAAATGAATACAGGTTGTTGACCCAATGAACTTAGAATTGCCCTCCACATATCCTGTCTTCATCATACTTCATTTGTTTGAAATACAAGTAGTTTTCAACTTAACCATTCATTTAATGACCGTTCAAAGTTACAATGGCACTGAAAAAGTGACTTAGTCCTCCCACTTAGGACCATCACAACATCCCCATGGTCATGTGATCTAAATTCAGGTCCCTGGCAACTAGCATGTGTTTATAAGAGATGCACCATCCTAGGTCATGTGAGTGTCTTTTCCCAGCCAGCTTCCAACAAGCAAAGTCAATGGGGAAAGCCTGATTCATTTAACAACTGCAGTGCAGTGTTTCTCTTAACAACTGTAGCAAAAAGGTTGTAAAATTGGGGGCAACTCACTGAAAAACTGTCTCGCTTAGCAACAGAAATTCTACTCCCAATTGTGGTCATAAATCAAGATCTACCTGTAACATTCCTGATCCCACATTACTCACCACACCAAAGCTGAATATATCAATAGCAGTAGAAAGCACCCCAGTCCGGACGTATTCAGGAGGTAGATAGGCTAATGTACCCCTCACAGTCTGGGTCTGGCCCAGTGAACTGCTTATTCCTCCCTGCTTTGGTCGGCGGCTGAACCGTGCCAATCCGAAATCAGCTAGCCGTGGATTGAGTGCTGCATCCAAAAGGATGTTGGAGCTGTATAAGACAGGAAACGAAGGTTTTAATGTTACCTAGTTAATGTTACCTAGTTTGGTAATGAAATGTCTGCGATTCCTTCTCAAACTCCCATATGTTATAAGCATGACCAGGGAACAGCTCTCCTCCAAATTTTCATCTTGTTGTTTGGAGACTCAACACTTGAAGACTCAGTGTTACCCAAAATACCAGTTACAGGGAAAAGGAATATGCAATCCTATCTGTCCCAGAAGCATTTGGTTGACTATGATGAAAAACAAAACCCTGGACTAGAGGAATCATTATGAAAACGAGAGAAATCAAGGCATCAAAAGATGCACACAGCTTAATGGATGAGAACAGAAATTCCTTCTGAATCAGAAAAGTTATTTTGCCCTGGAAACCACTAATTCAAGATTTGCTTCCATTTGTTTTCCTTTTTCCAATACAGTGATCATTGAGTTAGAGAGCTCCTTGAACTAGACACTGCTCCAATAGGTCCAGAAAAAGCATATAAATCAGGGGTCTCCAACCTTTGCAACATTAAGTCTGAAGGACTTCAGCTCCCAGAATTCTGAAGTCCTTCAGACTTAAAGTTGCAAAGGTTGGGGACCCCTGATATAAATAACATACTGTAAATCACATAAAAATTGGTATTTCATCAATGACCAAGGCATGAAATGCGTGAAATACTAGGAATTGGAATTTAGTAATGTGAAAGGTCATAAGTTTCTCAGTCCAGCTAATATTGTGATTGCACAATATTCATTGTCTATTTCCATTCTCTCTTGCACAATCCTAACCCTAACCTCCACCCCCCCCAACCCCCACCCCATAGAAAGTAGCAGAAGGTAAGGAGTTGTTAAAGATCTCTCCCCTCACCCAAAAAGCAGATAGTCTCATATTTAAATGAAAACAATGCCTTAGTTATGTTTACATCTCACTCTAGGACAGTGATGGCTAACCTTTTTGTTGAGGTGTGCCAAAAGTGGAGGGAATATGAGGGGGTCGCGCCTGTGTGTGCCTACACCCATAATGCAATGCCCTCCCCCCTGACCTTGCACATAACCCCCACACGCATGCACGCAGGCCTCATTGAACCCTCCGGACTTCCGGGAGGCGCGTTGGCCCATTTTTTTGCCCTCCGCAGGCTTCCGGAAAGCCTCCTAAAGCCTCCGGAGGGAGAAAAACGGCCCAACAGGCAACCCGGAAGTTTATTCCTGAACTTCTGGTTTGCATGTTGGGTTTTTTTTGCCCACTGTAGGCTTTAGGAGGCTTCCCTGAAGCCTCCGGAGGGTGAAAAATGGCCAAAAATCAAGGCCAAAAATCAGAAATGGCTCCGCGTGCCACCTGTGGCACATGTGCCATAGGTTCGCCATCATGGCTCTAGGACAGGGGTTCCCAAACTTGGCCACTTTAAGACTTGTGGACATCAACTCCCAGAATTCTCCAGCCAGCAGAGCAGAGCAGAGCTGGCTGGAGAATTCTGGGAGTCGAAGTCCACAAGTCTTAAAGTGGCCAAGTTTGGGAACCCCTGCTCTAGGAGATGAGTTCCCCTCCATTCTCTTACCTCTTTACATCGCCATGGATAAGGCTAGGGGAGTCACTGTGCAGAAACTGAATAGCTCTGGCAGTGCCCAGAGCCACATGGAGTCGTTGTGTCCAGGAGAGGCAAGCATCTACCTAAGAAATTCAAAAGAGATTCAAGGACAGGAGTGATCCTGAAGGACTTGTTTGCAAGAACAGATTACTTTTAAATAGAGAGGACAAAGTCAGCTAGGTACCTGGCCGTGTAAATGATCTTCCAGGGATCCCTTGGGCAGAAAGACATAGACAAGGCAGAAACATCCCTGTTCAGCACAACAACCAGCAAACTCTACAATGTTAGGATGGCGAAACCTAAGTTACAAGGAAGACACTATTAAACAACGTAGTTCCAACACAACTCACCCTTGTTCCCGTGATTCTCTAGTACTGCCTTCGCCAGTTTGGCACCGCCTCCCCCAATGGGCTGGGTTTGGGGAGATGAAACCCAACACATCCAAAGGACACCAGAAAAAAAGCCAACCCATTATTTCATTTCTGGGATCCCATACAGGGGCCTGCAAAGTTGGCTCTTTGAAGACTGGTGGACTTCAACTCCCAGAATTCCCTAGCCAGCACAGCTGGCTGGGGAATTCTGGGAGTTGAAGTCCACCAGTCTTCAAAGAGCCAACTTTGCAGACCCCTGCCATAGTACATCCAAAATAAACTTCGGTTCTTACCGGGAAAGTTTTTCCACTTCTGTGACAAAACTATTCTTTATTACAGTCCAGTCCAGTTCTGCTTCCTGTCAGTTAGTTTAAGGGAGATTTTAAAAAAGGAAGGAAGATATATAAGTCATCGTTAGCTGGATAAGTGAAAAAGAATTCTGAGGGGTACAAGAATTCTGCAGGCTCAGCAACTAAGGATCAAACGTATATGAAAAAAAAAACAGCCATGTCACAAGGAAGGGTGACTAGATCTGTTTTGGCCAAACTCCACGGCTATCACCTATCACCTTCTCCATGGTTAGCACCTTCACAGACTGAGTCTTAAATTGTTTTAATTTGATTTTAATTTGTGGGTAATTTTTAGGGAGCTGTTTAAAGGACACTTTAATTTAATTAGATTTTATTGTTCGCAGTTTTATCTATTTATTATTTATATGTTTGCATCTCCGCCTTTTAACTTCCTGAGTCCCTTCGGGGAGATAGGCGCGGTATAAAAATTAAATAAATTAAATTAAATTATCACGCCCTTGGGCTGCAAAGAGCTCACGCCCCATCTTATTTTTTAGAAGAAGGTCTATTAGAGGTGCAGGAACCAAGTCTAAGAAATTTCATTGTTCCAGGGATTAGTTTGAGAGTGAAAATGAAAAGCCAGTGGAAATGAACATGAAAGAAAGAAGGGTGAGCATTCTGAGTTGTAATACCCAAAGGAAATACCTCCTTGAGCCGTTTCACGGCATAGACAGTGTTGCGCAATCGGGCCTGGTAGACGCAGCCGAAACCTCCTTCACCAATCTTGAGACGTTCGGAGAAGTCGTCTGTAGCTTGGCGCAACTCTTCTAACTGCCACTCGAAAGGGCACGTGGAGGGCAGGGATTCAAGGCCCTGGAAGAGGTTGGGCAGACATACCATAAACCAGGGATGTCCAAACTTGGGAACTTTAAGACTTGTGGACTTCAACTCCCAGAATTCCCCAGCCAGCTATGCTGGCTGGAGAATTCTGGGAGTTGAAGTCCACAAGTCTTAAAGTTCCCAAGTTTGGACATCCCTGCCTTAAACAGAAGAAAAGGGCATCTCTTCTCTCCAAACCACAATAACTCTGAAGCATAAGCATTTTGATTAGGAGGGAATTTAATCTTCTCTGGCTGCTGATTTCTTCTCCCCCTCAAATGGAGAAATGGTAGCAGCAAGCTTTCGATGATGAAAAAGCCATGTCTGCTTCAGGTCAGTTGGAAGTAAGTTAGAGTAGCAAAAAGCAGCATCAGAGAAAGTCCAATCCTGTTTCCAGATGAACAAAACGAAAGTGACTAAAGGAAGATGCTTTAGCGTCTAGCGAATAAGGAAAAGATAGAAAGTGAAGAGGAAAAAAAAAGGCAAAACACTGAAAGGTGAAAATACTTTTAATGCGGCAAAGTTTAATGACTCTTCCAACATCGGAAAAACTAGATTTGTGTTATATTCATATGCACTAAACTAGGGAAACTGAATAAGCGTGGCAAACTCCACAAAGTATTTGACAAAAATTCCTGATTTCTAAACCAAGAATTTAATTGATTTAAGTGTCAGACGCTTCGACACCTGTTCAAAGTTAAGGATATACTGTACATGTTGGAAGAATTAGAAAATTAGAAATGGATGGGATTAAGAGATTAAGGCCGTGATGGCGAACCTATGGCACACATGCTACAGGTGGCACACAGAGCCATTTACCAGGGCACACAAGGCTTGCCCTCTCAGCTGGCCAGTGCACATGTGCACTCTGGGCAGCTGCCTTCAGCCTATTTTTGAGGCTGTTTTTCGCCCTCCAGAGGCTTCAGGAGCTTCCCTGAAACCTCCAGAGCACAAAAAACCAGCCCTATGGGCAAACCAGAAATTCAAGAACAGACTTCCGGTTTGCTTGTCAGGCTGGCTTTAGCCCTTCGGAGCATTCAGGAGCCCTCAGGAGGCTTTCCTGGAGAATCCAGAGGGCAAAAAATGAGCCTGGGGAGGGTGAAAAAATCATGCCAAAAATGGGGGGGGGGGAACGCTGGTCATACGCACATGCATGCTGTGGTCGTGCGCATAGCATTATGGGTGTGGCATGCCCACGCACAACCCCCTCTGCCCTCCCCCGGCTTTTGGCAGGCGAGCCAAAAAAGCTTCACCATGACCGGATTAAGGTATAGGTAGTCCTCGTTTAACAACTACTCATTCTGTAACCATTCAAAGTAATGGTTGAACGAAGCACTGAATAAATGTACTCACAACCAGTCCTGGAAATTCTGGCAATGCCAGCACCTCCATGGTCACATGATATCTATCTGTGACCTTCCCTTCACAAACAAGATCAATGGAGAACCCAGGAGGGAAGGTTATATAAGTCACTCTGCTAAGTTGCTCGCACTTCCTCCCACCTGATAGAAACCATCCCGGGCCCTGCTGCTCTTGTATCGCAGGGCCAGCAATGCACCCACACTCTTGTACATCTTCCCTTACTCAAGAGCAACTCTTGTTTGCTGCCGGTATGTGAGCTCCCTGGGATTGTTTAACAACCTGTGACAATGGGACAAGCTGAGATAGCCATCGGTAAATGATTAAGACACATGATGTTGTGCTTTATGAAGAAGTGTTAAGTGTTATGTTAAGTGAAGTTAAGCATCACTTAACATTGCAAATTCCAGTCTCAATTATCACTCTTAGCCGTGGACTACCTGTACAGCATACAGGCAGCCAGAGGAAGGGAGAATATACTGATGTAACAGCAGGAGAAGAACTTTAATAAAACGATGGGCGTGGTTCTTCATACAGCTAAAACCAAAGAGAAATAACTTCAGTAATGGCAAAACTGTGGCCAGTAAAGAGAAATCAAGTACTAGTGTCAGTGCAGAATGCAAAAGGACACAAGAAGGGGATTTTTAGGGATCTAAAGCAGAACCATAAGCAACCTCAAAAAAATAATAATGAGAAAGGAAGAACCATTATCTAAAACAGGGGTCTCCAACCTTTGCAACTTTAAGTCTGAAGGACTTCAGCTCCCAGAATTCTGGCAAAGCTGGATGCAGAATTCTGGGAGCTGAGGTCCTTCAGACTTAAAGTTGCAAAGGTTGGAGACCCCTGATCTAAAAGATACTGAAAAACATAGGACTGAAGAAAAGGTAGTCACATATATCTTGAATATCTATGAAAGATACCGATTGTGCCTGCTACGCACAATTAGACACAAAATAAAATTGTTATTAAAAAAAAACACAGAACAAATCATTGTAGCTGACAGGAAGTTCTAAATATCTGCTTTCACCATAAACAACCAAACATTAAAGTTCCACTAACTTTTGCCCACATCATAGTTTCTCTTCTATTCACCATTATCTCCTCTGGCTACACACTGAATAAGTGTATCAAGCAAGCAGAATGCAGTCTATACCTGTGTGTCACTCTGTGTAGGAGGCGATGGGAGGGTGCTGGAGGCTGCACTGCTGAAACGGCTCCTTGGAGTGGAGACTCTCGAAGGGAGCTGAGGATTGGAGTGATCTGATTGCCCAAGAAATAAGAGGGAATACAGTTACACTCAAGATTCAAAACAGCCCTAGTACTCCTAGCCCATTCACCTCTTGGAGAAGTTCTGGTGAAACTAGAATATGCATAGAGATAAAATGAAACATGAAAGAAGAAGGGGAGGCACTACCTTAGTGTGGCATTACGAATTATATACAGGAAATGGTTTATTCTACGAAACTCATGAGCATTTAATTCTAGCAATGCAGGTGTTGCATCAGGCATCCCTTTGAAATTGGTTTTCTCTGTCCTAAGACAGATGTTCTAGAACAGGGGTGTCCAAACTTGGGAACTTTAAGACTTGTGGACTTCAACTCCCAGAATTCCCCAGCCAGCATAGCTGACACCATACATATTTTGAAAATTACAATTTCTATGTAGCATAGCTGACTGGGGAATTCTGGGAGTTGAAGTCCACAAGTCTTAAAGTTCCCAAGTTTGGACACCCTTGTTCTAGAAGGAAGCAGAAAGTGATTGAACAAGTCCTCACGAAATTCTCACTTTCATTTGAAAGAAGACAGTTAGCAGCCTTTATGACTGCCATACCAGGTTTTACAGCAAACGAAACTTCATAAGCATCTTTACGCTGGGTGTGTGCATGTGAAACTTTCAGGGAGCTCGGTAGCTTCCTTGGCTAACTTTTTTATGGTTTTCCACATTTTACAGAAATACAATTAGGGAGAAGAAGAAGACAAGCATGCAAACTTTACTCAAGATCCCAAGCTGATTTTCCTGGTGACAAATTTTGTTTGCTTTTGCCTTTAGGTTTTAATATTCTGCACTGCAGAGCACAGTTCTGATCATTAAAGGTAAATGTAAAGGTTCCCCTTGCACATATGTGCTAGTCCAGGGGTCTGCAAAGTTGGCTCTTTTAAGACTGGTGGACTTCAATTCCCAGAATTCTGGGAGTTGAAGTCCACCAGTCTTAAAAGAGCCAACTTTGCAGACCCCTGTGCTAGTCATTTCCAGCTCTACGGTGTGGTGCTCATCTTCATTTCTAAGCCAAAGAGCCAGCGCTGTCCGAAGACGTCTCTGTGGTCATGTGGCTGACATGACTAAACACCGAAGGCACACGGAACGCTTCCCACCAAAGGTGGTTCCTATTTTTCTACTTGCATTTTTGCATGCTTTCGAACTGCTAGGTTGGCAGAAGCTGGGACAAGTAATGGGAGCTCACTCTGTTACGTGGTGCTAGGGATTCGAACTGCCGACCTTCTGATCGACAAGCCCAGCGTCTTAGCCACTGAGCCACCTTGTCCCTGCTCATTAGGCGCTTGCTATACCTAGGAGCTTCTAATGCTGAAACCAGCAAACAATTTCCTCCTGTTATTAATTAACCATCTTAAATACCATCATGATCTCTCTCTCTTCTCCCGCTTTCTCTCTCCTCACTGACCATATTGATACCAAACCAAATAAACTTGGTGAAAGATCAGAGCTTTCAAATTTGGCAAGCAGGGTTATACTTCCTACTTAGAGGTTAGGCACATCTCTCGTTGAATTAAGTCCATCTGACTCCATCTTGGGGAGAGAATTTCCTATTTTCTCAGCCAGGAAAAAAATCAATCATAGCTTTTTGTAACCGAAGACCCTTCAGAGGCATTCAAACGAAAGTCCCCGAATTCCCAGACAGCACAAATAGTATCAAGTTTAGAGAAATTGTCAAGGGACCAAACCCAAAAGTACTTGTGGAATTTTGGAACCTGGTACCATCTTTGCCACATTTTTTCCCAATAAATTTTTCAACTTCTTCACTCCCAAGGAAGTGGGGGGGGGGGGATTAAACATATTCATTCCCTCCACCCCTCCCAGTGAAATGGTCCCCCCCCCTCAGGATTTCAAGCAATCATTTCTATTTGCACTTTTAAAAACTGCAGAGGTGGGAAATAGGCCAATTTAAGTGAAATTCAGCTTCCCCAGAAACACTGTATTGCTTATCTGTCATCTGTTTATTGTTTTAATTGGTTTTTAAGGGGTTCAGTTTTTAGTATTTTGGGTTTTTAGCGCAGGGATAACTTGTTTAATCTGATTTTTATATATTTATGATGTATTTATGTTTGTATGTTTTTTAATTCCCCTGTGCACCGCTCCGAGTCCCTTTGGGGAGAGGGAGCGGTCTATAAATTAAATTTATTATTATTATTATTTATTATGTGGATAATTGCAACAACAGTTGGGAAGCCTATATTTTTTTCAGAAATGATTTGAGAAATTCCTTGTCTTTTACAAAGGCCCTCTCGACAATGAGTAAAAATACTGAATCATAGACAGAGTCTTCCTACATTATCTTTTAAAGACAGAACTGGGTAATCGGGTTTCCCGTACTAGTTAAAATGTGCTTGAGATGGGTGGGAAGTTGAAAGACACAGAAATAGCAAACAAAAAGTGATACTTTTTTTTTTTTTTTACAAAAGTGATAATTCAAAAATGTACATTAGCAATTTTTCACCATACATATTTTGAAAATTACAATTTCTATGTAGTAAAATAAGGTAGTCTTGTAAGCAACAAGGTAGTTTTATTTATTAATCTCTTATTTTCATGTGTAGTTTATTTTACTTTCCATAGGGTAGTTCAGTAATCCAGCCAACACCAAATCCCAAATGATGTAAAACAGAGGTTCCCAAACTTGGCAACTTTAAGACTTGATATAAAACAATTAAAGCCCAGTTAATTTTAGCAATTAAAATTCCAGTATCTCAAGCACTAAAGACCTCACAAAAAGTGAGGTCGTTCCTGGGGTTATGCTCCAAGTTTCAAAAAGTTGTCTTGGAAAGTACAGAGGCTCACCTGTCACACCTATCAACATCTCCTTAAATCAGAAGTATATTTTCCTACAGATTCTTTGAGGAGTTGCCAACAGATACAATATGAGAGCACCTAAATGAATGCTCTAAATCAGGGGCCTCCAACCTTTGCAACTTTAAGTCTGAAGGACTTCAGCTCCCAGACTGGTAGCTGAAGTCCTTCAGACTTAAAAGTTGCAAAGGTTGGAGGCCCCTGCTCTAAATCACTTTTCCTCATTTGAATCTGGATCACTGTGTAACCCGTCTTTACTCCCTTGTAAAAGACGGAGACTGTAAAGGCTCAAGTACTTATGGGAACACTCCTCCAGGAGTCCATATATCTCTATTTTGAGAGCTGCACTGGTTTCCAGGTGCAATTCAAGGCGCTGGTTGTTAATTTTAAAGCTTTGCATATGGTTCAAGGCTTGGAGGTCTATGGGACAAATCTCTCATCAGCCTGCCTTGTATGAGATAGCGTAGCAGGCAATGTTCCCTCTAATTTATTTTCAGTGTGTGTGGAAAAGTATAGTGTTTGAGTGGCACATTTTCATGCCTGAGCAGTGGGGGGGGGGGGGGGGAATTGATGAGCTGTGAGGCCAGACTGCCTCAGGGTGGCCGCCTCCACACCTGCTCAGCTCGTTTGCTGCCTCCCGCTGCCACTGCTTGGACTGGGTGCGCGCTCTGATAGACACTAGGAACGTCCAAGCAGAGGAGCCCAGATACCGAGGCGGCTTTGTGCTGGAGCGTCCCACCTACTGCTTGTCATTTGACACTTGCCTAATGTCGCTCGACCTACATCTAGCCTCCACTCTCCAGACATAAAAATCACTGTGCGGCAGTTGGAAACTGCTGCGCGGCATTTTCTTGTCACATATGCGGCCGCGCAGCCCCACAGCTTAGAGGGAACGTTGGTAGCAGGTTCCTTATGCTGCCCACTTAATAGTAGACACCACCTAGATGGCACCACGGAACACACTTTTTTATTTGCTATAACCTCTTCTGAAAGCCGTCTCAGACTTCAGATGGGCCCCTTCCTCCTGCTGTTCAGGATCTTCTGATCTTCAGAAAGATGGTGAAGAACAAACTATTCTATCAAGCCTTAAGGTCACTGTGACAATTCCTCAATTTCAATTTATTTCAATTTATATACCGCGCCTTCTCCATCGAAATGGACCCAGGGCGGTGCAAGCTCTGGATTAGCAAGCATTGTAGTTGTGTTTTTGGAATGTAAATGTTTGATTGTGCCCAGGATTGTTCATAGTCCATGCTTTTGGTTTTGATTATTATGTGTTACTTTAACCCAAATTAAGGATTTGGGGAGTTCTACACCGCTGAGAGTTGGTTCATTGGAGTGGCCTACAGAGCAAGAGAGCAATCGAACAAACGAATGAATACAGCTACCACGAAGTGCATTCCAAAATTTGAGAACAAGGCAAAGAATTATCTTGTTCACTGACTCCACATTTGATAATGTAAATGAGAAAACTGAAAAGTTCAAACATCATAATTACAAAGCTCTCCAGATTGAGCAAATTCAATCTACTGTATTTTTCGGAGTATATGACGCACCTTTTTTCCTAAAAAAAAAAAAGAGTCTGAAAATCTGGGTGCATCTTATACACTGAATACAGCATTTTTTGCCTCCTGAAACCCCACCCCCTTCACTAAAATGTCCATGCAGAGCCTTTAGGAGGCTTTCAGAGGGCTCCTGGGGGCTGGGGAGGGCAGAAATGAGCAAAAGATGGGCCATTTCATGCTCAATTTTGCCTGCCATGGCCTCAGGAGCACTCAATAAGCTTCCTAATGCCCTTTAAAAAAAAGGGGGGGGGAGGCTGTTTTTGTGAAAAACAGGCCGTTTTTTGCTCATTTTTGCCCTCCCAAGCCTCTTAAGGGCTATTCATGCCCTTTTTTTGAAGAAGAAAAAAAAGCCAGGCCCGTTTTCATGAAAAATGGGCCGTTTTTGGGATGTTTGAAGAGTGCAAAAACTTTTTTTTTCAATTTGCCTCTTCAAAACCTTGGTGCGTCTCATACTCCGAAAAGTATGCTAATTGTTTGAGAAGAGTTATTTCCCAGACTGAGAAAATCCATAATCCATCAGGTTAAACAAGGAGCAGTAAAAAAAAAATTCCTATGTTGAGAGCTTCTACTTTGCCTTACCATCTCACCAGTGAGAAGCTCATGAATTTGTTCTTATTTCCATTTTAAAATGTAGATTGTCAAGTTTTAAGAAAATGTATAAACATTTACAAACATAATCTACACCGATAGCATCAACCAAATCACTGAAAAAGAGAGACTTGTTAACAGCCCCTTTTTTGGAACAAATAGACATGAAATGAACAAACTATGAAAAGGTCTGCAAAGAATTCTGGTATGGATCAGCTTATGGTCCCTCCTGGCTTCCTCCTGCTCTGTGTTCCTCGGCTGACCGATTAGAGTCCCAAACACTTTCACTTTATTTCTTTCCAACATTCTGATGGGTTGGAAAGTATAAAAACCCTATTAGGCTTTTTAGAGTTTGCATACTATTTTTTTTTAAAAAAAACCACATCACTCCAGGCAATTCAAAAGAGCAAATATAAACTTTAAAAATCCAGAAATTTTAAATACATACCTAAGCAAACATAATCAAAAGTAAATACACTTACACTTCAGATTCACTCAAGAATGGAAACTATTAAACGTTTTACGCAGTGTAAACCTGAGCCACAACAATAAAACCTCGTATAAAATCCGTTGGGGTGCAGGTGGGGTGGAGTAATTCTCTCAGAGATGTAGGGCATCAATCAGGAAGGGTGGGGGGGGGCGCTATGGTTATTTGAGGCACTGTGACATTGTTCAGAGATGCTGTTCTATAAAATGAAGCTGCAAAGCTTCCTTCTTAGTCTGTGCTCTAGCAGTTGAGCTGTTGCTAGTCTAACAATCACCCGGCCGCATAAGACACTTTATCAAAATAGTTTTACCCTGCTTTTCTAATAAAAATGCTAAATGTGCCAAACCAGTTGGATACAGTGCCAGGAGAAATAAAGCTGAAAAGGTGAGGAATTTTTTTACTTCTTTACTTGTGCTAAAGTTTAAAGTAGAAAGTAAAAATGCATGCTTCCTGAGGCCACAGGACAGATGGAAACTGCATTGTTGCAGTTGATTCTGTGACCAGAATTGTAGATGGGGAGAGGAATGAGAATTGCTGGCCTTATGAAATCTTTCATTGTCAAACCCTTAGTCATAAAACCTCAATATCTTCATGCACTCTCCTTTCAGTTACTTTTCGTAACTGCAAAAACAGAAAATTGCTGAAGAAGAACCACAGAAATATCTGTAGGAAAAGTCACAGAGAATGGCAAGAAGAATGATCAAAGGGGTTGAAATAACTTCTTTAGGAGGAACAGATCCTCCTCAAAAGTCACTGGGCGGGGGAAGGGTGACTATTTTAAAAGTACAATTACTTTCTGTCTGGTAGAAGAATTTGGAATCACAACTGACATGTTCAGAAATTAACAACCGGGAACTTCCTGCTCCGCCAATGTGTAATAAAATTGGCTTGGATTAACTTTCTAAAAAGCATTTGACCAACTGAACAAGAATTAGACTTGTCATCATCTGTAAACTGTGAAAGGAAATTAGAATACAGTTGTTCAAATGTTAATAGATTTCTATATGTAAGATTCTTGTTCCACTTTCTTCTCATGTACTCTGAAATTTTATCAGGCACATCTTCATAGTTTTAAAAGATAGTAACCTGGAGAAATTTTTAGGAAGTTAAATTTGGTGACCAATACCAATTTCCGCACTGCACAATCAGTGTTTAGAATACCTGCATTGCTGAGGAGACTCGTAGGTGAAACGTGAGCTCTCGATTCATTCCATTGTCCCAAGCCCAAATGCTGTTCATGCAATGAAATGAGGGTTTCATGAAATGGAAAACATTTCATGCTTCAAATATCTGAGCAAAGTCACCCCTGAACAACCCCACTGGACAGGAAAACAAATGATATTTTTGTCCCTACACATTCCAGGAGCAATGGCAAACATGCAGCTTGTACCTGGTTCAGGTGGGGAGGGCTTTTGGGGGGGTTCCCACATTGTTGTAAGGCTCTTGCAGCTGCCTCTGCCCCCTGGGTCTGGAGCAGGTGGGGGTTTAGGAGAAGTAGACGGCTTTTGAGAAGACACTGGACTGGCCTTCTGGGAACATGGCAACAGACGTCCTGTAAGAAGAAGAATGGAGAAAAGAAGAATCAAATACTAGTTCATATATAACTTTGGATACTGTAGTCCTGTACCCAACTAGTATGCTTTATAAACTATGTGCCATATCTTAGAATATTATCCAAGCCCAATGATTAGCTGCTTAACCAACAATTAATTAAACCATGGTTTAGCAATCATGCAAATTGGCTGCTCTTCTTTTTATAATGATACTTGCAACAAATAGATCTAATGGGCAGGAGAAGTTATTGCTCCTAAAAATCCACTTGCCTACAGAAAGCAGAATCCCTATTGCAGCCAGTTAGCAGACTGTGGAGCAGTGGTTCTCAGCCTTCCCAATGCCGCGACCCTTTAATACAGTTCCTCATGATGTGGTGATCCCCAAGCAGTGTCTCGGTTCCTAAGACCATCAAAAATATGTGTTTTCCGATGGTCTTAGGTCAGGGGTCTGCAAAGTTGGCTCTTTTAAGACTGGTGGACTTCAACTCCCAGAATTCCCCAGCCAGCTATGCTGGCTGGGGAATTCTGGGAGTTGAAGTCCACCAGTCTTAAAAGAGCCAACTTTGCAGACCCCTGTCTTAGGTGACCCCAGGTTGAGAACCATTGCTCTAGAGCAGAGGTTCCCAAACTTGGCAACTTTAAGACTTGTGGACTTCAACTCCCAGAATTCTCCAGCCAGCAGAGCTGCCAAGTTTGGGAACCTCTGCTCTAGAGGATTCTAGAGAATTGGCAATGATCAGGATGAACAATAGAGTTACTTGGGGCAATAGAGAAAAGCAGCCCAAGAGGCCCTGGCCATTTGCCTCATTAGCTTCCTGTCACCTTTGGCTAAGGAACTGTATTTCTAAATTGTCTTGGCAGTTAGAGATCTCATGTATGTTAAATGGCTTCATTTTCTCTACTGACCGACTCACTTCAATAGATTGGCATCAAAGGGAGTGCCCTTTGCACAGTCACTCATGCCCTCGTGACATCCCGACTGGACTACTGCAATGCTCTCTACATGGGTCTCCCCTTGAGGTGCACCCGAAGGCTTCAGCTAGTCCAGAATGCAGCCGCGCGGGTAGTTATGGGAGCCTCTAGGTTCTCCCATGTAACACCGCTCCTGCGAGAGCTGCATTGGCTGCCTGTCGTCTTTCGGGTGCGCTTCAAGGTGTTAGTTACCATCTTTAAAGCGCTCCATGGCACGGGACCTAGCTATCTGCGGGATCGCATTCTGCCCCATACATCCCTGCGGCCGATTCGCTCCCACAGAGAGGGACTTCTCCGGGTGCCATCCACTAGGCTGTGCCAGCGGGCGACGCCCAGGGGAAGGGCCTTCTCTGTGGCGGGCCCGACCCTCTGGAATGACCTTCCCCCCGAAATCAGAACAACCACGGACCTTCGCTCCTTCCGACAGCTATTAAAAACACACTTCTTCCGTTTGGCTGGCCTAAGGTAATTTAAATTTTAAATTATTAAGGGGGTTTTAGGGATAGTTTTATTTTCATAGAAGTTTTTAGCGCAGGGTAAGTTTAATTTGATTTTAACTTTGTACTTTGTCTGTTTTAATTGTTTTTTAATTCCCTGTGCCCCGCCTCGAGTCCCTTCGGGGAGAGAGAGCGGGTTATAAACAAAATTTATTATTATTATTATTATAACTTTAAAATGCTGCACGCAAAGGTTTGTGCAAATGCTGTGTGCAGAAGTTTATATTTTTAAGACCAACTTAGAGCTCTGGAAAACAGCAGGTTATGTGAATACAGCATAAGACAAAATTAACAAACAATTTGGGAATCATAACATATAAGTTAGTTCTTTCGGAACAGGTTTATGTCTATCGTCATTCCTGGAAACAGTCTGTGATATTATTTGTGAAGAAAGTAATAGAAGCATTCTAGATTTTACGTTTATATGGACATGCAGCATGTATGATGAACATATGACATTATCCAATGAAAGTGGCAGTACAACACTAACCAACACTGAAAAGCCACCCAGGCTCACCCATGAAGATATTGAGGTTTTATGACTAAGGGTTTGACAATGACAGATTTCATAAGGCCAGCAATTCTCATTCCTCTCCCCATCTACAATTCTGGTCACAGAATCAACTGCAACAATGCAGTTTCCATCTGTACTGTGGCCTCAGGAAGCATGCATTTGTACTTTCTAGGTGTTTTATCGAAGCCTGTTTATTCAAATATGCTTGAGGCAAGAGTCAAAAGATTAGGTAACAATTAAACTGAGATCAGTGGAAACATAAAGCAGAGATTTATTTTTGGGGGGAAAACCATCTATGGAATGTCTAAAGGAATATGGGGGCGAACAATGTATTCCATCTTTAAATCGCTCCATGGCTCGGGGCCTAGCTATATACGAGACCGCCTCCTGCCCCATACATCCCTTCGTCCGATCCGCTCCCACAGAGAGGGCCTTCTCTGGGTGCCGTCGGCGGGGCAATGCCGGTTGGCGACACCCAGGGGAAGGGCCTTCTCTGTGGCGGGCCCGGCCCTCTGGAACGACCTACCCCCGACCTTCGCACTATCTCGGACCTCCGCCTCTTCCGCCAACGTCTTAAGACGTATTTATTTCAGCAAGCCGGCCTAGGATAGCCCCCCGTTTCTGACTTTTTAAAAATAAATTATAATTTGGGAAGGTTTTTAACATGGGTTTTAGCACGGGTTAACTAATTTAATATATTTTAATTGATATTTATTGTATTTTGTGGTTTTAATAATGCCTGTGCGCCGCCCTGGGTCCTAACAAGGAGAAGGGCGGGGTATAAATTTAATAAAATAAAATAAATAAAATTCTTATCAGGACCTGAAAAACTGTTTTTAAAAAAAATTACTGATACAATTTTAAATTCTGAATTGAGATATCCTGACATTTTGCATACTATTTCATTGCTAGCCTTTACTTGTTTTGTAGTTTTCAAGTTGTTTTTACATATACTGTGTTTTTGGACCACAAGACACACTCCCCCCCCCCCAAAGTGGGTAGAAATATTGCAACGGGCGGGGGAGGGTTGCTGCGGCAACGATTATATATTTATTTATATTTATTAAATTTCTATCCCGCCCTATCTCCCAAAAAGGGACTCAGGGCGGCGCACAGGAACTTAAAATCCAACAATACAAATAGTACAAATTCTACAAAATTTAAAACTACTATTAAACAATTTGACCCGTGCTAAAAAGGAGACAGTTAATTTAATAATAATAATAATAATAATAATAATAATAATAATAATAATAATAATAATAATAATAATAATAATAATAATAATATTTAATACTTGTAGACCGCTCCCTCTCCCCATAGGGACTCGGGGCGGTGCACAGAAAGAATAAAAAACAGCAAATATACAAACATTTAAAAACAAATTAAACCTATACCTGTGCTAAAAATCCCCATTAAAACTAAGTTAAACTAAAATAACATTCCCAATTAAATATAATACCCCATAGACAGAGAGACTATCCTAGGCCGGCCAGACAGAAAAGATGTGTTTTTAATTTTAGACGGAAGGAGCGGAGGTCCGTGGTCGTCCTAATGTCGGGGGGAAGGTCGTTCCAGAGGGCTGGGCCCGCCACAGAGAGAGCCCTTCCCCTGGGCGTCGCCCGCTGACAAAGTCTAGTGGACGGCACCCGGAGAAGTCCCTCTCTGTGGGAGCGAATCGGCCGTGAGGATGTATGAGGCAGGATCCGATCCCGCAGATAGCTAGGTCCCGAGCCATGGAGCACTTTAAAGATGATGACTAACACCTTGAAGCGCACCCGGAAGGCGACAGGCAGCCAGTGCAGCTCGCGCAAGAGCGGTGTTACATGGGTAAACCTTGAGGTTCCCATAATTGCTTGCGCGGCTGCATTCTGGACTAGCTGAAGTCTCCGGGTGCACCTCAAGGGGAGCCCCATGTAGAGAGAGTTACAATAGTCCAGTCGGGATGTCACGAGCGCATGAGTGACTGTGCGAAGGGCGTCCCGATCCAATAGGGGGCGCAATTGGCGGACCAGGCGAACCTGGTAAAACGCCCTCCTGGCCACGGCTGTCACTTGATCTTCCATGGACAGCCGGGCATCCAGGAGGACACCCAAATTGCGCGCCCCATCCACAGGGGCAAGATGTTCGCCCCCTATGGCCAGCGATGGAGTGAGCTGGTTGAATCGGGCAGCCGGAAACCACAGCCACTCGGTCTTGGTCGGGTTGAGCCTGAGTCCGTTACTTCCCATCCAGAATTTAAAACCCAGATCTAATAAAACATGGTTGTAGCAGCTATGCCAGGCCGGCCATATGGAAGAAATAGGTTTTTAAAGTCCGGCGGAAGAGGCGAAGGTCGGTGATAGTCCGTAGGTCTAGGGGGAGGTCGTTCCAGAGGGCGGGACCTGCCACAGAGAAGGCTCTTCCCCTGAGCGTTGCCAGCCGGCATTGTCCAGCAGACGGCACCCTAAGGAGGCCCTCCCTGTGGGAGCGGACAGGTCGAGTGGAGGTATGCGGTAGAAGGCGGTCCTGCAAGTAACCAGGCCCACTGCCATGGAGCGCTTTAAAGATGGTCTCTAAAACCTTGAAACGCACCCGGAAGGCTACCGGCAGCCAGTGCAGCTCGCACAGGAGAGGTGTTACATGGGAGTATTTTGAAACTCCCAAAATCCCCCGCACGGCCGCATTCTGCACCAACTGGAGCCTCCGGGTGCATCTCAAGGGGAGCCCCATGTAGAGAGCATTACAGTAGTCCAGGCGAGAAATGACAAGAGCTTGAGTGACTGTCTGTAGCTGTTCCAGGTGGTGGGGATTGGCTGTTCCAGGTGGTGGGGATTGCTGCCACCATTGCCTATCGCCACCCGATTGGCAGCAAACGGGGGGCTGTGAATGGGCCGCGGCGGCAGCAAACAAGCTGCAGCAAACGGGCCACAGCAGTGGCAAATGCGCTGTGGCGAAAGGGCTGCAGCAAACGGGCCACCGCCTGGCGAACTGGCCACGGCGAACGGGCCAGATGAATACCGGGCAGATGATGAGAGGCAGAGGCAGAATTTTTTTTCTTGTTTTCCTCCCCAAAAGCTAGGTACGTCTTGTAGTCCAGAGCAGGGGTCTCCAACCTTTGCAACTTTAAGTCTGAAGGACTTCAGCTCCTAGACTTCTCCAGCCAGCTTTGCTATGCTGGCTGGGGAACTCTGGGAGTTGAAGTCCACCAGTCTTAAAAGAGCCGACTTTGCAGACCCCTGATTTAATACATAATACATATACAGTGGTACCTCGGACCACGAACGCCTCTCATCACGTCCAATTCGCTTCACGACCAAAAATTTCCCAAAAAATGTGCCCCGGTTCACGAACACCGTTTCGCTGCACGAACGGAAAAGTTCGTAAAAAATGCTCCGCTGCACGAACTCTGCCTCACTTCACGAACTCCGCCCTCGCATCACGAACGGAAAAGTTCGTAAAAATGCCCAGATTCACAACCTCCGTTTCGCTTCACGAACCGGAGCCGCGGACATTTTAAAAACAAGGTCAGAATGGATTAACTGGATTTACATTGAACCCTATGGGAAACTGTGCCTCGCATCACAACCAAAAAACAAGGTCGGAACGGATTAATCGGATTTACATTGAACCCTATGGGAAATTGTGCCTCGCATCACAACCAAATCGGATCGCGACCAGAGTCATTTCACGAATTAAGTTCGTGATCCGAGGTACCACTGTAGTTCAGTGCCTCTACTTACACACAAGTTTAAGAGAGATTGTGAACAGCTTACTGGAAAAGGCTAAGCTTCTTGAAGATGAGAAGTAAAAAATATCCAACTGCATGGGCTAACTATGATAGATTTAAAAAAACACACAATTGCCATTGCAGATACTGGGACTCATTTGTCTTTGGGGGTAAGAAAGATGGGAAAAGAGAAGATTTGAGAACATTTTGTTTCATTTGTTTGTATCTCGCCTTTATTATTGTTACAAATAATCAAGGCAGCAAACATATCCAACACATTTTCCTTCACCTATTTTCTCCACAACAACCCTGTGAGGTGAGTTGGGCTGGGAGGAACTGACCCAAGGTCACCCTACTGGCTTTCATGGCTAAGGTTTTACGGTGGTTCTCCTCCTACCTCTCCGATCGGTCGCAATTTGTATTGACAGGGGGGCAGAGGTTGACCGCGAGGCCTCTCACGTGTGGGGTGCCTCAGGGGTCGGTCCTCTCGCCTCTCCTGTTCAATACATATATGAAGCCGCTGGGCGAGATCATACGTGGGTTTGGGGTAGATTACCATCTGTACATGGATGACACCCAGCTGTACATCTCTACCCCAAACCACCCCAACGATGCCGTCGAAGTAATGTCCCGGTGTCTGGAAGCCGTGCGGATCTGGATGGGAAGGAACAGACTCAGGCTCAACCCATCCAAGACTGAGTGGCTGTGGCTACCGGCGCCCCGGTTCAACCAGTTGATGCCATCACTGGCCATAGGGAGCGAACATCTAGCCCCCGTGGAGCGGGCACGCAACTTAGGCGTCCTCCTGGATTCCCGGCTGTCTATAGAAGACCATGTGACAGCTGTGGCCAGGGGGGCATTTTACCAGGTTTGCCTGGTACGCCAGTTGCGTCCCCTATTGGACCGGGATGCCCTTCGCACGGTCACTCATGCGCTTGTGACGTCTTAGCTGGACTACTGTAATGCTCTCTACATGGGGCTCCCCTTGAGATGTACCCAGAGACTACAGCTGGTCCAGAACGCGGCCGCACGGGCAGTTATGGGAGTCACTAGATACTCCCATGTAACACCACTCCTGCGTGAGCTGCACTGGCTACCTGTGGTCTTTCGGGTGCGTTTCAAGGTGTTGATTATCATCTTTAAAGCGCTCCATGGCACAGGACCTAGCTATTTGCGGGATCGTATCCTGCCCCATACATCCCTTCGGCCGATTCGCTCACACAGAGAGGGACTTCTCCGGGTGCTGTCCACTAGGCAGTGCCAGCGGGCGACGCCCAGGGGAAGGGCCTTCTCTGTGATGGGCCCGACTCTCTGGAACGACCTACCCTTGGATATTAGAACGACTACGGACCTCCGCGCCTTCCGCCAAAAAGTAAAAACCTATTTGTTTCATCAGGCCGGCTTGGCCTAATCTACGCTTCTCGCCCCAGTCTGTTTTCTCAAATTGTTTTTTGGGTTTTAATGGGTGGTAATTTTAATGGTTTTTAAATTTTGTACAGGGTAGTTTAATTCGTTTTAAAATTTGTGTGTATTGTATGTTTTTAGTTGGTTTTTAATTTTCCTATACACCGCCCCGAGTCCCTTCGGGGAGAGGGGGCGGTTTATAAATATAATAAATTATTATTATTATTATTAAGGTGGGACTTGAACTCACAGACTCCTGCCTTCCAGCCTGGTGCCTTAATCACAAGCTGCCTACAGTCACCTTGGAGGGGATGGGCAGCATACAGGTTTGATTGATAAATAAAATGAATAAATAAATAAATAAATCACTAGGCCAAACTGGTTCTATGAAACCCAACTCAAAAGAATTACTTGGGCTGAAGTCCTTTAATTCCCCCAGAGCTACCAACTTCATCTAAGCTGAAAGAGGCAGGAAGGAATCACCTGAAACAATGATATCACGTGCCCGGTACAGTTGCAAGTCATCGAGTATCTGAATTAAATCATCAACGTAGGCGTTGCGATTCATCCAGGTCCACATAAGGTTGTGCGTCCTCCCATCCATCTTCTCATACAGTCGCAATTCAACCTGGTTTCGTACAATCCTGGAAGCTAGTGTGTAAGAGAGATAGGCCAGTTATCAACCACACATTTATTATCAAGGGTGTAACCTCGCAATTAGCCTCAGGTTTGACTATTGTGTTAGAGCAGGGGTCCCCAACCTTTGCAACTTTAAGTCTGAAGGACTTCAGCTCCCAGACTTCTGGGAGCTGAAGTCCTTCAGACTTAAAGTTGCAAAGGTTGGGGACCCCTGTGTTAGAGTCTAGACTGAATGCTGATACATTACTAATAATATACTAGACAACCTGTTGGATCATTATTTCAGAGATATTTCCTTCTATAAACAGAGAACATAACATTCACACAATGTTGGAAATGAAAATCATCCCCAGCAGCAGCCAGTAGCACTGAAGCAGCCACAACTTTCCCAAATTTCATTCCCTCGAACAGGGGTCTCCAACCTTTGCAACTTTAAGTCTGAAGGACTTCAGACGTAAAGTTGCAAAGGTTGGAGACCCCTGCCCTAGAAGTCAGGTTTGTAATGTGAGTTAGATTGTTTGAGGTGCCTTGGTTCAAAAGTGGCTCCCCTATGATTACCCTATTTCACCCAGTTAAAGATCATATGAGAATTTTAGTAGTACATAGATTCAATTGTCTTGTGAGCAAAACATAGCAATATCCTGCATATATTAGATCTTGCATTCATTCTTTAGCTCTCTTTCCAACTCTAAGTGGATAATTGCTACGTATCTATAGTACAATCAGATTTTTTGATCCAAACCAGAGTGTCAATTAATGTTTCAGGAACCTCAAATATCTGGCCAGTAACCCACTTCCCAATTCACACTGGTTGGAAAATTACCAGATTGGGGAAGGCTGACATAGGCAAAATGTTTCTATGCTATAGGATCTGAACACAAATATAGGAACTATCTCATATAAACCAAATTACGTATCCATTTATTTTTGCCTAACCTATTTTGATTCATGCTAGCTTCAGGAGTTTCTCTTTCTTATGTGTTCAGTTTTCTTTTAATAGAGATGTTAAGAACTTAATGTAGGAGTACTGTAGATTAAATTATGTTCTTCCTTTGTATATTTTACAAAGCAAGGCGACAAGCAACTTTTAATCAGCAGCTGTGGCAGACAAGAAATGAGAAAGAAAACTGAAAGAATCATTTGCTTGTCTTTGACTAAACTAAAGTGAATTAATACAGCTGGTCTTCAGCTCTTGGTTCATTTCATCATCAGACCTGCATTCATCTTTGGTTGATAAACACCTATCTGTTCAAGGAAATTAATAAACACGATTCAGTTTCTTCCTGTCTTGAATATGCCCAGGATCTGCCTGGTATTGCATTTTGGGTAGCAAGCACGTAGCCAGTAACATTAACTAATATACAGGAACTTAAATTGATACTAGCTAAAAATGAACTGCCAAACCAGATATTCTTATGGTTCTATACTCCATTTTTACCATTCCCATCTTATCAAGTAACACCACACGTGTGTGTGTGTGTGTGTGTGTGTGTGTGTGTGTGTGTGTGTGTGTTTCATAATTCTAAACCACCCATCTCCCTTCTGAGTTGGAATAAAAATAATGGGCACATGATGTAGATCAGGGGTGGGCAAACTTTGCAACTTTAAGTCTGAAGGACTTCAGCTCCCAGAATTCTGGGAGTTGAAGTCCACCAGTCTTAAAGTTGCAAAGTTTGCCCACCCCTGATGTAGATTGTTCTCGATAGGCTCTTTCCTCCCATTGGCATTAAATGGGAAGCTGATATATTGCAAAGCATCTTTACAACTTTTCTCTGATCCCATTGGCATTCCAGGAGATAAAAAAAAAGAGTAGCAGTTGCCCAGAGCTGTATTTGAATGTATATCCAGAAAAATATCAAAGGTAACTTGTGACAAAGAACATCATGTGAGATGGGGAGATAGTTGAGAACCTCACTTGTTTGACTAAGAGAGCATTTTGTGAGTTACTACACTTATTTCGACAGCCACTTTTGATATCATCAACTTTGTACTCTCAACATTTCATAAGTGCCCAGGGGCCTAACAAGATTGTTTTATTTCCTAAAGAACTCCATTCTGGAATTAGAATTTATACTTTTATTGTGGACATTGTCTCTGCCCCCACATTTTTTGTGTCATTTTATTTTCGTTACATTTAAGATTAGCCAATTGATTAGCCAACCAAATTTTACTTTTAAAGCTTGGAGTATAGCTGCCATTTGCCCAAAGTATAGTCATCTTTGCACCAATAGGGAAAACAAATTGCACAGCTGGCACTTGGAATCACGACTTATTCAGCTTCAAATGCCACTGGATTATCAGAAGTGACCATAACTGGTTGGGATTTTTAATGTATGAAACTGAGCAGGGTTTCCTGTCGAAACCATGGGACGTTTGTACACAAAATTTGAATATGCATCGAAGGGAAAGAGAGAGATAAAATCTATCTTGGAGTGGAGGGCAATTTGATAGTGCTGTATATGCCTGATGGTTTACTGTCTCCTCTTCAGTTATGAATTTTAAAGTAATCTTTACTCCAAGATCATTTCAGCTATTCTTAGCTCTTCAAGCAATTGCATCTCCCTTTTTTCTGGCGGATGGATGGGAATAAATTTCTCCTCTGTCAATCCTTCCCTCATTATAATTTTTAGTGCACATTTCAAATCCTCAAATTAATTTTTGGAAAGTCCCATCTCTACCCCATATTATACAGTATATTATTTCTGTTTCTGGGCTGCCAAAGGAAATAAGCCAATATGACTTCTGGCCAGATGAGAAACCATTTTGAGCTGTACTTCAGAGCCTCAAAGTGACGGAAGTTATCATCTTTGGAAAATATTACACCATTCTTCAACTGCTGAGATCATGGTGCTAAGGATATTAGTGTGCCACTGGTTTAGACTACATGGCCACACCATTTAGCATCTTACTTCAAACGTGGCTAGGCATTTGCTCTAGAAAGCACCCTTACAGAATGTGTATATAACATAATATGCTACTTCCATTTAGATCTAACCTCTTTTAAAACCATTTTATATCTTGGAATAGCCCATAAATTTCCTATTTACTGTTACTATTTCTTTTTTGTCTGTTCTAACTCCACTACATTTGGAGTGAAATTCTGCTTCTACTGGTTAACAAAAACATTTTTTTCTTTATAATAATAATAATAATCTTTATTGTCATTGTAAAAATTACAATGAAATTGGTTTTATCTTCTCCCATTATACCATCGCTATGTATAGATATACTTTTCTATGGATAAATACATAAAATTGGATATAAGACATGTATGTATATACATGTATATATATATGTGTGTGTTAGGTTTTGAGCTGATAAATAAATAAACAACTTATCAACTCAAAGCCTAACACACATGTAAACAAAAGACACAACGAAACTAATAGCTTTCTGTCTAGATGGTCTCTGGTGATGAGCCGAATACGTGTGTGTGTGTGTTAGGTTTTTGAGCTGATCAATTTATATATATATGTCATCATCAGGCAGGCAGACAAATAAACAAACTATATATATAAAAATTGATCAGCTCATAAAAATCAGCTCATAAAACTAACACACACACACACACACACACATATGTGTGTGTGTGTGTGTGTGAGTTAGTTTTATGAGCTGATCAATAAATTAAATTAGAGAGACCAGGATAGATCTATTTCAAGCTTATTAGCTCTCATCAGCTGGCCATACCCTTTACTGGGATTCGAACCGGGGCTGTATTGCATGCCATGCAAGGAGCCTAGCACTTCAGCCACGCCGGCTCCCCTATTGCATCAGCTGACACCCTGACACCCACAACACCCTGTTCCACAACACTAGATATGTGTCTATTGGCAATTACAGCTTCCCTGGTTCAAATCCCAGGGAATACTTCCCTGGTTCGAATCCCAGTAAGGGTATGGCTAGCTGATGAGAGCTAAATAGCTCGAAATAGATCTATCCTAGTCTCTCTTGATTTATTTATTGATCAGCTCAAAAACCACACACACAAACACACACACACACACACATATATATGTATATATATATATATATTCGGCTCATCATCAGAGACCATATATATATATTATCACCAGAGACCATATATATATATATATATTAGGTTTTTGAGCTGATAAATAAATAAACAAGGGAGACTAGGATAGATCGATTTTGAGCTATTTAGCTCTCATCGGCTAGCCATATATATGACACAAGCATATGAATTGAACTGTACTTCTGCTTAACTCTCTTCAGCCAGGGCTTTTCTCATTTACGCAACTCAAAACTGCTATTATTTCATTTCACCCGTAGATATTTACTGAAAGGAAGAAACAAGAAAAGCCACAATCTGAGAATTGGTAAGAGAAAGAAATAGGTCATCTTCTATGGAAGCCACTGAGAGACGTGCCTTTTGGTTCCAATGGCAAAGAAACGTGTTTGACAAATAAACAAACTGAAGGAATTTTTTTTTTTTTTAAATAAAATCCTGGCCACAAAAGCAACACGCAGAGACACAGCAATTGAGAGGGGGAAATCTACTTAAGCCAGTGTTTCTCAACCTTGGCGACTTTTAAGTCCTGTGGACTTCAACTCCCAGAATCCCCCAGCCAGCGAACGCTGGCTGGGGGATTCTGGGAGTTGAAGTCCACAGGACTTAAAAGTCGCCAAGGTTGAGAAACACTGACTTAAATGGATCCAGTGGTTCGGGGCAGATAGGCGCTTGCCCTTCCGCTTTACCCAAGGGACCCTCTCCCCTACCTTGGCTGGACAGCGAGCCCCCATCTCTCCCCCCCGCCACCTCCCCCGCCCACTTACCGAAACGCTCCCACTCGGCCCGGTCCAGCGCGTCCATGACTTCGTAGAACTTGCACATGACCGCGGCAGGCAAATCGTAAAGGAGCCGGGTCGATCCGGAACCGGCCATAACCCCCTGGTCTTCGCTATGACTACCGCCCTCCACCGCCCAGGCCAGGCCATAGGAGAGGCTGGACAAGGGGGAGGGGGGAAAAAGAAAGAAAGAAAAGGGGGAGGGGGGGTGAGAAAAGAAAAGGGGCTACTTCCCCTTTAAATAGCGCTCAGGATGAGGAAGAGAAGGGTCCTTTCGGCCGGCTCCGGCTCATCCTCCTGCGCATGTGCCAAGGGCAACGTGCCTCTCTTCTCTCTCTCTCCAGGCGCGCTACCGTCATACGCAAGAGCGGCCATCTTGGACGTGGTCTTTGGACGTAACGGTTTGGGAGTCCCCCCTTTTTTTTTTATGCGCGCGCTCCCTCCCTCCCCTGCTCCGAGTGATTATTTAGACTAGGTGGACTTCAACTCCCAGAATTCCTCAGCCAGCCAGGCTAGCTGGGGAATTCTGGGAGTTGAAGTCCACCATTCTTAAAAGAGCCAACTTTGCAGACCCCTGGACTTTGGTTTGTTTTAAGGGGTTTACTTACGATGTAAGCCTTAGCTGTCGCGGCTTTCGACGGCAGGGTCAAGGATGTCAAGCCGCGGCCGCCGCCGCCACACACATACACCCGGCCCCATCCCACACTCGGGGACGCCGCGGAGCGACGCTGTGCAATAAGGTCGCTCAGACGTTGCAGGTCCTTCCTAGAGGGGGAGGTTTATAGGAAGCGTGCAAGGCTTCAAGCCGGCTTGGCCTAACTTATGCTTCTCCCCCCCCAGTCTGCAATTTAAATTATTTTATTCGGTTTTATGGGTTCAGTTTTAACTTTTATAAATTTGTACAGGGTTATTTAATTTGATTTTAACTTTGTATGTATTGTCATGTTTTTAGTAGTTTTTAATTTTACCTGTACACCGCCCCGAGTCCCCTCGGGGAGAGGGGGCGGTCTAGAAATCCAATTAAATAAATAATAAATAATAAGGCGACGAGTCAGGTCTGCCTTCGTTTGGGAGTGAGCTCCATTCGGTTTAGTCAAGCAGGGGTCTCCAACCTTTGCAACTTTAAGTCTGAAGGACTTCAGCTCCCAGAATTCTCCAGCCAGCAAAACAGATACCCAAAACAACGTCTTTGATCTTTTGCTTTGCTGCTGCTTTCTGCCAGAGCACATGGGCCTGGAATTGCCCCCAAATAGACAACAGGAAAAAAAGAAAAATAGAGGCTTGATAAGGGCCAAATTAATTTTTCACGTGCCTGCCGAAAGCCCAGATAACACAAATGCCACTCAAGGAACTTCTGTTATCCTCTTCATTCAAATATATGAAAACACTTCTGTCCTTTATGTCTGTTTGCTTGCTTGCAAATTCCAGATTGGAGTCCAGATGGTAGGATTCCATATTCTGAGGAAATCTGCTTTGCTTCCTAAATCATTACTCCGATGCCCCTTTGCCATTCAGTGGAAGCAGACAGGTTCTGAACAGTAAAACTTCATAATTGGAAGAAAATTTCAGGAAACATACATACCCATAAGCATCAATGAACTCAATTGGTCTTTGGAAGAGATGTGCATTGAGTTTTTTTGTTTTACTTATTTTGATAGAAAAATACAATTTTCTTTTGTTCACTCTGATAGAAATGATTCCTCATGGCAGCGTCAATATTAGGATTACCTTATCTGCCTTGAACAAATTTGATGACAGATATATTTTTTCTACAATTCCTTATAGTAGCCCCATTTATTAATTTATTTATTGATTTATTTGATTTATAGACCGCACCCTCTCCCCGGAGCAATTAGGCAGAAGTTTAGGTAATGAATTCTGATTGTTATTCAGGGTTGTCCACTATTTGAAGAAAAAGATGCCATTTGGGTATTCCCTAATAAATAGATTATAAAAGCTCATTTGTTACGATCCTATAATCCCTTAATTTGAGAGAGTTGGGGTGACTTAATGGACACAGTAGATATTTTTTCTTTGCCCCCTAGTAAAGAAACATCTCTAGCTACCTAGCATTGAACCCTCAACCTTCCAAGTGGGAGGCAAGTGTTTACAGCACTAAGCCCCCACTCATCATAAGTAAGATGTCAACAATGCATACTTATTTTAATACAAATGCAGATAGCCCTTGATTTACAACCGCAACTGAGCCCAAAATTTATGTTGCTAAGTAAAACATTTGTTAAGTGATTTTTGTCTCATTTTGCAACCTTTCTTGCCATAGTTAAGTGAAAATTTAATTTTAAATATTAAATCGCTGCAGTTGTTAAATTACCGTAGTAACACAGGGTTGTTAAGTGAACCTGGTTTGCCCATTGCCTTTGCTTTGTCAGATCGCAAAAGGTGATCCCATGACTTCAGACCAGTGCAACCATCATAAATATAAGTCAGTTGTCAAGCATCTGAATTTTGATCAAGTGACCATGGGGATGCTGCAACGGTCGTTAAGTGTGAAAAATGATCCTGTCACTTTTTTTCTGTGCCATTGCAACCTCGAACAGTCGCTAAATGAACTATTATAAGTTGAGAACGATCTGTACTGATTCTGTGGAAATTATAATTATTATTAGGTTTGTACAGTACTTCTTCTAAATCCAGCTTGGTAGTTCCTGCCAAGAACTTTGAGTCTGAAATATGACTCCCATTTCACCAGCTCCTTGAATATCAATATGGCAAGAATGGCTATCTGCTTTCTGTATGTGGGTACCAACAGCATTTTCTCTCTGCTTGGTGCAGGAGACATCTCTTGTTTTTTTAAAGCCAGCATTAATAATAATAATAATAATAATAATAATAATAATAATAATAATAATAATAATAATAATAATAATAATAATCTTTATTGTCATTGTAAAAATTACAATGAAATTGGTTTTAACTTCACTGGTGCAAAATTATAACAGAAACAAAAAAGAGAGAAAAGAAAAAAGAAAAAACTAGCATGTGCATGGAATGATTGCGGTTGAATTTAAAAGTCTCACAGCCTCTAAGGATAGAAGCTATCTTTAAACTTGTTTGTTCGGCTGGCTATACTTTCATATCTTCTGCCTGATGGTAGAAGGGCAAAGAGATACCAACCAGGGTGGTAATGCATCATAATTAAAGGATTTTCTGAGAGGCACTTACTATTTTTCCTATAACATATGAATTTGTCCCCAGCTAAGACTGTTGCTTAACTGAAATATCTATCATAGGATGTAAAACTCAGTTATGTGATAGCTTACCTTTTTATTAGTTCATAATTTCTTATCACACCAATCTTCCAGACAGCAATCTAAACAGAATCAAGGAGTATTCAACGACAAGACATAAAAAGGGTAAAACAAGTTACATTGCAGCAGAAATTTAAGATTTCTGGTGAAAATGAATTAGACTTCCAAATAATATATCGACAGTTCTCAGATTCTGGAGGTGTTAATGGAGTTGTTTCAGGGGCAGCCTTTCTCTAACCATGAATCCTGGATTTCAACATTGGATGGATGAGTGAAAAGTGATACAATGCTGCCTCCTAGGAGTCAGTGGGGCTGTTTGATGATTTGCAGGGGTTATTGATTTAATAGATGGGATATTATCACTGGCTTTTGTGATCAGGATGGCCTGTAATAAAACAAATGCTGCATATATCTGTCCAGATTGTGGTAAGAAATATAGCCAAAAAGGCATATACAATGCAGAGGGAGTATGGCAGATAAGACCAATATTCCTCTCTGCACAAGCAAGATCCTGATCTTTGAAAAGTATGTTGGCCAAGCAATGTGGATGAGTTTGATAGGGAGTTTCTGATGTTCTGAAAATATATGGCAAAAAAAAGATGATCGGGTTTGGTATGAAGCAGAGAAGCTTGCTACCTAAGTAGTCTACTAGATTCTTGAGAAAGAGAAAGAAGCCCTGTTTGAAAGTAGCTGGTGGATTTCTACTTTATTTGTGGAATCTCTCCATAGCTAATAATCTCTCACCTGATTCAGAGACTGAGAAGTGGTAACAGGAACAATTCCATTGGTATAAAGGTTTGCATTCCCACTACAAAATCTTGCATCTGAACTTCAGATTACTAATGAATTGACTGGCATTTTCTATATCTCCCCCCCCCCCCTTTGAATGCATCTGCAGGAGCTTCTAAGTTCCACTTTGACATCCATCTAGCTTTTCCAATTCATCTGCAGATAACTTATTATTTGACTCACATTACATGGCAGTTCCAGGAAAGCCACACAAGGGTACATCTAATGTTTTATTGCTACATGTTGTGATATGTTCACTCCTCAGAACTAAGAAGGAACAAAACTAATTGCATGTGCATCGCAGTGTCCATGCAGTTAGTTGCTTTTAGGTCAGCTCCTAGAGCTCATGAGTACAAAGCTTGCTTTTTCTTGAAAGCTTGACAAATGGGTAAGATTTTATTATAAGCTCCTTTCTTGGGTACACCAAGGGGCCGGATCATCAGATGAAGATTTCTCTCTCATTAATTCCAGTATTTCCAGAACTGGAAATTTCTGGCATCCAGAGCCTTTCAATATCATTCATGAAAATGATATTAATTGCCAAAATGACATACTGTTTGTTCTAAAAATAAATGGAAAAAATTGAATACCAAATAGAAAGGAAACAAAACAAACGCTGGAAAAATCTTAATACTTTTTAAGAAGTACAGATAGCACTTTGAAATTGAGCTTAAGAGGAATTGAGGGCATTAGCCAGATCCATGCCAGATCCTGTGCAACTCCTGAGGAGCTGCAATTCATCCTCCCGATCTTCTGAAGTCCAGAGACCCTCCAATTGGATCTCTCAAAGACTGGATAAAATTTTAGGCCTTTTCAGAGAACAAATGTATTAGGATAAGAATGGGAGCGGGACTCTGGAAAGCACACTGCCATCATTCCCATCCAAAAACTTCCTCTCAAGCTCTCAAAACAGCTGAGATTTGTGGCAGTAAAATTCTGTCACTTTTGTCGTTGAATTCTGGCCGTAGGGGATAATGTGTTGTGGGGTTGGCTGCATGTGCATAATCATTAAGATCAAGATCAAGAACTTTTAGTAATGATTTGCACTGATTTCTGTGCAAAAAAAAATCATTTGCAATGATTTCTGTAAAGGCAGCATAGGTAGATAAAGGATAACATTACAAATTTGATGTCATTTTCCATGGTTTGGCATTTTGGAAGTGTAGAAAAGAAAGCACCAACATCAAGTGTGCAGTCATAAGGTTACCACATATATCTGAATTCCTTTTTGGTTCTAATGAAAAATGTTCAGTATGATGTAATAGAGGTGAGTTTGTATCATGTTCCCGTAATGAAAAGTATCTTCTCCTTTACTGAATAAATGCAGTTTAACTTTGCATTAATTGTAGATAAGAGTCTTAATATAGGAGGTGATGGCCACAACATATTAAATCGGGCAGTAATTTCCGGGTCCCCGTGCTCTGAATTGCCATTGGTAAATTTGACCTTAAAGAGGCTGGCGTACTAATTAGGATTAGCTACAGAGAGAAATGGAGGAGAGGCACCCCAGCCTCTTTATCTTTTAATTTAACTCCATGTTTTTGAGATGAGAAGTCAGCTCTAATAATGGAGATACCGCTTCAGGGACATTTCCATTTATGTCTGCTCCTAACCTCATAGGGAGGTGCTTAACAATAGGCTACCCTCTGTGGTAGATTCACAACACATGGAGCCATATTTGACCAGATCAGCCGAAACCAAGAATGGCCACTCAGTCTTAAGTATCTCTACTATGGGGCAGATACTGATATTCACAGCCCAGCTACAGAATAATTTGGCATATTTTTTTGAATACATTGGGTCTTAGATTCCACTGACACAGTATAGTTCCTCATGTTGTGGTAACCCCAACCATAAAATTGGTGTCTCGGTTCCTAAGACCATCAAACAGATGTGTTTTGCGATGGTCTTAGGCGACCCCTGTGAAAGAGTCGTTGGACCTCCAAAGGGGTCCCGACCCACAGGTTGAGAACCACTGGTATAGCTGATCATATTTGTTCTATGATCTTACATAGTAACTATGTGATAATTTTGAGTTTCAGAAATATTGCCCTAAAACAGATGGTGAAAAAATGCTTCCTGTAACATAAAATATACATTACCATGCTATTATTAAAAAATAAATATAAAAGATACATGTCTAGCCTCCTATTTATGTTGATGTGTAAAGTGTTTTATGCCATGTGATAGGGAGCTAAAAAGTGATGAATTTGTATTAATAAATAATATGAAACACTGTAGATGAAAAGGGAATTCTCCATTAAATCCAGCCTAGAGTTTTAAGAAACTCAAAATGTCCTCTGTACCCTGAGAATTTGGGGCGGGGGGACGGGAAATAACTTTTTTGAAAAGAAATATTCTTGCAGCAGTCGGCTGCAACGAAACTTGGCTAGTCAACAAGATGGCCACTTTTCAATCAACTTAAAAGCTAAAAGAGATCCTCGCCCACAACAGAGAAAAAAATATTATATTTTAATGGCAGGGCAGAACATTTCTACCTTGGTAATAAAAGGCTCAAACAGATCTGTAACATTTTACATAGGTTTATAATCCAATTCTAGCACAGAATACAGTACTTACCAACATGAGATGCAACTAGATTACTGTGTAGAATGCATGCTGAGTGCTAAAACTGGGCCTGCATGTATTTTTAACATAAAAATATAAATTATTCTTTTATATGAATGCATATATATATGCAGTTTCCACAGTATTTTCCCCCAAAAGGAAGAGGAAAATGCTTGTTTTTAACAACAACAAAAGATAGAGACACTCATAAAGAAAGGACTTTTTCTTGTAAATTTATAAGGCAAACGTTTTATATAATAAATAGGATACAAGGGTAGGGAGGGATTTTGGTGGATTTCTTTTAAACATATACATGTACATTCAGACGGATTTTGTTTTTTCTTACTGAAATTATACAAATTTTCCTTTATTAAATTTCTTTTTTCTTCTTTTTTTTAAATATAGTCAGTGCTTTCAGTCTTTTTTTTTTGGCTGTAGACAAAACCTACAAAAAGAGCAATCAATTTTTAAGTTTTATTAAACAATCTACTCAGAATTCTTAAAAGTAATTGTCCCAAAAACGCATCAAACAAATGCAAAGTGTGGTCAGGAAATATGGGTAGGGGTATGCAATAAAGTATATATTTTTAAAATTCTTCAAAAGAGCCAAGGAAACTCTACTTAACCTCAGTGGAAAGTTCCTTAAGATTTATTTTCCTAAAATTAGAGATTTAGTATGGAAAGATCATTCATATGGATCAACTGTGATTTTTTCAGAGTTAAAAATATTACTGGGGCAATCCTTAAGACAAAATAGAGCCCAACTAATAAAAGTGCTAATTGTGATTTTTGGAGTTTCAATGCATTCTTCTTTAAAACACTTATAATGCTAGATCCTGATTTGCTACTTTATTCGTCTTCCCTTAATAGGTGTTCAATGAAGGAATCTACAGGACCACTTTCCTTTTTTCCCTATATTGCCTTCTGGTGGTGGATTATTAAAAATGAAAACTTTATGAAGTTCCTCTTGGGTTTTGTTTCATGTTTTTACTATTGCATTCCTGCCAAATGAATGTTTCAATGAAGGAGTCTAAGCATATTCTAATTTCTTTGATACACTGACTTCTGGTAGTAGATTATTAGAAATTGAAGCATACAAAATACCCTGGCAAGTTGTTAAAAAAATTGCCTAAACTACCCCTTTCTCCCTACTGCCAATGGTAAGACAAAAATAAAAGCATATACCTTTCCTCCTCCCTTTTAAAATATATACATATATTTGAAACTCACATTTGAAGCATTTGTGCCTGGAACAATTACTTTACAGAAATGTTCACGATACATACTCGTGGACCATTAAAATAAACACACGCACACACACACAAAAGGTTTTCAATGACATTCCTTTTTTCAGGGTGGGGAGATAAAACCCTACGCACAAAGAGTCTCAAATACCACAGTTCTTTTCTGTTACATCCCCCCGAGGGGAAAAAAACAAACACTATTTAAAAGAAAATAAAAAACAACTCCCACCCCAACCCCAAATTCTGTGTCTCTGGAATTTGTGTTTTTTTTTTTTAAAGAAATGTCACTGGGTAGAGAGTTAGTTGGCTATGTGAGGATTAAGAGCTGTACAAGGTAGCAAGCACTCAGCATACATTTAATAACAGTCCTTGTAATATTTGGTCTTATAGTGATCACTACTGAATTGTGAAGCAGAAGGAAGTTGGTTTGTTATTAAGCGGCATGTTGATTTATGGAAGCAGGAGAAAGGATTTCCCACCATCCCTCTGCCTGTACAATAAAGGGAGGAATGCCTCTCTCTCTCTCTTTTTTTTTGCACTCATAAAGAATCGATGTCCAACTCTTCTGCCACTTCATGCAGAGATAACACAACCACAGTAAGTACTGCTCGTCTACATGGCTTAAAGGAGGAAAACCATAATTGGAAGAAAATTTTATGTATGTCAATTTATGGACTGAGAAATTTTCTTCCCCAACCTCAGTTAGGAAGAATATAGTAACACTGACCCTCCGAGAAGTATAAACCTACACTTGGTTTTTGCTTTTGGAAGAACGGCAATTTTAAGCTGCTACTCTTGAGCGGATATTGCTGATTTCCACAACTTGCAAGTGAAAACTGGCAGACAGGAAATTGTTATATTTGGTCCTCTTTCTAACGGTGACTTTTGGGATATGATGAGAACTGTGTCAGTAAAATGCTAGCAAGCTATTTTTTCTCTCTCTTAACAATCTGCTTCCAAACACATCAGCCTTTGATTTGATGAATGTTACTTCAGCTGTAATGTCAAAGATGTCAACAAAACAAAAGCTTGAAACAAAATTATTGTGACACAAACCAAACATCTCAGCAATCACTCATGCAAGCATAAGCAACACTAAGAGGAGAAAGGGCAAAGTCCAATTTGAAAAACCTGGTAATTCATTCTCTCTGAGAAATACTGTGAAACATGTTTGATCAGTAGAAAAAGTAGTGAGAGTCAAATACTTCATTTCCACCATCCAAATATTTGACGTGTGCCTTTTTTGTTCACATCTTTTTTCTTTCCAGGATCCATAGCTGGATGCAGTGCGACACTGATCCATGAAGGTACAATATCAAATCCAGACATGATGTCTTTGGAAATCAGACCTAGGTTTTTTGCTAAACATGCAGGGAAGAGAAGGGAGAGAAGTGAATATAAGGGGCAGGTTATCAGCTAAAGAAGGGAACATGCTATCGTGGAGTGCTTCCAATTTAGGCCAGATGGCATGCAATGCACAAAATGAAAAGGAGTGATAGGAGAAATATTAGCTTTAAAAACAGTAAACGTGGGAGGATGAGAAGCCAGATCAGAACTTTGCTATGAAGAAACTGAGGAAGAGCATTAAGAAGTTCAGTTTAGGACCAATAGTAGTTTTCTAAAAAATTACACTACAGACTAATTGAAGTAGCCATAATCAATAGAGTTCAATCATGCCAAGAACATTAGTTAGGCTCTAGTTAAACTGAAAATATTTTCAGAGAGGTAAGTCACAATACAGACCAAATACTCCATATTTTCTTCACTTTATCTTCCTAGACCCAAGTCAATGCCCTTCCCCACAAGTAGATTTGAGTGCAAAAAAATAAAATGTTGACTCTATGTGATCATCCTGTTATTTTTTCAAACCCATTGAGCAAAAAGAAAAAGAAAAATCCTCTTCCAAAAGTGTGAGACCAGCCCAGTTGAATGTATCTTCTGTTCTGGCATTTACTGACAGACAATTGCGAAGGGCGTTTTCTTTTCCCTTGCTATGATACTGAAGATTAGGAATAATAGGAAAGAAAACAACATGTCATAATTTCTCAACAGACCAGACCGTTCCTTGCTTGTCAGTCTGTTATCCTTATTTGGTAGTGGTGCAATAAGCAGAAAAAAAAGCTACCCCTCATTTATAATGCAATATACATATATATAAAATTAGACAATTTTTTTTCTGTGTCTACTTGGTGCCTTAAAAAAAAAAACACCACACACACACACACACACACACACAAAACAGAAATTAAATCCCCAAACAAAAAAAGTTTTAGATCTAACGTTAAACTCTACACATTATTGGATAATAATTGAAACTGACAAGAAGTTTATTTTCACTTGACAGAGAAACATCAGGTGGTTCACAATGCTAACAAGGTAAATCCCTCTTGCACAGTCTCTCAAACTCCAGGCACTATCCACACGTGTCTTCGGGATGAGCTGGGTGGAAGTGGGCAGAGCTAGGAGCAAAGATAGTCACTTTGTATCCCTGTAAATAAGCAGTTTGCCAGTGAAGCTACTACTGATGTAATGCACTCTGGAAAAGCAGCTAGTTCCAACAGCATCTTTAGAAGGAATGGTGGGAAGAGGCCAGACTTCTACTCCTGCTCTACTTTCTCAATCCTTTCTTTGGGTTGAACTAGATTTTGGTGGAAGACCCAGGTCTGTAATCAGGTGCAAAGCGGACCAAGATGAATGCCTTCTGCAGCAAAGAAATGTTCGTGTGCTGGGAGGAAGGCAGGGAAAGTCAGAAAAAAAGCAAGCAGAATTAAAACTTTTTGCTTGCCTGCTGTTTCTCTGGTGCAAAACTGCCTCTCTTACAATCACTTTGTAGCAATCAAGCAGCAATCCTGGTCTGCCTACAAGGATCTAGTTTGGCTCTTGCTGACAAAATGAACCTTCGGGTTCCCACCTTACATATATCACAACTCAAGGAAGGGAAATCGTGTAAAAGTGTCACCTTTTGACTTGTTTGGAATGTCAAGACACGTGAGACTTTAAAAAAAACAACCCTGTGGTTTTACAAGTTATTCAAATCCAGGTAACAATAGATTAGACGGAGTACAATATGATTTTAACCGATATATGGGTACTGATATTCTAATTTGGATTTTTGTTTCCAATTCCATACATGTTCATAGGCACCCCGACATCTTAATGTTTGAAGCTTTTTTAAATATCCCCATCTGACCCCATATTAAATTTAACCCATTCTTAAACTATTTTGCAAGACATTGTTAAAACCATGTGATCTCAATGGGCTTGTGGCTCTACTGTCCACCCAAACAGGAAGAAAGCAAGAAAGAATAGTCTTCCCTCTTGGCTTTAAAGTGCATTGTTCTCCCCCATGAAAACGTTGTTGTTGTTGTTGTTTTTAAAGGGAGGGAGAGGTATTTCCATCATGAGAGCAACTATCTGCCTCAACAATGGGCATCAAGAAACAGCTGGGAAAGGACATGGCGAAGGGCTGCCACCTTTTTGTAGAAAGCAATCACCTATATCTTTTGAAAGGTTTATGGCTGGGAGAGTGCCAGAGCGCCTCTTATGACAGCAAAAGCTACATTTTCTAAATCAGGGGTCTCCAACCTTAGCAACTTTAAGCCTGGTGGACCTCAACTCCCAGAATACTCCAGCCAGCTTTGCTGGCTGGAGTATTCTGGAAGTTGAGGTCCACCAGGCTTAAAGTTGCTAAGGTTGGAGACCCCTGTTCTAAATGATCTTTTCCAAATAAGTAGGAAGGCACGAGGCTTTCAAAACTCTCAACAGTAAACTAAACTAAAGGAGATCTGTCTATGGGTACATGTTAAGTTCAGAAGGTTCAAATGCTAAAAACTTCAAATGCTGAGCGTAATTCCTGCAGTTACAGCCTCATTTGTACACTCAGCTATACACTACAGTATTATGAATCCTAAAAAGACACTGGAATGCAGCAATACCCTATATTATAGGGACAGGACTAAACTGACACAACACGCTCGCTTAGCCATAAGCTTGTTCTAATGTCTGAACTGGAAATGTGGTTCCCATGTTTTAGGGCATAAGTGCAGGCAGCTACATAAAGCAACGCTTTCCATGTGTGCTAGTTCCTCCATCATTCTCTCCCCAAGGATTTTTTTTTCTATCCAACCTAATTCCTGTTACTAGAATTCTTCTGAGAAGAATGTGTGTATGAATGAAAATGCTTGTGTCAGCAGGTATCCAGTCTGCTATTGGGGAAACAAAAGATGAAGGCATTGTCACAAATTGTAACACAAGCTCCACTCATGTACAAGTATTGTGATATTGCACGTATGAAAGAGGTGTAGCTTGCATTTTAACAGTGGCACTCTAAGCCTACCTTGAGTATGTTTTTCATCCTGCAAACACCTGTATCTATCAGACTGTAAGAGTAAACTGCAGTAAATATTTAATCTATCCTCTTCACATGATTTAAAAAAAACTACACAGATTGGTGACCTCTACAGCAAGCTTAAGCTTCAGTTATAACCCAAACTGATTTTTTTTTTCAAAAAAAGGTCAATATTCCAATTGGAAAGATTGCTATCACTATAGTTTATTCTTGACGTGGCTCTGTGTTTCAAGCTGGACAGGCTAAGGAGCTGTTTTACCACGATAGTCTTCTGTGGAAACTTTCATGGTGTGTATCTACACAATTAAACTTTGACTTCCAAGGATAAGTGCTCTGTAAAATTCACCCAATTGTTATCTGTCACACTTTCAAATTTTGACATATGTCTGTATATGTTTACTATTTTTTTTATAAAAAGTCCCATTAGAAGTGACCTCAAAGTGGAATGAAATGTAAGGTTCTATTCCATTTACCAAAACAATCTCATAACTTAGAAAAATTAATACATGATAGAAGGTTGTCTTTGCAGACTTAGATGCTGGAACAAGAGGGACAATAATTCTCACTAGATTTCTCAGTCAAGTGCAAAGCCTTACAAATACATCCCCAAAGTGTACTGCATTTTCTCCATCTCTTTCCCAGAGAGTAGGATATTTACTGTTGTTTGGAAAACTAGGAGACCCCCCTCCCCTGCCAAAATAAATTTGTGCCCTTTTTTAATATTGAGGAAGAGCCCTTAAAGAGTTTAAATTGTTGCAAAGTAATTTCTCCTTTTTCCCCATGGGGGTGCTTCTTTACATTTTCTATCAGGTTTCCATATGTACTTCTCCGCACAGACATCATTCCAATAAATAATGGGCTAGTTTCAAATTGTTGCTTTCAGGTAGAAAGGGAATTCATCATTTAGCCACAGATTGTAGCCCAAATTCCAATGATGAAGAAAGAGGTTTGGTTTTTATTCTTGATAAAGAAAGAAGGCAGCCCCAATCTTATTGCAAATCAAAGAGGGGGAAAATATCAAACTTTGGGTTCTGATTATGCTAAAGAAGCTAAGAAAAATAAATAAATCTGTGTTGCTGCAGGGCTAAATCTCATCAGTCTTCCCACAAAGAAAACCGAATATTTTTCTTATGAACAGAACATATTCTAAGGCTAATAACTTCACTTTGGCTGCTTATGCACAAAGAATTTTTATTCCAATGTCTGGTACATAGGCAAAAACAGAGAAAAGTCATCGTCTATGCCAACAAGGCTCTCCAAGGTCTCAAACAGACATGACTCCTGAGAGCCTATGTATGTATATATGTACATATATGACTGCAGGAACTCCCAATTTTGCTAAGAAAAAAAATTGTCATTATCCCTCCCTCTCAAAATAATTTTCCTGTTCTAAATTTTGCTGTTCCTGCAAGCAAACTGCTATACGAGAAAAGGGATGGGGATGCTATTATAAGAATCTCTACTTTTCTCCCAGTAACAACTAAGAAGGATCAGAGGGAACATGTTTAGATGGTAAAAAGCTACTGCTCTGAATACTTTCTGACTTTTAGAGCGCTAACCTCTTGATGAAAAAAAAATTTACCATAGGTATCAGGATGTATGTCTATTAGGGTCCTCAAAGACCCATGAAACAAGATGGGGCTTGTTGTATCATTTCACACCACTGGGAGGGGGGGGGGGGGGAAAGCTATTTAAGATAGCTACTTTCTGCCTAGATTTTAACTGGGACCCAGGCTTCCTTTCTTCTTATTGAAGTATTTGCTACAGTCCAGAAAAGGTAAGGAGAGACACTGTGCTACATATTCACTTAAATAAAAATAAGCAGACTAGCGTGGCCAATGTCCTTCCCCTTCGCCCACTGAGTGCTGTTTTCTGCTATTTATTAGGAAGGGGAAAAATAGACCTTAATTGCAGACAAAGTCGCACACACAACAAAACGCTACACTTCTGCTGAGACCTGCTTTCCTGGGGAGAGAGGCGATATGTGTTCAACAGCCATGGAAGAGCTTGGTTGCCAACTGTAGGGAAATGATTGGAAGCAACTACTACGCTTCTCAATTCAGCCATTGCCGTGTACCAATCCCACAAAGAATTACAGGTAGTTTTTTTTACACACATTGGGCTACTTTCCTGAACAAGAAGTAAGGTGGAGAGGTGAGCCAGTGTTCAGTCCAATGCCCCATTTGATATACTCAGGCACATACTGTACATCCTTCACGCCACTGCCCTCCCCCTCCCCCTCCCCCAAACAAATGGACAAAGGCCTCCATTAGTGCAAACAGTTTTCCTAAGCTAACATCATTGACAGTAACTGGAAGAACTTCTCTTTTTTAACTCTTAGCATGTGACAAGCTCACACACACATGCCATTCAGCACACTCAGATTGTTTCCACAAGATCCAAGGCCTCTCCTTTCAGGATGGACACAGGAGAGGAGGGCATTAATACAAAGCTGCACCTAGTATCCAGGTGGTCTCTTAGCAGCAGAGCTATTCTTGGGGGGGGGGGGGGGAGAGGATATTCTTCCTAATTGCTGGCCTAAATGGCAGACGAGGGATATTAGTTCCCCAATATACCACAACCCTATTTCTCTCTCTCTCTCTCTCTCTTTCAGGTGTACACATGCGCACACGCCCTACTGAAAACTACGGAACTCCAACTAAGACTGGACAACTACATTACATGGCACTAGGGAGGTGGAGTGGAATACACACGTGGGCCCCTCTCCACCTGATCTGTCGATGGGGCCTCTATAATATGGAGGGCAAACAGGATCAGGGCAACAAGCCAGAGTTTGAAGCTATTTCTCCCCTGCCAACCGCTTGCCTTATCAGTAGTATTCTCAGCAAAGCATGGCAGAAGGAGCCAGGCAGATGGGGAGAGGGAAGAATGGGCCCCAGTTCTGTAGAAAAAGTGCAAAGTGGCTTCCAGCCCTGGGAGGCATTTTTCTGTACCCCACACTGTGCTTGTCGGTATTAAAAATGGGGGTGGGTGGGGATGAGGGACACAGAGGGATAGTTTGGGGGTAAGCTGATTGATTGAAAGCCAGGGCATTGTGGGAAAAGAGAATTCTACCCGGCAGCTGCCTGGAGTCTCATTTGGGTGTGTGGGGCTGAGAGTGCCTGTTCCTCTCTTTGTTACCTCTGGCGTTCACTTGCTCACTCACCCCCCGCAAAGTCAGCTGACCCGCTCTGACACAGGTGTCCTGGTGTCCACGGCCTCGTCCCTGTTTGTAGGTCGGGACAAGGCCGTGGAGGACGACACAGTATCTTTGCGCTCATGTTTGTAGGACACGGCTGTGCCACCCGATTGAGTCTTAGGTGGTTCTTTAGGACAGCCATCGCTCTCCGGAGCCCTCTCCTCTTTATAGCTCTTGCTGCTCAAGTCCTGGGGCTCAGCCGGAAGGCTCTTGCTGTCCTTGGGGCTTTCAGGGGACTGAGCAGGGGAGGTGCCCTGGGGCTCCAAAGATGGCTGATGGGGAGGGAGGTGCTGATCCTTCTTGCCAGGGGAAGAGGAAGGGGCGGGGGTTGACACAGCATTGCCACCCCGCCCTTTAGGGCTGCTTTCTTTGCTGCGGCGCCCTGGGCTCTTGGCAGCCATTCGCTGTCCTTTGGAACTCCATTCCCCTGTGTTGCTCGGAGGAGGAGGAGTTGGCTTGGCGATCTCTATACTGACAGCCTCACGGGTCTTCCGTTTCTTGATAGGCAATACTGTCTCGCGGACTGCCTGGATGACGGGCTCCTTGATTGCTTTCTTTTTAGCTTCGGCAACAGCTGCTACTGCGCTGGCGGCTGGCTTCCGTCCCCGTTTCTTCGGTACTGTCGCCTGGGGATCCGATTCAGGTTTCCGTTTACGTCCCGGGCGCTTGATGACCATGACCTGCGCTGAGGTGGTAGCCCCACCTGTTCCTTCTGCCTTGGCTCCCATCGAAGACGACTGCAAAGGCATCTTGACCAGCAGCTTTCCCGAACTCTTCTCAATTACCCTTTTCACCTGTACGCCTTCTGAAGCGGTTCCTCTAGGTTTGGTAGAGCCGCTACCTTTAGGTCGACCCCGCCCACGGCCCGTGCCCGGAGATTTAGCGGCTTTAGTTTTCTTAGGAGGCTTCTGTTCTCGTCGCGAGGGGCTCCCACGTCCAGTCACCGTGAAATCGAAATCATTAGGGTCCAGCGAAGTGTCCCCCACCTTCTCAAAGTAGGCGATGAGCTCAACTTTAGAACGAAAGGCCTTGCCTTGGGGGCTGCAGTTTTGGAACCAGAAATATGAGAAAGAACAAGGAAGGGGAGGGAGGAGAGAAAATTAGTGGTAATTCACCAGAGATACACAAGCTAGATTATCACTTTTTTAAAGAAAAAACAACACCTCATCTTGGAAGAGTTCTATGTAATGATTCTGTAATCTACAATATACTCTATATATCAAACATCACATTGCAAATAGCCACCAATAAGGGGAGGCTTTGAGATTTTGCTTTGTGTTGAGCTCTATTTCCCCCCCCACCCCCCACTCTTATATCAGGTAGCTCTGGTGTGAAAGCTAATAGAAATATAAGGGAGAGCAATTAATACATTGCTAATTCGGATTCCCCCTAATATTTTTAATCATAAAAGCTTTGAAAGATAGCCCCTAGAGCAGGGATGTCCAAACTTGGGAACTTTAAGACTTGTGGACTTCAACTCCCAGAATTCCCCAGCCAGCATAGCTGGCTGGGAAATTCTGGGAGTTGAAGTCCACAAGTCTTAAAGTTCCCAAGTTTGGACATCCCTGCCCTAGAGCCATGATGGAGAACCTATGGCACGGGTGCCGCAGGTGGCACGCCGAAGCATTTCTTAGGGCACGCGAGGCGTTGCCCTGTCAGCTCCAGCGTGCATGTGTGTGCTAGCCAGCTGATTTAGGCCTTCTTTTGAGGCCATTTTTCACCCTCTGGAGGCTTCAGGGAAGCTCCTGAAGCCTCTGGAGGTGGGGAGGAGGCTGTTTTCGCCCTCCCCAGGCTCCTAGGAAGCCTCTGGAGCCTGCGGAGGGTGAAAAAAGCACGCCAAAAGCAGGGGGTTGTGCACATAGCATTACGGGTGTGGCACGCCCACGCGCGCCCCCCCCCCGCGCTCCCCCCGCTTTTGGAACGCGAGCCAAAAATGGTTAGCCATCGCTGCCCTAGTGCTAGCACCCAGAGGGCATTTATGCCACTGTTCTGCCTTTTCGTTTTAATGGGAAAATGAGTTACAAAAGGCAAATGAAAGGCAGCTTAATATCTGAGCTTCCTTGTAAAATTCTGTGAAAAAAAAACACAATGTGAATATGTTATCAAAGTTTTGCCTAGAAGTACAGGTAGTCTTCGACTTACAACATTTTTGTTTAGTGACCATTCAACATTCCAATGGACCTAGCCGGGGGCGAGGTACAACCCAACCCAAATTTGAAGTGACAAGAGTTGCCACCCCTTGGAGTCACATGACTGAACTTTGGCCGCTCAGCAAAAAGGCCATATTTACAAACACATGAAGTGCTTGACTTCATTCTATGACAGTTTTTTTTCTCCAAAATCAGCATTTACTTCCAATTTTCAGTAAAACAGTTCATTGTGAACCAGTGGCTTGTTTTAACCATGTCAGCAGCTGCTTATTGACTGGTCACAAAATTGGACTGTTCATGTGACCAATCCATTTTACGACCATTACAACTTACAAGTGTGAAAGGTAGGTTCCATTAAATCAAGGATTTCCTGCATTCTTGGTTCCTAGTCCTATATCTAAAATAGCATCATTTTCCTCAGAGACTGATCAGCGATGTTACAAAGAAAAAGATGCACAAAATCTATCCTATGTTTTCAGAAAACAATATAAAGGAAAAGAACCAGGTTCTTGTCATGTGATCTTGGTGAAAAACAGCATTATCAAGTGCCTGAATTTATAATGTGTTAATATATGTACTGGCATGTATGTCATCATAGGTAAATTCCCTTCACCTATCTACCCCCATGCACAGTATGAAAATTCAGACAGGATAAAGTTGATAGAGCCCTTGTTAATAACGTAACATTTTGTTAGGATCCTTATTCTGTATGAAGAAATTCCTTCAACACAGGTTTTATTTATTTATAGCAGCAATAGGATTCTTTATTAGCCAAGTGTGATCAGGCACACAACGGATTTGTCTCCAATGCATAAGTTCACAGTGTATATATAAACAGCATGTAACAAGTCATAGGCCATAAATTATAGTTGCAATCATTAATCGTAAGTTACAAAAACAATTGATAACTCAAGTGGCATTTCCATAGTACTTCCACTTTAGTTTCATTATTAAAAGTAAGGTGTTTTTTTAAAAATCCTGTAATAATATCTAGTTAGGGAGTCCATACAGCAAAAGAGAAGTAGAATAATACATTAACCCTTTCCTGACTGTGGTGAAGTATAAATATTTAGCGCTGTTGAGGCATTTTTCCCCTCTGGAAGCATAATTAAATATAAATAATATATGGGGGATTCCATATGGCATTTAGGATAGCCCTATATATTTAGTTAATGCCTTTTCTTCTTTATGTTACCTTTACTCATATGTAACTTCTATAAATGCCCGACAACTTCAAAATTACATGTTCACTGTATTCATGTTCACCTGTTGTTATTGCTTCCTGAAAATCCCAATTGGAAGATTGATAGGTAATTTCTTGAACTTGAACAATCTTTTTGTACAATTATCCTATGTTAGTTTTTTCTCTCTCACTTGTGTATGCCTATATGGCAAGACAACAGGTGCACACTGAATTAGATTCCAAGAATATAGAGAGCATTTATCTGAATTTTTTTAAAGCAGTATGTCTTTCCCCAATAGCAATCCCCTCCGCAGCTGCCATGTAATTCCAGGAAAATGTTCATTGTTATTTGTAGGATTGCAGAAAATAGTTGTCAATAATTCAGAAATTAAGTCTGTTCGTTTGTAAACTTCAATTAGCCCAAATGGTGCCTCATAGCACAATTTTTTGAATCCAGGTACCTCAAATATGCTAAATTAAAGAACTCTCACAAAATCCAGAATCCATGCAATTGAAATTTCTAGCACCTTTATACCAGTTATATTTGCAAAGCTCTGGGTGCTGCAGTATTGCCACAATTAGCCACAGCCACATGATTGTGGTTTTTGACACTCCCTGCCAGCTTACCAGAAGCAAACTAAATGGGAAAGCCAACAAAAAGTTGGAAATGGTTCTTGCTCCCAACTGCATTTTTGCCCACCGGTGGTCATTCTGTTTCTCCATTTAGGTGAAGAAATATCTCTGAAATGACCATTGGGTCAAGATAAGCAATTAGCATACTGGCTAGGTCATTTTCAGCCTAGTGCAGGGGTCAGCAAACTGCGGCTCTGGAGCCACATGTGGCTCGTTCATCCCTCTGCTGCGGCTCCATCAACGGTCGGCGCCACAATTTTGAGAGGAGCTTCCAGTGGGGGTGGGGGGAGAGAAGCACAGTGCGCCAGGAGAAGACTCTATGGCAAGGGGAGGGTTTTCCAGTTGTCTCCACAATTGATAGGGCTTTTTGTTATGACAGGTAGAGGAAAAAGGACATCACGCTAGGAGGAGGGGGAACTGAACTTCCGGTCAGCTCCAGAATTGAACAGGGGGCTTCCGGCTAGAACCTTTGTGGCTCCCGGTGTTTTCTTTTGTGTGGGAAACGGGTCCAAATGGCTCTTTGAATGTTTAAGTTTGCCGACCCCTGGCCTAGTGTATATGTTCTATTTTCAGAAGGTAGTATGTACTACAAACATACAAGGACCACTGACACTCACTTGATAAGATAGACATCATACTTTCCCGCCGAGCGCCCAGATTTTCTCTGCTTGAGTTTGCGAGTCCAGCCCTCAGGCAAAGTGGGATCGTCATACATGGGGCCGCGATCTCGGATGACAGAACGGCGCTGTTTTGGAGATGCAGAGGCTTCCGGTACAGCTGGAGCACTTCCAGCTCCTTCTGACATTTCTGCCTTGCCTGCCTCAGCTGGCTCCACAGAGGGCTGGGCATGCTCATGTTGCTTTTCTTCTTTCCGCTCTTTCTTGACTTTTTTAGATTTGGAGGATTTGTCTTTTAGACCCTGTAAATCTTGGTCCTCAGATTTTTCTTCCCTGCAATAGAGAGGAGAGAAAAAGATCTTGAATATTTAGCATATCGAACAATACATTATCAGGACTGATAGGTGGAATAAGAACTCGCCTACAGCCAAAGTCACATTCATAAATTCTCTTTAACATACATATATAGTATACCTTTGGAATTTTATTTTGGGACGATTTCAATAGGAAGAAGGAAAAACAATGTATGATTTTTGAAATTCTTTCCAACCCCTTAAATGACAGCTGTTTTGAGCCATGTGACCAAACAGGTGGAAGGGGTTTGAATGTAGCAACTGGGATACAATGGAAGAACTTTTCTGGATTTTCTGGTCTACAGTCTGTGGCCTCAGGTAGTCCATTTTCAAACTTGAAATGTTTGTATTTTATTTTGTAGACTTCTCCTCTCATATAGATTTGGTCCCATTCCATTAGGTTTCTGGGGATCCATCCACAGGTAATGATTTTTTCCCCAATTCTTTATTGGGCTGAGCAGAATAAAAAAAACCAAGTATGTTGCATACTTTTGGAAATAGCAGAGGAATACACTTGATTCAGCGGTGCCATAGGTGTATCTCCGTAGGACTACAATGACCTGCTGTGCTCTTTTTGTTAGTTAAACATCTCTCAGAGGTCACATATGAACATAACTATATTTTTCTATGTGTGTATTCCAGAAATATCTTCCCTGAAGAGCTCCAACTCACAGAAAGTTTTTATAATCCTACAGCTGGTTTAATTAAACAGAGGAAGCCAGAAATTACTATTTTTGTCTGGTACGAAAAAGCAGGAGTTCTTGCTAATTTCATATGCAGCAATATCACAACACATAACCCAGTCAGTTTTTAGATTCTATATAAAAAGACACTTTTTTTGTTTCCATTCAAGTATGTCTGATGTTCGGAGACTGCCTGGACACACCTATGCAGTTTTCTTAGCAGAAGACGCACCAAGCTTTTGACGAGGCAAATTTAAAAAAAAGTAGGTAGGTAGGTTGGGGGATTAGAGAGGGAGGGAGAGAGAAATACAGTAGGTAGGGAGAGAGAGAGAGTAGTTAGGTAGGTAGATAAAGGGATAGAGAGTGCTGCTGGGGGCTGGGGCAAAAAATGGCCCGTTTTTGCTCATTTCTGCCCTCCCCAGCCCCTAGGAATTCTCTGAAAATGTCTATAAGGCTATGCACGGCCATTTTGGTGAAGGGGGTGGGGCTTCGGGAGGCAAAAAATAATAATGCTGTATTTGGTGTATAAGATTTTCAGCCTCTTTTTTGAGGAAAAAGGTGCGTCTTATAATCCGAAAAATATGGTAGATTTATGATACTTCTCAACATTCTATCTTCCAGCTGTGGCATAGACACTATTTATTGCCATTACAATTTGTCATGAAAAAGAAAATAACACATTATATCAGCTTTCTCCAACTGTAGGGTGGTAGGAAATGTCATATAATTCTGGAAAGCATTCTATTCCAAGTCTGGTAATAGATGAAGCTGACCTCAATTCCTGATGATTATATGGACAAAACTATTCAGCCACTGCCTTCTTTCAAGATGCTTTTTGACAATGTAGAGTAATCTATAATGCTGTTTGTTAACATTATTAAAACAACCATGTTGTTGGTTTGTAATGTGTATAAACTAAATAGCAGTATAAGCATATTATGCAGAATATTGCCTGATCTTGTTTCTTTTTCAATTCAAGGGCTGCAAATTGACAAGATTTTGTTAAGCCAAACTAATAAGCATTCTTAACATTTAATGGATTAATTAATATCCCACCTGCATTATTTTTATAAATAACTCAAGGCAGCAAACATATACAACACATCTTCCTTCTCCTATTTTCCCCATAACAATCCTGTGAGGTGAGTTGGATGGAGAAAGTATACTGAGCTGGCATTCACGGCTGAGGCAGAACTGCAACTCATAGATTCCAGCTTTCTAACCTGGTGCCTCTAGACCAGCAGTTCTCAACCTATGGGTCGGGACCCCTTTGGGGGTTGAACGACCCTTTCACAGGGGTCTCTTAAGACCATCAGAAAACACATATTTTTGATGGTCTTAGGAACCGAGACACCATGTTATTGTGTTTTATGGTTGGGGGGGGGGGGTCACCACAACATGAGGAACTATATTAAAGGGTTGCGGCATTGGGAAGGTTGAGAACCACTGCTCTAGACCCCAACTTTTTGGACACCAGGGGCCAGTTCTGAGGAGAGAAGATTTTCCGCAGACCAGAGAGGGCGTGGTTTCGTGTGCTGCTTGCATCCCGCATATTACAATTTTTAATAATTATGTGATTGCAGGGCACTTTGAAACCAGTCTAAGTACAAACAGGTTGCCAAGCAACCTGAGGTTCCCAAACTTAAGCAACTTTAAGACTTGTGGGCTTCAACTCCCAGAATTCTCCAGCCAGCAGAACTTTAAGCTCTCTGGGAGTTGAAGTCCACAAGTCTTAAGTTGCCAAATTTGGGAACCTCTAATCTAGATCCTGATCACATGGCCACGATGAATTAATATTATATGACTGTATTATACATGAAGAAATACTTTACCAAGTGTTAAGAATTTATGTTAACTGTAGATGAATGGTAATTAAACCATTGTTAATTGGATATGGACTTTAATTAACCATGGCTTTTCAAATAACGTGAAATTCCATTGTAGCAATTGTTTGACATGAAGCACAATTTGGATTGGAAACTACTGATCTTTCTGCTGGCAGATGTCTTAAGAAGAAATAAAACATTTTTAAAAATACATACCGGTATACAATGTAAAACAAAGCCAAAGTCAGCCACACTTGCTATCCCAAACAATATTTATCCTGGCATCCCAACATCAATTGAAATACAACTTTGCCTCTTCCCATCTCATTATTTCACCATGTATAGATGCTTTAAAGCACCTATACACTTTAAAGCAAAGCTGGCTGGAGAAGTCTGGGAGCTGAAGTCCTTCAGACTTAAAGTTGCAAAGGTGGGAGACCCCTGCTTTGAAGGAATTTGGCTAGTCATACAACTAGATTAGAGGATTTCGGATTAACTTCCATGAACTTTTCCCTGAGTTACAGTAATGGCATCTTCCAAAGTACTTACGTTTTTACTTAAAAGAAAATGTGTGCATCAGGTGTGGTGTATGGCAAGCCTTTACAGTATTAGCAAAGGACTGGCTTTGATAAATGATGAAAAATAATGCAAAACAAAAGCCCTTACGCAACTAAGAATATAAACTTTTTGGGGAAATTGCTAACTCCTTGCTGTAACATGTATTTATTTAGTCATGTATGCTTTGTCTTTCTTCCACATACATAACTCTTTAACAGTTAGCAGCTTCTTGTCTGGCTGGATTACAGTCTCATTCTTCAGATTCCATCATATGTGAAAGCCATTTTGTTTAATCACTTCAAAGATTTCACGTCTATGATTTTAAATTCTTAATGGAAGCTGATGGGAAAATCTGATTATGTTGAAAATTGTTTCAGGAACAACAGCTATTTTTTAAAAAAATAAGCTTTTGCTAAAGCTTTTGGCAGAATTCAGATTCAAAAGGGTGGCAATGAAAAAAATCTAAAAAGCACAGTGTTATTTTATGCTGCCCCAAAGAGTTTTGTTCTTCAGAAAACAAAAATGAGAAAACGTTTGAATTTGAGAAAGTTATTCTACCTTTGTTGATTTAGAGCAGGGGTTCCCAAACTTGGCAACTTTAAAACTTGTGGACTTCAACTTCCAGAATTCTCCAGCCAGCATAGATGGCTGGAGAATTCTGGGAGTTGAAGTCCACAAATCTTAAAGTTGCCAAGTTTGGGAACCCCTGATTTAGAGAAACCCTTGTTTAGCAATTTTTGAATTGTAAACCACCTAGAGTCACTGACTAAGATAGGCGGCTATAGGGGTTGAATAAACAAACAAACATACATACAAACTGCAATTCAATTATGTGACTGAGAGAAGCTGCAAAGATTGCTAGTTTAATAACACCTATAGAAAATTATTTACTAATTTTTTCAAAGTTGAAAGCATAACAAATAATGACAATAACTTTATATATTAATTCAGCAGAGTTGTAATTCTAGTATATAGTATTCTAACAACAAGAACAATAACAACATGTAACAGTGGTACCCATTGTCATCTGGGCACTTGATACCATGTCCAAGAATTTTATAAGATGCACAATAATAATATTAATATTAATATTAATAATAATAATAATAATAATAATAATAATAATAATAATAATAATAATAATAATAATAATAATAATATTAATATTAATATTAATATTAATATTAATATTAATATTATTATTAATATTAATATTAATAATAATAATAATAATAATAATAATAATAATAATGTTTAATTTATAGACCACTTCCTCTCCCCGAAGGGACTCGGAGCGGTGCACAGGGGAATTTAAAATATACAGACATAAATATACATAAAATATAAATAAAATCGAGATTAAACAATTTATCCCTGCGCTAAAAACCCAGACTACTAAAAAAGCTGAACCCCTTATAAAACCCGATTAAACAATAAACACATGACAATTTTAAACAGATGACCCGATTAAACAATAAACAGATGCATCAACAAATTGCAGCTTCCTGCAATAACACCAGCACAACTACAAAAAACTGATCTACTCGGAACATTGTATATTTTAAGAAGGTACTTGGTTGATAGCTAGGACGCTGACAGCAACCGTATCAACCATTAGCCACCAGTCAATGGTATTTGTGATGCATTTTTGAATGTTCAGTTGACTGAGTTTCATGTTTAATTAATAAAGTATAAAATAATAATATTTCTGTTCATTAGTGAGTGACTCAAAAGCTTTCCTGATTAGCTTTCTCAAGCAGTTTTTCTTGGAACAACATTTGAAACTGTTGAAATATAAGTACCTGAGTTTATTACCAACTTTCAAATAGTACCGTTATTTCTTGATAACAAAAAGTGCTTAAAAAGCGGGGGGGAAATACGACAAAGAAAAAATGGTGATAAATTTATTTTTATCGAATTTGTATATATGATTTCCACAGTAAACATACTTCTATCTATACTTATCTAATATGAATATTATTCAAAAATATGTATGTTAATAATAATAATAATAATTTATTTTTATATACCGCGTCCTCTCCCCAAGGGGACTCGGAGCGGTGTACAGGGAAAAATTAAAACACATAAAAATATACAAAAATAGATACAATAAATAAAAACAAATTAAATTTAATTGTCCCTGCACTAAAATCCCCATATTAAAACTAATATTCCCTAAACTCTAAAAAGGTAGAGACTAACCTAGGCCGGCCAAGCAGAAAAAGTATGTTTTTAATTTCTGACGGAATGAGCGGAGGTCCGTGGTTGTTCTAATGTCGGGGGGAAGGTCGTTCCAGAGGGCTGGGCCCGCCACAGAGAAGGCCCTTCCCCTGGGCGTCGCCCGCTGACAAAGTCTAGTGGACGGCACCTGGAGAAGTCCCTCTCTGTGGGAGCAAATCGGCCGGGAGGATGTATGGGGCAGGATCCGATCCCGCAGATAGCTAGGTCCCGAGCCATGGAGCGCTTTAAAGATGAGAACTAACACCTTGAAGCGCACCCGAAAGACGACAGGCAGCCAGTGCAGCTCGCGCAAGAGAGGTGTTATATGGGTGTACCTTGCGGTCCCCATTTTTGCTCGCGCGGCTGCATTCTGGACCAGCCGAAGTCTTCGGGTGCACCTCAAGGGGAGCCCCATGTAGAGAGAGTTACAATAGTCCAGTCGGGATGTCATATGTTAAACAATACACTGCACTGGCCCTCTAAAAATCTTAGTGATACCTAAGTTTTTCTTAAGTATCCATTATATATTGTGTAAACTATACACTACATTTTATCAATCATTCCATACACATGCAATGTTTGCCTGCTGACTCCCTCCTTATCGCTTTACAGTATAAGATGACTGATCAAGCTACACCTGGAAAGTAACCTCTCACCTTGGGATAGTTAAAGTGAATAAAGCACAGGCTGAAGTAAAAATCTTAATTTTGTCCTAAACTGCGGAAATGATCTCAGCTGAGAAAACAACGGGAGAACTCACCTATGCTGTTAAACTCAGTTATGGCCCAATATTACAAATCAAATGAGTTTATTACAGCTCTACGGCCAGATACAATAAAATATCTAACAGGAGAACTGTTATATATCCACCCAAACAGGGTGGATAAAAATCGATGGTTTTTAAAAAAAACAAACAAAATAGGTTTTTTAAAATTTAAATCATTTTTTAAAATCGAATTTATTTTAATAAAATGCTTTTGGAATAAAAATCTATCAGAAGATAATTTTCTATTTAAGATACATTAATAATTTAGTTTATTCAGCATGAAATGGAGCTTAGTTATATAGCATGAAGCTGTATATTCTGCATTATTTACATTTTTGGTAAACTCATCCAATGAATCCAAGCGCTGCAAGCTGAGATAACACACAGTGCATTGATGCATTCACACAACTTCACAGTAAATGTGAGATAAATCATAAAACAAAGTTCAGGAATATTCCTTTTTAAAAAAAATTCGTATTTATACCCCGCCCTTCTCCAAAAAGGATCCAGGGCGGCGCACAGGAAATTAAAACATACAAATATAGACAAAATATGAAATTAAAAAAAACTATTAAATTTCCCCTGTGCTAAAATCAATTTAAAATCCCCAAATTTAAAACTATCTAATAATAGTCCCAACGGAGGTTACGCTAGGCCGGCTTGATGGAAAAGCTATGTCTTTAGACATTGGCGGAAGAGGCGGAGGTCAGAGATAGTTCGTAATTCCGGGGGTAGGTCGTTCCAAAGGGTAGGGGCCCGCCACAGAGAAGGCCCTTCCCCTGGGTGTCGCCAACGGCACCCTGAGAAGGGGAGCGGATCGGACGAAGGGATGTATCCCATCCTTTATCCCATTGTTTTGCAAATCTATATACACTACAAAGTGAATGATTGTTTGAAGAGAACTGCACCTGTACCGCCAGGCTCTAAGTGTGAGGAGGAAGGGCAAGCAGTAAAAATGAAAGCGAAACTTTCTAAGCAGCTTATAAATATAATATTAAAGAGCACCTGCCATTTCAGATCCATCATGGCAGCACCTGTGAGCAAGCATCCACTCACCTGCTGCCCGCCACGTCCCTCAACTTGTGTTACTGCTGCATCACCAGCTGTCCCATTAAAGTGAATGGGATTGTCGGTGAATCAACAGCGAGCCAGAGATGACAGTTGATTTAAATCAAGCCTTTTTACTTGGGATTTAAAACAACTTGATTTAAATCAAATCCATCCTGCACAAAAAACAGAAAACTTTGTTATCATAAGATCAGGTTCTGATAATGCTAGAACTGCCCTCAAAGAACACATTATATATATATATATATAGAAAATCCAAACAAATGTAAGCAAGATGTCGCACCCCAATATTTATCATATTCTTCCAAATTCTCCAGCCTCCTATTTGTCATTAATTACAATTCTGAAATTAATTACAATTCTTGTAGAAACTAGCTGCACTCATTGCCCTCAGCAGACCATTTTGGATATTTTAAAGCAGGGATGTCCAAACTTGGGAACTTTTAAGACTTGTGGACTTCAACATAGCTGGCTGGGGAATTCTGGGAGTTGAAGTCCACAAGTCTTAAAGTTCCCAAGTTTGGACATCCCTGTTTTAAAGGGAGTCCTATCTATCTTTGGTTACATCCCTGTTGTGATGGCTCAATAGAAACTACGGCAAGCCACATGCTACTGTGCTGTTACTTGTTTAAGGACTCTAAAGAGAAAACTTCTGCATAGGGAATGTAATTTCTACTTAATGTTACATCTTTCAGACAACTCAAAATTATCTTCCCTAAGTGTCCCTTTTTGGGGCTACCATCTCTACAATATGCCACACCATTCATTAAGCTTGGAATTTCATATACTTATATATTGTTATTATTTTATTTTATTATATCTCTTCTTAATTCATTTTAGATCCTATTATGCATATGAATATGTTGTGTGGCAACTGCCTAGTAAATAAAAATAAATAAATAAATGCCAATATATCAACATTCCAGGACCGAGAAGCAAGGAACCATAGGTGTGCATCTGTTCAGTCTGAATCCCATTCATTTGCCATTTGTGAATTTGATGGTACTATTGGGCAAATACTAAAACATTGATTTTCTGATATTAATTGGTAGCTTTTGTAAAGGATAAAACTTACGCCCTGGGAATGAGCTATTCTGATTCCCAGCTATGAAGTAGATCAGGGGTGGGCAAACTTTGCAACTTTAAGTCTGAAGGACTTCAGCTTCCAGACTTCTCCAGCCAGCTTTCCTTCAGACTTAAAGTTGCAAAGTTTGCCCACCCCTGAAGTAGATATACGTACCACATTGGCCTACAGTAATGCTTGAATTGCAGTCAGCTAAAATAGGTGGGCAAAGGGCTGAACGAGCGAGTGCTTGGATTGTTGGATTTAAATACATATTAAAAAGTAAAGAAGCCAATATCCAACCTTATCTATCTATATAAATAAAAATGTAACAAGAGTTTATTCAAAACCGCTAATCTCCGAAAGTCCTGCACCGATCGCTTCCAAATTTTCACACAGCGTTCCTTTCAAATACGGCACCAATGATATATATAGATTGCGTAGATGTCACACCTGTGCCAAGTTCACACAATGGAAATGTAAAAAATTGGGGAAAAAAGGTAGGTAGATGGATACAGAGAGAGCAGTAATCCGTAGGTATTATGTCATCCTTTATGACATAGAATACTCTGTCCATAGGTAGGTAGGTAGGTGGGTAGGTAGGTAGAGGGATAGAGAGGGAGAGGGAGAAATACAAGTAGGTAGGTAGGTAGAGGAAGAGAGGAAGTAGGTAGGTAGGTTGGGGATTATACGGTGGTTGTGTGTACGTGTTTATGTGTGCAGGTATAGATCTACACACAGATTGGTTGGCCATTTAACCAGACTAGTGCCTCTATAAATTGGGACTACTTTAGATAAACGTCCTCAATTTTCAGTAAGGTATTTGAGTAAACGCAGCCTAAAGCACACACACTGCTAGAGAAAAGTTCCCTGGGGATGAAAGCTCAGAACACTAAACCTCTGGTGCCATTGTCAACCCAGATTGGATCCTACATCATTATCCTGGGACAAGTGCATTTGCTGCATAAACAGAGGCTGCATAAACAGAGGGACAGAATCAAGATAACATGAAGTGTTAATACCACTTTATAAGGCCTTGGGAAGGCCACACTTGGAATACTGCATTCAGTTTTGGTCGCTATGATGTAGAAAAGATGTGGATACTCTAGAAAGAGTGCAGAGAAGAGCAACAAAGAGGATTAGGGGACTGGAGACTAAAACATATGAAGAACGGTTGCAGGAACTGGGTATGTCTAGTTTAATGAAAAGAAGGACCAGGGGAGACAGGATAGCAGCCTTCCAATAGCTCAGGGGTTGCCACAAAGAAGAGGGAGTCAAGCTATTCTCCAAAGCACCTGAGGGCAGAACAAGAAGCAATGGGTGGAAACTAATCAAGGAGAGAAGCAACTTAGAACTGAGGAGAAATCTCCTGACAATGAGAACAATTAATCAGTGGAACAGAAGTTGCCTCCAGAAATTGTGAATGCCCCAAAAACTAGAAGTCTTCAAGAAGACGTTGGATAGCCATTTGTCTGAAGTGGTATAGGGCTTCCTGCCTAGGCAGGGAGTTGGACTAGAAGATCTCCAAGGTCCCTTCCAACTCAGCTATTGTATTGTATTGTATGCTTTCTTTTGTGAGTTCACTTAGTGACCACTCGAAGGTGGCACTGAAAAAAATGACTTATAATTTTTCACACTTATGACCATTGTAGCTTCCCCTTGGTCACATGATCAAAATTCAGATGCTTGGCAACTGATTCATATTTATGACAGTTGCAGTGTCCTGGCTGGGGTCATGCCTTTTGTGACCTTCTGACAAGCAAAGTTAATAGGGAAGCCAGATCCATTTAACAACCATTTCACTTACTGCAGGGGTCTCCAACCTTTGCAACTTTAAGTCTGAAGGACTTCAGGTCCCAGAATTCTCCAGCCAGCAAAGCAAGAAAAGTCGTAAAATGGGGCAACATTCACTTAATAAATGAATCACTTAGCAACAGAAACGTTGAGCTCAACTGTGGTCGTAAGTTGAAGACTACCTGTACAGTAAATAAACACTGAACAACCTTGCTGGTGAATGGAAAGAATCTTATTCTGGAAATGATATCCTTTTCCCCCTAAATATCTGCACTTCACATTTTATACCACAAGATGGTACTGAAGTCATAAAAAAAACAATTCTTTTTCCTAGCCAACCTTATAGAATTCATTCAGACCCAGGTATAATGAGGGGGGGGGGGGGTGTATCTTCTCCCATTCATTTTTAAGTGCATTATCAGGTCCGTATGAAAACTATAAAGAGTAGAACATTTTCTCTTTCTTTTCCCTTTTTCAAATCATGACAGAGAAAGAAAGAGGAGAGGAGAGGAGAGAAGCTTCTGAGATTTATAAAATATGGGAACTGAGTTAAAAGAAGTGGGTAGTTACACATTAGAGGAAGACATTATTCTCAACCATACAGATTAAAAAGTCAGAAAAATTAGGAAGTAAATTCACATGTCATTCTTCAAAAATGTGAATACATGGGGGAGGGCTCTTATGTCTTCATTTAAAAAATATTCAAGCAAGGGAAACTTCCACCAAAGCTGTGACTCTTACAAGATAGTTGAAAGTCACTGTTTTGATTAATGGATTCAACCTTCTGTTCTCTAACAGAAGGGGTCTCCATTGGGGTCTCCAATGCTGATTGGAGAAGTCTGGGAGCTGAAGTCCTTCAGACTTAAAGTTGCAAAGGTTGGAGACCCCTGCTCTAACCTTTATGTAGAAATGCAATTGGGAAACACTGTTATATATCATTATTCCTACATATAAAATAGAAATACCTGACTTAGCCATCACTTTTTGGAAGAAAAGAAGAATGTCAAATTAAAAAAAAATGCTTCCAAGCATCCATATTGTAAATGACTTTCTGGCATCGTTCTGAGCTTCAGAAGTTACACTTATTTTTATTTTCTTATTTTATTTTATTCAATTTATATCCCGCCCTTCTCCAAAAGGACCCAGGGCGGTGCACAAGAATTTAAAACAACATACAAAAATAATACAAAACATATAAATTAAAAAAACTATTAAATAGCAAAAACCTGCGCTAAAACCAATTAAAACCCCCCATTTAAAAATTATCTAAGATTAGTCACAGCGGAGGCTATGTTAGGCCGGCTTGATGAAATAAGTGTGATTTTAAACACTGGCGGAAGAGGCGGAGGTTGGTGATGGTGCGGCGTTCAGGGGGTAGGTCGTTCCACAGGGTAGGGCCCGCCACAGAGAAGGCCCTTCCCCTGGGTGTCGCCAGCCGGCATTGTCCGGCCGATGGCACCCGGAGAAGGCCCTCTCTGTGGGAGCGTATCGGTCTAAGGCAGGGGTCTGCAAAGTCGGCTCTTTTAAGACTGGTGGACTTCAACTCCCAGAGTTCCCCAGCCAGCTATGCTGGCTGGGGAACTCTGGGAGTTGAAGTCCACCAGTCTTAAAAGAGCCAACTTTGCAGACCCCTGGTCTAAGGGATGTATGGGGCAGAAGACGGTCTTGCATATAACTAGGTCCCGAGCCATGGAGCGCTTTAAAGATGGTCGTCAAGACCTTGAAGCGCACCCGAAAGACCACAGGAAGCCAGTGCAGCTCACGCAGGATCGGTGTTATGTGGGAGCATCTAGGGGCTCCCGTAATCACCCGCGCGGCTGCATTCTGCACTAACTGTAGCTTTCGAGTGCACCTCAAGGGAAGCCCCATGTAGAGAGCATTTCACTTGTTCTAGTTATAATTCCTTCAAATCAGAGGCTAATTCATAAAGCACATCAGGATTAACAAGTTAAAAAGTATCTTGTCTAAACTTAAGAAAGAGAAGGTTCCTCAGACTATAATTAGTCCTTGACTTACAACCATACACCAAGTTATAATGATACTGGAAAAAAGTGACTTATAACCATTCTGAACAGTTACAATTGTTACCACATCTCTACGGTCATGTGATCAAAATTTAGATGCTTGGCAGTTGACATGTATTTATGTCAGTTGCAATGTTACAGCGTCATGTGATCACTTTTTGTGACCTTTTGACAGATTCACTTAGCAAGCGTTACTAACTGCAGTGATTTGCTTAGTAACTTTGGCAAGAAAGGCCATAAAAGGGGGCAAACTTTACTTAACTGTCTTGCTTAGCGACATAAATTTTGGGGCTCAAATTTTGCAGTCATAAATCAAGGACTACTTGTAAAGTATTGTTCAATATTACAAGAACAAGCCATAGCAGTTTCATACCCCTATGTTCCCATTTCTTCCTGGTATTAGAGCTACAAAGGAGAATCTGGAGTTTCTAGGACTCTTCCCAAAGGTGTTTTTTTAAAGGCAACTGAACCTTGTTCTTCCTTGAAGACATTTTACTTCTCATCCAAGAAGCTTCTTCAAGGGAAAACAAAGTCCTGCTGCCTTTTGAAAAAGCACCTTAGGGACAACCATGACCTAAATCAGGGGTCCCCAACCTTTGCAACTTTAAGTCTGAAGGACTTCAGCTCCCAGACTTCTCCAGCCAGCTTTGCTGGCTGGAGAAGTCTGGGAGCTGAAGTCCTTCAGACTTAAATTTGCAAAGGTTGGGGACCCCTGACCTAAATGACATTTCTATGGTTCATTCTGCTGTATGAATCTGTCTAACAGTGGTTTATCTTTTCAAACGATAGCTAAAATCAGAGTTAGATACAATTCAATTTGTGATAGTGGAGTTATATAAAACTGTAAACACAGTTTCTTTATTACCTCGCAACTATGCCTTAATAGCTGGAATAGATTTAGCCACAGGGTGATTACAGAGTAATCAGGATTTAATTGTAGATCTCGGTGTAATAAGCACTATATTAATTTCCCATTTTTTAAATAATTGCATCATAATATTGACTTTTCCACCAAACCTCTGCTGGCTGATAAGGGGAAAAGGCTTAGGATAACAAGACTTTTTTTTTTAATGAAAGGCTTGTAATATGAGTCCTAGCACTGTGAACAAATTCCTAGCCTAATTCAGACACTCTGCCCTTTTATTAATACACCTTTTGCATCTTCTTCTGATTTGTCAATCTTAGGGTACTTAGTCCCTAAAACATAAACATTTGCTGTTTTCCGTGGCCTTATTTAAGATTGTTAATGTTGCTCATCCATACTTGCTACCAAAGGGGGGAAAATGGTTAGCAGTCAGATATTTATTTAATCAAACAAACATACAGCGTGGTAGTTTTATGAAAGCTTGCCTTTTAAAATTCTGCTCTTCTCTTAATTATTTTAAACATACTTACTTGACAGGCAAATTGTTCCTGATTGAAACAGGAGTATATTAATTGGAATAAACTGAGGTTAACAAGAACATCTTTCATTCCGCACTATTTGAATGTGTTTCTGATTTCTCTTCTATTGAGCGCAGAGACGGAATTTTTAGCACTCTTTAATTTCTAAGTGAAAACAAGGCTCAATGTTTAAGGTAAATTGCTGATAATGATACAAAGGATGATATTTGAGTATGCTTCAATAATAGTTTCAAGTAGTCTTTGCACATGAGTAACAACTTTCAGAGCACCATACCCAAAGCTTTTCTCAGTATAATTAGTAGATACAGATTCTGCTCACTTGCTAATATAATCCTTTTGCTATCTCCACTTCATTATTTGAGGTTTCACTCGTTTATCTCACAAATAGGTGACATTGTTAAGCTCCAAATCACTCTATAGAGAATGCTATTTCTTCTGTTCTCCATCTAAGCTTGGTGCACTTAAAGGAAAGAAAAACTCATGTGCAATTGCTGTTTGTCGACTTCAGCATTTAATACAATAATTCCTCAGCATTTAGTAGACAAATTTGGCCTTTTAGGCTTTAATACTACTTTGTGAAGCTGGATTCTTGATTTTCTTATTGATAGACCACAGTATGTGCAAGTTGGGAGTAATATTTCTAACAGCATTCTCTTGAGCACAGGTTCTCCTCAGGGCTGTTTCCTAAGTCTCCTGTTAATCACCCTGTTGACCCATGACTCTTGTGTTAGGTTTTCCAGCAACCATTTTGTGAAGTATGTGGATCATACGATAGTAGTGGGCCTTATTGAAGATGACAATGAGGGTGCTTACCAAAAGGAAGTAGAGGGTTTGCTGAACTGGTGTAACAAAAACAGCCCAGAGAAAGTTTAAAAAGTAATTTCTGGTGGACCTGTCCTCCATTAGTTAATCCAATCTCTTTTTAAAGCCTTCTAAAGTCTTCCAAATTCTTGTCCATCAATATATTTTGTATTAATTTTTCCAGGTTAATTATATCCTGCATGAAGAAGTGCTCCTGGGGGTGTTTTATTTGCTTCTGTTTGCAGGTTCGCTCTTTGGGTTGCCTTTTCTTTTTACTAGATTTTTTCTGGAGTCTAGTGGTCCACTTCAGGAAACTCAATTCTGCAGCAATTCTTCTCACTCTCAAGGAGCTTACAATCAACAAGTCTCTCCCTCCCTCCCTCTCTCTAACTCTCTCTCTTTCTTGTCTCTGTCTTTCCCTCCCCCCTCTTTCTCTCTATATCTCTGTCTCTCTTTCTCTCTCTGTCTCTTGTCTCTCTCTTATTCCCTCCCCTATGTCTCTCTCCTGGAGGCAGTGGAGGTCAAAAGCAGGGCACACAGATGCCCCAGGAAGCCTCCGACACCCTATTTTTGGCTTGCAGAGTGCTACTGGAGGTGGGAGAGGCCGAAATGGGCCTATTTTTGGCTTCCCAGAATGTCCCCGGGCCATGTTTTTCATCTCCCTCGCATCTAGAAGCCCTCTGCAGGCCAAAAATGAGCTAAAGTAGGCCCATTTTTGGCCTCCGGGGCAGCCGTCCACCCCATTTTTGGCCTCCCTCCCCCTGCCTCCAGTAGCACTCTGCAGGTGAAAAATGTTGGCCTTACCTTTCAGTTCCAGCCCAAGAGGTTCGGGAAGGTAAGTCCTGTGTTCAGCCGGTGGGCGGGCAATATGGGTGGGGCAGCCTCATGATCCTGCATGTGCCAGATTAATGCCTTTGGCAGGTCGCATGTGGCCTGCGGGCCGTAGTTTAAGGCCCCCTGCCTTCAAACTATAATTGCCAATATCGAGAAATCATATAGTAATAAATGGTGGAAGTGCCATGAGATGGAACAATTTGTCACATGTGACAAACATGTAATAAACTTTCAAAAGTACTTGAAAGAAATACACAGTACTATTCAGAAAATTTTAGAATGTTTTTTTTTTATAGCTGAAATGAAACCATTCTTTTTACTATAATTTTTTTTTTAATCGCCATGTGATACATGTTTACGGCAGCAATAATACATTTAGTACAACTCTGGGAAAGAGGTAAGTTACAAACGGATCACACTGGGAACTTGTGGGGGGATGGTTCACGCAAGTAGTGGACAAACACGTACAGCTCCATTCACACAAGCAGCTGGCATGCATGCCTGCCACTTGCACAAATGGAGCTGCATGAGCCTGCACATGCTTGCCACTTCTGCAGCCCACTTCCAAACAGGCTATGGCCCAGTAGTGGGTCACCGGAGGTAGGGGACCCCTGCACTACAGAGAAGTAACCTTGAAGTTCGATAAAGGGGAAATTAGAAACTAATTTGTTTCTATGTTTCCATAATGTTTTGTTTTTTTCCCTTTTTGTATTTTTAAATAATTCTTATTTACATTATTAAAACTATATAATATACTGACATACAACTTCAGGATTGTTCTGTAATGAAATATACACTGAGAATTAACTGTACAATCTTGGTAATTTTTGTCCACTTATAAATATAATTTTTTTGTACCATTCTCTTTTTTTCATTTTCCTTTAAACGTATTCGTAGGAGTAATTCTTGCTTAATGACTAAAATTGGTACTGGCAATTCAATCACTAAATGAACGTTAAATGAAACAATATGTGACAACAAAGGACTTACAATTTCACTTCCACTATAGTCATTAAGTGAATCATCCACAGTTGTTAAGTGAAATATCATAAGACCATGATTTTACTGCGAGCTTCTCTATTGACACTACTTTTCAGAAGCAGCTGAGAAATTTTTCATTTATTTATTTTTATTTTATTGAATTTATACCCCGCCCTTCTCCAAACGGACCCAGAAATATACAAATGGTGATCATGTGACTATGGGACAGTGAACTGGCTGCAAAGCGCCTGAATGCTGATCACATGACCACAGGAACATTGCAACAGCCACATGTGTGAGGACCAGTTGTAACTTTTTCAGTGATATTGTAACTGAGCAGTTACTAAACAGGCCAGTAAGGTTTGCCTGTATAATAATTATTTTACAAAACAGAGACAAGAGTCGGTCACACACCCCTTTCAAACATCTGAATGAATAGATTCCCTTATTTGGCTCTATTTGGGGCTTTTTTAATCAACTGCAACTATATATATATATATATCCCATATACTGGGATTTGAAAAAAAATATTATATATATGTATAATTATATATATGTTAGTTTTATGAGCTGTTGATTTTGTGAAACAATTACAAACACACACACACACACACATATATATATATATATATTTATATATAAAATTATATATATATAAAAATTTTAAAAATCCCAGTATATGGGATATATATATATTTGTGCCCCGGTTCAAATCCCAGTATATGGTTGTGCCCCGGTTCAAATCCCAGTAAGGGTATGGCTAGCTGATGAGAGCTAAAAAGCTCGAAATAGATCTATCCTAGTCTCCCTGATTTATTTATTGATCAGCTCAAAAACCTAACACACACACATACACCCCCCCCCCAAATATTTGGTAAACCATTTAGCTTTCCAACTATTTTCCATTTAATTTGCTACTGAAATGGGAGACAAAGGTAGACCTAGTTTCTCCCACCTGCTTTTCTAAACAGAGATTCTATTGTTCTCCACCTGTCTGCAAAACACCTGGTTTAAATGTCAATGGAGAATACCTGAAAGATTCGGTTAGCCAGTTTAGAGAAATATGGACTCTCCATCTTTCACCCTATCCATATCAAGCCATAGCAACATCTCTCCCCACTTAATAACTACCTATAAGTATAATTACAAAACAGCTACAATCTAAACTTCTCATAAAAATATTTAAACCACTATTTTATTCTTAATAATTGGTTAAAGCTAAATTGGAAACTAAAAGTCTACATTGTAATGGATTCAACATTTGTAATTTCTCACCATGTTTGTCTCATTGCTTTAAACTTATTCGCCTTAGAAGGTGTCAGGCACAGAAGACCAAGATCACATGGGAAGTTCCAATTAAACTGATTTACTATTAATAATGCCTATGCACAAGAATCTACTCAATTGTCTTGGTGTTAGATAAGGGTCAATAGAATTTAAGAGGGGTTGGACTTTAGGCTGATTCCACTTTTGGCTCCTCATCCATGTTTTTCCACTCTTCTCCTATAACGGCTCTAAATTAACTTCCTTGGTGAAAGTTAAATTGTATAAGGTAGTCATCACGACTACAACTGAGCCCCAAATTTTTGTTGCTAAGTTGTTAAGTAAGTTTTGCTCCATTTCATGACCTTTCTTGCCACAGTTGTTAAATGAATTACTGCAGTTGTTCAGTTAGTAACACAATTGTTAAGTCAATCTAACTTCCCCAATTAATTTGCTGGTCAAACAGCCACAAAACATGATCACATGACTCTAGGATAAGGTGATCAGACGTCCTGCTTTTGGCGGGACAGTCCCGCATATTAATAATTAGTTCCGCGTCCCGTGTCCGTTTAAAAATGTCCCGATTTTTTGAATATTCCAAATCTTCCTCCTTCTCCTCTTCCTCCTCCCCACCCGCCACTCCTCTCCTCCTCCTCCACTCCTCCTCCTGCGGTCCGACTTGCCTGCCTCAGCGGAAGATCCAAGTCATGAGGCGGGAGCAGGAAGTCGGGATGTAGCCGCCCAGCTAAGCAGCAGGGGGTGAGGCAGGCGATGGTGGCCGCCGTGGCGGGTCGCTGAATCTGGAGCAGTCCGGCTGCTCCATGGTCAAGGAGGCAGCCGTAGCCTCCCCAGCCAGCATGCTGGCCACTCGTCTGCTTCCGAGGGTCTGAAGGGGCTCCGCGCGGGGAGGAAGGGAACTGGCTGCTGGAGCCGGCGGGCGGGGCGGGTGGGCAGGGCGCTGCTGCGGTGCCCAGCAACACTCGCTACCCGCCTGCCCCGCTGGCTCACCCACTGGCAGCCAGTTCCCTTCCTCCCCCCGCGGAGCCCGGTAGGTGAGCCAGTGGGGCAGGCAGGTAGCTAATGTTGCTGGGCGCCGTCGCAGCACCCTGCCTGCCCGCTGGCTCCGGCAGCCAGTTCCCTTCCTCCTGTCTCTCCGCCCATGTCATCAGTCTACGTGCTTCTATCCACAGGGCTCTTGAGTGAGTCCCGCCCTGCTTGTTGACATGGGCCTTCGTTGCTATATTGTCTGTGAGGAGTAACACATGGGCATTTACCAGGTCTTTCTGGAACTGACGCAGGGCCAGTCATGCCGTCTTTAGTTCAAGATAATTTATGTTGTGGCGCAAGTCTGCTGCCGACCAACGACCTTGTGCCATCCTCGGCCCCATCAGCGCGCCCCAACCATAGAGGCTCACATCCGTGGTGACCGTGACCCTCACCGGCTCCCAAATATGACACCCTTTGTTGAGGGCCTCCGACATCCACCAGCATAGGGAGAGATGAGCCTAAAGCGGTATCGGAACCGCCAATGGGGAGTTACTGAGCATCTGTCTCTGATATGGGATCAAGGCCCACTGCAAGCACTGGGAATGAAGGCGGGCCCAAGGAACGATCCCCACGCACGATATCATGGAGCCCAGCAAACGGGATAGTTCTACTATGGGGACCTCTCGCTTGGCCCGGATGGAGAGGATCAACTGCCGTAGTTTAGGCTTACGGTCCATTGACAGGGCCACCACCCCCTCCACGGAGTCAACAATAGCCCCTAGGTGCAGAATTCTGGTGGTTGGGATGAGCTGGCTCTTGGGGAAATTTACAGAAAACCCCAAACGTTGCAGTGTCCCAACTGTCACCCGGAGATCTGCAAGGGCCTGACTATGGGAGTGTGCCTGAAGCAGGATATCATCAAGATATAGCTGCAGCCTAACCGGTTGGGAGCGTAGGAAGGCCGCCACCGCCGCCAATACCTTCGTAAAGGTGCGAGGTGCCGACGCCACTCCAAAGGGGAGAGCCTTATACTGGAAATGACTCCCCTGGAAGGAAAACCGGAGATATTTCCGGTGGCCTATGTGAATCGGGATGTGTGAGTAGGCCTCTGTAAGGTCTATGGAAGCCATGAAGTCCCCTTTCCTGATACCCTGCAGAATCGATCTCAGGGACGCCATCTTAAAGCGTCTGTACACTATATAACTGTTCAGCTTCTTAAGGTCAAGAATCGGCCGCCACCCCCCAGAGGATTTTGGAACTATGAATAGGTTTGAATAAAACCCCCTGCTTTCCTCCCCCGCTGGAACGGGCTCAATAGCACTGATGTCCAACAAGTGCTGGATGGCTGATCACACCAATTTTAACTTACCTGGGTTCCGGGAGGCGGGGAATGATCTAAAAAAATTGGGTGGGGCGGAGTTAAATTCCAGATACAGGCCCTGGCGGACCGTGGCCAGTACGCACTCGTCTGACGTAATGTCACTCCACTGGTGGGCAAAATGTTGCAGGCGGCCGCCTATGGGGAGATCCGAATTAGTTAGGTCTGTCCCTACGAAATGGACGGCCGCCTCCCCCACAAAAGGGCCGTTTGGATTGGTATTGGCCCATATTCCTATCCTGGAAGGAGTGACGGAACTGGAATCTATCCCCCCTGGAACCGAAGTACCTCGACTGGTTGAAGTCCGAATCAGGGGGGCAAAAGGAGTGGCGTCTGCGATATGGACCCGGTCGGCTGTCCTGGCGTTTGGATGAGGACGGCATCACCTTCCTCTTCTCCTTGTTCTCGACCAGGATCGGATCTAGAGGTTCGCCAAACAGCTTACCCCCGGCATATGGCCTCGACGCCATATGAAACTTGGACTTGTTGTCCACCTGCCAGTTCTTTAGCCAGAGTAGTCTCCTGGACGCCACCGAAGCGGATAAGGCACTAGAGGCAAATTTTATCGCGTCCAAAGTTGCATCTGCCAAGAACTGATGTCGCTCAGCGCTCGCGTGTCGTCCGGCGGGATGCGGTCCTGGAGCTGCTGCAGTCAAAGTAGGGATGTCCTGTTGAAGAACGATGCGGCAGCCGCCGCCTTGATGGACCATGCTGAGGCCTGAAATCCTTTCCTGAGGATAAGTTCCGCCTTCTTATCCTCGGGCTTCAGTTTGTCTGCTGCATCACCGGCCACTACCGTTGCGGATGAAGACAAGGCCGCCACTGGTGTATCGACTTCAGGAACCTGTAAGGCTTGAGAAAATGACTGTTCCATATTATAAAGTCTCCTGTCATTCACCCCTGGGCTAGGGAAGGTACCAGGCTGGCCCCATTGGCCTTTGACCACCTCTAGGAAAAGTGGGGGATGGGGGTGGGATCTCCTCCTTGTTTAGGGAAGTCCTGACGAATATCTTCTGGCTTAAGTCTCTCCGCCCCGCCGCAGGAGGAGCGGCCGGGCCCCCTAATTTCGTAGTCGACTTAGCCTTACCCAGGAGTAGCTTAAACATGGCCAACTGGAACAGACCCACGAAGGCCTGGTCGTCCTCTTGCCCCACGTTCTCATCTTCCGACAAGACCAGCCCTTTGGCCGGTTCCTCACCTGTCTCCGAGGCTTCGCTGGCCGCGGAAGGCGACCCAGGAGACTCCCCTTCTTCCAACTGCGTGGGTTCATGCGGCTGGAGGCGGCCCCGGTAGCGGTCGCTGAGCGGGCCTGGGAGGGGGGCCATAGCCCCTGCCTTACTGTTCTGTGCCAGGTTCTCCATACCCGAGGTGATCCTGCGGGAAATAGCTGAGGAGATCAGCTTCTGGAGCTAGGAAGTAGGTCCTGCCAGTCGTCATAGTCATCCTCCGAGTCTTCTTCCTCCTCCCCCAGCTCCAACTGGGGCGCGATGCTCGGGTGAGGAACCAAATTATCTCATGAGGTCCCTTCCAGGGGGTTACCCATCACCCCCCAGATGGCAGTTGGTGACACTGAGGGGGATGGGGACACATCCATCCTGGAGTAGCCCCCCCCCCGAGAAGATGGCTCCCTGGCCTGGGGCAGACTATCTCTCTCCGAGAGTGACCCCGGGGCTCCAGACTCACATGCCTGTAGGAGTCGTTCCGTCTTCACCACTTGTTTCTCCAGCGCCCATTGGCGCCGCTGTTCATCTCGCAGCGTGGCCCTGGAGGTTCGCTGCGCTGCAGTGGGCCCCCCGGCTGGAGGCACCAGGGTTGCCCCAGTGGGGTTAGGCTCCAAGGTCGGAGATGTTGGGGCCTCGTCTCCACCAGATGCCATTGGTGCTAAGCCTAGGTCAGACCTGACATTATCATGATTAGAATACATCTATACCCATACAACTCTTTTTTTTGTGTGTGTGTGTATTTTATTTTATTTTATTTTATTTTATTTTATTATTTCATTTTATTCAATTTATTTGGCTGGTGCGCCCGACGCTTGGCCTGGTTACCCGGCAACCTGCTCCGCGTCGGCCACGTGGCAGACAAGATGGCGGCCAACACGTGGTGACGTCCCGGCTCTCCCATTGCCGGCCGCCCGAACAACATCCTGCGCTGCCTCTCACTTCGTCCGCGTCGCCTCTCTCTCTCTTACCGGCCCGATCACGGCGCTACCAGAGTGCGCAGTGGGGGGGGGGGCGTCAGCTCCCCCCGCTCTCCTAGCGCTGCGGCTGTGAAGGGAAACAAGCCAGAGGCCCGCCGCTCCAGTCCCAGGGCTCTCCCGGTGCGATCGGCGTGCCCGAAGCGTCCAATCGCCTCCCCACTCTTCTTTCGAGCCCGCTGGCCTACCTTGTCACCTGGAATTCCACGCCGTGGATGGCCGCCGCCGCCAGCTGGTAGGCACTCCGCAAAGGAGGCTGCGAGCCCGCAGTCTCCTTGGCTGTTAGCGGATGGTCTTCTCCAATTTCCTCTCTTGTTTATCTTCCTTTTTTTCTTTCCGTCTTATTCTTGATCTAAGGAGCAGGAAGCCTCTCAGCCACTTGGACCAGACTGAGAGGGAATGGGAGAAGGAGGAGCAGGAGCCCCCTTTAAAGACTTCCCTCTCAGTCTGGATCAATTGGCTGTGACAACCCGTTTGGTGACGCCTCCCGCTCCTTATCATTGAGAAGCAGGTGGTCGCGCACATAGCATTATGGGTATGGCATGCCCATGCACGACCTCCCTGCACTCCCTCCGCTTTTAGCACACAAGCCAATAAAGGTTAGCCATCACTGCAATAGAGCCTGTCCATTATAGCTACAAGTCATGATGATGGTTCAGTGAAGCAATCACATGATTGCACTGATGAACAACCCAAATCCTGCTCACCCTGATATGATCTTTAAGTGGAGTATGGTGTGCCTCCGGAAGGTGAGGCGGGGAGGCCTTGGGAGTCTAATGCAGGCCCAGGGTACACACATTCTGGACCTTCCAGAGGAGCAGAGTCATATGAGTAAATGTACACTACTTACAGATTAACGCTTAGATATCTGGGCATGTAATAATGTATATAGGAATGATCATGACACCAGTGACATTTTTGGATTGGAGCAATTTAGGTATATTTATATACAAACATACACATAGAGTGAAAAGCCGTAAGTCTCAGCAGCTGATAACACCTAACTGATCTAGAAAGCTAACAAGTGGTAGGGGAGGTTGGGTTGCTTTTGAGTCAACTCCTGGTGACTGCTTAGACAAGCCTAGGCATCTGACTGTAATTAATATTTTTGAGGGGGGAGGGAAGTATTACTGAACAAATTAATGTCTATCTTAAGCAAAAAAAAAACCAGAATTCATGCGCCCATCTAAGTCATCAGTAGATAAAATGAATTAGAAGGCAATATTTCTCCACATACTGTATATCCATAAAACGTGGACATATGGACATATGCCTCATGCCAATACAGTATATAAGAAAAGTGGGGGCCCTTGGTCCTGGTCATTCATTTGTTGACATAATGCTAGAGAAAATCATCTTTTCCTTGTGTCACTCAAAACAATGACTTGGTCTATCTGAAACTTCTGACTCCTGACAACATAAAAAAAATCTAGGCAAAGTTTTGTTGTTATTATTTTTGTAAACTACAACACAGGGTTGACTTTCTTCATTCTCCATTTCACCCCTATGCAGTCAGTCTTGTACAGAAATCTGTACACCTTCATTTAGCTTTGCTTCACTGGCAGCTTGGTTTAACAGTTTCTACCCTGCTGCTGTATTTTAAAATCCATCCAGTCAATACTAGACCAGAATTTTATACATTTAGATAAATTTGCCAACTGATTTGGTCCAAATGGCTTCCCAGTTCAGAAAGTGAAATGCAAATTAAGGTTAACTAGTTTTTAATTACAATTTTAACAGCTTTGTTTCTAGCAAGTGATGCGCAGAGAAATCAAATATGTGATTTAGTACACAAAAATGGAGCAAGAGGGCATTCTTGGCTTTGTCCGAAAACAAAGATAGTTACAATGTTTAATTTGGCACCCTATCATACAGTGAGTCAGATTTAGTACATCAATCAATTTCAAATCACTGGACAACAGGAAAAGAGAAATCTCAAAGGCGGTATAAGCACTCTATAATTTGTGCATGCTGAAATTCAAGACAACCATGGCCTGGCCCATTCAAGCAAGAAACATCACACATAATCCTCCTTCATCAAAGGAACCAATTTGCTGAAAAGCAGTAATTAAAGTAGGTGCTGTTCATAAGGCCAGGCTGGTTTCAATTACGGATGACAATAGCTTCTCTGTACTGAAAAAGAAAGTTGCTTCTTCCAATAAAAGGGAGTTCAATATAACTGCATAATTTTAATTATCCAGCAACTTGGACTTGGATTCTGTTCAAAAACTGCTTCTGTTGATGTGTGCACACTAAAAGATCAAGGCCCTAGACTTAAACATATAGCCTCATGCATAATGGTATTAAGGCAATAAACATATTAAATGCCTTACAAGCTATAATTGCCGTAATTGCAGCTTCTTTAAAATCAAGGTTACAGTTGCCATGGGCATATCCCCCTTAAAAGTACGGCAGAACAAGGACAAGCAGTGTATGTGGCCAAGACAATTAAAAATTATTTTAAATTTAAAATAACAGACAGTTAATATAATGGTTCCCACTTTTCCTTTTTAATGAAAATGATTACCTGTGTAGTTTCTGTGTCTTAAACAGTTCTGCTGCCATAACTAAGCAAATTACTCAGTCGTTAAGCAAAACACCTCAAGACTGCAATTTGTGATTTTAAAAGCAGCTTCTCTGTTGACTCTGTCAGAAGCTGTCAGTGAAGCACCAAATAACATTTGTGTGACCAAGGATACTGCAACAGTCGTAAATGCCCACCAGTCATGAAGCATGTTGGGCACTCATTAAGTGACGATTAGATGTATAGGAAGTGTGTACGTCACTTAGCAAACCTTCAAAGTTACATCCTACCTGAAAAGGGGGACATTTGGCACAAATCCAAAGGTCTGATGGCCACCCCCTGCAGCCACATGACTGCATTTCCAGCCAAACAGCCAGATTTAATGTCCCTTGGTCACGTGATCGTATTTTTTGATGGTTTTGCCAAAAACTGGCATTTACTTCCGGTTTTTGGCAAAAGTGCAATAGCAAACAATTGGTTTGCTTAACAATCACTATTCACTTAACAACCATGGGCCTTTTATGACTGCTCAATTCACAGCAAAAACACTGCAAAATTGGGTCATGTGACTGACCCATTTTACAATCATTACAACTTACAATTGTAATGGGGGTAAAGTCCATTATGATTGTAACACAAGGACTACCTTTATTACATGCATATGGCCAGCAACCATTTGCAAATACCATGGTATTTTTAAAAAGTGCATTTTTCAACCAATATGTGCATTTAAATAAATAAATAAATAAATAAATAAATAAATAAATAAATAAATAAATAAATAAATAAATAAATAAATAAATAAATAAATAAATAAATAAATAAATAATTTAATTTATAACCCGCTCTCTCTCCCCGAAGGGACTCGAGGCGGGGCACAGGGAAATTAAAAAATACATATAAAACCACAAACAATACAGTATTAAAAGCCCCTTAAAAACCCCTAAAAACAGTTAAATTATCCCAAGCCAGCCAAGCAAAAGAAATGTGTTTTTAATTTTTGACGGAAGGAGCGGAGGTCCGTAGTTGTTCTAATATCGGGGGGGAAGGTCGTTCCAGAGGGTGGGGCCCACCACAGAGAAGGCCCTTCCCCTGGGCGTCGCCCGCTGGCAGAGCCTAGTGGACGGCACCCGGAGAAGTCCCTTTCTGTGGGAGCGAATCAGCTGTAGGGATGTATGGGGCAGGATGCGATCCCGCAGATAACTAGGTCCCGTGCCATGGAACGCTTTAAAGATGATAACCAACACCTTGAAGCGCACCCGAAAGACGACAGGCAGCCAATTTAAGACCAAATTTCATTTGCATGACAATAAAGTATGCTCAGGTGAGAGTAATGCTGACATTATCTGTACATGAAGAGTTTATCTAAATCAACAGCAACTATGAATGTCTTTTAGTCACGTGCCCGCTAGTAATCATTTCACTTAATGGCCTGGTCACCGGTACAGAATTTGGTCACTAAACAAGGAATGGATATAGTTTGAGTGAACAATGGTAAGTGAAATTTAAGAGCAGGAAAACAAATTAAGTATGTGATTGAATAATCACTTTCTCATGATGCAGGACTGCTAACCAAAGGTTCATAGGGAAGGCACATTTCTTGCCAATATGATACCCTGATGTTATCTAACACCAAAGCAAATGTGCAAACTACCTTAGGGATCAAAAATGTATCCAGTCTGTTGATATGATAGAAAGTCCTGATCACTGACAGGATAACCTGAATGCAAAAGAAGAGGTGTGTTCCTAGCTTAACACAGACGCATCAGTAGCAGCTGCCTATCAGACTAAAAGGAGAAATACAAATTATTCCCTTGGCTAAATTGTGTTGCAGACATTCCTTGGCTTCAGAGCAGAAAAGATACTTAGCATTTGAGAGGGATATTTGCTCCAATTTACTGTATTAAAAATACCAGCATAGATGCTTTCCTCACTCGGGCACACAGGCGGGTGGAAATGAAGCCCTCTGAAGTTTTTCAAACCTATCTTATAACTTGACGGACCCATGTTTACTTTTTGCTTAGCTACAGTGTTGCTATTTTGTCAAAAGGGAGAAGTTTACTACAAGTAGTCTTCAATTTACAGCTGTGATTGAGTCGAGAATTACAATAGTAAGTCATGCCAGTTATTAAGCAGGTCCTCACATGACTGATTAGATTTTATATTTTTTTGCAGCGATCATAGGCGAACACAATGGTCATTCAGTAAACTCATTGTTTGCAACGGGTGTGTTTAGCCATTAATTGGAAGTTTTAATCGTGTGACCGCTGGATACTGCAAATTGCCATAAGTGTAGGCTGGTGCCAAGTGCTCAAAATGCAATCATGTGACCAGGGAGAGGCCACCATCTAAATTTCAAATCTGATCATAAGTGGGTGTTCCACTGTAACTTTCATCACTAAGTGACCAGTCATTAAGCAAGCACTACCAGTACAATCCTTGTTACATACCCTTATATATGTGTGTGTATGTGTTAGGTTTTTGGAGCTGATAAATAAATAAACAGGGAGACTAGGATAGATCTATTTCGAGCTATTTAGCTCTCATCAGCTAGCCATACCCTTACTGGGATTTGAACCAGGGAAGTATTACATGTGAGGCAGTTGTAATTGCCACCAGACCACTGGTTCTATCCTGATCAGCTGAGATGTATGTTTATGTATGTATGTATGTATGTATGTATGTATGTATGTAATAATTATTATGTAATAATAATAATAATTTATTTATAAACCGCCTCCTCTCCCCAAAGGGACTCGGAGCGGTGCACAGGGAAATTAAAAATACTAAATATAAAATACATAAATAGGTAAATAGATAAAATAAGAATTAAACAAAATTATCCCTGCGCTAAAATCCCCTATTAAAATTACGCTACAATCCCCTAAAACCCAACTAAAGACGGAAGACTAACCTAGGCCGGCCAAGCAGAAGAACAAAGTATATTTCCACAAAGTATATATTGATCATTTATTGGTCAGCTCAAAAACGTAACACACACACACACATACATACATATATTTGTAGATTTTCATGAAGTCATCAGAATGCCCTGTAAAAAGTAACTGTAGAACCAGTAACATCTTTATACAAGTTATGTTTCTATGTCCTGTTTATTGATTCTGCTGTAAAACAAACAAAAGTTGCATTATGAAAAGACCTGAAAGAAATCCAGCGACTGTTCTTGATTCTTTACACTATATTGGGATAGCAAGCTGTATCAAATGCTGGAACAATTGTCAGCGCTAATATTAAAAAGATAAGAGCCTTTTGCATACTTTTAAAAATGAACATTCTTTAAAGCATGTTGTGCTTGCTCTGTTATCATCCTAAAAAGAAGCATGCAAATTAAACTGCACAAACCTTTGGGGACCTTTTGTGAGATCTATACGTAAGCAACTTTTGAGAAACATGCTGTGGCTGCAAAATTCTTCTCCAGCTAAGAGTTCTTACTGGACATCACAGGTTTTCCACATAAAAATTCCCTTGAGTCTTTTTTGAAAATGCACTAAAAATTCAATGCTCTAAAAAAATACCCGACTTAACAAAATCTTTTAAAATGTTAATTTTATATCTAATATTTTCACAATTTTCTAAGTTGAATAGTTTTTTAATTTTCTAATTTGAATAGATGTTTGCCAATTCCAGATATTACTTAGCAAACTAGGTTTTGTGTGTGTGTACTATATATTAAATCAATCGATTACAGACTCAATGACAACAGGTATATCCAAATATTATTAATTTTTTATGAAGCCTTTTAGGCAATTTCAAGAGCACAGTGTAAAGAAGGGAGAGATTTCAACATTCAATGGTATTTAAAACCTAATAATTCAGATCCCTTAAAAACAGTTTGGAAAATCAATATTAACCACTTCTCTCCAATTACATCTGCCCATCCAATCAGATCTATTTGAAGAGGCATGGTTCCTACCTGTTAGGGAATTTACACCTCGCAAACTTGAAGATATGGGCTTTTTTTGCCATTTTTTGTTCCTTATGGCACTGTTTCTCAACCTTGGCAACTTTAAGTCCTGCGGACTTCAACTCCCAGAATTCCCCAGTCAACTATGCTGGCTGGGGGATTCTGGGAGTTGAAGTCCACAGGACTTAAAGTTGCCAAGGTTGAGAAACACTGCCTTATGGAACATATGGGATGTGTCAAACATCACAAACTACTCATTCCAGACAATCACCATTCAAAAAATCAACTGGCAAAATACACCAACTTCTCAACTCTTCAAGGCAGAATAGCCAGAAAACCAAAATCATGGGTACTAGTACTGTAATACCTTCATTATAAAGTTAGACTAACAGAATCTTGCAAATCTTAAAAAGTATTTACCTCCTCACCAGCTATTACTTTCCAAAGAACTATGGAGAGTCCCTTCTAAGATGCTTTCTTCACCCAATTCCTATGTTAAACTCAAGATTTCTCTTATAAGACCAGTGGTGAGATTCAAATGCTTTTACTACTTGGGTGTGGCTTGGTGGGCGTGTCAGTGGAAAGATACTGTAAAATCTCCATTTCCACCCCACTCCAGGGGAAGGATACTGTAAACATACATTGTCGTACCTGAACGTTGGACGTTAACTCTGGTACGTCCCACTCCTGAGCCGTCCTGCTGGATCCACGGAGAACATACGTTGTCTTACCTGAATGTTGTTTCTCATGGAACAGCAGAACGGCTCAGGAGTGGGTATTCCCATGGCCTGATTATAATAATAATAATAATAATAAATTTATTTTATATACCGCATCCTCTCCCCAAGGGGACTCGGAGCGGTGCACAGGGAAAAATTAAAATACTATAAAATATACATACAAAAATAAATACAATGAATAAAAACGAATTAAATTTGGTTGTCCCTGCACTAAAATCCCCACATTAAAACTAACATTCCCTAACGCCCTAAAGGTAGAGACTAACCTAGGCCGGCCAAGCAGAAAAAGTATGTTTTAAGTTTTTGACGGAAGGAGCGGAGGTCCGTAGTTGTTCTAATATCGGGGGGAAGGTCGTTCCAGAGGGCTGGGCCCGCCACAGAGAAGGCCCTTCCCCTGGGCGTCACCCGCTGAGAAGTCCCTCTCTGTGGGAGCGATTGGTCGAGAGACTGAGTCAATAATTCTAAAGCCATGCCTATGACTCTCTTTTTCCTTAGCCCAGTTTAACAAGGTCGTAGCTTCCAGGATCTGAAACCAATAAGGGAAGGCAAACAAGGGAGCCCTCTCCCCCTGCCCCAACTAGCTAACAGCCGTTCCAACTATTGGGAGGGAACTGAGCCATCCTGTTCCATGAGAAACAACTTTCAGGTAAGACAACATATGTTCTCCATGGATCCAGCAGGACAGCTCAGGAGTCGGACGTACCAGAGTTAATGTTCTAAGGAAGGGTCACTGATACTGTTGTGTCTATCTAGGGGAGTGTACGACTTGCTAGAGCACTCTGCAGACTCAAAGGCACCCAGCCGATAGTGCCGAATAAAAGGAGATGGTAAGGCCCAGGCCGCCACTCTGCTGATGTTCTCTATTGGTGCACTGGTGCTCCAGGCTGCAAAGGTAGCTGCACTTCTCGTGGAATATGCAGTGATTCCCTCTGGGACTGGGGGATGTTGTGCCTCGTAGGCACAACCACCTCCAGATCATCGCCAGGGACACTCTAGCTCCCATAGAGGAAGGCTGAAAAACGACGAGCCTCCGATCTATGGAACACGGCTGTCTTTTTCAGGTAGATTTGTAGGGCCCTACAGACATCCAACCTATGCCATTGACGCTCTCTCTCCCCCAATGGCCCGGGGCAGAAGTCCGAGAGGACCACCTCCTGGGATCTGTGGAAAAGAGAATTGACCTTTGGGAGAAAGGTTCCAATTGGGTCTAATCGGAGGACCACTCTGTTTTCGTGAAAGGTGCATAGGTCAGTACATGATGACAGCGCTCCGAGTTCCAAGATGTGCCTGGCAGAGGTGGCCATTACTAGGAAGGCCACTTTAAGTGTCTGGAACTGGAGTGAGATGGTCCTAATTGGTTCAAACGGTTCGCCCACTAGAGCTTGAAGAACCGTGGGGAGATCCCATGAAGGGAATCTGTGGACCACGGGGGCCCTCAGTTCAAAGCCCCTTTCAGAAACCGCTGGATGAACAGCTGGTGGGCAATAAGGATGGTGAATGACCATCTCCCAGAACTGTTGAAATTGCAGCCACTTGGCGCCTGAGGATGTTGTGTGCTAGGCCTCGCTCAAGATCATCCTGCAGGAACTCCTGATCACCCCTGGGAGGAGAGGGAAGACATAGAGAAGGCCTACCAGCCAGCGGCAACAGAGTGCATCTACATCCTCTGTGCAATGGGAATCGGAAGACGAATCACAGCAGCTTTGCGTTTGCGGGTATCACAAAGAGGTCAACTGCTGGCATCCCAAATTGGTGGCAAATCTGCTGGAATAGCTTGGGTTGCAACTGCCACTCCCCGTGGTCCACGGTAGCCTGCTTAGCCAGTCAGACTGTAAGTTTGCCATCCCTGAGATGTGCTCTGTCACAATCGATCCCAGGTGTCTCTCCACCCACTTGCCCAGTCTTAGAGCCTCGACTCATAGGGACTTTGAGTGAGTGCCCCCCCCCACTGCCAATTTGCATGGGCTTTCACTGCTATGTTGTCCGTAAGCAAGAGCACATGTTGGCCCTTGAACCGGGTCTTGAAGTGGAGGAGTGCTAGGCGGGCCACCTTGAGCTCTAACCAATTTATGTTGTGGAGGAGGTTGACCTCCATCCACCGTCCCTGCGTTAACTGGTTCTCTAGCACTGCCCCACAACCATAAAGGTTGGCATCTGTGGTTAGTGTTAGACGAAGCGGCTCCTAAATATCGGATCCCAGTTTTAGGGCTGGAGACAGCCACCATCACAGGGACAGAAGAACTTGCGGAGAAACACGCACCAATGTCGCCGATGTGCTGGTGCCCTGTCGCTGGAATAGAATCAGGGCCCATTGCAAGGTTCTGGAATGTAAGTGGGCCCAAGGCACGATGCCTATGCAGGAAATCATTTTTCCTAGGAAACTGAACAGTGTGAATACAGACACCGACCGGGTTCAACGTATGTGGCGTATCAGTTGGAAGAGGCTGTCCCATCGATCCGGTGACAGAAATACCTGTCCCTGCATAGTGTCAATGATTGCCCCCAAGTGCTGAAGTCTCATGATGGGGTGTAGGTGGCTTTTTTGAAAGTTTACCGAGAACCCCAGATATTGCAATGTCTGCACTGTCAGCTGCAGGTTGTGTCATGCTCTGGCCGCCATTGACGTTTCAACAAGGATGTCGTCCAGGTAGCACTGGATTCTCACTGGGACTGTCTGAAGATAGGCCGCCGCCACTGCCAACACCTTTCTGAAGGTCCAGGGTGCCAATGCTAAACCAAATGGGAGTGCTCTGTATTGATAATGTATACCTGTGTATGAAAATCTAAGAAATTTCCAGTGAGTTGGAAAAATCAAACTGTGCAGGTATGCTTTGATCAAGTCAATGGATGCTAGGTAGTCACCCTCCTTGATGCCTGCTAAAATCAATTTCAATGATGACATCTTGAATCTGCTGGGAATAGCAGAATTCTATCTCTTCCTAACATCTGTAGTTTTAACAAAAAATTAAGAAAATATTTAGTATATATACTGTATAAATTTATGATTATTTTATAGTACTAAGCAGCCACCTGCTTGTGTTTTATAATAATAATAATAATAATAATTTTTAATTTTATATCCCGCTCTCTCTCCCCAAAGGGACTCAAGGCGGGGCACAGGCACTTAAAAATACAATTAAAACCACAGACAAAATACAAAATTAAAAATGAATTAAATTAATCCTGCGCTAAAAACCCATAAACTAAAATTCCCCCTTTAAAACCCCTAACCTTAAAAGAGACTACCCAAGGCCGGCCAGGCGAAAAAGATGTGTCTTTAATTTTAAACGGAAGGAGCGGAGGTCCGTAGTTGTCCTAATGTCGGGGGGAAGGTCGTTCCAGAGGGTCGGGCCCGCCACAGAGAAGGCCCTTCCCCTGGGCGTCGCCCGCTGACAGAGTCTAGTGGACGGCACCCGGAGAAGTCCCTCTCTGTGGGAGCGAATCGGCAGTGAGGATATATGGGGCAGGATCCGATCCCGCAGATAGCTAGGTCCCGAGCCATGGAGCGCTTTGAAGATGATGACTAACACCTTGAAGCGCACCCGAAAGACGACAGGTAGCCAGTGCAGCTCGCGCAAGAGCGGTGTTACGTGGGTAAACCTAGAGGTTCCCATTATTGCTCGTGCGGCTGCGTTCTGGACCAACTGAAGCCTCCGGGTGCACCTCAAGGGGAGCCCCATGTAGAGAGAGTTACAATAGTCCAGTCGGGATGTCACGAGAGCATGAGTGACTGTGCGAAGGGCGTCCTGATCCAATAGGGGGCGCAACTGGCGTACCAGGCGAACCTGGTAAAACGCCCTCCTGGCCACGGCTGTCACTTGATCTTCCATGGACAGCCGGGTATCCAGGAGGACACCCAAGTTGCGCGCCCCATCCACAGGGGCAAGATGTTCGCCCCCTATGGCCAGAGATGGCATCAACTGGTTGAATCGGGCAGCCGGAAACCACAGCCACTCGGTCTTGGTCAGGTTGAGCCTGAGTCCGTTACTTCCCATCCAGATCCGCACGGCTTCCAGGCACTGGCACATCACCGCTACGGCATTGTTGGGGTGGTTTGGGGTAGATATATACAGCTGAGTATCATCAGCGTAGAGATGATACTCTACCCCAAAGCCACGGATGATCTCGCCCAGCGGCTTCATATATGTGTTGAACAGGAGAGGCGAGAGGACCGACCCCTGAGGCACCCCACATGTGAGGGGTCTCGAGGTCGACCTCTGCTCTCCCGTCAACACAAATTGCGATCGGCCAGAGAGGTAGGAGGAGAACCACCGTAAAACGGTGCCTCCCACCCCCAACCCCCCCAGCCGATGCAATAAGATACCATGGTCGATGGTATCGAAAGCCGTCGAGAGGTCTAATAGAACCAGGATGGAGGAACAACCCCCATCTCTGGCCCTCCAGAGATCATCCACCAACGCGACCAATGCCGTCTCGGTGCTATGCCCGGGCCGAAGGCCGGACTGGCGCGGGTCTAGATAATCAACTTCCTCCAGGTGACGGGGAAACTGTTGTGCCACCACACTCTCAACAACCTTCGCCAAAAAGGGAAGGTTGGAGACAGGACGATAGTTAGATAATAGAGCTGGATCCAAAGAGGGCTTCTTGAGGAGGGGTCTCACCATGGCCTCTTTTAGGGAGGCAGGCAAGGAACCCTCACTCAAGGATGCCAGTACAAGCCAGGAGGGACACGGGTCCAGTAAACATGTGGTGGCTCGCAGTCGCCCACGAAGCCTGTCCATATCATCGGAAGTAACGGAGTCAAACTCCTCCCAAACAAGATCCGCCTCGTGGCATTCCACTGGGCCATTAATGGGGGTTAGCTCGTTCTGTATCTGAGCGATTTTCTCCTGCAGATAAGACACAAATTCCTCTGCTCTGCCCTGTAAGGGGGCTTCCCGCACCCTCTGTTGAAGGAGGGAGCGGGTCACCCTAAACAGGGCGGCAGGGCGGTTATCTGCGGATGCTATGAGAGTGGCACAATGGTGGCGTTTGGCCACTCTCAGCGCCACAATGTAAGTCCGTAAATGGGCTCTTACCTGTGTCCGGTCAGATTCAGATCGGCTAGACCTCCATCTTCTCTCTAGGCGTCTCTTGTGGCGTTTCATCACCCTCAGCTCCTCGGTGAACCAAGGAGCCAGGGTGGCTCGACGCCGCAAGAGAGGCCGCAAGGGCGCGACCCGATCTAAGGCTCCCGTGGTCGCAGTATTCCATGCGGCCACGAGGTCCTCCATCGGGGCGCGGGTCAGGGGCACAGGAAGTGGCCCAAGCGCCGCCTGGAACCCATCAGGGTCCATCAAGCGCCTGGGGCGGAACCAGATTGGTGATTCAGGTTCCGCCTCCCCGCGGAGGGGAGTAGCGGTCGGAAAGTCGAGCCGGAGAAGTGAGTGGTCTGACCATGACAAGGGCGTGATGACTATATCCCCTATACCCAGATCACTCTTCCATTGGTCAGAGACAAAGATGAGATCCGGTGTATGTCCACCCTCGTGAGTGGGGCCTTGAATTAATTGGGTCAGGTCCATGGCCGTCATGGAAGCCATGAACTCCCGAGCTACCACGGATGATTCGCCCACCGATGGCAGATTAAAGTCCCCCATGACAATAAGTCTGGGGGTCTCCACTGCCACCGTAGCGATCACCTCCAGGAGCTCGGGCAGGGCTGCTGCTACATAGCGGGGAGCCAGGTATACAACCAGCAAGCCCAACTGCCTCCCTAGGCCCCATTTCACGTAGAGGGACTCACAACCGGTGGTCTGTGGCACAATGGTCTCTCTCGGCTCAAGACCTTCCTTTACTATGACCGCCACCCCACCACCCCTGCCTAGGGCCCGGGGCTGATGAAAAGCGCGGTAACCTGGTGGGCACATTTCAACGAGGGGAAGTCCCCCCTCGTGGCCCAACCAGGTCTCCGCAATTCCTGCCAGGTCCGGCTCCCCCTCTGACACAAGGTCATGGATGTTTTACTTCAACGTTTCTCCCATATCTGTAGGAACATTTCCTTATATTAAAGCACAGTTTTCTTTCTGTATGTAAAAGTATTTCCTACTTGCAAATAACTAATGGACAGTTGCAAATAGCACACTGACTCAATATAAACATTGTTCTCTTATTTCCTGTGTATCTAATCCAATTATCAAGATTCTCTCCAACTACAACCATCTTGTATCCATTTTGACAATCTGAATTCAAGCTACTTGTCTGTCAGCTGAAGACCAGTTGTGTCATTTTGAAAGCCCTGCTACATAATACAGAAAGAGAGAGAAAAGTTGCTGCCAGGAAAATCATATCATAGGTTTGGGAAAGAGCACCTTTATCCATAAAATTAGCTCACTCAATTTCAAATGCTGCTAAAGAAATAAGAGCAATGATTACCTAAGATGACTATTGTTGTTGAGTCATATTCTGATTTAATATGTTTGGGTTTAAAATGAGGTTGACTTCCAGTCATTACCACAGATATAACAAATTACTGAAAAATGAAACCTTCCTCAACATGTTACCATAATTAAGCCTGAAATTAGTCATAAGTCATTGTGGTCATTAAGCAAGAAGCTCACACAAGAACCATCTTGCTCAACAATCGCGAACTCAGCTCTCCCAGTTCCAGTTTGTGATGAGCCGGGGCACAGCACAGAGGTAACACAGGCAGTTTGCAGTTCAAACCACCCCTTAATTGCTCCAAATTTCCCCAAACACTCCCATGTTTCTGGCAAGTCCCAGAGCAAAGTGATCACTCACATACACACACAACCACACACCTAGCAGCCTCTGGCTGCAAATAGTACAGCCCAACGCTATGAGTACCAGGGCTGCAAAGCAAGAAATCTAGTAGGGCAAGTTGAGGAAGCAAAGGAACAAAGCAATTAATCCAGAAATCCAGAAAGAATGCAAGGAATCCAGGAAAGTGCAATTTGGAGAAAATGCAAGAATGATTGGCTGGGAAGTCTTTTGGAAATGCGATTTCCAAAGATTGTGTTTCTGAAAGAGCACCCAGCCCATCGTACAGAGCCACTTTTGGGCATCATTCATGACTTCCCAAAAGTGTGAGATTTTCAAAAATGCATAAATTAAAAAATCGAGCCCTTCTGAGAAAGCACCAAATGTTGGCTGCTCCCAGAATGGCATCTGGGATGGTGCAAAGTGGCTGTGCAGGAAGGTCACATGTTGCATTTTCAGAAGAGGTAAGCAAGATGTGACAGGGCAGGGAAGAGGCCCAAGGCCTCTGGGACCTAGAAGAGTGAGAAGATATATAGGCGGGTGGGACAGTACTGCATCCATGTGGTTAGTTTTAAAGGTGGGCAGACTGCAAAGTGCCCAAATTTTCATCAAATGATCATGGGGATGCTACAACTTCAAATTCAGGTCATATGTTCCATTGTTCAGAACCCTTGTAATTTTGAATGGTTACTGAACAAATGGTCATAAATTTAAGACTACCTATAGGAGTATTCTGTGCCACAAATTTACATTTTAATTCAATCTGAAATAATACACACACACACACTTCTATCCTGAATATATAAAGAGGCAAAAATAAAGAATATTATTTAGATATATTATGTCTAGTGGCTAATTTAATAACATTTTGATTCCATCAAGGCTACTCTGGGAGGATATCTATCTACCTGTGCTATCTCTGTCATTTCTTCTTTTGTTCCATCCTTCCAAAGTCAATTTAACTGCATTTCACCTGATCAATTGCAGATTTTCTTTCCTTTTTCTTATTTTTGAATGGAAATGCTTCTATTCCATGTATATATTTATGGAGATTTGTATCTATATTGCTATCATACATTCTGAGGGTGTAGATCTTTCAAAAGGGATGTAAAGGCAGGTCCACAGAAATATAGTCAAGGCGAGCCAATCTGACCTTGATTAACTCCGAGTATTCTGGCACTAGAGATTGGGAGAGAGGGAAGATGATATGCACATCTGGATATAAAATCAAAATCTTTAAAAAGTACCAAAACTATTTTGTAAGTAAAGGAACCAGCACAACAAAGCATAAGCAAACAAAAGATAATGTTATCAAAATTTCCTATCTTGGGATACTTTATAGCCAAATTAACACTCCTGCAATACATTGCAAGTAACTTAACCACAACCGTTAAGTTAATGTCTAGAATC